>CM062820.1:1393313055-1394516769 GCA_031772625.1 Pinus tabuliformis
AAGGTAATTGTTATTATTTTGGTTATTACATATTTAAATAATTTGATCCTTGATAGCTTTCTAGATGTTTGCGTGCAACTTTTACCTTTTTTAAAGTTAAATTATCTCAATGTATTTTGAACTAAGTGATGTGCAAATGTATTTAATGTAGATTATGAATCATTGCAGCCACATCCTGGCCTTGAAGAAGGATATTGTAAAGGTCTCTCTAAACTAAGGATATTGTAAGGTCTCTTTGAAGTCCTATTTTCTCTCTCTCTTCTTTGGTTTAAACATCAAGGCTTAGTTAAGAATAAAACATAATGTTGCATGGACTTTTGCGATGAAGTTTTGAAACTAGGAAATGTAAATTTAAGTCGAAAGATGTGTTTCAGTTCCACTTGGTCTATAACAGAATTCTTTCTAACTAGATATCCAACCAATATATGGAAAATTTCATCGATGTAAACTATTGGTAGACACGCTAGGTTTTGTGCATTAGAATCTTGGATCATCCCTTCCAATTTTGTTGGTAGGAATTAACACTATACGATATATTATCTACAATGATTTGATGTCATCAAAGACCCTTGAAGTGACATGATCCCTTTCAAGTATAGATCACCCTTGTACACATATGGGTTGAATAGTGATCACTATTTTCTTTTAAATGTGAAGTATTAGTTATGAGTAGAACAAAATGTTGTTTTGAGTTTATGATTTATTTTTGAAATTAGGAAACGTAAATTTAAGTGGGAGGATTTGTTTCAGTCTTATCCAACCGATCTACATAAATCATTGGAAAATTTCAGTGATTGTTACTATGGCTAGACAACCCTAAGGCTTATACATTACAATATTAGTACTTTGAATGTTTATTGATAGGAACAATAGGGTATTTATTAGTATTATACAATATTGTTGAGAAATCTAGGGAATTAGCATCAGGTGATTTCTATTTGATTAGTGAATGTTTGTGAATTCTTTTTACTTCTTTAAGCTAGACTCTAGAACACTCGGACAACTAAAATGTTAACAAACCATCGGAGCTAGTCAAACTCTATGAGGTGCAAGGTCTAACTCCATGTATACATCATTAGTGGAAACAAAAGTAGAGGAAGAGGAGTGAAAAGGGGCTTGTCTTCATCAATCATTGTGAAGGGCCTGATGTAAAGCTTAATGATTCCATTTGGATAGTACTTGTGGTTGAGGGTCATGGGAGGAGTTGTTGAGCAAGAAGAGAAGGGAGAAGTGAGAGAATACTTTTCTCTCCTAACATTAGGTTGAGGTGAAGAAACTCATGGTGGTGATTTGTTCCTTAAGATGACTCAAGTGGTCATATGATGTAGTGACCAAAAATGGCTTGAGGTTTTGTAAAACTCACATGTCTTC
The DNA here is from genome assembly GCA_031772625.1 of Pinus tabuliformis. Lineage (NCBI taxonomy): Eukaryota > Viridiplantae > Streptophyta > Pinopsida > Pinales > Pinaceae > Pinus > Pinus tabuliformis. The sequence goes on from CM062820.1 coordinate 1,393,314,427, forward strand.
TGGCCATGTAAGAGTAAGTTTGTTCATGTTGTCTCATAGATATACCACCATCCTACTCATGGGTGAGGGATGTGTATCGTATCAACCAATAGAGATTGTCTAAAAGAAAGAAGTAATTAACCTAATAAAACTTGGCCTAGAAGTGCCCCACAAAGTCCCTCACCAATGGATCATTGACTCTCAAATATACGAGGGTGGGAATTTTTTGATTAAGGCAGTGGAGAAAAGTCGCGGAAAAAGCAGAGCCTTGGAAGAAGCAATGAAACATTCACCAAATATCATAGTATGGGGAACATATGAAGATAGTGTTCCTTAGATAATTTTCTTAAACCTTGAGATGTACCTAGAGAAAACCAATAACTAGCTGAGTGAGGTCTCAACATATATATTATGGAAAAATTGACATGACTAGGTTTCTCTCCTCCTCTGAGATTAGTTGGCCTTGGATATTATGACAAAAACAAGGAATTCCCAACTTCTGCCTCAAAGGATAGTAGAATTGGGTCTTTTTAGTTTTTTTTACTCTTAAAAGGAAATCCATGGGCTCATCATTGTGGAGCAATAAAAAGGTGTCTTTTGAACTCCTAATTACCTTCACATTAATTATCAACCCAGGGACGACTTTTTATTTCAAGAGTGTACTCAGTTTGAGGCGGCTATTTACTCAAGAGTAATGTTTTGTAGTATAGTGCTTAAAAGCTACAAAAGTAAATGGCTGCATGTCTATAACTTAACTACTTCAAAAGGCTAAATCACACCAAGCATTGCATCAGTCAAAGGTTCGGTAGCAATAACCCATCCTTTTCATAACCGATGAGAACAAATCCGAGGTCTGGGAGCTAGGTAGCAGATGCTGGGGCTCACTACAGCCTGAGATCGTCCTTGATGAATATAAATGAAATGGCAAGTAAAGGAAATAATGATGAAATAGAACAGCACATCAGCCAAGGGTTTGGTGGCAATAACCTATCCCTTTCATAACTGATGGGAGTAGATCAGAGGTCTGGGAGCCAAATAGCAGAAGCTGACACTCACTACAGCCTGAGTATGTCCTTAAGAAATGGCAAGTAAATGAAACAACAAATCAACAATCTTGAAATAGACCAGCAATTGAAATGGAACAGCAACTAAATATGAATGTACAACAATCCAAATCAAGCACGTAACATACTTATCATTAAAAGGGACAGTAATCCGAGCTTCGATACTTTATGCATGAATCACAGTTATAAAGTAACAACAATTGTAACGGAACAACAATCCCGAATAAACAACAGTCACAATTTAAGAATACATCATACAGTTGTACCGATTTAGGAACATACAACGCGGTTAATCTGTAATCGAATGACAATCTGTAAGGAACAACAATGTTATATCAATTATCAAAAGGAACATCAATGCAATACAAAGTTAAAATGATAACATAGCATTCCTGTTGAAAATAACAATAGTATCCAATCGAATATATATAACAGCGCTGATATGTAAAACAGTAAAGTGCGTCAGATTACTGAACAGAGTAAATGAAAGAGATCAAACCACACATGAAGCGTAAAGATATAATACAGCAGCAGCGTACTCCACCAGAGGCTGGGCCCTTAGCCACCAGCAGATGCTGCTGGGTTACTTCAGATGAAAAGAGTGCAGAGCAACTCCCAAATCATGTATTAATCATCAAATTGTGAAATCATTACAATAGCAAAAGCTTCAGGATTACCACATGCAACAATCCCTTGTTCTTCCTATCCTATCATGAATCCTTGCTTCTAAATCTCTAATTCAAATCATCAATTCTCCCTTATTCGAATCCATCATTTTTCCATCCCCAAATCATCCCAAAAATCATCTTCCTCTCTGATCTCTGTTCTGATTTAAATAAAGAGAGATCAGAGAGCAGTTACAATAAAGATAAGTACAACATGATTTACATTACAAAATTGGATTGTTTCCAACCAATTGATAAACAAGAAGATATATTTCCATCCAGCTTTCAACAAGAACAAGATGAATTTGGCTTTGCAGCTCAGATTTGGAGGACTGCCACAACAACAAATATGAAAAAATCATTCTCAAAGAACCCAGCGTTTCTCTCAGTACAAGCCGAATTTGGTCAAACCATTCTTAATTAAAGTTAATTGGGTCCGTTCTGGACAAAACCCATGTTCCGGATTTTCCAGATTCATCTTCATTTGCTCGGAATCTCAACTGCAAAAACACCACTTCCTATTCCAGCGATTTTCTGAGTTGGCACTTTTAATGATCAAATCTTCAATCTTGAAATTATCTTGAAGGCTAAAAATAATGAATAATGTTATAACCAATTTATTAAACTTTCATTGATAAAATCATGCATAATCATCAATTTATTAGAAATAAAGGAGAATAAATAATATTCATTCATAAGAGCATAAATCATTATAAAATGGATTTAAATAATAAATTCTAATAAATGACGTGATGAAGAATGGTAGAAATGGGTGGAATAAGCATTCACAAGTGATAATAATAATGACATATTAACGGCCCAACATACACCCACACTCAATATGTTGCATGTCCTCATGCAACGAAAACTGAATATATTGCATGTCCTCATGCAACCCAAAGACAAAAACCCATGTGTTAACCAAGCGATAAAAAATTTGTTCATCTCAGCTCATGAAATGGATAATACAAATGAATTCTCCCTTAATTAATGAATATTCAATCTTAGCAATCTTGATGAAGGCATAACAATTTTTACATTGACATTCAACTACATGTATGAAGTTGCAGCAAAATATGATATAGATAACAACAAACTTCATTAAGCATTTTCTCAAAAACTACAAACCAGATTAAGTGAATTTACAATATATGAATGCCTCTATGCTCCAAAAATCAGATCGTTTTGATGCACGCATCATGATATATAAACAAAATGGTTGTAGGTGAGAGTGCATGATTTCCGAAATTTTATGAACTAATTTATCTTGAAATTGTCTGGATTTATATTAATGATACGTCTGTCTTTTCCAAAAATCACAAGAATTGAGTGTGTATTATGGAAATCAATTTCTACCCTGAAGTTGTATGCCTTTAATGAGAAAGAAATTAGAAAACATCTATCATGCATAGCAATTCCTCCCCCTCTCTGAAAAATTAGCATGCCCTCATGCGATGCTAGAAAACAAATAGAGGTGGTTGTTACCAGCTGTTGTTGGTGTAAAACAACATGGAATAAGGGAGGTGTTGAGAATGAATAAGAATAGCAATGGATGATAAAGAATATGAATGACGTGATCATAAGAAAGAAATGAATGAAAGGAACACTCCCCCACACTCGAAAATGATATGCTGCTGAAAAAAGGGAAGTGTTAAAGATGTGGAATGAAGAATGATAAATAATGCTCAAAATGGATGTTCATGAAATTCTCCTAAATTCGTAATAAATCAGAAAACTATGTGATTTTACCTCAAGTTTTACCTCCCAAAAATGTGGAATGACATATATGGACTCGCAGTTGTTGAAGCTAATGTAGGCAGAGTTGGTGCTGAAAGTGATGCAAAAGGTGGAATCCAGGTAAGCACATCATGTCTGAAGAATTGTTCATGTTCGCGAGCCTCTTCTATTAGTTGCAATAGTGTGGTCATGCTGTGAATAGAATTCCCCATACTTGTTGTTTTCCTGTAAACAAAGCACTATGCTGCACACAATGTTCTTGAATCCATAATGTTAGTTTTGAATAGCAATAGATTAAGATGCATGCAAAAATTTCAATCAGAAAAACTTTTCTATACATGCAAGACTAATATTTTGTCAGATCAACAAGTTATGGCAGAGTGCAGTAATTATATCGCATGCTATCCCATAATGCATACATTCCCCCCTCCAATTGGAAAAGGAATTCCATGACCATAAAGCGTATGAGAGGGGTTATGCTGACGGCAAGGCACATGAATGAACAATATATCAGTAAATGAAGTAGAGTACACATATCAATGATAGGGCAACGAGAGTTATGGTTATAATGAGAGCAGAGTATGTAAAGATAGTTATGAATAAGAGATAGGACGCTTAGGATTGATGATAAGTTATGAAAAAGAGAAAAAGAACAATAATATGCCAAAAAGATGCTTTACTGATAGTATGCTAGCTGAAAATGATGTGATTGATCATAAAACATGCATAAAGGTTCAAAATAGGGAAAAACAATTAAGGAAATAACTTCTCTGATAAAAAGAAAAAAATAAGAAAAGGGTATTATAGTAATAATTAACGATAAGATATAACTTCAATACCATAAGTAGAGCCTCTGCTGCCAGCAGGCGTCCATAGCCTCGGTAGAGTTGCTTTTTAACCCATATGAGCCAGAATCCTCAATTTATAACTAGAGAGTTTCAGTGTTGTTTTTACAGAAGAGACCAGTGCGCTGGCGTGGTAACCAGATAACCACACTGCCATTCACTGGGATGTAGCAGAAGTGATCAGGCCGGCTCGTGATGAGACCTCATGTTCCAAGGATAATCTGGTTATCCAGTGGATCATAACCCTGGTGTGGTGGCCATAATGGGAATGTCACTTTGTTACAGCCTTATGAACATGGTAGGCTGGCTCGTAATGAGACCCCCTATCCTCCATCTGCGAACAAAATTTTGTTGTTATCACATATTTTTATGATAAAAAGAGGGAGGCTCAGTACTCCTTAAGAGCAGGGATGGTGGAAGAAGTTGAACATGTCAATAGAAAAAATATATCCATAATCTCATTTGTTATAGACAGAGAATATTATAACCAGGAAAGGTGGAACCAACATGGTATTAAGATGATCAATCAACATCATGTTCAACAGAAAACAATGTAGTAAAGTAGTACATAAATAATTGTGTCCCTTTTTAAAAAAAAAAATTATCATCAAGGAGCTGTCCTGTTAAAGATCATAACGTGAATGATATTAACTCGCTTCAATAGAATCCATAATTCTTGTCCTCATAAAAATAGTGTACTTCATGCCAAAAAAATGGAATCAGTAAAATGTGGTTGAGATGGATTAGGAATAATCCCATAAGAGGAAGGAAGGGTTGCTCTCGAAAATAATCCCAAAGTGTTGCTCTTTTGAATGAACAACAAAAACAGTCAAAAAGTGGTGTTCCTTGTAAGGAACAACAAAGAAAATGCACACCAAAAAAAAGCAAAAATACACACAAAAAAAGGGTGAAAAATGGAAATGTTGTTCCTTTGGAAAAAGGAACAGCAAAAACTAAAAGTGTCATTCCTTTAGAAAATGAACAACAAAAACGCAAGTGTCGTTCCTTTGGAAAAGGAACAGCAAAAATCAAAAGTGCAGTTCCTTTGGAAAAGGAACAGTAACAACACAAGTGTCATTCCTTTGGAAAAGGAACAGAAAAAATCAAAAGTGTCGAAGTGCTGTCCCTTTCGAAAAGGAACAACAAAACGTGAAAGTGCAGAAGTGTTGTTTCATTCGAAAAGGAACAGCAAAACGTGAAAGTGCAGAAGTGTTGTTCCATTTCGAAAAGGAACAACAAAACGTGAAAGTGCAGAAGTGTTGTTCCATTCGAAAAGGAACAACAAAACGTGAAAGTGTAGAAGTGCTGTTCCATTCGAAAAGGAACAACAAAACGTGAAAGTGCAGAAGTGTTGTTCCATTTCGAAAAGGAACAGCAAAACGTGAAAGTGCAGAAGTGCTGTTCCATTTCGAAAAGGAACAGCAAAACGTGAAAGTGCAGAAGTGTTGTTCCATTCGAAAAGGAACAACAAAAAGTGAAAGTGCAGAAGCGTTGTTCCATTCGAAAAGGAACAGCGAAACGTGAAAGTGCAGAAGTGCTGTTCCATTTCGAAAAGGAACAACAAAACGTGAAAGTGCAGAAGTGTTGTTCCATTCGAAAAGGAACAGCAAAACGTGAAAGTGCAGAAGCGTTGTTCCATTCGAAAAGGAACAACAAAATGTGAAAGTGCAGAAGTGTTGTTCCTTTTCACTTCTGTTCCATTTCGAAAAGGAACAACAAAACGTGAAAGTGCAGAAGTGCTATTTCATTTCGAAAAGGAACAGCAAAACGTGAAAGTGCAGAAACGCTGTTCCATTTCGAAAAGGAACAACAAAACGTGAAAGTGCAGAAGCGCTATTCCATTCGAAAAGGAACAGCAAAACGTGAAAATACAGAAGTGTTGTTCCATTCGAAAAGGAATAGCAAAACGTGAAAGTGCAGAAGTGCCATTCCATTCGAAAAGGAACAACAAAACATGAAAAAGGAACAACAAAATAGACAATCATAAAATGAAAGCATGCAAAAAACAAATTAGCTGTTCACGGCATTGATGCTAAGGATGAGTTACACTTTGAATGAAGCAACACCTGAAACACAAAATATAAGAGAAATTAGAAAAGAAACAACATTTTATTTAAAAACAATATGTAAATAAATTAAGTTACAACAGCTATAATATTATGTCAAAAAAAATGATCTCTTTGAAAAATGTTTTGGCAGCAGTGACAAGACATGAATCTTCAAATCGAAATCAATTCTTCATTTGTTCTATTATGAATCCGTTGGGTAATGAGTTGAATGAAATTCCCTTGTTTCATTTAAAATTTCTTTCAAGAATCACTTGTCCTTAAATTGACGTTCTTTATTTTCCCAAGACCTGCAAAAAACGAGTATCTACCTGCAATAAAACATTAAATCATGGAGAAAGAGAGGTGTGCGGGCTCCCCTAATCCAAGAATTATGCAAAAAAAACTAACAAGTAGTTACTCTATAGAACAAATCCAAGGAGAAAATAACAAAGTAAAGTTTATTTGTTACCTGCGGGAGAGCAGTGGCCAATCATGTTAACCTGCAGTGTTTTAATCACAACTTCTTTGTTTTTAGTCGAAATTGAGTGATTCCAAAGCCAAATGAGAGCTAATTCAAATTTTTATCTCCAGTAGAAACAGGTTTTAAAAATTCAATGATATGATATGTCAATTTTAGTTAGAACAACCTTCATAACAGGGTCATTTTCGATTACCCAGCCTAGACCAACAGTTGATATTTCAAGCATAATTTTTTCGTTTCATGTCGGATTCAAATGATTCAAATTGGAAATGAAATTATATTCATTTATTTATTTCCAATAGAAACAGGTTTTGAAGAGAAGAAGAATTGATAGGTCAAATACTGTAAGGAACAGTCGGAAAGACATAGTTTTAAGAGTGCTGATTTACGATAGACAGTCAGTATTTTGATCATAACTTCCCCATAAGATATCAAAAATGAGTGATTCCAATTGCATTGTAAACTATATTCATAGGGGAATCTACCGTAGAAACAGGTTTTAAAAATATGGTCATTTAGGCCTCCAAAAATTGACTGTCCCAACTCTATTCCTGAGCTGCCCACTAGACACCCTGTCAATGTTTTGGTTCTAAATTTTTCGTTTCAAATCCAAATTGAGTGATTCAAATTGGGTTAGAAAGTAGACATCAAGGGCTACTTTCGGTAGAAAAATGTTTTAAAAATATTCACTTTTGGTCCCTCAAAACATGACTGTTCCGACTGTTTTTCCAAAAAGTTCATCAAGCCCGCAAGCCAAAAAAATGAAATTCAAGCATTTTTTCAAATTGGTGATAAAAATGAAAATGAGTGTTTTTAGAACTTATTATTTCCATTATGATTCATCTACATACACAAATGATTTAAAAAAAAATTATCACCGATGTTGATTTTCATAACATGTTGCAACAAAAAAAAACACTAGTTTTACATGAAAAAACAAAATGCATTTATTTATTCCCTTATTTATTTTATTTCCTACACTAACCTATTTTGATTGAAAGATGAATATGACTACGTATATGAATACTTCCAGTGGAGCCATTTTCGAAATAAGGCTTCATGTATACACATACCCAAATTTGAAAAATGCATATTAATGAAAATTAGGGTATGAGAAGCCAACTTCCCTTGAAAAGATGGTTTCAAAAATTGTTGAAGTATGGAGTGATGTTGCAAACAAATGATGGAGTGAAACCAATCTTCAATATATTCTTTAGTTTCTTGATTTCCCATAGCCATCATACCATGAAGTTCTTGAGCTTTTAAAATGACTTGTTGATGCATACTAAAAGAAACCTCATTTTCTTCCATAGCTTCTACAATTTTTGAATTTGAAACATTCTGAATCTCATTGTAAGTTTTCTTTAATGGCGCATGTGAGATAGAATGGGTGGGAAGGGTGGGTAAATTTGGCAGTTCAACATTGTAAGCATGTTGTACTGGTTTATTATGGTGAGGGTGTGGAATTAGTTAAGCAGGAAAATGTGTAAGGAATGGAGCATTTTGATGATGTGGTTGATTGGGTTGTGTGAATGGTTTTGATGGGCAAGCAAGGTGTTGCGAAAGAGCTAGTGAAGAATATGGAGAATATGTTTGTGCTACAAGATGAGGGAGAGTAGTCATGCAATCATAAGGTGAACCATGCCAAACTTGTAGATAAGATTGGTGGTTATATTGAAATTGACATGGCTGCCCTAGAACATGAGTATTCCATAATGGATTATGCAAGTAAGAGAATGGAGAAGAAGTGTTTTGAACCATACCTATTGACCTTGTTGCAGCTTCCTCACCTCTTTGATATGCTACTTCCATCGTAGATAAGGAAGAGTGAGTATCTATGGGATGCTCCTTTCGGTCATGAGGGCAAAACACTTCATCAAATTCTTCATTTTTATGAACCTGCAAAACATCCAATTTTTCATTTAGAGAGCTAATAAAATCAACTTTAAAATTTTCAAATAAAACATTGATTTCAGCTCTTATGTCTCCTATTCTTGTAGCAGATTTGGAAAACAAAGAAAAAACATCTCTAGAATTCTTACCAGCCTTGGAGATTCCTCTTGAATACCTTATGCACAATTCACAAACATCATCATATGATAACTGAAAAACATCACCTTTTCCTATCAGATTTAAGAGTTCTAAAAATTCATCTTTGATCCCTTTAAGAAGGAGTGTTTTTAAGGTCTCTTTCTCCAAATGCTTATATTTTGATTTTTGAAGGTTGTAATGAAATCGATTTACATAGTCCTCCAAACTTTCATCTTCCCCTTGTATCATACCGAAAATATCTTCATTGGATTTGCAATAGTCTTGGTACTTCTTCAAGAATATGTTCTTCATGTCCTCCCATGTTTGGATGCAATTCCCACCTAGGCTCATGAACCATCGGAGAGCTGCTCCTTTTAGAGTAAGAGGAAACACTTTCAATCTTTGATCATTAGTACAATAATCATATCCTCTACAAAGTATTTCGAACTCAAATAAGAATGTATCTGGATCTTCATTTGCTAAACCATGAAAATTTGGTAAAGATGGGGGAATTATGTGCATTTGTGTCACTCCTCCTAGATCTTTGATAGGAAATTCAAAAGTAGAAACGTGAGCCATTTCTTACCATAATATAAGATGTTTTTCATGTGTTTCTTTGAGGCTCCTTCTTCAAATGTTCCTGTCAATCGGTTAGTGAAATGGGTGGTGCTTACATCACCACTTGAGAGAAATCATGAGATTTGTTTTTCAAAATTTCTATTTTTTCTTTTAATTCATTCACACAAAAATTCAAACATCTATTTCTACCCAACAAAGCAACAACAAATCTGTTAGGAAAGCGGACAGTGGAGCAGGGCTTTTACATGCTCCGCACGCAGGTTCTTACCTTCCGTTTTTAAGATCCAACTCTTCCCTAGCAGGCACTCATCAGATTCACACTACTCTTTAGAAATGGCTACACTCTCCCCGGCAACGGCGCCAAAATGTGGAGCGATAAAAAGGTGTCTTTTGAACTCCTAATTACCTTCACATTAATTATCAACCCAGGGATGACTTTTTATTTCAATAGTGTACTCAGTCTGAGGATTTACTCAAGAGTAATGTTTTGTAGTATAGTGCTTAAAAGCTACAAAAGTAAATGGCTGCATGTCTATAACTTAACTACTTCAAAAGGCTAAATCACATCAAGCATTGCATCAGCCGAAGGTTCGGTAGCAATAACCCATCCTTTTCATAACTGATGAGAACAAATCCGAGGTCTGGGAGCTAGGTAGCAGATGTTGGGGCTCACTACAGCCTGAGATCGTCCTTGATGAATATAAATGAAACGGCAAGTAAAGGAAATAACGATGAAATAGAACAGCACATCAGCCAAGGGTTTGGTGGCAATAACCTATCCCTTTCATAACTGATGGGAGCAGATCAGAGGTCTGGGAGCCAAATAGCAGAAGCTGACACTCACTACAGCCTGAGTCTGTCCTTAAGAAATGGCAAGTAAATGAAACAACAAATCAGCAATCTTGAAATAGACCAGCAATTGAAATGGAACAGCAACTAAATATGAATGTACAACAATCCAAATCAAGCGCGCAACATACTTATCATTAAAAGGGACAGTAATCAGAGCTTCGATACAATATGCATGAATCACAGTTATAAAGTAACAACAATTGTAACGGAACAGCAATCCCGAATAAACAACAGTCACAATTTAATAATACATCATACAGTTGTACCGATTTAGGAACATACAACGCGGTTAATCTGTAATCGAATGACAATATGTAAGGAACAACAATGTTATATCAATTATCAAAAGGAACATCAATGCAATACAAAGATAAAATGATAACATAGCATTCCCGTTGAAAATAACAATAGTATCCAATCGAATATATATAACAGCGCTGATATGTAAAATAGTAAAGTGCGTCATATTACTGAACAGAGTAAAGGAAAGAGATCAAACCACACATGAAGCATAAAGATATAATACAGCAGCAACGTACTCCACTAGAGGCTGGGCCCTTAGCCGCCAGCGGACCCTGCTGGGTTACTTCAGATGAAAAGAGTGAACAGCAACTCCCAAATCATGTATTAATCATCAAATTGTGAAATCATTACAATAGCAAAAGCTTGAGGATTACCACATGCAACAATCCCTTCTTCTTCCTATCCTATCATGAATCCTTGCTTCTGAATCTCTAATTCAAATCATCAATTCTCCCTCATTCGAATCCATCATTTTTCCATCCCCAAATCATCCCAAAAATCATCTTCCTCTCTGATCTCTGTTCTGATTTAAATAAAGAGAGATCAGAGAGCAGTTACAATAAAGATAAGTACAACATAATTTAGAGTAAAAAATTGGATTGTTTCCAACCAATTGATAAACAAGAAGATATATTTCCATCCAGCTTTCAACAAGAACAAGACGAATTTGGCTTTGCAGCTGAGATTTGGAGGACAGCCGCAACAACAAATCTGAGAAAATCATGCTCAAAGAACCCTGCGTTTCTCTCAGTACAAGCCGAATTTGGGCAAACCGTTCTTCACTAAAGTTAATTGGGTCCGTTCTAGACAAAACCCATGTTCCAGATTTTCCAGATTCATCTTCATTTGCTTAGAATCTCAAACGCAAAAACGTCACTTCTTATTCCAGCGAATTTCTGAGTTGGCACTTTTAATGATCAAATCTTCAATCTGGAAATTATCTTGAAGGCTAAAAATAGTGAATAATGTTATAACCAATTTATTAAACTTCCATTGATAAAATCATGCATAATCATCAATTTATTAGAAATAAAGGAGAATAAATAATATTCATTCATAAGAGCATAAATCATTATAAAATGGATTTAAATAATAAATTATAATAAATGACGTGATGAAGAATGGTAGAAATGGGTGGAATAAGCGTTCACAAGTGATAATAATAATGGCATATTAACGGCCCAACAATCATCAACATAGTCATGGTGGTTAAAAAAGATGACATTTCTTGTTTTGGCATTCGTGCTCACAAGGGTGTTACCCTTCATTGACATTCTTAGTGCTAACCACTCTCTAGGGACATTATCTGGCCCAAAATTGGCGAGTTCATTGTTGTCAATAGCAATGGAGGTTCCGTTTTTAACATGGGTGTTTCTCTCCCCTGTCATTTTACTTATGACACAATGGCTTTCTCTTGTTGCAGTAGGTTTACTTCTATAATAGACAGACCACATTATTTAGGGTTTTACTCTTTTGTTTCACCCATATTTTTTCATTGTTTACCGTCCTCTAATCTATGTTCTAGATTTTGGTTTCTTCTTTTTGTAGGTTCTCCTGGTATTCCATTTTGTTTGTTCATTTCTATTCTTCATTTCAATTGACTTATTTATCTCATTTGTGGACAATAATATCATTTTATTTTATTTTGTTTCCTGTCAGATCTTGCAATAATTCATTTGCATTGTGCATCACTTTTCTATTTAATGATTAGTAGCTTGAAGCTAACATGCCTTAGAATATTTGTAACCTCTATAAGAGAATGATTTGTCTCCAATCCAATTGAAAGAATTCTCTAGTATTTCCAAGAAATTGTACCTCCATTATTTCTTCCTATTGCATCATTTTAACAGGTTTCAACTTTTATCCTTGACAATTTCTTTGATATTACATTGAGTACAAACAAATCTATAGAGGTTTGACTCATGGGAGACGCATAAGTCCCCATGGGTCTTCCCAAGTCTTATCTTAGCCAAGTTACTTGGTTCATACTCAGCTTTAGACTTGGCTGAACTTGTTAAAATTCATCTCGATTTTCAAGACTTGAGAGTCCAGAGGCTAGACCTGTGATCCAACTCAGTGTGAAAATGTAGATCCTTTGTGGAAGTATCAATGGTTAAACACATTTTGGAGGTTCAATCACGCTTTGTAGATAAATATAAAGTGTCAAATGCGGTATTATCATATAATATGAGATGATCTTATGAATTTATGCATAATATATTGTTATATAACTTTATATGGATTGGGAATGTCATTAGCCTTAAATATTATGACTCATTTTGGGATAAAATACTTAAGGCTAATGAAGTCTTTCATTTTAAAAATCATGGATCCCTGCAATTTATGGCTCAAAAGGAAGTGGATATGAGTGATGTCTGTTACCCAGACAATTTTTTTTACCTATATAGATCTAAAGAGATTTATTTTCCATTTTTCTTGTGCACTATATTTAGAATATCAAAGGACTTTGGTGGTGGGGTCTTTTCACTTACAACTATAGTCATGAGTGATATTATAAACAAAGATCCAACTTGTTAATTTATTCTATATGTTCTTTGTCTGCCTAATTATTTTTTGGATGTCATCATTGTTGGTGTCCTCCCTTATGCAGATGCAATAGCTTACCACAATACTTGAATGCTTTGTGCCTTAATAAACTTGGTCTTCAATCTATTAATGATCATGGTGATCTAAGATGTTTTGTGAATTTTTTTACATAAAAAACATACTTACTGGCTTTGGTAGGTCACACTCATGGTTCCTTATCATCTGACTTGGATGAGCTTATGCAATATTATTCTTGTTTGTGGGGTCCTGGGGTGGATGTATTAATTGAAATATTAAATACTATTGGAAAACTTAGATCTGGCGATGAAGTGTGTTCCCTGCTGCAAGAATCTACCAAATATTCTGTGCATGTTCCCATGGAAACTGATTTAGAACAAAAAATAGTTAGGTTAGTGGATGGAGATGAATTATTGAGGGAAACATCTAAGATGGGGGGTTGATACTTCTGCTGAATTTTTTTCTTCAATCATAGAAACCTTTGTCTAGATTGTATAAGCAACTTTACACTTCTTTTAGAAAATAATTTCCATAAAATAGATACATATGAGGAGTTTTTCTGAGAAAAAGGGTATAAAGGTCGCCTTTTACCATTATCATTTGTAAGTGGCCAACATATTGTTGTTGCATTTAATACTTTTTTACCGTAGTACTCATCTCCTCTCACAAGGGTTGTTTGTACTACTACGAGTGAGCACATAAAAAATGGAATTGAATTCATCGATTTGATGGTTGGAACAAAGTTGGCGAATATTGAGGTAGCATAAAACATCATAATTTTGAGATACCTTTAAAGCATAGACAATGTTTATCCTTTTCAACACATCTACTGAAAAGCACGACAAGTACGTAATCAACTCTTAGACTAACATAATCTCGAAATTGAATTCTCATATTTCCCATTTCATTTCAAAATTCTTTATAGTTTTCATTTGGGTTAAAATTCATATTAGGCTACCTCTACAATTGTTTGAAATGGTTTATGCACACAAGGTATGCCATAGGTGAGACGAGTCACTCAAGAAAGAATTTAGAGTCAACCTAGTGTGAAAATAGTCTATGTTGTTCTTGAAGCTTTATACAAGGCTTCTGTAACTGCAACAGTCACAAATCTTTACCAAAAAAGAAAAGGTATTGTATTTGAGATAGTTGGGTACCTTATAGAGGATATAAGAGATGAAAATACCTACAACGTGTTCTACAAAGATCTCTCTAATGTGAATATATTCATCATATCTATGATATTTGTCGAGGAACTTTCTCAAAAGGTAAAGGTTGTAGTGGGCACATAAAGCAAAAGACTGAATGATCTCTTGGTTTTCCCTTCAATGCCAGAGGTAATGAGACTAAATAAATTGGGTTCTTTTAGTATATCTAATTTGGGCAATCCAAAATCCATTTCTTTCAAATGTTTAAAAGAAATAAGAATTCATCAGGCTTTCAAATGTTTAAACTTGTTAGGACCCTACCCAAATCCCTCAAGTATTTGCGAAGCAATAAGACTGAGGATGTTAGAGCCTATATCATGAGTTTTCAGTTTTGGTTATGTGGATCCGTAGATGATTGTTGGGTTGTATGTGCCTACTCTCAAACAAACATAAATGGATTTTCATGATCTAGTCATCTATTTTGATACATGAATATGGAACTGTCTAGATCCTTACATGTATGGTGATGTTAAAGAGTTTTTGAGTTCGTATGACAATATAAATGATCCAAATGAGAAACTTAAAAATCCAAATGCACCAACCATTGGTAGCACCTTACAAAGAATCCACATTATTATTGGTGATAATAGTCATTATGCAGTTGTTGTGATGGAAATGGAGCCTAGAGGTGCAAAGGTTGTGCCAATAATTTTAGGTGGATAAGATTTTTCCACCCCTGTGGAGCATTTCTCATATGATCTAGTAACAAAGAAATATCTTGTATATTTTTGGTTTCCTTGATTGTGTTTACACTTGTGGGTGGACTTGCTAGTTAGATCATCCTTGTGCTATACAAGCTTTATCCAAGCTTGATGTTCCCTACATTATGGCCTTACCACTAGTGTTCTAGACTATAGAGGAGTGTCTTATCAATACTTTTGGATTGTATCCAATTTTGGTTGCGTCGCAGGTTTCTCTTCCTGAGATTTATGGTGATTTGGAGTCCATTGTTTTCTCAGACTATGATGCAAGAATGGGTAGGTTTCATTGTTTTTTCTGAACACTATTTCAGCAAGTTCATAAATTACATAACTTGTTAACAATATAATCTATCTAAAATTTGTTTATGTTGTTGTGAAAGTAAAGTTATCATTACATCGATGTTAGAATACCAAAACAGGGTTCATGGTACCATACACATATGTAGGATCAAAGTTTCTCTTGAGCCATTGCAGGGTCCTTTTGAAGTGATCATGAAAAAAAGTTTCTAATGTCTTTATATTGATGTGTAGGCATATCCCATGTGATTCCTAATTGTTTTGAAATTTTTTTTACAAGGGATATCAAGTGGTCTCAGCTAAAGAAAATAACAAAGGTGATCACATCAAAATGCCATTTCAATTTCTTTTGCATGTTATAACCTAATTGAGATAATTAAAGTTGGGTATAACGAAAGAATTCAATAATGCAATATATTATTGCTTTCATGTCTGCAGGAGGAAAATAAAACAACCATATATGTATTTAATTTCCCACGTGACAAAGGAAATGTTGGAACTATAGCCTACCTCGATGTATTCTCATCAATTTTCAGTGTATTGTAGGAACTAAAGAGAGATGGATATAATGTAGAAGGTTTTCCAGAGACTTCTGAGGCACCGATTGAAGAAAAATCATGCCAAAGAAGTTAAGTTCGACATCCCAAATATTGATATTGCTTACAAAATGAGTGTGAGAGTCTTCCAACAACTAAGAGCTTATGCTAAGGCCTTGGAAGAAAACTATGGAAAGCCTTGAGGGAACCTTAATTTTCATGGGGAGAACCTTCTTTTATATGGAAAACAATTCGGCAATGTTTTCGCTGGAGTGCAACCAACTTTCAGATATGAAGGCAATCAAATGAGTCTTATTTTCGCAAAGTCAACAAGTCCACACCATAGATTTTCTGCTTATTACTCATTTTTGGATAAAATATTTAAGGATGAATATGTATTACATTTTAAAACTCATGGATCCCTAGAATTTATGCCTAGAAAGCAAGTGGGTATGAATGATGTTTGTTACCAAGACAATTTTTTTACCTATTGGATCTGAAGGGAGTTCTTTTCCATTTTTCTTGTGCACTATATTCAGAATATTAGAGGACTTTGGTGGTGGGGTCTGTTCAGTTGTATCTACAATCATGAGTGATATTATTCACAAAGATCCAACTTTCTATTTTGTTCTAGATGTTGTTGGTATGACTAATGTTTTTCTGGATGCCATCATGGTTGGTTTCCTCCCTTTTGTAGATGCAGTAGCTTGTATACCATAATGCTTGGATGATTGATGCCTTAATAAACTTGGTCTTCAAGCTATTAATGATCATGGTACTCTAAGATGTTTTATGAAATGTTTTACATTAAAAACCTACTTATTGGATTTTGTCAGATGACAATAATGGGTCCTTATCATCTTCCTTGCATGAGCTTATTTGACATTCTTCTTCTTTGAGGGGTCCAGGGGTGTATGTATTGATTGAAATCTTAAATACTATTGTAAAACTTGGATCTAGTGATGAATTTTCTTCCCTGCTATAAGAATCTACTAGCTCTTCTATGCTTGTCCCCATGGAGACTGATTTAGAACATAAAATAGTTAGTTCTGTTGATGGAGATGAATCATCAAAGGGAAACATCTTATCTGGGGGATTGATACTTGCTCTAAAAATTTGCCTTGAAACATAAAATCCTTTTTCTAGATTGTATAAGAAATGCTACACGTCTCTTAGAGAGTAATTTTCATAACACAGATACATATGGGGGGTTGTGTTGAGAAAAATAGTATATAGGTAGTGATAAAACTATTTGGTTTACCCCTCTTACCATTATCATTTATAAGTGTCCAATATATTGTTGTTGCATTTAGGAAATTTTTGTCATAGCACTCATCTCCTCTCACAAGGGTTATTTGTGCTACTCTGAGATAACACATAAAACCTTGAATTGAATTCATGGATTTGTTGGTTGGAACATAGCTAGCAGATGTTAAGGTAGCACAACACATGATAATTTTTAGATGCCTTTCAACTCTAGATGGTATTTATCATTTTCAACACATCTTACTGATGCCATGCAAGCATTACAACTATATGGAAGAATGAACCAATTGTCAATGCCTAGTTTTGAGTGCAAAGATCTACTAATCTTCCAGAGGAATTTTCCACTATTAATTATGATGGGGATGTTGATATTAGGTTTCCTGTTGTGGATCAAAGGCTAGGTGAAATCTTGCCAGAGACTGCCTTAAATTCTTACTTGTCAATAGATGGATTTAAACAATGCATTCCTTTGAGTACTTTTAAAACATGGTGGGGTGAGATAGGTTCAAATAGATATTGTAATAAAGTTGAGGCATATATTTATGCATTTGGACAAGTAGGTAATTTAGCATATGACTTGTCTCATGATCAATTTCCTTGATGGTTAGCAGTGATATGGGTGTGTCTCAATGCAATGATGCACATTATTTCAACAAGAGCTTGATTAATCATGATATTATGCCCCAATCTTATCCAATTTATAGTATCATGTCAAGTTCCAACTTTGTTTGAGAGTTTGCATGTTCTAATTCTATGGCCTTACTTGTCAGTACTAAATAAGAAGGAATTTATCAGAAAGAATATTCATCAAATCCTGGTATTAGTAAAGGCTTATTTCAAGAGACCATAAATCCCAAAACACAAACATGTCACCTAAATGAAAACTCTAGTAAGGATTCCCCCATGCACTTAAATACTATGGAAGTTCCTTTCACCAATGTCAACATCCAAGATCATTTACACATGGGAACTAAATGTGAAATAAAATAAAACGTGTTTGTATTATGTAGGAAATGGTTATTTTTTCTTGGAACGGATCTAGTTCTCCAATGGATATTTTTCAAAAGGACCTTTTTGAGAAAGCCCTGAGTATATTCATTACTACAGAAGTGATTTGTCTTATTCAAGCTAAACAAATCAAACTGGGCCTAAGAGAGATGTACAATATTTTCCATGTAAATGTCAACAAACTTTCTCGTCAAGTATTTTGACACTCGCAAATAGGTTGATTCCTCTTAAGAGCCCTCAACAGGTACAATGCAGAGAACTAGTGTAGGCCAAGCAGCAATGCTTAAAGGCCATAGTTTTCTCCAAGTTAGTGGTTGTGGGTTATTTTACCCCTAGTGCATTGGACAAGTGAAAGAGGAAACACTATAAAATTTATAAATTGCAGCTTTGAGAATTATCTCTCTTATAATTTCCAATTCACAAACTCGACTTCATAATCCATAATCAATAACTACACTATAGTAAATGTTTGAGTTCATTCATCAACATGTAACATGTAACTATTTCATGCAACAAGGCCGCTTGACTACAACAATAATAATGATAATGAAGTGTACGCATATACTCCATTATTATAGTCAACTTCAAAAATTTATCATGTATATGGATCATTGAAACATGGGTTCATGTATATGGAAATATACCATCCACTATGAGATAATGACATCAAATTTTCAAGAAACAAGAAATCCTCCATATATCATTCATTTCCATCAACAACTTGGCTAACACCATTTTTTATTACATGTGGGCATACATGTTCTAACATTTTTCTTTCTTGAATAACACAAAATTTCCTCACACTAGCTTGTGCATACTAAATTTCCAAATTACCACTTCCTACACTTACATCCAAAATATTATTTCCTTCAAAGTGGTGCATGTTCTTAAATATAGTTGTGTAATAAGCATACATCTTTACTTGTCACATTTGGGAAAAGAGTTGTATGGACTCCACAATTCCCTCACCGCCCATGTCTTTCCTTGTACCAAATCACTAACATTCGTGGATAGCCTTTACTAAATAGCAGAGCTTTTCTCTCTTTAGCAACTTATAATTATAGTGAACAATTACCTCAAGATGTTGTTTATAAACATAATTTTCCTAATGAGAAGGTGTCTCATCTCGAAGAGAAATTTTTTGTTTAACATATCATTTTGAGGGAATTTATAAAGAGGATGATAGAATAAATTTCAAAGAGATAGTTAAAAATGATTTCATATTTCACCAATTTTTTAGGTGAGGTGGGTAATGATGAACTTATGGATCCAATATGAAAGGAAGAATTATAGACAATTTTGTACTATTTCCAAAATGATAAGAACCCTCAACCACTTAGTAGGACAATAGAATTATTCTAGGGGTTATATGGCTTCCTTCAAATAGACCAACTAAGAATTGTTGACAAATTCAAATACATAGGAATGATTTGGGAGCTTTTAATTCAATATTTTAGGCTTTAATCCAAAAAATTAAACAAGAATGAAACTTTTGATGATTTTAGACCCATATCACTATGTAAATGCATCTACAAAATCATTACAAAAATTATTGCATGTAGGGTCAAAAGCCACTAAGTTGATTCCATGTCATTAGAACAATTTGACATTCTTCCTCGGACAAAACCCATTACAAAATAGGAGTATCCCAAAAAGGAAATTATAACTTGAAACCAAGAAATTCCAAGCAATGTTAGTAAGTTTGTCTTTCCAAGGCATTTGATAGAGAAAACTAGATTTATTTAGGGCTACTCATCCATATAGTGTTCAATGTGAAATTGGTTAACTAGATAATGAATTTTCTTTCCTCAATATCTTCGCAATTATAATTAATGGATTAGCCTATTATTGTATCATGCCTATAAGAGACAATGGGTAGGTATGTCTATTGTCTCCTCTCCTATTTTTTACTGTAGAGTGGGTGTTCTCAATACAGCTATAATAGAGTAAAAAAAAATTATAAGCTTGACATATATACAAATAGGTAGAGCCCTAAACCTGCCATATTTACTCTTTCTTGATTATGTTTTTATTTTGGGTGATAGGACCAAGACAAATACAATTAGCTGAAGGACCCTACCCTTGAGGAACCAAAATTCCTACCTTAAAAACTACGAGCAACTAAGGAGCTACAAGAATAAACACCATCTTTGATTTGAACCTAAAAAATATTATTATATTCGAGTATTTCCTTAATCACAATGACCAATAGATTCCGCTCATTGATTATTTCTCTCATTCTATCTATTAGTAAAATCCGCAAAATGTATCCCTACATTTGAATCTTGGGAAAAAAACATAAGATTGTAATCATTTAAATTATCTTTATCTCTTTGAGCCCAAAAATCCATTTCCTTTAGATAAGATTTATCTATAACCTCAAAAGCAACCCTATTATAAGTTGAAGGACCATTATTTCCTCTTGAGCCTTGACAAAGTATGATGGAATGAAACTGGGTGGGGACTAGATCCAGGTTTACTGTGTCAAAACCTACGTTCATTAAGAAGATGACCTTTCTTTAGTTCTCATTGCCATGTATCTTTCATCATCAAGACTAACATACTAAGGACATGTAACCCATGGAGGCCCATGGTAGTAATTGAATGCAATTTATTAGAATACATTCCACGTCCACAATTTTTTATATTTAATCTCTACATCCAATGTGGCCATTTCTTATTATGATGTTTACCACATCTAAAAATATCATCATTCAGATGATTTTGAAGAAGTCTACAAAGGTCAACATCCATTTTTTCACATTTACAACTTCCCTCACATTTTTTGGTTCCTGAAGCTCGAGCACTTTCATAAGAAAAAAAGGCAAAGTCGAACATCAAAAATGGTTCACTCTCTTTTCATATGTTGATATTAGAATGAAATTTTATTAGAGGCACTGTTTTTTTATTTTTTTTTCAGAAAGGGATTTTCTCTCTGTTTTATGTGACTTTCAATTTATCATATGTAGCATGTTGAGAAATGGGAAAGAATAATGTATGACATTAATCTTGTAGAAATCAATGCTGATTGAAAGGACACAAAGTTTAACCAAGCTACAGTTCACTTTGGTAAAGCTGGATGAACAACTTAAAAAGCTACCTAAGAATAGACCATATATAGAGTCTGAGCATAAGTAATATATGGATTTTTGTTTTCGAGATATATATATTTTTTCTACCTAAGATATCACAGTAAGAAAAGTATTGATATTGCAAAAATTGTTTGAGGACCTCATTAAGGTCGATTTTTCTGATGTCCTACTTGATTGATATCTTCTCATATGTCACGAAGGCTTTAAATATGAATTAATGTGTTCTTGAAACAAATAAGATTCAAATTTTATAGATATAAAAGATAAAAACAAATTTCAATGCCTTCGTTGAATTTTTACTTGACTTTGTTGTGGGAAGGTTATAGGAAGTGTGATTGGAAAAAGGATGGGGAGACAATGTAGAGCATGTCTTGGATGTGATTCATTTTTTATTAGAGATTCTTCAGGCACTTGAGGCATCGACTTTGTAAATGTTTCTAGTATGAATTCCTATGGTTTTTAGTGTTGTGATTATTTCACCTTACAGTTATTTTGGGCAAGAATTTTGTTTTAGGAATTCCAGACAAGACATCAGTGGACAGGTAAACAATTTTTTTATAATTGCAATGTCCATTCCATGATATGCTCTCTTTATTGTTTGATTGTATTTCAAATGTTTCTTTTGATTTTGTTTTGTATTTTACCAATTAAATTGAAAATACTTGTCATGTCCATTTAAACAACATCCAAATATTGTATGTGAAATTAGTATTACACGATATTGATTGGAATCCTTATAGCTATTTGTGTTAGATGATTTTCATGACTATCCAAAAAGTTTACTTTCATGTTGTTATCCAAGTACATGTTGTTTATATGCTTGACCAAGTTCATGCATTAGAAAATGAAATGTTGTTGCGAATAAAGAAACAAGGATTAAACATCACACCTCTGATTATTTGTTTTCTCAAGTTATCTATAAGTTGCTATTTTTAGCATGTAACATAGTTGAGATTATTGTCCCTAAGATTTCCCAAAGTGTTTAATATTAAGTTACTAACGTTTTATTTTCTACGGTGACATTTTATTTTATTTGTTTATACAGGTCATCTAGCCACATTATATTGGCCATTATCGCCTAATTGAAGAAAAATTGTTCGAGTTTCTTGCTTGTATGGGGAAAAATGGCTTTGACATTGCTGATGTGTAGGTGTATGTCATATAAAATCTTTATCGTTTACTTTATTTTATATTCTAGTGTTCATTTTATTTCATGTCTTACACTCTGCATTGTATATTCTTTTGTTTTCAGAAAAGGAACTCAGTATTGATGCTAAGATGTAGGAATCAAAGAAAAAGGAGAGAAATAACACTGGAGCGACAAATATAAAAATAGAGAGAGAAGAGAACTGGTCTAGAGACACCTTTAAAGCCAATATCACACGTAAGACACAAAAATAGACACTGATGGTTAACTCTTCATAGTTGAATTTACCTGCAATGCCTTGGAAACACAATGATAATGTCTAGAAGCGATGAACATCATTTCATTTGTAAATTGTAGTCCAACCAATATTGAGTTGGAAACTTATATTGTAATACTTTAACATTTCATATAATATTATTTATGTGGTTGAAATTATTTATAGTTGCACTTAATACTATTTAGTGTTGTAATTAACATATGAAAATTTATGTTTTCATATTAGATGAACATGAACATTGTATCACATTTTTTAAATTTAGTCGCAAAATTATACTAATTAATTTATGTTGATTAATAATGAACACATAAAATCAACCTAAAACTACTAAATTAGTAGTTTATATTGATTAATGATGAACACAAATAAAATGAATATATGGCTAACTTAGTCATTTATAATGATTATTAATGAAAGTAAATTAAATGAATATAAACTACTAAACTAGTCGTGTATATAATAATATGTAACTACCAAAAACATATAAATGTCTATAGGAAATGATAAATTTGTGATTATAAAGAACGATTAAATTTTGCAAATATATGACTATTAGTAGCTAATTTACACTATCCTATAACATGACCAAAATTTAGTCATATTTCTTTGGTCATTAATTGGTTTCAAACGATGAGTAAAATTTGCAAATATATGACTACTAGTAGCTAATTTACAGTATATTATAACACAACCAAAATTTTGGTCATATTTCTTTGGTCATTAATTAGTTTTCTCAGGTGATCACATAGTAATATATTTTGTTGTATATTTGGTCATTAATTGTGACAATTAATGACTAAACCAATGACTAAATTAATGGCCAAATTAATGACTAAATATACTACTAGACAATAAAATTGAGACAACCAATTAATGACTAAGCTAAAAATAAATAAAATTTGGCCGCATTATAATATATTGTAAATTATCTACTACTGGTCACCCACTGAAAAATGGTTATTTATATGAAAAGTTTAGTCATATTTTTAGTAATTAACTAGCCATTTTGTAGTAATGAATTATTTACACTACTTACTGTCACACTCTGAGAGAACATGGTCAATTTTAATGGTATATGAGTATTGAATTCTCAGTCTTGTCCAATTTCATTCCGTTACAATGACAGCCTAATACCATTACTTCGAAATTCAACCCATAGGGTTTTATATTGGACTGTGATCAATCAATAGTTTACAATTGCCATAGTTATGTAAAAGTTGGAATTGTAAATTTAATTTTGGAATTTCAAGTAACTTACATGCCAATCATAATATAAACCCTGTCCATTTAAAATATAGCTTCAGCTTCAATAGGTAACAATATTGATAGCAATAATCCATTTAAAGTATGAATTTGACTTCAACAATAATAAAATTTCATAGAAGTAATAATATTCACAACAGTCATAATGTTTATAGCCAAAGAATAAATTAGATAACATTTCCACCAATTTTTTTTATTGTCCCATAAAAATTATACTGAAAATAAAAGAACCATCAACCAAGAATCTCTAATCGTAAATAGACGAATTAATTTGGAAATAAGAGTTTTCCTCCCAACCATGAACTATCTTGTCTAGTTCTCCCACGAGTAGATATATTTTTCCCCAGAATCGATAATCTCTTGTTCTTCTGGCATAGGAATTCTTATGCCTCACTTCCTTTAGAATAATTTCCTTAGTGACATCACTTTTTTCTGGGTTCTGCCAATCCCTATAGCCTAGGATTTTCCTATTTTTATACATTTTTTTCTTTAAAGACTACCTTTTCCCCTAAGGTCTTTTATTCACCCATTCCCAGTGTTGTTTCCCCCACACTAGGTGACTTATTATATTTTTCTCTCCCAATATAATCAATAACATAAATTTACTCCTAATCCTTTCTAGGAGTCATTTGGGAATTTTTTTTATCCATCCACATTGGATTCCATATTGGAATAATGATCTCGTTCATTCACATGTTCTTTTCCAAGATAATCCTCCAAAGTTCTAATCTTTTTCTTTGTTAATCTTGGTAGATCCTCCTTTTTCATTAATTATAAAGTAAATTTACACCACATATATTGGCTAGGTGGCCTCAACTTTCCTAGTGGGAAGCCAAATTTGTTGGCCACCTATCGGCATTGTATGCCATACAGTAACAAAATATTTTCAATATTTATATCCAAGATATACAAGTATCATACTCTTGTCCATACTCTAGAGATATACATACATATATATTTGCATAAGGAAATGTAAAAGATATCCACATATATAAACAAAACCATTAAAATTAGGCTTGCTAGTCATGCGATTCAATAGAAGCTGATTCCACAAGCGTTGGATCTTTGGAATTTGTCCCTAGCATCTTGGTCCAGACCAAGATACAAGGCAAGTGCCTCTCAATTTGTCTAAGTCGAATGTCCTATTTGTGCAGTTGGAACTATACCTTTTGGAATTCATGCTTGTAATTTGACATGCCTTGGATCGTGGTAGCCATGCCCACCGAAATTTTTTCCATAGCCTTACCGAATAAGCTTTTCATCAACTAGTACAAGTAGAGGGTTTGTTTGAATTTAATGATTCTACCCCTCGTGTTTCAAAGATCCAGGGCAAGGGTTCTCTTGTCCTCCATTTCCATGTCAATCTCACTCTCCTGCTTCACTTCTTCTTTCAAATCCTCTAACAGTTTATGAATTTCCTCATTAGTGCCTTCGCGGTAGGAAACTTTTCACTTATGAGCCTTTCAATAGATTTCAGGCCTCTACATCCCTCAGACGGGTCAGGTTCCATGCTTCTTGGCTGATGGGACCTCCTTCCATAACCATGGGTTTTTCCAAGACATGCCATGGTTTCTCTGAACCAAGCCTGTTCATTGCAACAAACCGTAATCTAGTTACAATTTAATTAATATGACAGTGATATTTCACATAGGTGGTAGGAATATAGCACACCAACCAACCTTAATCATACTGTCCCCTGTCAGTTGTAGTGCCCGTCCCTTCGCGGTCATAAGTCAATTCTTTGGAGGGGGCCAACCCACAGCCAACACCAATGGTTACACTTCACCTCAGACACCTCCTCTCAGCCCGAATATGGTTTTCTTCTTCTCCCAAGTTCCAAGTTGGTAAGCACAGCCACTTACCAGGCCTTCATCGACCCAGGATAGCATACCCTTACCCTATGCCCATGACATGAATGGAGGAACCGACCCAATCATCCACCCACCCCTGATCCCCATGGCATTGCCATCACTAATATGTAGTCCATAGAAAATGCCACTCACTTGCGAGACTTCCCACCCATAATTCTCAACCTTCTCCCTCATGCTGAGGTTTTTACCTACCTCCCTGCGACTACCCATGGACCTAAAGTAGAGGCTGCCACCCAAAATGCAAATGGATTGGACGACTCTAACCCTAAGGCCCATATCCCTAACTTTACTAGCATGAATCGTACGAACTGAAAAAGTAGGCCCCATTTCCAGTGCCAACAGAATTCCCATACGGGAAAGGAGAGCTTCAAAGAAAAGGGAAATTGGGAGTATGCCAAACAGGTGGAAGAGACAAAGACAAAATCAAGCACATGCCACCAGCCTATGCCCCCATTGCTTCTCAATTTTGCAATTCTCCCCCATAATTCCTCCCCTTCTCCCTCAAATGAAAAACTAGAGTAGGTGAACATTATGAGAGCAGAGAGATATCTGAGTACATACTCGTTATCCTTCATATACATTCAATAGGCTTGTTTTTGTTGGTGGCACCACAAAGCCTCCCTGCTGCACTAGTCTCCTCATCTGCAATCATTCCAATCAATGCCAACCTTCCCTCCTTCATTGTTACTAAGACCAACATTTTCTTTACTCCCACTGCCACCTTTCCAATATACAATGCATACCATCATGCAAAGGGGCAATCGCACCCATTGCCTCGAGTGTGTGGGGGGTAGGGGTATTGTATGTTGCGGTACAAACCATTAATCCATGGGTTGAGTGCTTAACTATCAGCTCGCACCCTGATCATGGTATTGGCCACATAGATGACCATGATGAATGCTTTGCCTCTGATCCTACACAAGGATTTCATCCAGGGTCTGATACCTATCATCACAGAGTTAGACTAGCCATATTTTTCCACAAGGTCATTTTGGTGGTTACAACCGAAATTGGCTAAGAAGTTCGCCCCCGTATTCCCTTATCTTCTAACATGATTGCCCATGATGTATTCTGAATTATCTCTCCAATTTCTTAGATTAATCTAGCAGTTCGATAAATGTGGTTGAGCTTATCCCATTTTGATCAATGGTTGAGCTTTGTGAGTGTGTTGATGACCAGGCTAGAGTCTCCCTCTACCACTAAGTTTCTGTAACCCATGCATATGGATATTTGCAGGCCTTGCTTGGCTGCAACAAATTCTGCTTCAATGTTGTTGGTGAACCTACAAGGGTCTTCATATACTAAATGAGTGATGGTCTAGGAATCCTTGAAGAGACCACCTAGACTGGCCGATCCTAGGTTACTTTTTAAGGCCCCATCGAAACTTAGTTTTATAAATCCTTCCACCGGAGCTTTGAAATGATTCAGAGATGTCATATCCACTCTACATTTTGTCTACGAAGAAGGAGCTATCATTTTCGGTGATAAATTTAGTTTTTGTAGAATTCAAGTTTCCTGTGGGGGTACCTGCCAATCCTCTTGATTCCATTTATCCACTAAGATCATTTCCCTAATGTTCTGAATGATTCCTCCATATAATTTTTCTTGAGTTGAGGATTGGTTCTTGATAATTTTGCAATTCCGCTCCTTCCATATGGCCCATAGATTTATACCTAAGGCTAGTTCCCAAGATTTTTTTACCACAGGGTTGGAGAATATATGGCTTCTCTAGACGATAATTGTTTCTCGAATACTGTGGTGATCTCGATTCATTGTTCCCAAAAATCTTTTCATCTACCTCCATTTTTGTTCTACAAACAGACACGTATTGAGCATATGTTCAAGGTCTTCACTGTGTTGTTGGCATAACCCACAAAATACACCCTCTACTTACCAACAGAAGAAATGTGTCACATTCGGCCACCATCCTCCCTTCCATATATTTTTCCATATTATACTCTGTCCTTCCTAGGTTTGCCCAATCTGTAAATCGTATGCTTCTTTTATGGTAAAGGTACCTTTTGTAGTATGTTCCCATTTCAAAATATCAGAGCCATTTTAGATAGTTTTCTAGATCGTAGTTCTTTATCTAGCTGGTTCCACTGATGAGTCCTAGTGGCTTGATGCCAATCTTCTTTCTTCTTCCATCTTCTCCATTCTCCCTCCCCTTTTTGTTCTTTCCCAAATTGCTCTACCAAATGGTTGTTCATATCTCTGGTGTATATGAGTATGCATCTTAGATCCTGCCTTTCAATTAATTTCACTCTTTGCTGCCAAGAGTCATGCTAGAATTTTATTGTTTTTCCATTGCAAATTTCCTAGAATTAATGATGATGGATGAAATTCCTATTTTGGATGGCCAGGTTCCAAACTGCCAATCCTTTAGGATGGTACGTGTATCAAAGAATGTCTTTGGTTCTCTCTTGCATGTTATTTTTCTTATCCATATTTTCTTCTAGAGGTCCAACCCTCCACCTATCCAAATCCACCATAATTTTTCTCCCATAACTTGGTTCAAAATGTAAGGGTCTTTGAGGCCTAGTCCCCCTTCCATTTTCTTTTTCACAAGGCCCGACCATGAGACTAGAGTCCATTTCCTAAATTATTGCGTAATGCACAAAGAAACTTTTTAAAGATGTCGACCATTTTGGATCATGCCATTTTCGAGGCAGCCATTCCAGTGAGTTGATAATTTGGGATAGATTGAAGCACAAATTTGAGGAGGATTGTCCTACCTTCTATTTTGAGGAATCTAAAGGCCCAACTACTAGGTTTTCCTTGAAGCTTTTGTAGAATATTTCTCCAGCACGAAGTCTTCAAAGAGTTCTCAGATATGGGCATTCCTATGTATTTAGACGGTGGGGAGCCGATGCCAAACCCGAGGATCTGGGAAAGGTATGCCCAAACATTTCTGTGGGTGTTAAAAAAGAAAATACATGAGTTATTATTGTTTATAATTGTCCCAGAAGCCTCCATAAAGGTAAGGGAAACCTCTTTTATTTGACGAGCTTCTCTCAAGGATATGTGACAAAATAGCATGATATCATCTACAAATTGTTGGTGTGTGATGGCCAGGTCATTGACCAAAATCCTCAAACCCTAAAGCCTTGATTCCTAAACTTCATTTTTAATAAAATGTCCCAGCCCTTCTGGCGCAAGAATAAAGAGGAAAGGAGATATAGGGTATCCCCCTCTTAAGCCACGGATTGGGTTGAAGGTAGGTGTGAGAGAACCATTCAGCAGGATAGATATAACAAGGGAATATATCATGGCATATATCCAATTTATCCATCTTTGGTTAAATCCAAAAGATTTGAGGATGCTATTGAGGTAGGCCCAGCTTAGTTGATCATAACCCTTAGAGTGATCCAACTTAATCATCATTCGTGGGAGATTTCTCATATTTAGCGAATGCACTATTTCTTAAGATGCTACAAACACATCTAGGATTTGTCTTCCCTCTACAAATCCAGTTTGCTACAGAGATATGAGGTTGGGTAGCAGAGGCTTACGGTGCTTTATAATAACCGTAGAAATTATTTTGTATATAACATTACATAATGCAATGGGTTGAACCCCTTGAGGATCTTCAGATTTTGAAG
Source organism: Pinus tabuliformis (assembly GCA_031772625.1). Classification (NCBI taxonomy): domain Eukaryota; kingdom Viridiplantae; phylum Streptophyta; class Pinopsida; order Pinales; family Pinaceae; genus Pinus; species Pinus tabuliformis. Next base: position 1,393,343,844 of record CM062820.1, read on the forward strand.
TCCTAGGGATAAGAGCAATGAAAGTGACATTTAGGCTATCGCATACCTTCTAGTTTCAATGAGATTCCTCCACAACCTCTAGAATTTCTTGTCCCATGAAGTTCCAATTTTTCTAGATGAACTCCGTTGTGAACCCACTGGTGCCAGGGGCCTTATTTCCTTGCATTCCTTTGACATTCTCTTCAACCTCCTTTAGAGTGGCTCCTCACATCAGGGCTAAATTCTGATCCCGAGATATCAGTTATGGAATGTTGTTCGTAATCCTTTGGATAGCTTTAGATTGGTCATACGGTAGTTCTATATGGAGGTCTTTGAAGTGGTTCACCAGTAACTCGTCTGTTTCTTCATGATGAACCTTGTGGCTCCCCTCCGCATCTTTCAAAGAGTATATTCTATTGTGTTGCCTATGTTGGACAATGGCTTTGTGAAAGAAGCAAGTATTTCATTCTCCTTCCCTAGCCAATTCACCCTTGATTTTTGTTTCCATACAATTTCCTCTTGTTTTCTTCTTCCTCCAACTGCTTGATTAATTCCCCTTCTTCTTTCACTAGGTTATTTGATCTCCCTTATTGTATAATTTGTTGTTGCATCTCCCCCATTGTCTTTTTCAATGAATGTTGGGCATTCATAATATGTCCAAATTCTTCCTTGTTCCATTTCCTTATTTTTTGCTTGAGTTCCTTCAACTTTAGATGGAAGGCATGCATGCAGTTCCTCCCTTACTCTTTAGTCTTCCCCTACCATTCCTCATTTTTTTTAGAAGATCTGAGTCTCTTCACTAGAATACCTCAAATCAGAAAGGGTGCTTCTTGGGTCGCATCTTTAATTATATCTCCAGTCTCATCGACTAGTGAAAAGAGCTCACACATAGGAGGATCGAGGCTTCCATGAATGTGTCCCTGCTTATGGCCTGATTTGAAATTAAGTATCTATCTAGGGGAGAGGTGATCTAGTGGTTTCCTTCCCTCCCATTATTCCATGTATAAAATCCATTAACTGTTGGTAATTCTACTAAGTGAAGCTCCACTATGAGGTCTCCATAGGCTTCCATATCAACATCCATTCATTTTATTCCTCCCTTCTTCTAATCATATTGAAGTATCCTCATACAACCCATAGGTCATGTGGGTATAGGTTCCTCAATTTGGTCAGATTCTAAATAAATGCCCCTTTTCCCCTGGGATGTGGGGTCCATAGACCCCTGTGAGTAGAACACATTATCTAGATTGAATATGCTGGAACTTGCTTGAGAGTATTTTGGCAAGATTATTGATTCATAAAAGATTATCTCCCTAGGGTTCCATAGGATCACAAGCCCTCCCACACTTCCATTTGCATCTTGATCCATTACTTGATAGTGGGCTTTGAATTTTTCCAAAATTTCCTTCATCTTCCTTTAACTGATCTTTATTTCCTGTATTATCATGATACTAGTATTATCTTTCTTTAATCTCTCTTCAAGATACCTTTGTTTTCCTCTTCTGTTGAGGCCTCTTATTTTCCACGATGTAATGATCATTTCAATGGTTTCGGTGGTTGGTGAAATACCACTGACAGTGGTACTACCCTTCTGAAATGTACTAATAGCTCCCCAACCATCTGGATGGACTCATTCAAAGTTCTTCGTCCACGCTTCCTTTCCCCTTTTCCTTCGGGTCCTAGGTCTTGGACTTGGCTGGTTTGGGAACCTAAATGTTCCAGTTCAACTATGATAGGTGTACCCTATTTGGATTTTTATTGTTGGAAGGTTTCCTTATATAATTTATTTTGGTCTTTTGGAATGAAGCATTCATTCAAATGCCTCCATTATTGTAGTAAGAGTTTCATCACTTGTTCCTCTACACTAAGAACTTCCTTATGGTTATCAATATCGATATTGGCCTACTTTATCATTTGCATGGGGTTTTCTTTTCCTTAAGGTTCCATTGATGCTTTTCACTTGGCTTTGTTTCCCACTGAGGGGGTTTTTTGAAGGTTTTTCATTTCCATTGAATTTTCAGGGATTATCTCTCCTTCCTCTTCCTCCTGTAGGACTTCAAATCGGTTCTGATTTTGATGCTCTTTTTCGTTTAATCCAACTCTCTAGTTTTTGATATGCCTCTGATTTATTTTCATCGATGGACCTCTTGCAACCCTTCCCCATCTTCTCTTGCCATCATTTCCCCTTCCTTTTTCTCAGCTATAGGGATTTCATTCTGGTTTAACAGGCAAGCTCGATACAAGTGCCCATATTCATGGAAATTCCAACATGTAAAAGGGATGTGCTTGTAATCCAAGGGTTGCTACGATACCTCATCATGGTATTTGTTATGAAACCGGCTCAAGAAAAGATAGAAAAGAGAGATCAACGCCTTAGAATTCAGCCTCTTCGAGGGGGCAACCTCCTTTACATTACATAAATGAACAATTCTTGGATGATTCAAATGACAAAACCTCCTTTATATATATAGGAGTCTAAGGAGTCACAATATAATCCAGCCGACCTAACAATAATAATATAAAGCCACAAAAATAACAATAGAGGGATTCTATGGGGCACAGAAATAACAATATGGGGGTAATAGGGGCACAACAATATAAATAAGGGGTATAACTACAATAGTAATGGGGTAATCACTAGTATTATAGGGACCCAACATGCCCCTCTCCTTCAAAAAAGTGTTGTCCTCAACGCTTGAGTAGTTCTGGATACTTCTGCATAAAATTCTCATCCTCCCATGTGGAATCTTCAGCGGATAAGTTCTTCCACTTGATAAGATACTCTGAAATTGATCGATTTCGTAGCTGTCGAGTTCTTGTTTCTGTGACTGCTTCCGGTTCCAATATAATTTTTCCTTCCTCGTCAAGTTCTGGCAATATTGTTTGAACTGGGAGCTTGTCGCCTATAACCTTCTTTAAACATGAAACATGGAAAACTGGGTGCAATCGAGAAGCTGCAGGAAGCTCCAATTTGTATGCCATAGTACCAATCTTTTGCAACACCTTGTACGGACCATAATACTTTGGTGATAATTTATTATCCTTCTTAGCTTGCTTTAGGGACATTTGCTTATATGGTTGTAGCCGTAGGAATACCCAATCACCTACATCAAAACTTCTTTCACTGCGATGTTGATCTGCCTGTTGTTTCATTCTATTTTGTGCCAACACGAGGTTATCCTTTAAGAGTTGGAGGACTTGTTGTTGATGTTCGATGTGATGTTCCACTGCCTGAACCTTAGAATTTTCTCTTAAATATGATGTGATGGATGGTGGTTGATACCCATAAAGTGCCATAAATGGGGTCATTTTTGTTGCTGTATGGAAGGAAGTGTTATACCACCATTCAGCCAGAGGCAACCATTTGACCCATTGTGTCTGTTTATCAGATACAAAGCAACGAAGATATCCTTCCAAACATTTGTTTACTATCTCAGTTTGCCCATCAGATTGAGGATGATAAGATGAGCTATGAGCTAACTGAGTACCAAGACAAGAAAATAATTCTGTCCAAAAATTTCCAGTGAAAATGGGATCTCTGTCACTTACAATAATCTTTGGGTTTCCATGTAGCTTTTGAATTGTTTCCATAAATGCAGTAGAAACTGTACTGGCTTTAAATGGATGTGATAATGCACAAAAGTGTGCATACTTGGTAAGTCTGTCAACTACCACCATGATGACACTCTTTCCCTCAGACTTGGGTAAACCTGTGATAAAATCCATTGAAACCTCCTCCCAACGTTGGCTTGGAATGGATAAAGGTTGTAATAGACCCGGTGTCTTAATTGTTTCAACTTTATTTTGTTGGCAAACCAAACATTCCGCCACAAACTTTTGAATATCTGATTTAAGGCCATCCCAAAAAAATTCCTTCTTAACCCTGTGGTAAGTTTTTAAAAATCCTGAGTGCCCTCCTAAGGGAGAAGTGTGCAATTCCATAAGAATCTTTTGTTTTAGCTGGGAATTCTTACAGAGGTATAAGCGATCTTTGTACCATAACGAATCATTTTTCCAGCTAAATGTATCAGACGTACTGGAATCTTGTTGTAGCTTTCGAATAAGTGCCCACACTTCTTCGTCATTCTTCCATTCCTCCCTTGCTTCGTTTATCCAATCTGGTTGGATAATAGAAATGGCGCACAACAATGCTTCCACATCCTCATCCTTTCTTGAGAGTGCATCTGCCACCACATTTTGCTTCCCTTTTTTGTAGATGATTTCAAAGTCATAACCCAACATCTTTGTGACCCACTTTTGTTGCTCTTCAGAGGATAATCTTTGTTCTAAAAAGTATTTAAGGCTATCATGATCCGTTTTTACCTTGAAGTGTCTTCCCATTAGGTAGGGTCGCCATTTCTTAAGTGCATGGAGTATTGCCAACATTTCCTTCTCATAAATAGCTTTGCTTAAAAACTTTCCCTTGATTGGACGACTTTCAAAAGCAATGGGTCTTTCATCTTGCATTAGAACAGCACCAATTCCATTTCCTGAAGCATCACATTCCACAATAAAGGTTTTTGTGAAGTCCGGTGTAGCTAAGACCGGTGCTTGGCACATTGCCTCTTTAAGATGTTCAAAGGCCTTTGTTGCTTCCGGAGTCCATGAAAATGCATCTTTCTTCAATAATGTTGTTAGAGGTGCTGCTATTCTCCCATAATTCTTAACAAACTTGCGATAATACCCTGTCAACCCAAGAAATCCTCGCAGATGCTTTATGGATGTGGGGATTTTCCATTCCTTAATGGCTTTAATTTTGCTAGGGTCTACCTTAACTCCTTCATGAGATACAATATGACCCAAATATTCCACCTCCTGGACTCCAAAGAAACATTTGGATCTTTTTGCATATAATTGTTTCTCCTCCAATAGTTGTAGCACCCTGTCAACATGTTCAACATGATCCTTCCAAGACTTGCTGTAGATTAGTATATCATCAAAAAATACTAACACAAATTTTCTAAGGAATGGTTTGAAAATTGAATTCATCAAACCTTGAAATGTTGAAGGTGCATTGGTAAGGCCAAAAGGCATGACCAAAAATTCATAATGACCCTCATGAGTTCTAAATGCCGTTTTCGGAATGTCTTCAATCTTCATTCTGATTTGATGATATCCCGAACGAAGATCCAACTTGGTGAAGTAAATTGATCCATGCAATTCATCCAGTAATTCATCAATGACAGGAATGGGAAACTTATCTTTAATAGTGAGCTTGTTGAGCTCCCTATAATCGGACACATGCGCCATGATCCATCCTTCTTGTGCACCAATACTACTGGAGCAGAGAAAGAACTTTGACTCGGTTGAATTATACCAGCCTCTAGCATTTCTGCAACCATACGTTCAATTTCACTTTTTTGGACATAGGGATATCTGTACGGCCTGATGTTTGGAGGAACACTTCCTGGAATCAGATGAATAGCATGATCATGATCACGCATAGGTGGGAGACCTTTGGGAGTCTCAAATACCTTGGAATGATTGTCCAGGACTTTTTGGAGATCTGGAGAAATAGATGATTCCAATGTGGAAACATCTAGCGAACATAATTGTGCAATTACACCTCTTTGCTCCTTTTTTAGAAGCTTTGTCATACCATTAGAGCTGATTATCTTTCCTGGTTTCCCTGCAATACCCCTTAATTCAACTTCCTTTCCTTCCGTAGAAAATTTGATGAAAAGTTCTTGAAAATTAAAAGCTATTGTACCCAAGGATTGTAGCCATTGGACTCCTAGTACAACATCAGCACCTCCCATTGGAATGGAAAGCATTGGGCTAGTCAATACATATTCTCCCATGGATAGCTTGATATTATGGCACTTTCCAGAGCAATTTATTGTTCCTCCATTTGCAATCATCACTTGACACTCTGGTGCTGGATATAGGAAGCAATTCAATTCTTTTGCTACCCTACAATGAATAAAATTGTGGGTGCTTCCTGAATCAATCAACACTATTACCTTTTTCTTCTTGATTTGTCCTTCTATCTTGATGGTTTGAGGAGTGGTAATTCCCGCCAATGCATTACAAGATATGGTCGGATTTATTTGTTCTTCATCTAGGCTTTGTTCCTGGAGTATATCTTCTTCTTTTGACCTTTCTTGCTCCTTTTCTTCTTCCTCTTCACAATCTATGTAGAATAATTTCTTCTCAGCACACTTATGACCTTTAGTGTATTTGCTATCACAACTGTAACAAAGCCCTTTTGCTCTTTTTTCTTCCAATTGTTGTGGTGTCAACCTTATAGGTTGTGGAAGACTAGGGCAACAACACTTCCGTCTTTATAGTTGTGAGTGGTATGCTTCCTGGTTGCCATAATTTTGCTTTCCATTTTTCTTGCTAACCTGAATGCCTTCTCTAATGAATCAGGTTCCCAAAGGCGAACATCATGTTGGATATTATCCTTTAAAGACCCTATGAACACATCAATCCTATGCTCCTCTGGAATATCTTTTACCCTTATGTTCAATTTTTGGAACTCCTCAATGTGCTCCATTATTGAACCCTTTTGTTTGAGACTTATCAATTGGCTAAAAAAAGTGTTGCTTTTTGTATCTTCATAATGTGCTATCAATTCTTCCGTAAAAATTGCCCAAGTGATAAATTGTTTACGAGAGCAAAGCCATTGATACCATACAAACTGATTTGGTTCCAAATATACAGTTTCCATACGTACCTTTTGTGTGTTTTGCACATTATTGAGATCGAAAAATTGCTCCATCTGTAATATCCATGTGGCGGGATCCTTGCCATCAAACTTCCTCATATCGATTTTTGGAATATGGTGGGTCTTCGATCCAACATTAGAGTCTATGGAATCATGATTAACATTTCTTTTGTTCACATCATGAGTTTCCTTTACAACCTTTTCACCATTAGTAAGTATTTCTTGTAGAAAATTTGTCAAATCTGTCTTCAAATCTGCCATGTCTGTCTTCAAATCTGTCTTCAAATCTGCCATGTATCTCTTCAAATCTGTCTTCGAATCATCCATATTAGCTTCCATACCCTTTATCTTAGATTCCACACCATTTATCTTAGATTCCATGCCATTTATCTTAGAATCCACGCCATTTATCTTAGCTTCTGTTAGCTTTTGTGAGCGTGACATTTGTTGCACTTGTTCTTGTAATTTTGATATATCATGTAGCATTTCTTCCTCTTCTTCATGAGTCATGCTAGAGCTTTCAGGTTCCTTACTAGGTGTTTGCATTTTCTTTCCTCGGGGCATCAGTTACCGATAATAATGCTTTACTATGCCCTTTGAATTCCGTTAAACCAAGCTTACGCAAAAATTTAAAAAAAACTACACACCTTTTTTCACTTTGTAGAAGCCTGATATTGAATCTGATGTATCTCTGTAATTTTGGATCATCCAGTTCTGAAATTGCGACCTGTAGTAGCCTTCTGCGTCCTCTTTCCAATGCCACAAGTCTGACCCAAATTGGATTCTCCAAGGAAGAGTTATGTGAAATCTCCCACAGTGACTTGCTTCTAGACTAGTTCAGTAGAGCGAACTTGTACGACGTGCCACGAGTCACTGTTTCAACCTTTGGATCTGAAACATGCACACAAGAAACTACAGTCTGTCCTCTTTCTGTACCTTCTTATGAAATTTCAATCCGATCCCCAGAGAGAAAGTTATGACGATTTTCCCCAGGTCACCTGTTTTGAATGTAATTCAGGAGTCTGAAAAAAGACCAACTTCCTCAGATCATATCTCCGCAAATATCACGCGAAAAGCTCTGAAATTCAGACCCAAGGTTCAATGCGATTTCTTCTCAAATGGGTTTTTCTTGCGACTTCTGAAACATCACAGAAAAAAATTATAGCGAAAATGCCACGATGACCTGTTTGGAGCAGCGAAACCCTAGAATCCAAAGCTCTGATACCAAATGTTATGAAACCAACTCAAGAAAAGATAGATCAACGCCTTAGAATTCAGCCTCTTCGAGGGGGCAACCTCCTTTACATTACATAAATGAACAATTCTTGGATGATTCAAATGACAAAACCTCCTTTCTATATATAGGGGTCTAAGGAGTCACAATATAATCTAGCCGACCTAACAATAATAATATAAAGCCACAAAAATAACAATAGAGGGATTCCATGGGGCACAGAAATAACAACATGGGGGTAATAGGGGCACAAAAATATAAATATGGGGTATAACTACAATAGTAACGGGGTAATCACTAGTATTATAGGGACCCAACAGTATTCCAATTCTATGAAATCCGATAGTGGCTCTATGATGTTCATATAGACGCAACTTCCAGCATAGGAGGTGTACCTTCCCCATCGCATAGAGTTTGCAAACTTAACGAAGGTTCCAATAGGGTTGCCAATCCCTTCTTATATTTCTAGGTCCCGGATATCCATTGGGAGGGAAAATAGTGGAACCTAAACTAGGGCGGCAAGGAGCTTTTCCTGATCTGGGTTATAGAATTCGCCCATTGTCTTATGAAAAGCCCTGCATTGTTGAAAAGATAGGGCCCATCCTAGAAAAACCTCTCTTGGTCCTCCAGATTGGAGTATATCACTGTAAAGAAGACTTTTTCTCCCAGTTTGAGATCAATGTGGCCCTTTGGCTACTAGTTGTGTTAGATCAATTTAGTAAACTCTTTTTCTATTGACCATGCTCCAATAAATTTGCAGATGAGGGCATGATCCTTCATATACTTTTTGTATTCATCGAGCTTGTTATTGGGGATGAATAATCTCAGTTTCTTGGTGGCTCATGGTAGGAATTGGCCTTTATGTCCTGCTTGCCATTGCACTTCCAGGACAGGAGGTCCTTTAACATGACCGCTGTTATTACCTGTTATCGCTCTGTGCTCGATGGATTCCCCTGCTATGTTTCAATAGGAGGGGATCTCTCAACAACCCCAAAACAACCCCCCCCCCCACCACCTTTTCCTGGGTGCTCATGGCCTAGATTAGTAGGTCCTCTGTATGATGTTTTTGTAGAGTACCTTCTCCTCCAAAAAAAAATTGCAGGTTTGTCAGGGTTGTCTAGTTGAAACCCTAGCCTCAGTCATCTCTCCGCCTATGGAAACTAACTCCAAAGTACTAAAATTTAATATTATTCAAATATATTAATTACATCATCATAGTTATTCCAAAGAGTCAATTATGGCTTCCTTTCCATTACTAAAAATAGTTCATACTACTAAAAGAATATTCATTTTCAAATAGTGTTACATAAGTTCTTTTCATGCTATCTTCACACTCCCAAGTGGCCTCCTCGGGTGTAAAGTGCCTCCACTATAGTTTAACTCGAATGACGACTGAATTCGAGAGCATAGTCACTTTTCAATCCAAGATACAGAGTGGCTCTGGTAGAAAGTCTCCTTCGAGTTCCACACGTATCAAATTCCAGTCGACCACATGATAAGGACCACGAAAATACCTTCTTAATAATGATACATGAAATACATTATGAACTTTAATATGATTAGGTAGAGCCATATTTTATGCCACTAGACTAACTCAGTCTAAAATTTAAAATGACCTGTAGAATCGTAGTGCTAATTTGGCACAACTACCGGTATTGTGAGTAGTTTTTCATGGTTTAAGTCTCAGATATTGTTCGACACCTAATCCTCTATGGGTTGGTGTAGAATGTAAACAACCATGAGAGTCCAAGAGACCTTCGAATGTGGAACCCAACGGTCAGACGAATGTACTATAAATGAATATCTTTTGTTAATAATAGATGTACTCTCCTGCTTATATTTAATATTTTGTTGCCGCCATGTGTGTGTTTAACATGGTATCAGAGCAGGCGTACTCCTGCCTTGCCCAAATGTGAGCCACTAATTTTGTGACTTCTCTATGTATATCAATCTTGCATGTAATGAATATGTTCTCAGCTAAATTGTAGCTGTGATCTCTGCCTATTTTGCCTATGTTCTGCATCCTTTGCAGATTGACATCTCTGTCAAATCCCTAAGAAATTTCATGCATTAATGAACGCAATGATGCGTTAAACATTGGATTTCATGCATTATTGAGTATATGCAGTGAATGTGTTGTGGACACGCTACAAGGAGGTGTGATTTCCTTCTATGGCCACAAGTCTCTCGGTGTGGTAGCGCTACCCTAACTGGGATTCCGCAGATAAAACTTCAAGCTGTAGTGAGCCTCCTCTAGGCTGCATGAAAGGTAAATTATATGTGGTATACGCTATGCCTCCACCTGGATACCATATATATAACTGTTTTGTAATATGATGTGTTTATTTTTACATTGCTTTTGAATCTGTTGTGGTATATGCCTCCACAAATTGTGATTTGGATCAATATTCAAAACTACAACCATTATAATACTGCTCTTCATCTAGTTAAAATGTTTCTCCCTCTGCAAAGTCAGTCTCGGTTTGATCCCCTCCCCACTCCACCGATGTTGTCATAATACACTCAATTCATAATACTTGCCTCCTTCTAACGCCATACAATACACCTGTTGGCATATAAAACTTCACATACTCCTGCTACTTATAAAACTTTAGATCTCTCTGCTTGTGCCCGCCATCCAATCCATCTACCAGAGGAAGATCCAGAGTAGTGTATGCATTCATATCATATTCCAGAGCACCTTTGAACAAAGAAATTATTCCATTCGCGAAGGTGCTGATTGTCGCAACTTGCAAGTTCGAGTCCCTTCTAGCTTGGAAATCATTTGGAGATCTGTGCATACTGAGATTATTTTCAATATCGTTTGGAAGGTGATCATGAGAAAGAACTTTCACTCGGTTGGATTATACCAGCCTCTAGCATTTCTGCAACCATACGTTCAATTTCACTCTTTTGGGCATAGGTATATCTGTACAGCTTGATGTTTGGAGGAACACTTCCTGGAATCAGATGAATAGCATGATCATGATCACGAATAGGTGGGAGACCTTTGGGAGTCTCAAATATGTTGGAATGATTGTCCAAGACTTTTTGGAGATCTGGAGAAATAGATGGTTCCAATGTGGAAACATCTAGCGAACATAATTGTGCAATTACACCTCTTTGTTCCTTTTTTAGAAGCTTTGTCATACTGTTAGAGCTGATTATCTTTCTTGGTTTCCATGCAATACCCCTTAATTCAACTTCCTTTCCTTCCACAGAAAATTTCATGAAAAGTTCATAAAAATTAAAAGCTATTGTACCCAAGGATTGTAGCCATTGGACTCCTAGTACAACATCAGCACCTCCCATTGGAATGGAAAGCATTGGGATAGCCAATACATATTCTCCCATGGATAGCTTGATATTATGGCACTTTCCAGAGCAATTTATTGTTCCTCCATCTGCAACCATCACTTGACACTCTGTTGCTGGATATAAGAAGCAATTCAATTCGTGTGCTACCTTACAATGAATAAAATTGTGGGTACTTCCTGAATCAATCAACACCATTACTTTTTTCCTCTTGATTTGTCCTTCTATCTTGATGGTTTGAGGAGTGGTAATTCCCACCAATGAATTACAAGATATGGTCGGATTCATTTCTTCTTTATCCAGGCTTTGTTCGTGGAGTATGTCCTCTTCTTTTGACCATTCTTGATCCTTTTCTTCTTCCTCTTCACAATCTATGTAGAATAATTTCTTCTCAGCACACTTATGACCTTTAGTGTATTTGCTATCACAACTATAACAAAGCCCTCTTGCTCTTTTTTCTTCCAATTGTTGTGGTTTCAACCTTATAGGTTGTGGAAGACTAGGGGCAACAACACTTCCATCTTTATGGTTGTGAGTGGTATGCTTCCTGGTTGCCATAATTTTTCTTTCCATTTTTCTTGCTAACCTGGATGCCTTCTCTAATGAATCAGGTTCCCAAAGGCGAACATCATGTGGGATATTATCCTTTAAAGTCCCTATGGACACATCAATCCTATGCTCCTCTGGAGTACTTTTTACCCTTATGTTCAATTTTTGGAAATCCTCAATGTGCTCCATTATTGAACCCTTTTGTTTGAGACTTATCAATTGGCTAAAAAAAGTTTTGCTTTTTGTATCCTCATAATGTGCTTTCAATTCTTCCATAAAAATTGGGCCCAAGTGATAATTTGTTTACAAGAGAAAAGCCATTGATATCATACAAATTGATTTGGTTCCAAATATAAAGTTGCAATACGTACCTTTTGTGTGTTTTGCACATTATTGAGATCGAAAAATTGCTCCATCTGTAATATCCATGTTGCGGGATCCTTGCCATCAAACTTCCTCATATCGATTTTTGGAATATGGTGGGTCTTCGATCTCACATTAGAGTCTATGAAATCATGATTAACATTTCTTTTGTTCTCATCATGAGTTTCCTTTACTACCTTTTCACCATTAGTAAGTATTTCTTGTAGAAAATTTGTCAAATCTGTCTTCAAATTTTCCATCTCTTTCTTCAAATTTGTCTTCAAATCTACCATGTCTCTCTTCAAATTTGTCTTCAAATATATCTTCAAATCATCCATCTTAGCTTCCATGCCCTTTATCTTAGATTCCACGCCATTTATCTTAGCTTCTGTTAGCTTTTGTGAGAGTGAAATTTGTTGCACTTGGTCTTGTAATTTTGATATATCATGTAGCATTTCTTCCTCTTCTTCATGAGTCATCCTAGAGCTTTCAAGTTGCTTACTAGGTGTTTTCATTTTCTTTCCTTGGGGCATTAGTTACTGATAATAATGCTCTATTATGCCATTTTACTTCCTTCAAAATGAATTTTCAAACAAAGCTTAAGCAAAAATTTAAAAAAGTCTACACACCACTTTTCACTTTGTAGGAGCTCGATATTGCCTCTGATGTATCTTTGTACTTTCAGATCATCTAGTTCTGAAATTGCGACCTGTAGTAGCCCTCTGTGTCCTTTTTCCAATGCCAGTAGTTTGATCCAAAATGGATTCTCCAAGGAAGAGTTATGTGAAATCTCCCACAGTGACCTCATTATAGACTAGTTCAGTAAACTGAACTTGTACGACATGCCACGAGTCATTGTTTCAACCTTTGGCTCTAAAAATATGTACAAGAAACTACAATCCGTCCTCTTTTTGTACCTTCTTACGAAATTTCAATCCGATACTCGGAGAGAAAGTTATGACGATTTTCCCCAGGTCACCTGTTTGGAATGTAATTCAGGAGTCTACAAAAAGACCAAATTCCTCAGATCATATGTCCGCAAATATGGCGTGAAAATCTCTAAAATTTGGATCCAAGGTTCAACATGATTTCTTCTCAAATGGACTTTTTTTTTTAGCTTCTAAAACGTCACAAAAAAAAAGTTATAGCGAAAATGCCACGATGACCTATTTGGAGCAGCGAAACCTTAGAATCCAAAGCTCTAATACCAAATGTTATGAAACTAGCTCAAAAAAAGATAGAAACGATAAATCAACGCCTTAGAATTCAGCCTCTTCGAGGGGGAACCTCCTTTACATTACATAAATGAACAATTCTTCGATGATTCAAATGACAAAACCTCCTTTCTATATATAGGAGTCTAAGGAGCCACAATATAACCCAGCTAACCTAACAATAATAATATAAAGCCACAAAAATAACAATAGAGGGATTCTATGGGGCACAATAATAACAATATGGTGACAATAGGGGCACAACAATATTAATAAGGGATACAACTACAATATTAATGGGCTAATCACTAGTATTATAGGGACCCAACGTGGCCTTTGATATGAGAAGGATGTGTCCTTTCATATTCCAGATTACTCAAATCCCATTCAGTTTCAGAGTGTTGGATTCCTTCATGACAGTTCACCTTCAACTATTCTAGAATCTACTCTTCTTCCACAGCAACAACAATAGATTGTGAAATGCCAACACTGTGGTTGAGTTGGCCATATGAAATATCACTATTTTGATCCTCATCCATGTAAGAACTATCATAAAACCAGTCGTTCTTCAAAGAGATGCTTCAAGAACAAACCTCCTACAAGAACAAAGATTCATATTGGATGGATCGCTTCTTGGCAATGGGCATCAACAACCAAGAAGATATTCTAGTCATATGTCAGAACTTGTTCTAGAGTATTGAACAATCTTGCAGTTGAGTTTTCTCCATCATCTCACCTTGTATCTGACAAGGGGGAAATGTTGGTCATCTACAAGCTTTAAATCCACATCAAGCAAGCCTGAGCCACAACCTGCCATACCAGATTTAGAGTTGTAGCCAGAGACAAATATGCCACTGAGCATGTCTTCAGTTATTGATACCTCTTCAAAGAATTAGGGACACTTCCTCTAGCAGAACACTTCAGCTTCTTGCCAATTTTGGAAGAGCTCCACGAATTTCATTAAGCATTCCAGAGTTGTTGGTCATCCTTAAACCATCATAGGTTGAGACCTCTCTTTTGAGGTTGAGGTTCTCCCTTTTATGAGGGGTGAGACCTCCCTTTCATGCTTGAAGGTTTCCCTCTTCAAAACATTAGGAGAACTTCCTCTAACAGAAGACCTGAGCTTCATGCCAGACTTGGAAGAGTTTTGGGAACTGCACTAAGTGTTCCAGTGTTGGTGGTCATCCTTAAACCACCTCCCTTTATACCAACATTTCAGAGAGCACATTCAGCCTAGTGTTGTCATGCATTTCTTCACATTTTGTATTATAGCTCTCTTCTTGGACTCATACATAACCCTTTGAATTAAAGGGGGGAATGTTGGACACCTAATCCTCTATGGGTTGGTGTAGAATGTCAATAGCCATGAGAGTCCAAGAGACCTTGGGATGTGGAACCCAATTGTCACACGAATGTACTATAAATGTATATCATTTGTTAATAATAGATGTACTCTCTTGCTTATCTTTAAGTTTCTGTTGCTGCCATGTGTGTGTTTAACAAATATACATTATCTCCAATTCTGAACTCTTTGTGTGTTCTCTTTTTGTATTCTTAAATATTTTGTCAGTCTTGAGATGTAATAATATTTTGTTGAATTTCCTGTAATGCATCAGGCCCAAGAATCAACTTATCTTTAGGTTCACTCCAACTGAGTGGTGTATGGAATTTTATTCCATACAAAGTTTCAAAGAGGCTGATTTTTTTAGACGTTTTATAACTTTTTTTATAAAAAAATTCAACTACATGCATAAAATCTACCCACTTTGTTGGTATGTCCATTACATATATTTCGACAATGTCCTTCAAAATGTGATTTTTTCATTCAGTTTGTCCATCCGTTTGAGGATGGTATACAATATTTAAGTTTAACTTAATCTCCATGCCCCCAAACAAGGCCTTCTAGAACATGGAGGTGAATTTAGCATCTTTGTCTGACACTATCATTTTTGATATGCCATGTAGTCTGAAATTTCTTTCATGAAAATGTTGGAAACTTATGCAGTCCCAAAGGTAGACTATACTGGTAAAAAGTTTGTCTCTTTAGTTAATGTCTCTACCACCAAAATCATGTTGATAGTTTGTTCTCGGTAAACCTCTTATAAAATCCATTGAGATCACCTCCCGCTTCCATTCTGGAATGGGTAACGGACTCAATAATACTACCAGATGTTGTTGCTCCACGTTTATTTGTTGACACTCTAAACATTTTTCCAAATAATATTCTACATCCTTCTTCATACCTAACAAAAACAATGTTTTCCTTAATGTTGTTAACATTTTCTAGTATCCTGGGTGACTTGCATATGGTCCGTTGTGATATTGTCCACTATTATCTATTTCAATACAACTACATTAGGAATATACAATCTATATTGGTAAGTCAGTAATCCTTCTGGATTTGTGGCATATCGCAAAACTTCTTTCTGTTGTACTTTTAACTGCATTTCTTGGTATTGAGGACCGTGTTGTAGAATTTGTTTCACCTGCTCCTCACAATGTATTTTCATGTTGCTTTCAATGATTTATATCAAGGAATGAGCATGTCTACTTAGTGCATCAAAAATTTTATTTTCTTTCCCTTTTATACGATTTATATGAAATCCAAATTCACTAACAAAGGCTAAACACCTTTTCTGTCTCACATTTAAATCAAGCTAACTAAAAAAATATTTCAGGTTGATATGATTGGTTACCAAAAAAAATTTCGTTCTTAGTAAATAATGCCTCCACATTTTCAAGGAATGTGTTATAACAACTAATTCTAGATCATATACAACATAATTGTGTTCGCATTTTTTCAGTTTTCTTTACTTATAAGCTATGAAAACATTGTCTTGCAACAACATATCCCTATGTCCCTCTAAAAAAGCATCCGTGCATATAGTAAATTCCTTGTTTGGATCTGAAATTTTTGAAATAGGAGTTATTTTCAGCATTTGTTTCAATTTGTCAAAGTTTTCTTACCATTTGGTTGTCCACTTAAACTCCACTCCCTTCTTTTGAAAAGAGGTAATGTGAAAAGCTAGTTTTGAAAATCCCTCCACAAACCTACAATACTCTCCATTGGATAACAAAGGTCATTAGATCTACGGCTCGCGGTATTTCAATTAACGCATGGTTTAATAAGAGGGCCAACCCCGCTATTGACTGAGCCGAAAGGCGTTGAAAAGAAATCAATGGTTAGGAATGGGTGCGATACTACAGACCTGGATCAATAATTTACACACTTCTACTCTAGAAGTAGCTAATCACCAGATTTTACACACGGCGAAAGAGAAAATGAGATGCAGACACACCATATTAAATATAACTCTAAATTTTGAGACCCAATTGGAAATTTAATGATATACAGAGACGCTATGGAGGAATTCAACACCCTCGTGATTGACCAATTATATGCAGAAATGCATAGAGTTATGTTTTCTGCAACTTTTTCATATATGGCCAAAACAAGCCGAATCAGTCAAAATCCTTTTACAATAATTTGAAGTTACATAAATACCATTTCATCTAACAATCAAATCCTTAAAAACTGGATAGAATTTGCCTATCTTTAAACAATATAAAATCTGATTAATATTCTCCTCAAGACTCTCAAATAAATAAAAAATACTTGAATTAATTGCAAAATCATTCAATCCCTGAATTCTAGCTCAAAATCCTATCTGGAAAGTTGGTATATTGATAGCTAAAGGATCCCACTCCTTTTCTTGTAATTTTTTTTTTTTTTGTATTTTGGAATAAGTTCGAAGCCATTCGCCTTCAAGCCTCACGCTCCTGCATCAGACTCCTGAGGACAAAGCTCTTCATGGGCTCCTGTCCATGAGCTCTTCTACAGAACTACCCAAGTAGCTTTAGCAATTGGTTGATCCTTCCATTTGACCAAATACTGAAAATACTCCTGTCCTCTTGTCTTCTTCAACAATTTCTTGTCCAAAATGCTCCATGGCTTCAATTCCTTTGCTATAGGCAATTGTTTTACCCAATAAACCTCTTATTCTTCTTGATTCTTTGTTGTGTCATCTGCCTGTTCCTTTTCATACCTATATAATTCAGCAACATTAAAAATTAGAGATATTCCAATATCAGGGGGTAATTCAATTTCATATGCATTTGCATAAAATTTTCTCAAGACTGTGCATGGTCTAATTTTCTTAAACTTCAGTTTATTATACTCAATTTTTGGAAATATTTCCTTCCTCGAGTGTGCTAAAACTAAGTCTCCAACTTCAAAATTAGCTTCTCTTCTCTTCAAATCTGCTCTGCCCTTGTATTTGATGTTGCTGTCTTGTAGTTGTTGCTTTACTTTTTCATGCATTGTTTGAACTTCTGTAGCAAAATCTTCTCCTTTAGCACTTCTCCTCTTAGCTTGTCCCAAATCTCTCAATTTTGACACCTCACTTGGGTGCATTCCATAGATTATATGGAATGGAATCTGCCCTGTACTCCTGTTAGGAGAACCATTATATGCACATTCTGCCTATGCCAATACTTGATCCCACTGTTTTGGATGTTCACTTGCAAGAATTCTCAAAAGATTACCTAAACTCCTATTTATAACTTCAGTCTGTCCATCACTCTAAGGATGATAAGCAAAAATGAAACTCAACTTAGTTCCAAGCTTCTTCCATAATGTCCTCCAGAAATGTTAAGCAAATTTGGTGTCCCTGTCTAAGACAATGCTCTTAGATAACCCATGTAATCTTACAATCTCCTTGAAAAACAGATTTTCAAGATAAGTAGCATCATTGGTTTTATAACATGGAATAAAATGTGCCATTTTTGAAAATCTGTCAACTACTACATAAATTGAATCATTTCCTCTTTGATTTTTTGGTAAACCCAAAGCAAAGTCCATACTTACCATATCCCAAGGTCTATCTAGAATAGGTAATGGAACATACAAACTTGTGTTTTGATGCCTTCCCTTCACGTACTGACAGTCTTTACAATTTTTCACAGACCTTTCCACTTTAGACCTCATTTTCGGCCAAAAGTAAAACCTATTCAATTGTTCATAAGTCTTGTCTACACCAAAATGCCCTCCATGTCCTCCACTGTGTTTCTCTTTGATCAAATTCTCCCTCATAGAGTAACTTGGTATGCACAATTGATTTCTTTTAAACAACAGTCCCTCTTGCAGGAAATAATCTAGCCACTTGCTTATGTCTAACAAAACAAGATTTCTACAAGCTTTAAATGCCTCTTTAAAATCTAGACCTTTCTCATATAACTCTTTAAGAAAATAAAAACCTAATACTTGAATTTAACTTTCTTGAACTAAAATACTTTTTCTACTTAAGGCATCTGCTACTTTGTTTGATTGACCAGTTATATGTTTTAATACAAAATTAAAACTTTGCAGGTATTCTACCCATTTTGCATGCTTCTAGTTAAGCTTTGGCTGTTGAATAATTTACTGTGATGCATGGTTATCTGAATATAGTATGAACTCCTTGGACATCAAGTAATGTCTCCACTTTTTCAAAGACTGCACAACTGCATAAAACTCTTTGTCGTAAGAATAATATTTCTTCTTTGTATCATTCAGCTTTTCGCTAAAAATAAGCTACAGGTCTATCCTCCTGACTCAAAACATCTCTAATGGATTCTCCACTAGCATCACACTTTACTTGAAAAGGTTTATTAAAATTAGGCAAAATCAAAATAGGTTTCTTAGTAATCTTTCTCTTCAACAGCTGGAAGTTCCTTTCTTCTTTAAAAATACATTTAACTGGTTGTCTGTCCTTATTTATTGTATCAATAATTGAAGCATTAATCTTACTAAAATTCCTTATGAATTTCCTGTAAAAACTAGCAAGAATGTGAAAAATTCTTACCTCAAAGTCACTTTTTGGTGAAGGCCACTCCATAATAGCCTTGATCTTCTCTGGATCCATCTTCAACCCCTCAGCAGAAACAACGACGCCCAAATACACTAGCTTCTCCTTCATGAATGAACGCTTCTTTAAATTTAACAGTAATTTTTCTTGTTGTAGCCTCTATAAGACATAGTTCAAATGTCTCACATGTTCCTCCTTAGATCTGCTATAAACTAATATATCGTCAAGATATACTATTACAAATTCACCAATAAATTCCTTCAGTACTTCATTCATAAGTCTCATAAATGTACTAGGGGCATTCGACAATCTAAAAGGAATTACCATCCACTCATACAATCCTTCATTGGTTTTAAAATCAATTTTCCACTCGTATCCCCCTCTAATTATGATTTGATGATAACCACTTTTTAAATCTAACTTTGTAAAATATCTAGCTCCACTCAAACAATCCATCAAATCTTCGATTCTAGGTAAAGGAAATATGTACCTGATTGTTATCTTATTAATTTCTCTCGAGTCAGTGCACATTCTCCATCCTCCATCTCCCTTTGGGCTCAACACTGTTAGCACTGTGCAAGGACTCAAAATCTCTCTAACCAGTCCCTTGTCTAGCATTTCCTGAACCTTTTTTCTGATCTCTTCATTCTCTATGGGAGTCATCCTGTAGGCTCCTTTATTAGGTAGATTTGCTCCTAGAATCAAATCTATGTGATGACTGATTTTTTTAATGGGTGGTAACTCATCAGGCAAATCATCTACAATGATATCATAATAATTGTCCACCATCTCTTGAATTTCAATTGGTAAATCAGAAACTTTTGTGGAAGTAATTATTACCTTGGGTTTAGAAACCAATGCATAACTTACCTCATCTTCCTCCATCTGCTGCAAGTACTCCTTTCTGCTCAGCAAAAGGGTCTTTGAATCAAGTTTCTTCGATGTATGCTCTTCCTCTAGTGGCAGCAATGTATGATTGAGACCATCTTTGTTGAATTTATATGTGTTATTGTTTCCATCATGCATAGCTCCTTTGTCATACTTCCATGGTATACCCAACATTATATGACACACATCCATAGGCATCACATCACACACAATTTTTTCTCTGTATTTTCCCAACTGCAACTCCACCTCACATTGTTCATTCACTACCAACTGATATCCCTTTTGAAGCCATGACACCTTATAAGGTGTTGGATGTTTCTTTTTTTTCAATTTCAACTTCTCCGCCACTTCTGTGGAGACCAATTTATCTATACCACCCCTATAATTTATCATCTAACAACACTTCCCTAGAACCTTACACTCAGTCCTGAACAAAGTCTTCCTTTGTGTTGGTTCAACAATTTCCTTAGCTGGATTTAGTAAAACTTTTTTAACTACTAAAGACTTTCCTTTCTTTGGTACATTTTCTTCATCTATTACCTTTGTTTCCTCCTCTTCGGTTTTTGAAACAATTACATTCCTTGGATTCATTCCTACATTTTCTGGGCACTCATAAGCTCTATGTCCTAGCTTGTTACATCTAACTTCTCTTCCTCTTCCTCTGCCCCATGTTCCTTTGGAAAAACTCCCTCTGCCACTTGCATCACCTCCTCTAGGTGCATGCTAACTTGAGCTGTTGCTAGCTCTATCTCCAAGTGTTATAGATCTTCCTCTACCCCCTTGTCTTCCCATTCCTCAGAAAGTACCTCTATTTCTAGCAGACTCCTTCCTCATGAATTTTTCTTCAGCCTTCAGTACCATCTGATAAGCCTCTTCCACTGTTTTAGGAGACAGTACACTTATCTCATCTTAAATTTCCATTCTAAGACCATTCACATATCTAGCAACCTTCTCATCTGTATCTTTGATTTGTGCTACTCTTATAATCACTTTGTAGAATTCCTCTGTGCATTCCTTTACTGTCATAGACCTCTGTCTAAGATTCTGCAACTGTGTAAATAATGTTTGCTGGTAGACACTTGGCAGAAACTTACTTTTCAGTTTTGCCACCATCTTATTCCAATTTTTAATTGGTTGTTTGCCAAGTCTTCTTATTTCTGCCTGCACTCCATCCCATCAAAGTGCTGCATGTCCTTTTAGTTTTGTGACAACAAACTTCACCTTATTTTCTTCATCAGTTTCTTCATAATCAAAGAATTTCTCCATGTCATTTATCCAGTCTATAAATTCCTCAGGGCTTAAGCTTCCTATATAGATTAAGACTTCAAGTCTAGGCTTGGATGTGGATCTCAATACTAACTTAAAGAATCTCATTTCAAGAGTTACATCTGCAGGTTCTTCTTTTGCAGCTTCAGCTTTAGGTTCACTAACATCTTCAGCATCTGAATCTCTTCCCGTTTCCATAGCTTCTAATCTAGCTTTCATCTATTGCACAACTTCCAACACTTCAGCATTTGCAACTGGTCGTCCTCTTGTTCGACCACCACCTCCTCCTCCAAATTTGATGGCCATGTTGGCTTTCCTTTTCTGATCCTTGAGATCTTGTTCAATGTCAATAGGCTGCTCTAATACCAAAAATGGTGGTTGGGGTGCAGGTGTAATGGACAAATGCTTAAATACTGAAACAATTTGTTCAAGTTCAGGTGAAATTTCCTCATGGATTTCTGGTGGGGTCTCAGTCATCTACCTCCAAAGTTATCTATTCTACTAAATTAACATAAATGCTAACTTTTAACCACAGTGACAGATCTTTAAAAGTGCTCTTAAACATTGCACCTCGCAAATCCTTTTTCTTGCGACCAAGTGGTTTTTACTCATGAACCGATGTGATGCGAAGTCAGTCGGCAATCCTCTTGCACATTTCAATCGCCATTCCTCCAGGCTAGCTTGCTTCACTTATGAATGAGGCAGTGTGATATTATACCTCCATTCAACGATCAACAATCATGTGATCCGACGATCACTATGATATCACGTGGAGATCTGTACGACGTTTTACCCATCCTCATGGAGCTGATAAAGTTAATAAGTCCTCAATTTATAAAAGTTCGGGTCCGTGTCTAAGATTAATGCCCGATCATTTTAAGACCCGATATCCGTTGGATAATAAAGGTCATTAGATCTACGGCTCAGGGGATTTCAATTAACACATGGTTTAATAACAGGGTCAACCCCGTTGTTGACTAAGCCAAAAGGTGTTGAAAAGAAATCAACGGCCAGGAATAAGTGCAACACTACATACATGGATCAATAATTTACACACTTCTACTCCCGTCGTAGCTAATCACCAGATTTTACACACAGAGAAAGAGAAAATGTAACACGAACACACCATATTAAATAGAACTCTAAATTTTCAGAGCCAACCAGAAATTCAATGATATAGAGAGACGCTGTGGAGGGATGCAACACCCCCGAGATTAACTAATTATACACAAAAATGCACAAAGTTATGTTTTCTGGAAATTTTTCATATATGGCCAAAACAAGCCGAATTTGTCAAAATCCTTTTAGAATCATTTAGAAGTTACATAAATAGCATTTCATCTAACAATTAGATCCTCAAACACTGGATCGAATTTTCCTATCTTTAAACAATATCAAATTTGATTAATATTCTCCTTAAGACTCTCAACTAAATCAAAACTACTTGAATTAATTACAGAATCATTCAATCCCTAAATTCTAGCTCAAAATCCTATTTAGAAAGTTGGTAAATTGAGAACTAAAGGATCCCACTCCTTTTCTTTTATTTTTTTTTTGTATTTTTGGAATAAGTTTGAAGCCTTTTTCCTTCAAACCTCATGCTCCTGCATCACCAACACTCCCCAAAATGAATGAAATTCTGATACATCTCTTGGTATAGGCCAGTTCATGACGGCTTTAACTTTCTCGGAGTTCACTGCTAGCCCATATTTGGAAATATTATGTCTTAGATACTCAATTCTAGTTTTATAAAAATCACACTTGTTGATTTTCACATAAAGATGATGTTCTCTTAATGTCTGTAGCACCAATCTATGATGTTCTCAGTTCTCTTCATTTTTAGAGTACATTAGGATGTCATCTATGAAAATTAACACAAATTTGTCAAGATACTTGCGATCGACACTATTCATTAGGCACATGAAGTTTGTTGGTTCATTGGTGAGACTGAAAGGTAACATCACGAACTCATAATGTCCATACCAAGTACTAAGAGCATTTTTGTGGATATCTTCATTGTTTATGAGCAGCTGATGGTAACCAGTTCTTAGATCAATCTTGGAAAAGACAATTGCTCCCCTCACTTGATCAAACATATCATCAATCCAAGGTAGGGGAATATCTATTTTTGATACATAACTTATTCAACTACATATATTTGATGAACATTCTAAATGTGCCATATTTTTTCTTCAAAAATAGGAATGGAGCTCCCCATGGTGACACACTCAGTCTAATATAACCTTTATCTAACATCTCTTGTAGCTAGATTTTCAATTCTAACAGTTATGGTATACTCATTCTATTGGGGCTCTACACATAGGTGGAGCACCCGACCCCAAGGGAATTTCCTCTGGAAAGACATCTTGGAATTCTCTTATCACGGGTAAGGTTTCTAACATTTCTTTGTCTATTAGTTTCTCATTTTTTTCTACATGAATCAGATAAACCTTGCATCTTGTCCTTCCTGTTATTTTTAACTGTAAAGTTGATATTCTTTTCACCGAGCCTGGTTTTGGTTTCCCTTCTATTGATATTGGTTGTCCCTATGGATCAATAAAGTTTACAGTTTTATATAGACAATTTATAACAACTTTCTGTTGTTCTAACCAATCCATACCAATTAATATATCATATGGTCCCAAAGGAATAATGTTTAATTTTAACTCTACGTAATACCCATTGAAATCTACAAGATATTGTCTTAATTAACATGTTAATTTTCATTTGGTACCTATGGCTAATTATACCAGCCAAGGATTCTAAAAAGTTTCTCAATGTAATTTACATTTTTCCATAATTTGGGGACTAATATAGATTAAAATATCAGTAGTATAAATTAAAACATACAAAAATTTGTTTTGGATAGTACCTTCAAACTCAATCATGGTAGATTGATGTTCAACATGTTGGTCTTCTAACGTCATAATAATCCTCAGAATATTTGTGTCCACACTGTTCACTGTAGTTCCTTCGTGTACATCTTGAATGTTCTGAATTGATATTGGATAATGTGTACAATCCCTTAACAGATGTGGTTTGCCACAACCCCAACATTTCAGTGGTTCCCTTTCTTTACATCTTGTGCCCTTTTTTCTATTCAATGTCATGGGCTTTGACCCTGTGTGTGATTGAGCGGTTTATTTACAATTCCCTTGTTAAATTTTTTTCTTTTGCATTCTTTCCCAAAAAAATTCAAGTATGTAGGCTTCTATCTTTTTACATTCATCCCAGGTTTATTTATATCTTTATTCAGCCATGGTTTGGAGCCTTCATTCTAACTTTTGAATTGATCATGACAAAGTCTAGCTTTCGTGACTGCTTCATCTATAGTTCTAGGATTGTTGAATTCAATCCTTTCCTTGTATGCCCTTGGTAAAGTGTTAATAAATTTTTTCACTTTAGTTTTCTCCTCTCTAATATAAGGAACATATCAGAGTAAGTTTGTGAATTTTGTCACGAAATCATCCATGGTAAGTTTTCCTAACCTTAGTTCATGGATTTATTTTTTTTTTCGTCATAATATCTTTCACTCAAATATTGGGTTCTAAATTTCTTTTGAAATTTGTCCCATGAAATTGTCTTCTCATTCAGCAATTGTATAATTTTTGTTTCTTCCGACCACATAGTAGCTTTACGCTATAGGTTACAAATAATAATTTGAGATTTCAAATTAATTTCATATTCATTCACCTGGAAGTGTTTTACCATTTTTACAAGCCATTCTTCTGCATCTCCCTCTCTCTCCCCATCAAATATAGGGGGTTTGATTTTCCAGAATTATCCTTGCAATTCCTTTTTATGTAATTTAGAATCTGTTTTATCTAATTCCTCAACACTTTCAGACTTCTCTAACATTTTCTCTGTCTCCTTTTGCTTCAAACTTTCTGGTTCTACTCTTTTGTGACTAGCTTTTTCTACCAATTCATTTATCATACGTTCTTGTTCCTCAATTGCCTTCAAGAATCGCTCATTGCTACTCCTCACTTGCACTAATTCCTGCTGCAAATTCCATATAACTTCAAAAATATGATAATTGGGATTAGAAGTAGTGCCTCCCCCTTCCAATTCCTCCCCATCAGACATGCCTAGAGGTGATTTATCTTCCATATTGCAACTGTCTCATGTACTTATGTACCTTATAATTCAATATTCTCATATATATAATTTACTAGTATATCAATAAAATAATAGAAACTATGATGGCGCATTTTAGGCCCAGTGTAAAATGAAGGCTCTGATACAACTTTTCATGAACATTCATTAGACATATCCCTCACGAGTAATTTTTTAGTATTTTAACTTGTCTAAAAAAGACATGCAAAGACATTTTATCTTTCGCAATAGTTCAAGTCTCTCAATTTTATGTTTGTGTTTCCCTCTTTTTGTTCAACCATTTTGTTAACATCTTGTCTGATCCACATTTTCCTTTATGCTAGCATTTATAAACCTATCTTCACAGTTAGGAATAGTCTTAAGGTTTCCACGCCTACCTTGTTAACTATACTAAGTCTATTTATCCATACTAACACATATTAACGTCCTATAAGGATTTCATGCTAAGGTCGCACCCGATTTGTTAGTCATAGTGGTGGTATAGATACATAAAACCTACCCATCCCATTATACCAATTGTAGGTGTTTACAAAGGTTAGAATGTGGATTGATTAATGATGCTACCATAATACATTTCACACTACTCTTAGACCGAAACTATACTATTGGGGTTAGGATGTAATTACATTTATGCAGGCGCTCATGATAGAGTCAAATATTTGTTGAACTATTAATGTTACCATTATACCCCTCTACACGTTGGTTATCTAAGTTATCATGTATGATGTACATTTCGTTGAATACTGAAAGTGTCTCGATATGGGAGAACCACTCTACCCTCGCCACGTGCTCCTCTTCATCTGCCGTTCACATGGCACCAACACAAACTCGGCCTTGGCATTTGTTCGACACTCAGGTTCATTTGTGATGATCCAACAACAACCACAACAATTCTTGAACCCTAGCCGTACCTCTACAATATAACTTGACCCATCGGGTCCACCGCCTCCTTTTTGTTGTTTGTCTCATGGGTGTATGCGATGGGTGACCATCGATTTTGAGGCCAGGTGGAGTGCTAATGGCCATGGTTCACCAAATTTAAACAATAATTAACGAGAGGGTTGCAGTGGTAAGGTTTGTGTGTTCTGGTTATCCATAATACCACCGATTTGGCATGGAAGAAGATTTAAATGGTGTCACCTTTGCGCTTCAGGTAATCTTGCAAAATCGATGGGTTATGTCAGTAGATAATAAATCTAATTAGTTGTATCATTTATGGCTTCCTTATTGCTAAATGTCTCGATTATATACTTACAGGAGCTGCGCACACCCACATTTGTTAGTTTATGGTTCCACTGCTTTATGATTACCCTTGAGAGTTTTGAATGCGTTCAGGAAATTTCTTCACTCTTCTTTTGTGTTTATTTATACATGTCACTATAAATAGACAACGATCATTTTTAGGATGCGTTATTACTCTTTGTGCTTGTTAATAAGCATTTTGTTGACCAGTTTGGACGTGGAATCTACATCGGAGGTTCAGGCGGCCTAATGGACAACGACACCGCGTGATTATGGAACCCTATGATATGAACTAATTCGATTCAGTATCTTCCATTTGAGTCCTAGCGTGTTACGCACAATGTGCCTGTGGAAAAAGGGGTCTCCTGTCTCATTTCATTCATTCACTCTTCCAGTTTACCCCCACAGGTTCAGTAGTGTAAATTTTGTTCCAATTTCTTACCAGGGTTTAATTTCATTTTGTGTGTTATCCGTAGAAGGGATTTTGAACTGCTCATGATTAATTTTGTCCCTTTTGCAGGTATATCCAGGTCTGCATAGCATCGTTTTCAATACAAGTAATTAAATAATGTTTGGTTATTATTGTCAATATACTTATCCCTTGCTTGTTGGTTCCGTTGAATCACATTCTTCCCAATTTTCTTATTCCAATGTTTTATGTTTGATTTCATAGGTATATCAGCTAATCACTAGTTGTGTAGCTCCACCATTGTACGTTAAATTTTGTCTTTTCCCTTCTAACTAGACAGGACGTGATTCCAGGTCAGTTGCTCACCTCTTTCACATTCATCAAGGAATGCCTACGGATAGTTATGTTGGTTGTTCAATTTTGGGGTGGTCTGCTGGAATTAGCTAAAACCATGTTCGCACAGCTAATGACTGTTTATTTCATTGTATATGTAATTTATGAAAGTGGGTCCTACCCACCTTATAATGATGACTTAGAATTTATAACTTATTACTGGTGTGGCGCGGTACCTATTTTGTACAATTATAATATGAATTTCGAATTTTTATTTGCAAATGTATGTTAGTCTCTTTTTTTTAATCTTAATTGAGCACTATTATGAGAAGCTAATTTGGATGGTAAACTTAAGTGAGCCTGTAGATGATACTGAAGTTTCCTGGATTTATAGTGAAAATTAACTTTGTAATTCCCAGTTATTGCCATGCCTCAATGATCTTTGATGAAAATTAATGTAACGAGACGAGATTATGTTTCCTGTCTCATCTAATAAAAGAATAATGTTTTTCTAGTTTTTGCATCACATAGAAGGTGGAATGATATTATAAATCATACTTTAGCTTTGATGTTGTACGAGTTTACATTGCGTCTTTGTTACTAAAGAATGACTATAACGACCTATAAGAGCACCGATCCAACCCCATACTATTCTTGGATTTATAATTTTCCCATATTTATTTCGTAAACCATATATATCTATTTTTTGTCATTTTATTCAGATCATATTTTACCTTTACTTCCCAACGATGATAGTCCTCTTACATGGTTTTCTTTAGTTTGTGCGCAATTGATTTCGGTATCTTCCTAAATGAGTTAAGTGCAATGTATCCCCCTTCTGATACAATGTGCACAAAATCACCTAATTAATTTTTATGGTCCCGTTTCCTACATTTACGAATTTGCCTTATATTACAGAAGATGTGGTAGGACGATTTCCTTCCTTCTTTGTAATACGCCACCTGGGAGTGTTTCCTGATATAAAGTTTTCTTGTTTTACGTTTAGGGACTTATTTATTCTATTATGACTGGTCGGAGAACATCCCTAACTAATAATTTATTTCCAACGAAATCATCTTTTGTCACTTGGCCCCTATGTAATTCCTTTGGTGCCACAATACATTAAGGAGCAACAATTTTCTCCCCTCCCTAGAATTAATGCGATGAATGGTTGTGTTTGCATGCTCCTCTAGTAATTCTAGCTTAAGGTATAGGAAAGATATTCCTCACGATGAATACCTATGTTATGTTACAATGAATATTTATAATTTTCAGTGTAAACCTCATCTATCATTCAACAATTATTTACACTACTTATTGTCACTTTTTGAGAGCACATTGTTAATTTTCATGGTATATGAATACTGAAATCTCATTCTCGTTCAATTTCGTTCCATTACAATGACTTCCTAATATCATTCCCTCGAAGTTCAACCCATATGGTTTTATATCAAACTCCTACTAATTAACAATTTACAACTGCCATAGTTATCTAAAATCCTAAATTGTAAATTTACTTTTGTAATAACAATTAACTTACACGCCAATCATAATGGAACCCACGTCCATTTAGAGTACAAATAAAACTTCAGTAGTAAAAATATTCATAGTAGTAATCCATTTGAAGAACGGCTTCAACTTCAACGATGATAAAATCTCACAGCAGTAATAATATTCATAGTATCATTAATATTCATAGCGTTAATAATGTTTATAGCTAAAGAATAAAGTAGATAACGTTTTCGTCAATTTTTTTCTAAGTCCCATAAAAATTATAAAAAAAATCAAAGAACCATCAACAAAGAATCTCTTACGGTAATCAGCTGAATTAATTTTGAAAGAACAATTTTCCTCCCAACTGTGAACCTACTACTCTAGTTCTCCCCATAGGAGAGATATTTTTTCCCATAATCAACAAAGGAATTATTATGTCTTAGTTCCCCTAGTAGAATTTCCTTAGCGGCGTCACTCTTCTTTGGGTTCTCTAACCCCCATAACTTAGGCTTTTCCTAATTTTATACAAAATAGTTTTTTCCCATTAAAGCCCGCCTTTTCACTTGAAGTAATTTATTCACCCATTCGTAGTGTAGCGTCACTCTTCTTTGGGTTTTGCCAATCTCCATAACCTAGGCTTTTCCTAATTATATACAAAAGGGTTTTTTTCCAGTTAAAGCACACCTTTTCGCTTGCAGTACTTTATTCACCCATTCATGGTGTAGTTTCCCCTACACGGGGTGGTTTATTAGTTTTTTCTCTCCCAAGCTAATCAATCACATAAATTCTCTCCTAAGGATTTTTAAGAGCAGTTTGGGAAAGTTTGATTTCCATCGTATCCATCCACATTGGATTTTGGATTGAAATAATTATCTCGTTCATTTGCATGTCATTTTCCAAATAAATTCTCCAAAGTACTAAACTTTAATAATATTCAAGTATATTAGTCATCATCATATTTATTTCAGAGACAATTATGGCTTCCTTTCCCTTACTAGAAATATTTTAGACTACTAAAAGAATATTCACATGGACATAGAGGGGTATTACAATTTTATAGGTGAGGGCATGGGCCTAGGATTCCATTGGTGGATTGCAGTAAAGCTTGAGGAAGTCTTGGTTGTTTTGTTTTAAAATCCAAGATTCATGTTTGGAATATGGCACGATGGGGATTGGCTGAAAGAAAGATTTGGTTCATCCAAATCTATGGTCGTGTGGTACATGGAAGTCCCTGACCTGGTTGCATTTTGCATATGTTAATAAGAGCTATTTTCCTCTTTTTTCTTTTATGAGTTAATGTATTTGTTCTTATGTGGTTACAATGGATGTTCTAACATTGTTAAGCATTGTTTATGACACACTTAAGTTATGGATCTCATCTTGTTTTGTTTCGTAAATAAAATGTTAATTAATGTATGACCAAATAGATGATAATACAACTTTTGTTAGAGGCATCAAACCTTCTTGACGATTCTCAGATAAATATGCAGTCTCTATGATCAGATGCATTTATATGACATGTAGGTTACATATTCATGATGTGTTTGATGGAATTTTTTCATGGCTAGGCCTTGTCAGGTCAGGCCCTTATTCAAGTTTTGCATTAGAGGCATTTTCATAATTATATTTATTATTTTTGGAAGTTTCATGAATTTCTTGGCAAAGGATTGAGTCGTAGCCCTGAAAACGTGGCTGAAAATTTAGGGTCGCTAGCAAAAAAGTGCCTAAAAAAGGCCATGATTGCATAGAGGCCTTGTCGTGGGAGCGAATAGAGGGTCCCAATTGCATGGAAGGCTTGTAGTGGGAGAGACTAGGTCCTAATTTCAGTGAAGAAGTAAGCTCTCTCAGGGGTTGGATACATGGAGGGGTTGGTTGGCTCCTAAAGGTTCTGCAGCTCCTGAGGAAGCTCATTTTTGTTTTGATATATTCATTCCACTTCCTTAACTGTACTTTGGGAGTTGAATCATATCATAGTAACTACTTGTCACATGTTTACCCTGGTGGACCAGTTAGCTTGGGTAAATGTTGGAGGAGGGTGTTACAAACATGTGCACAAGCCACACATCCAAACACTTTCATATGAGTGACACGAAGCTTTGTTTCACTCCATGGCTATTACAGAACCATATTATTGACACTTTTGGTTTGACACCTATTAATGATATATGTTTCGCAAGCGATGGCTTCAACCTAATAGTCATCTACAAAATGCTTTTATTTCAACGTACTCCTTGTTATTTCCATAATCGACATATTTTTCCTTTTCATGACAACGTTTTTCTAAGGTGTATACCTTGTTGTAAATTTCTTGTGAATTCCATCCTCCCTATATAACCATAGGAAATCATTTGAGATGTATTTTCAACCTTTGTCAATCCCAAAAATTTGATGTAGTGTCCACTTTGCTTCTAAACCAGAGCTTTGTATTGGCAGAAGCATTCAAACACTTCAATTTTATGCCTTAAAAAGTAGACCCATGTATTCCTTATATAGTCATATATGAAAGATAAGAAATAATAACTTCCACCAATTGATGGTGTCTACATTGATCCACATAAACATGAATGGAAAATCTCCAAAGGTCCTTTTTCCCTTATTGAATTTCCTGATGGAAATGATTTTTTATGTTGTTTTCCCAAGATGCATCATTCACATAGATTGTCCAGTTTTTCTATAAATGGAAATCCCTTCACCACGCCTTTCCTATGCAACAAATTCAAAGCTCCAAAATTAAGATGATCAAACCTAAAACGTCGTAATAAGTTTTCATCTTTGACCTTTCCTAGAAAGTTTATTCGTGTGACAAGTGCAACTTTTCTTTCATCCTCTTGTGAATTCTTTAACAATGTTGCTTGTGCACCTTCTCCCTTCAAATCTAGTTTTACCTTTAAGGGAAACATTCTATGGTTTGTCACATAAACTTTGGAAATCAGTTTTTTGCTTGGAGGCTTATCCAAAATAATTCACTCTCCAATTTTGAAAAACACATTGTATCCATTTTGCATGAGTTGTCCAATGTTTATAAGGTATTGCTTTAAATGATGGATAAAATATACATATGAAATGTACTTATGCTCCCCCTTATTTGTTAGAATGTTGACTCTTCCTTTACCCATGACACAGACTTTGTTATTAGTCCCTAATGTCACTTCAAATTTCACACTTTCATCTATATTGGAAAAAATTTATATGTTCCCTGTCACGTGGTTGGTACATCCTCAATCTAGAAACCATACATCTCTTTGTTTCCCATGTGCTACATTACAAGCTAAAAACATGTTGTCTTTATTCTGATTTTCCTTTGTGAAATTTTCATTTGGTTTTTTACTTATATTATGTTGCTACTTTCTACATCCAATTGCATAATGACCATACGTCTTACAATAATTACATTGAACATGAGATTTATGATACCTCAGACCTTGTGCTTGATTTTGGCTTGGGCCTTGATTTGAACTTTTATTGTTGCCCCTTCAACTTGAGCTTAAAGGGTTGCCTCTTCCACCTTTGTGTGGGATTTGGCCTTTTCCTCTAGCATTTTATCTTCCTCTGTGTCTACCTTGACCAACTGAGACTTGTGTGTTGAAGGCATGCAAGTGAGGTGTTTTTTCTCTATTCAATTTATGTTCATGATAAACCAGTGATGCTTGAAGCTCATCTACTAACAATTGTGAGAAATCCTTTGTATCTTCTATAGTGATAACAATAGGGTCAAATCTTGTTGCAAGGCTTCTCAAAATTTTCTCAATTGTTTACCTTTCTTCAAATGTGTCACCATGAGACCTTATTTCAATAACCGAAATAATCACTTGTGTGAAAAATGAGTTTATATTCTCAAAATATTTCATAGAAACTGTCTCAAAATCTCTTCCTAGAATTTGTAATTTTGTTGTCTTAACATTTTCCATGCCTTGGTAGGTTTTCTAGAGGATATCCCATGCTTACTTGGACTTTGTTGCTATTGCAATTCTTAGGAAAACACTTTCATGAACTTCTTGAAAAAAGTAGAAGAGGGATTTTGAATCATTCTTCATGTTGTCCTTTAGCAAATCCTTTTTTCCTTATGTCACGGCATTCTATGTTGTTGCATCTACTGGTTCTTGGAATCCATTCTCCACCAAATCCGAAATATCTTGAGAAGAAAATAAACCCTTCATTGTAACATCCCAATAGTCAAAATTTGTACCATTAAATGGAGGTATTGGAGGAATAGTCAAGCTTTTGCTTGATACTTCCATTTCTGATTGCAAAAAAAAACTGCTCCGTGCTAGTAAATATGCTCCCAAAAAATGTCTTCAAAACAACCTTTAACCCTGGTTAAAGCCTTGTGATAAAAATCTACTTTGTTACTCCTTTGCTGAAACCTCTTTGATACCACGTGAAATATGGGGTAGAGGGGTCTACGAAGGACAACGAACGTGAAATATGGGGTAGAGTCCTCTATGTAGGACAACAATCGTCGAGGTTAATTCACACAATTGACTAGCGAAACTAAAACAGAGCTAAAATCTCAAGAAAATTTATGCGTAGTGAGAACACAGTAAAATATAGTGGTTGTGCGGTTAAAAAACATGTGAAATTTACAAAAAGAGATCACCAAAAAAATATAAAAAAATACAAAAAAATACATTCGCATGAAATATGGAGGCTGTAGCTCGTTCACCGAATAAAAACAAGAGTTTTGTGGGAGATTTACACTCTTATAATTGTTGCGCAGTAAGACATTGTAAAACCTAGTAACTGTTTTGCTTTACGTGTCCACCAAAAAGAAATTCTCCATGATTCTCTCTCCTTTCTTCTCAAGCTTACCTCGACACTTAAAAAATGTCTTCTACATATTTGTGTATTCAAACATACATTTAAATATTTTAATTCATGATAGATCAAAGCAATAAAACATAGTATGGGCATTTGTACTAAAATAATAAGTTTCTGAACTTGAAGTTTATGAACCATGAATTTAATGCTCATTTGTTCTTAATTATATGATGTTTTGAGCAATGAGAAGTTTGTACTCCTACTCAGAATTTCATTTAATTCATATCCTTCAACTTGCTTAAAAAATCTGCAACTTGAAATAAAAATCTACTTGCTCGATTTACCGGTTCACCACAAGTATGACTGTTGTTAGTTTTGTTAGTTTAATTACTGTTGTGGTTAGGATTAATTTTCCAAAAATATTGATATGGTTTGAATAGAGTAAGGCTAGTGGTTATGCCAGCTACACATAAATAAAAGAAATGAGACAAAGGTTATGCTTTACGCCAACCTCATATATTTAATCGCAACTAGGGATTTGCAAGCTTGTGATGAACTTGTCTTAAGCTTACTAGTGTATTGATTTATACAAAATAAAAAAGTGAGATACATACGAATTAAAAAAGTGAGTTGTCACCCAATCTGACAAGGCCCTGCCAGCACCTCATAGATCAATAAAGAAAACCAGCGATTTGTACAGGCATGACCCATAATTTTTTCATGATTAACATATCCATATAACACTAGAAATTTAAATATGAACATCACTATATCTTTAATTTTCAATTCAACCATTCAATATATATTTGTACATTATTTTTATATGAGAATTTAATGTTCCAGAAATAACAGCCAGGTCAGAAATATTATCTTGTTACACATATTTTGATTGGTGACGAGAGAAGAGGAGACATATTACCTCCTAACCATAAGAAGTTGAGAAGTTTCGTTCGTAACTGGCCACCTTCATGCTAGGTCCCGAATCTAAGAGCTTTAATTTTCCAAGCAGAAATTTAGCAACTAAGTTGTAGGACTGTTTTCATTTGTAGGTGGTTTATCAACCATGGACAAGCACGATTGTTTATAAATTTTGGCATACACTAGTAAACTGTTCTACAACTGGTTTATCAACCAGGGACAACAAGATGGCTTATCAACCATGGTGACAATCGTGGTTTATCAATTCAACAAGAACCCATAGGTTCAATCACTTTTTGTTCATGCTCAAGCTTGGTTCTATTCAGACGTATATAAGCATTGGACGAGGAGTCATTCTTTGGCGTAATTCCCTCTATGTGTTGTTCTTGCACAAAGTTATTTATGAGGAATTTTCACAACCTAAAAATTTGTAACCAAGCTTCCATCCAAGCAGTCTGGCATTACGTTGAGATTTTCCAATCACAAAAAATTGTTTATATAGGTCATAATAATGTATGGGTATTAAAAATACCACCCCTTGAAGGAATACTATCCCTAATGTTGTTATGAAATTGGAAAAGATAATAAAACATAAAAAATCAGCTTTATAGAGACAATTATTTTACATCTATTACATATTAAACAAAAATGGGGACAATGCTTTTATCCGATATTTATGCTCCCAATTACCCTCATCAGGTTCAAAGTTCTTCCTTTCCATCTTGACATGTTTTATGCCTTGATTACAGAGCATATCCTTCCTATGATTCACAACATATAAAGTTTTCGGCTGTAATTGTCACTCACGCTCCACTTGTATCACAGACCAATCGATCACATGATTAAAACGATTTGCATACTTTTTCAATAAGGATATGTTGAATAAATAATGTGCCCTTATTGGAGGAGGAGAGGCTAATATATAAGCCATTGATCCAACTCTTTCCAAAGTTCAGAAAGGTATGCAAAACTTGGATGTCAAATTATTGTAGGATCCCATTTTCAGTGAACTCCTCCTTGGTCTAATTTGGAGACACGCATGATCCCCTACTTGAAATTCCTTATGTGCCCTCTATTGATTTCCTTAGCTCTTTTGTATGTCCTGTGTTACCTTCAACTTTTGTTTAATACTAATAACTTCATATCCCATCTCCTTTAACATATCTGGCCCAAGAGATACCTCTTTTGTTGGGTCATAACAACTAATTGGTGTACAAAGCCTCGAAGGGGCTCATATTTAGTGATTCTTGATAATTGTTATTATATCAAAATTCAACTAAGGGAAGGTATTTTTCCCACCTCTTCAGTTTGTGCATCACTTAAATTCTCAGCATGTCCTTCAATACCTTGTTCTCTCTCTTGAATTTCCCATCTATTTGAGGATGGTATGTTGTATTGAATTCCAGCTGAGTTCCGAATCCAATGAAAAACAGTTTCCAAAATTTGGAGGTGAACTTGGAATCCCTATCTAATATTATATTTTTGGGTATTCCATGCAACCTAAATATTTCATTCATTAAGATTCGTGTAATGTCAATGGCCTTGTGGGTGGACTTAATAGGTATGAAGTGACTTATCTCGCTCAGCTTGTCTACCACCACCATGATGGCATCATGTTGTCTTGACATAGTTGGTAATCCTATGATGAAGTCCATGAATATGAATTCCCATTTCTACTTTGGGATTGGGATCGGTTGTAATAGTCTAGTCAAATGCCTATACTCGACCTACAATTGCTGACACTCTAAACACTTGGCAATGTACTTTATAGCTTCCTTCTTCATACCCAATGAATAATACATCTTCTTAATAGCGGTAACCATTTTTTGATATATCAAATGTCCTAAATACGTTCGCTTATAAAGCTAATCTAGAATGAGCTTCTTCAAGTCATCTATGCAAGGTATATACCATCCATTTTTTAATATTAGCATCACATCATATCTGAGTGCATATTCTCTACTCAAATGGCCTTCTGGTTATTTTTGCAAACAATTTTATATATACTAGTAATGTTCATTCTATAACAAGGCTTCCTTGATCTTTTCCTTGATGTTAACATTGCAACAACTTTTGGATTCCAAGTGGTTCACTTACAAACTTCTACTAAGTGCATAATTCAACATATTCTCCTTACCTTTGATATACTTCATCTCAACTAAGGTTGGATCCTATATCAACTAAATTTGGAAGTGACTAATTAATGATCTTACCTTCTTATTGATGAATAAGCCCTCGTGATCTCCTTTTCAATTTTCCAATGCAACATAAATACAAGACATACTCTAAGCTACATCATTCAATCTCACTACTTCTTTCATGTTGTATAGTCTTTGTCATTCCACTTACGTAGTTGAGGGAAATCCCTTCACATGTGATTTCCCTCACATTAACACTATTCAAGATTCTTGTACCCCTCATCTTATTCTCTTTTCGGTTTGGAGGGTTTCTCTTTGTTAGTAAGATGCGTCCATTGGAATTCACCTTAGGTGAATTTTCCACATTTTCCCATCGGAATATCCTCAGATGGTTTTGATCCTTTCCCCTTGAATTTTATCTGATATTTATTTTTTCCGTCCAATATAGTTATCAGCCTCGTGTTTGGATTGTTTCTAGAAGTATATTATTTTCTACATAGTATATTCCAATGCTTTAGGTTCATCAAGATCGATTTTGTCTCTAAATGATTAGGGAAGCTCGTTGAGGTATTGTTGAATTTTCACTTCTTCATCCTTGATATAAGGTACATTCCTTAGTAGCTCCATAAATTTATTCGTGTACTCATCTAGACTAAGATGACCCAACTTGAGTTCATGAAACTATTTAACATTAGAATTATAATACCTCACTGACATATAGTTATCTTGAAAGTATTTTTCAAATTCATTCCATGGCAGATATGTTTCTTGAATGTCTTTAAATTTTCTTAAGTATTCCTACCATATATTCGTTTCTTTTTAATCTAAATATTGTTACCCTGTCCTTCATGTTTTAAATGTATTCCTCTACTCTAAAATACTTATTCATTAAAAATAACCAATATTTTGCTTCTTCAGCTTTCTTATTTCATCCATCGAAGGTGGGGACCTTAGGTTTCTTAAACTCATCTGGTATTTAGATGTTATCACCCATGTGAGTAATGTTATAAAATTTTTGATTTATATGATTGATTAGGGTTGTATTATCTTCTCTCTAGTGTGCTCCATGGATTTTCTGCCCTCATATTATCATCATATCTTGTTTGTGTCTTTTTTTATTTATTGTATTCTGCTCCATCAGATCAAAATCCGTGTCTCTATTTTTGTGGGATTTCACTTGGATTTTTATTTTTCCTACCAGGCTCATTATTTTTGTCGAAATAAGCCAAATAGGATTTGCAAGATAAAAATGTTCACTTCTTCTTGTTTCTCCTCAGTCTTGATGATTTTTCATTATCTACCTTGCCTCTTCTTAGCTTGAACTTTAAACTTTTAAGGGTGTCCATCGAGTGAAGAGGGTTTTCTTCCACCATCCTTCTTGTGGATTCCTCCTCTTGGTCATACGGACCTCTGTCTATAGTGTATTACACCATTTTTATTATCATCATTCACTCGCCAGCTAAGATGTATGCTACTTGCTCTCTATGTGCTATTACACACACGTGTGGTTGTCAATAAAATCTAACATAACACTTCAACATTCTAATAGAGCTTTTGTTCATAATAATCCTGAATTCATTTCTGAGATACATTTAAATTTTATCAGTGAACCTTTATTTTCCAAGACCCATTTACTCCAAAGGTTGAATCTGGCCTCTCTTACCACATTCTAACATTGCCTACCCTACCTGTTGTATTTTCGTGGTTTGTGGAAGGTGTTGCAAACATTTTTAACATCAATATCTCACTGGTTACAAAAGAAATGGGTTACAAAAATGCCTTCTTATTTGAAACGGTTATTGATGTGAGAATTAAACCGAACTCAATGTGACACTTTTGATGATGTAAACTACTTGTCGATTTAGATCTCAAATGGAAAGTGATACTGAAAGGATAGTTTTCATTTACAAATGTTTCCAAGTTAACGTTAGAAAATTTCCATGTGTTTCTTACATGGATTTTCTTTGACTTTAGTCATTCTATGGGTGAATGGTTCTTCTTTATGAGATTCGGTGAGGATATATATCTATATGCATATATTTAAATATATGCATAGTTATAGTTATATACATACACATATCTGAAAACCCCGTCATCCATCATTATGGATTTAAATAATTTATATCATATGCCATTGTACATAATTCCACATAACATATGTGTGCAAACGAGAAAACATATAAATATACATTTAAACAAGATTTAAATATTAAGGTTTACACAAATACATATATGCTCAACATCTTTATCTAAATATATAGATGAATGTGTAGACAAACATACACAAACACATGCATATAAATACATTAAACATCTATATAAATAACAATTCCAACCATTGCATGAGTTAAATGATGGCTTTGTGGCATAGGTGAATCAACATACACATAATTAACAATTCAATTTATGCATGAGTTAACCGACGACTTAGTGAAGTTTTTGCATGGTCAGTTTTAGGAGTTAACAAGTCGGACGCCCCACAACCCCGTTGGCTCAGGGTCCCACAATTTAGCGTCTATGCCTTCCTCTTTCCTAACCCTAGGCCATAATACAACCAGAGCTATGTGTTGGTAATGTCATTGGTTTTGTCTATTTCTATCACGAGGCGTTTGTTTGGTAGAAACATTGAAACTTTGTCAAATTTTGGAATTTTGAAATAAAGAAAATGTTATTTTCAATTGAAGACTAAATTTAGAGAATGCCTCAAGAGATAACTCAATTGGTCAAATTCTTATTTCTTAGTACCTCCTTTATCAGGAGGTCCTTGACGCCCTTGGGATTAGACCTTGCTAATTTAGCCAACGAATATATCGATTCGAGTTGATCTACCTGGATTTTTTTATAGACTAAATTTAAACCACCAAATATATCTATATTACAATTAAACTATGAAATTTTATATTTAATAGTTACAGTTTTACTAATTCAACATAATTTTTATTAAATTTCTTTGTTTTATTATTGTGAATGAAACAAAGAAATTTAGTTTCTTACCTATTTAATTTTCAAACCCAGAAAACTTACTTACCCAAATCTATAATTATATCTGGAATACATAATTATTATATTCACAAATCACATAAGTAAAGTCAAATTTCTTATAACAATCTATAATTATGCAACACATAATCATTATGTTCACAAATCAGATAGGCAAAGTCAAATTTCCCATAACAATCCATAATTACGCGATGTTTTTATGTGACTTGGCCAATTTCCATTCTCACAAAAAGCCATATAAAAAAATAAATATTTAATGTTATGTTTTTGGTTTTATGAAAATTTTATAATTGGTCTTTCTTTTCATTTTCGGAAACGATCGTAGAAGATTCTATTTTTGAGACATAGTAGCAGATTCTCTATTTAGAAAACAAATTCTCAAGTGAAAAATAACATATAATAAATATTACAGGTCATAATAACGGATCCGTGTCTGATTTTGAAATATTCAAAATTATATTTTGTTCAAAATCACAGGCTATATATATGTATCATTCTTATTTTTATTTTGAAATATTTAAAATTTTATTTTCAAGTGTGTGATTTTGAAATATTCAAAATTATATTTTCTTCAAAATCACAGGTTATATATATATATCATTATATCATTTTTTGTTATTTTGAAATATTTAAAATTCTATTTTTTAAAAATAGTTTTATTTGTCGTTAAAAAGTTACATTGTCAAATTTGATTGGATGGAATATGAATAGATATCTCTAAAACTATATTATTATTATAATAAATTTTCATAAATACAAAAATATTTATGGGAAGAGAGAGGATATGCATAAATAACAATTATCAATTCCAATTTTATTTTTTTATATTCCAAGAACTTTTTGTTACGTAAAACAAAACAAAGAAATGCAGATATAGTGGACTAGGATTTCTTTCACCTTCAAGGGAAAATTAGCAAATAAACACTCACAAAGTGCCTACACACCACCCGAAGCAAGAATCACACACATCATCTTCCACATGTTACTAGGATAGTTAAAAGTACAAAATAGACTCTTAATAATTGATATGAAAAGAGAGTAGAGAGAGGCCACTTGAAGCTAGTATGTGAGTACAAAGAATTGCATTGAAAGGGGAAGAAGAAAATAAAAATATTTTCTAGATTTAAATAAACCATAAATTCTAAAACAATCATCATGTACCATAAAGTGTCTGATATGAAGCACCAAAAATTTAGAAAGGAATAGCTAGTATGAGAACATGGTTGCTTTGGTACAAATTACCAAAAAATGATTCCTTTACCTTGGGATGAACAATTTTTATTTATCAAAGGTCAGATATCATGAGGCATATTTTCTCGATCACAAGATTAATAGCTAGATTGTATAATTTTTTTCTCCATGGCAACAATTCTAGCCATATCATATTACATTTGTCTATAAGAAAAAAAAAGGTAACAATGTAGCTATAAGATTGGTTACTTAAGTAGATAGGGAAAAAAATTGTTTCTTGTAGCAAAAAATAAAGTTGAAGTTTTTTTTGGCAAAAAAAATATATCTTGTATAACTTTGTAGAAGAATAACACTATGGAAGGAATATGCATTTCATTGTCATTGGTACTGGTCGAGTTCTTCCACAATTGGCAGAGCTTTTCCATGTGGCAGCACAACAAAATTTGAGTTTTTCCAAGTGGCAGTGGAACAAAATCCATGACAATGAGTAATAGTTAAATATAGTGTAATAAAAGAAATGCTAATACACGATTTATATTATTCAAACTATTCAATAAATAAATGAACTTATTGATGATGAATTCTTCTAGGAAGACACATACATTAAGAACAATGAAGCCAAAGGAATCGGTGTTGAAAGAAAGCTTTTTCAGAGTGGCTTGATGTCAACAATTATGTTAGTGATTGTCAAAGTGAAAATGCCATGAACAAAGAGATTTCGTAAGTTGAACACTGTGGATGATATGTTTTCCATATATTTTTAGAAACTTGTCTCAACAATTATTGGATAGAGTTGTTGGAGTTCTGGTATTTGCAATTTGCAATCTATTTTGCTATCACATGTATCTAGTATGAAATAGACAATGGGACGATATGTATATGTTGTACTTTCTTTGTACAACATGCAATTTGATAAATTTAGATACATGGGATCTGAACATTGAGTACATATTTTCTCATAGGACGGTGAGAAAACATTGTTTGGTTTGAGTGTCCCTTGTTCTTGTTTCAAAAGTGAGTATAATTATTAAGATTTTATATGGTTTGATAGAAGAAATATAAGGATTTTGATATACTAGATGTCCATAGAATGTAAATGTAAAAAGCAAGTAAATATATGCCTTGCTAATTTAATGAGTGAAGACAAGTGTCCTTTTGAACAACTATCATTAATAACATCAATGAAAGTTGTTGTTCCATACTGTAGCATTTGTCATCCTTTTGGGACATTTATGACAATATTCTTGAATAGATAAAGTGCTTTGTTTTTGGATGCAAGCTCATGCTTTATCTCGAAAAAGTATTATTTGTAAGTTTCATTCAATTGCAACTAACATTGGATGCAAAGTTTTGAGTATTAGAGTTATGGAATATTGCAATTGTGAAAACATAATGTTTTTTTTTTATGTCATTTGACAAGGGATGAAAAATCATAGTAATAAGTATTGATCAATGTGGAATAGAATTTGGAGAATTTTATCATGTAAGAATTTCCTTACATTAGTTGAATCATGGGTGGTGGATTGCTATAACAACAACTGCACCAAAACCAATTGGATATGTCTCATTTGACATAGTAAGGTTTTTCATTGTTGTATCTGGATATAAGCTATGATTGTTACAAACTTGGGGCACTATTTACACTAAACTTTTTTATTTAAGACTATACAATTTTTTGCATGTCCTCTCTCATAGACCCCTGTTCTTCTCACTACAAAATTCTACAATATAAATACTTTTGCTAGGACAAAACTTCTCACGGAATCGGTCTATAAGACTATTGCTTAAATTGACTATAATTGTTAGTTGGCTGCTTTTTTCCACAAGAACTGCATGAATTAGTTGTGTTTTGACTGGTGAATTTAGATTTCTATTTTTTCCCGGCCTATATACTACATGGACATCACCTGCAAAAGCATTTGTGTGTGCGCTTGTTCATAATTGTATAATTGAGCAAGGAATGGTTTGCATAGTTTTTAATCTATAAAATTTTAACAAAGAAAAATTAGTGTTCATAAAGTCACATTTGACATAACGCAATAGTAGTTGGGAAAGATGCATATTGCTAAACTGAGTAGGAAATCTCACCTCTTTGTATCTTTCTCTTTTGTCACTTGTGCATCTAGCAGCTGGG
The DNA here is from genome assembly GCA_031772625.1 of Pinus tabuliformis. Lineage (NCBI taxonomy): Eukaryota > Viridiplantae > Streptophyta > Pinopsida > Pinales > Pinaceae > Pinus > Pinus tabuliformis. The sequence continues at coordinate 1,393,386,901 of CM062820.1, forward strand.
AACCAGTGTTATTATTTTCCATGGTACTGTGAAATATGTCAATGACTTGCTAACATTAGTTGCAAAGGAATAACTTAAAATCTGACATAATTGTATAAGAATAAATGAAAAAAATGCAAAAAATAGTGTGAAAAGAGAAAAGGTTTGTGAGATCAAATGATTTGTTTTGCCAATATTTTTTTTTCCAAAGTTTTAATGAGCATTGAGTGTTAATGTTGATTTGTTGTTGATTTCATTTGTGCAATTCCATTTGGCAAAAGTTGAAATAGAATCAAGATATCTTGTAAATGAATTAACGTAACAATGAATTGAACAATTTTTTTTGTGTTTTTTTGTTGATTGTTAAGATTGAAACAATAATAAAGGTAGAGCATAATTGTACATTGGAAATAGATACTTGTAATGTATGTAAGATGAATATATATCTATTTCAAAATGACCAAATTTGTTAGAGGTCATGAATTTTGGAGGCAGACAAATATGGAGAAGATGGAACAAAAAGCAAAAAGATCAAAAAGGAAAACAATGCAATGAGAAGTAATTAGTTTGTCTGCAATAAGAAAACATTTGAATTGCATTTTAAGATGTAATAGAATATTGATTGTTGGAAAAAAGGAATCAAGAATAGCTTTGGAAACAATTATTGTAGTAAAATCATTTTGATAAGAAGAAACTACAACAACAATTCCATAAACAATATGCATAACATTATATCAAATGCCTGTAGTGGTAGTAAAATGATGTACAAAATTACTCTTGTTGAATTGAGGCTTCTGTGATCCATATCAAGTTTAAGAGAAAAATTTTGGCATAAATCACAAGATAAATCATTTGTCGACACGTTTCGAACCAACGAGTGTGGTTACTCTTAGCCCTAGTTGTTGGTATATTGTTATTGACTTAGAGAATTTGTTGTTCATATATTGTTACAATTTCTTTTCGTTTGAATTTATGCATAAGTTAGCAATGCATAACTATAGTATGATGGGACCCAACCCACACTCCAATATGAAACTTAGACTAAAGTCTGTTCGGTGCTGATTGTTAACATGGATTTGGATTATGATTATATTTTAATCACACTTGTAATCAATAGATATTTTCGGTGGTGGTTGCAATCATTTATGATGGAGTGTAAATGCGACAGTTGACCTGCCCTACCTCGATCCTCATTTCCCGCTAGCTCATTTCGGCAAAACCCTTGGCATTTTTGTCATTTCGACTTTCTGCTCTGTAATGTGAACTCCGTGTGGTAATAGTCTTTTTCGTTATGTCTGTGACTAAATGTTGAGCTACAGGATTTGCCTATGTTGTTGGTGACTATGTTCTCTGCTGTGCAGCCCTATCATGCGTTTTGGAGGTTGGTTTATTTGTTTTCTGGATGTTGTTTGTTATTTTATATGCTCGAGCATGGAATTGACCACTGGTTGGTCTTAGTTGGTTTTCAACTATTACCGTCCTATTGTTTGTTACTTTGCTACGGTTCTGCTAGTAAAAATATTTTGCTACTATCTTTGCATGCTCAGGTTACAGGCACGGTGGCTCGCTCTGCTCTGATTTCTTAGGTAATTCAACGTTCCATGCTTTACTTCTGCTTTCACCTAGTTCCAATGCTAACAATGTCTCACCCCTTCATCTTAGGTGGCTTCCATGTTCTATGGCTCACTAGCCTGTGGTTTCTTTGTACAAACTCGTTCCTAGGTAAGGTTTTGTTCTCCCCTTGCCTCAAATATATCTCTATTCATTTTCTTTTATGCGTGGTTTGATTGATAGTTGCCTGTTCTAGCTTTGCAGGTCAAAGTTTCTACCTTGGACGTGGATGGCTTCAACTCTTCAGTTTTAAAACCCTTTGGTGCTTTTCTGGTAGGCTTTGTCATCGTAGTCTTGTACGATTGTAACTAGGGTTTGTAATCTCTATTGGCCGCGCCTCAGCATTTTTTTGTTTGGCTCTTGATTGTGTCATTATACGACTTGGGTTCACCTCTATTACAGTTCTAGTTTTTTAATTTGTTTTCGTTGATCCTTATAGTTGGACATGAGGGTTTTACGATGTCAGACCCTCGACTAGGGTCTGCTCTATCTCATGGTCATTATTTCTTCTATTTATTCCGGCAATTTAATATTGAGCTCTTATGTAATAAAAATCATATATTTTTTCTGTTTCGTTGGAAATGAAAAGAAATGGTATTGAACAGACTGTCACGAATTACCTCTATTTGGGGTTTGTCCAATCGATGTTCAGGTTCTTGTTTTCTCGTTTAGTTGGTTATGTTGCATTGATTTGTTTCGGCCATGGGCTTGTTCATTGTTTGTCCATTCTCGTCTTGAAAACTTGTATCCGTTCGACCTGCCAGTACTCTGTTCTTTAAGAGAGGAAAAGCATAAAGCTGTATGCCTGCACTTTGTTTGCCATTCCTGTATTGTTTAATGATTGAGAAATACAGATACACAATATGAAGAAATTGTTACAGATGGATGGATAATAAACCTGTTCTCTATATTTTTATTACTGTATGCAAAATGCTGAACTTTATCAATGACTTTTGATCTTACATTTATGTCCTCTGTCTATAGTTACTTGAACTGTGTAGTTACATTTTTAGTTGTAAGTCTTATAGTTACATAACTATTCATGTATTCGATTCTGCCTATACAGCAAGATTTTCCATTGGACATATTTGTCATTTTCCTTTAAAATGACAGAACAATTATTAACCTACTATTGATCAAAGAAAAACAAATTAATGACCCTAACCGACCAAATTGTCCTTAACTAATACTTAAATTAAAAAGAAAAACAAAGTCCTACATCTTATTTTGACAAACTGAAACATAAGGAAACCAATATGCTAATTTAACTCTCCACCATGGTAGAGACCAACACCTGGTCATGGTGTCCTAGCTGGATGCTCTTGCATCAGGCTCCCAGGGCAAAAAGAAATCATGACTCCAGTCCATGAGCTTCTCGACTGAAGAACCTGCCTACTCAATTTGCCTAGCATCAAGCCACGAACTATCCTCAATAGGATGGTTCTTCCACTTGACCAAGTATTGCAGGTATTCCTTCTGCCGAGTTCATTTGGCCACCTGAGTGTTGAGGATTCTCTCAATCTCGGGAGGCTAAATGTAAAGCATTTGTCTCATCCAAGTTTCTCCTCCATCCTGGGTATTCTGTGTAGGCCGTGTGGTTCTGTCTTCTTCTCCTGGGTTAGCAGTGTAAGGAAACAAGTCTTCCACATTAAAGATGGGTGAAATGCCTATCCCTGGTGGCAGTTGTATCTCATAGGCATTCACTAAATATTTCCGGAGGACTTTATAGGGACCTACCTTCTTGTACTTTAGCTTGTTGTATGCACCATTAGGGAAGCGTTCCCTGTGCAAATGTGTGAGGACTTGATCTCCCACATTGAACTGCACTTCTCTTCTTTTCAAATCTGCTTGCTGTTTATACTTTTGGCTACTATCCTACAATTTAATATTCACCTGCTCATGCAAATCTCACATCGTGTTAGCGAAATCTTCTCCATCTGCGCTTCACCTTTCTTGCTATCTGAGATATCACAACTCATTCACTCTGTGAGGATGCATGTCGTACAAGATCTGAAAAGGACTTCAACTCATGCTGCAATTGGGTGAGTCGTTATAAGCGAACTCTGCCTGGGCAAGCACTCGATCCAACATCTGTGAATTCTCACTAATCAAACTTCGTAGCATGTTTCCCAAACTTCTGTTTACCACCTCTATTTGTCCGTCAGTTTGTGGGTGATAAGCAGAACTGTAACTCAACTATGTGTTCATCTTCTTCCACAGGGTGCACCAAAAGTGCACTGTGAACTTCACGTCCCTGTCAAAAAGAATAGACTTAGGCAAACTATGTAGCCTGACAATCTCTGTAAAGAACAAGTGGGCCACGTGAGTGGCATCACTGGTTTTTTTGCAAGGGATGAAATGCGCAATCTTCAAGAACCTATCCACTACTACCATTACCGAGTCATAACCCCACTCTATCCTTGGTAGACCCAAGATGAAGTCCAAGATGACTAAGTCCCACGGTCTGCTTGAAACAGGTAATGGTGTATACAGTCCCGTGTTTTGACTGTCACCCTTCACTAACTGGCACACTTTACATCTGGTCACAAATCTTTGTACATCCCTTCGCATTTTTGGCCAAAAGTAGAAATGACTGAGCTGCTTGAGTGTCTTTTCTATGCCAAAATGTCCGGCTAGACCTCCACTATGCTTTTCCCGAATAATATTCTCTCTCATCGAGTAGTCAGGAATGCATAACTATCCTCCTCTAAACAGCAGTTTCTCTTGCAAGTTGTAGTCCAACCATGGACTATTATCTCTCACCATGGGATTCTGACATGCCTCATGGACCTCCTTAAAATCTGTGTCAGTCTGGTATAAATCTTTCAAGTGCTCAAAACCCGGCACTTGCATGGTACTCTCCTGCTAAGTTAAGGCCCTCCTACTCAATGCATCTGCCACCTTGTTGGCCTGCCCACTGATATGTTTCAACACAAAGGTGAAACTCTGCAAATATTCCACCCACTTGGCATGTTTGTGATTCAGCTTGTGTTGTTGCATCACATACTGCAGTGCAGAATTATCCGAAAACAACACGAATTCATTTCCCAACATATAGTGTCTCCAATGCTTCAGTGCTTGGATGACAGCATAGAACTCCTTGTCGTAGGACAAATATTTCTGCCTACTTTCATTTAACTTGCTGAAAAATGCAACAGGTTTATCCTCCTGGCTGAGTACAGCTCCAATAGCCATACCGCTAGCATCACAGCGAACTCGAAATAACTTTTTAAAATCTGACAATCTCAAGATTGGTCTCTCTATGATCTTTTTCTTGAGTAGCTGAAAACTCCTCTCCGCTACATCAGTCCATCGAAAAGGCTGACTAGACTTTTTGATAGTGTCTAGCATAGGTGCGCAGATTTCACTAAAATTTCTTATGAATTTCCAGTAAAAACTCGCCATCCCATGAAACTATGTACCTCAAATAAGCTTTTCGGGGATGGCCAATTGACTATTACTACAATGTTCTCCAGATCCATCTTTAGCTTGCTTTCTACAATTACGAAGCCCAAATAAATCAACTCTGTAGAAAAGTACACTTTTTCAGATTTATCAGCAGTTTATTCTATTGCAATTTTTCCAGCACTTTTCGGACATGTCGAAGATGCTCCTCCCTTGTCTTGTTGAAAATTAGTATGTCGTCCACATACACTATCACAAATTTTCCGATGTATTCTTTCAACATTTCATTCATTAACCGCATAAATGTACTAGGTGCATTGCCCAATCCGAATGGCATAACCATCCATTCATACAGTCCCTCATTAGTCTTGAACGCTGTCTTCCACTCATCCCCCTCTTGAATTCGGATCTGATGATACCCGCTCTTCAAATCCATCTTAGAAAAATATGCTACCCCACTTAGGCAATCCATCATGTCATCCATCTGTGGTAGTGGAAACCTGTAGCTGATGGTGATTTTGTTGATGGCCCTCGAGTCTATTCACATCCACCATTCTCCTCCTTTATTGGGAGTGAGAACCGTTGGAACTGCACCAGGGCTCAATCTCTCCCTTATCAATACTTTGTCTAGCAGTTCCTGCACCTTATTTCTAATCTCCTCATTGTCCTTGGGGCTCATCTGATATGTTGCCTTATTTGGCAAGCTTGCTCTGGGTGTGAAGTCAACATGGTGACTTATGCTTCTTCTGGGGGGCAGTTTATCTGGAAAATCATCCACCACTATGTCCGTAAACTCCTGCAACATTTACTGAATTTCTATGGGTAAATCTGACACTTTTGTATGCAGCAGCACCATCCTTCCTCTTCTTACAACAACATAGCTCACCTCGCTGTCCTCAACTTGTTTTAGAAACTGTTTTCCACTCATTAAAAATACTCTTGTCTCACTTGTCCCTATTGTTTCTTCCTCCTTGATAGGCACAAGCATGTGCTTGATCCCATCCTTGAGAAACTTATAACTATTTGTCTTTCTGTCATGTACCACTTTCTTGTGATACTGCCATGGCCTGCCTAACAGTATGTGACATACATCCATCAGAATTCTGTCACAAATGACCTTATCCTTATATCTGCCTATATGAAACTCCACTTCGCATTGCTCATCTACCAGCAACTGATGGCCTTTTCATAGCCATGAAACTTTGTAAGGGTTGGGATGTTTCATCCACTTCAACCCCAACGTTTCCACCATCTCTGTGGCCATCAAGTTGTTTGTACGATCACTGTCAATAATTAGCTTATAGCACTTACGTGTGACTTACAAACCGTCCGAAACAAAGCTTTCCGGTGAGTTTTTTGGGTGGATTCTTTGGCTGGTTTCAACAACACTTTGTTCAAAACTAGGGCTTCCCCTATTCTGGAGCATTTTCTGCTTCTTAGGGAGGTGCCTATGCTGCTTGTGGTTGTGTAACATACGCACCCCTTTGTCCAGCTTGGTCTGCCTTAGGACACTCAAATGATCTGTGTCCCCACTTATGACACCTATAACATTGATAACCAGCTCTTCTACCTCGGCCATTTCCCGTGCCTCGCTGATATGGCCTACCTCCTCTTGTGCTGTCACCTTTTTTTGCTGATCTGGAAGCTTTAGAACTGCTGCCTTCCTCATTGCTGCTAGAAGTTCACCCTCTGCCATAGGACTGGCCTCTTCCTCTGCCTATTCCTCATCCTCTCCTATCATTTTTCTTTCTAGTAATTTTCTCTCCAGCTTTCATAGCACTCTGATATGCTTCTTCAATGTTCTTTGGAGAAAGAATACTAATTTCATCTAAAATTTCTAGTGTTAAACCATTTACATACCTGGTTATCTTCTCTGGGGTATCCTCTGTATAACCAGCCCTTAAGTTCACTCGGTAAAACTCCTAAGTGTATTCCCTCACTATCATCCCCTTCTGTTTCAGATTCTGCACTTTCCTATGTAATGCAATCTGGTAGTCCTTAGGCAGAAATCTATCTTTCAATTTGGCCACCATCCTGGAGCATTTCTTGATCAGCAACTTGTTCAACCTCCTTCTCTCTATTTGGACACTGTCCCACCACAGGGCTGCGTGTCCCATCAATTTTGTCGCAGTGAACCTGACTCTATGATCTTCACTGACCTCCACACACTCGAAGTACTTATCCAGTTCGCTGATCCAGTCCAACAGAACCTCTGTGGACAAACTGTTGTCATAGTTTGAGAGTTCTGGTTTCAGTTTTCTGCTTGTCAATAAGACCGATCTCAATAACCTCACTTCCGGTCCTTCTTCCTTTGATCCATCTGTTGTCACTGCAACTTCCTCCTCGCTATCATCACCTATCTCTGGATCCCTTCTTCTCCCTACTTCAACTGCCTCCAAACAGGCAGTAAGAATCATGTTCTCCTCTCTCAGTCCTTGCTCTGCTATCCTTCGAACACCTCTGCCATGACCTCGCCTTCCTACCTCCATTTATCAAACTGATTTTAAATTCTACTCTGATACCACTATGTTGGGACCTAGCCCACACTCCAATATGCAACTTAGACTAAAGTCTTTCTGACACTGATTGTTAACTCGGATTTGGATTATGATTAGGCTTTAATCACACTTGTAATCAATATATATTATCTGTGGTGGTTGCAATCATTTATGACAGAGCGTAAATGCGACAGTTGACCTGTCCTGCCTCGATCCTTGTTTCCCGCTAGTTAATTTCGGCAAAACCCTTGGCATTTTTGTCATTTCGACTTTTTGTTCTGCAATATGAACTCCACGAGGGTTTCTCTGGTAATGGTCTTTTTCGTTCTGTCTGTGACTGAATGTTGAGCTACAGGCTCTGCCTATGCTTATGGTGACCATATTCTCTACTGTGCGGCCCTATGACGTGTTTTGGAGGTTCGTTTAATCGTTTTCCGGGCATTGTTAGTTATTTTATATGATCGAGCATGGAATCGACCACTGGTTGGTCTTATTTGGCTTTCAACTGTTACTGTCATGTTGTTTGTTACTTTGCTATGATTTTGCCGCTAAATTTTTTTTGCTACTGTCTTCGCATGCTCAGGTTACAGGTATGGTGGCTCGCTATGCTCTGATTTCTCAGGTAATTCAACGTTCCATGCTTTACTTTTGCTTTTACCTGGTTCCAATGCTAACAATGTCTCACCCGTTCATCTCAAGTGGCTTCTGGGTTCTGTGGCTCACTAGCATGTGGTTTCTTTATACAAACTCATTCCAAGGTAAGGTTTTGTTCTCCCCTTGCCTGAACTATATCTCTATTTGTTTTCTTTTATGTGTGGTTTGACCGACAGTTGCCTGTTCTGGCTTTGCAGGTCAAAGTTTCGACCTTGGACGTGGATAGCTTCAACTCTTCGGTTCTCAAACCCTTCGGTGCTTTTCTGGTAGGCTCTATCATGTAGTGTTGTAGGGTTGTAACTAGGGTTTGTAATTTCTATTGGCTGCACCTTAGCGTTCATTTATTTGGCTCTTGCTTGTGTCATTATACGACCTGGGTTCACCTTTGTTACAGTTCCAATTTTGTAATTTGTTTTCGTTGATCCTTATAGTTGGACACGAGGGTTTTACGATGTCAAAACCTCGACTAGTGTCTGCTCTGTCTCATGGTCGTTATTTCCTCTATTTATTCTGGCAATGTAATATTGAACTCTTATGTAATAACAATCATATATTTTTTCTATTTTGTTGGAAATGAAAAGAAATGGTATTGAACGGATTGTCACGAATTTACTCTGTTTTGGGTTTGTCTAATCGATGTTCAGGTTCTTGTTTTCTCGTTCAGTTGGTTATGCTGCGTTGATTTCTTCTGGCCACAGGCTTCTTCACTGTTTGTCCATTCTCGTCTTGTAAACATGTATGCGCTCAACCTGCCAGAACTCTGTTCCTTAAGAGAGGAAAAGAGTAAAGCTGTATGCCTGCACTTTTTTTGTCATTCCTAAATTGTTTAATGATTGAGAGATACAGATACACAGTATGAAGAAACTATTACAGATGCATGGATAATAAACTTGTTAATTGTCTTTTTATTACTGTATGCAAAATGCTAAACTTTGTCAATGACTTTCGATGTTACATTTATGTCCTCTGTCTACAGTTACTTGAACTGTGTAGTTACTTTTTCAGTTGTAAGTCTTGTAGTTACATAAATATTCATGTATTCGGTTCTGCCTATACGGAAAGATTTTACATTTGATATATTTTTCTTCTTCCTTTAAAATGACAGAGCAATTATTAACCTACTATTGATCAAAGAAAAACAAATTAATGACCCTAACCGACCAAACTGTCCTTAACTAATACTGAAATTAAAAAGAAAAGAAAAGTCCTACATCCTATTTTGACAAACTGAAACATAAAGAAACCAATATGCTAATTTAACTCTCCACCCTGGCAGAGACCAACACCTGGTCATGGTGTCCTAGCTGGATGCTCCTGCATCAGGCTGTTGAGGCAAAAAGAAATCATGACTCCGGTCCATGAGCTTCTCGACTGAAGAACCTGCCTGCTCAATTTTCCTGGCATCAAGCCAGAAACTATCCTCAATAGGATGGTTCTTCCACTTGACCAGGTACTGCAGACATTCCTTTTGCCGAGTTCGTTTGGCCACCTGAGTGTCAAGGATTCTCTCGATCTGGGCAGGCTGAACGTAAGGCATTTATCTCATCCAAGTTTCTCCTCCATCCTGGATATTCCGTGTAGGTTGTGTTGTTCTGTCTTCTTCTCCTAGGTCGGTAATGTAAGGAAACAGGTCTGCCACATTGAATATGGGTGAAATGCCTATCCTTGGTGGCAGCTGTATCTCATAGGCATTCACTGAAAATTTCTGGAGGACTTTATAGGGACCTATCTTCTTGTACTTCAGCTTGTTTTATGCACCTTTAGGGAAGCGTTCCTTGCGCAAATGCACAAAGACTTCATCTCCCACATTGAACTGCACTTCTCTTCTTTTCAAATCTGCTTGCTATTTATACTTTTGGCTGCTATCCTGTAATTTAATTTTCACCTACTCATGCAAATCTCTCATTGCGTTAGTGAAAACTTCTCCATATGCGCTTCGCCTTTCTTGCTGTTTGAGATATCGTAACTCATGCACTCCGCGAGGATGCATGCCCTAAAAGATCTAAAAAGGACTACAAGCCATGCTGCGATTGGGAGAGTCATTATTAGCAAACTCTACCTGGGCAAGCACTCGATCGCACATCCGTGAATTCTCACCAGTCCAACTTCGTAGCATGTTTCCCAGACTTTTGTTTACCACCTCTATTTGTCCGTCGGTTTTCGGGTGATAAGAAGAACTGTAACTCAACTGTGTGTCCATCTTCTTCCATAGGGTGCACCAAAAGTGCCCTGTGAAATTCATGTCCCTATCAGAAAGAATAGACTTAGGCAAACCATGTAGCCTGACAATCTCTGTAAAGAACAAGTGGGCCACGTGAGTGGCATCGCTGGTTTTTTTGCAAGGGATGAAATGCGCCATCTTCGAGAACCTATCCACTACTACCATTACCGAGTCATAACCCCACTGTGTCCTTGGTAAACCCAAGACGATGTCCAAGCTGATTGAGTCCCATAGTTTGCTTGGAATAGGTAACGGTGTATACAGTCCCATGTTTTGACTGTGACCCTTCGCTAACTGGCACACTTTACATCTGGTCACAAATCGTTGTACATCCCTTCGCATTCTTGGCCAAAAGTAGAAATGATTGAGCTGCTCGAGTGTCTTGTCTATGCCGAAATGTCTAGCTAGACCTCCACTGTGCTTTTCCCAAATAATATTCTCTCTCACAGAGCAGTCAGGAATGCATAACTGTCCTCCTCTAAACAACAGTTTCTCTTGCAAGTTGTAGTCCAACCATGGACTATTATCTCTCACCAAGGGATTCTGACATGCCTTATAGGCCTCCTTAAAATCTGTGTCAGTCTGGTATAAATCTTTCAAGTGCTCAAAACCTAGCACTTGCACAGTACTCTCCTGCAAAAGTAATGCCATCCTACCCAATGCATCTGCCACCTTGTTGGCCTGCCTCCTGTTATCTTTCAACACAAAGATGAAACTCTAAAAATATTCCACCCACTTGGCATGTTTTTGACTAAGCTTGTGCTGTTGCGTCACATACTGCAGTGCAGAATTATCTAAAAACAACACAAATTCATTTCCCAGCAAATAGTGTCTCCAATGCTTCAGTGCTTCAACAACAACATCAAACTCCTTGTCGTAGGGTGAATATTTTTGCCCACTTCCATTTCTCTTCTCGCTGAAAAATGAAACAGGTTTATCCTCATGTCTGAGTATAGCTCCAATAGCTGTACCGCTAGCATCACAACGAATCTGAAAGAGCTTTTTAAAAAATCTGGTAATCTCAGGATCGGTCTCTCTATGATCTTTTTCTTTAGTAGCTAAAAACTCCTCTCTACTACATCAGTCCATCAAAAAGGCTGACTGGCCCTTTTGATAGTGTCCAGCATAGGTGCACAGATTTCACTAAAATTTCTTATGAATTTCTGGTAAAAACTTTCCAACCCATGAAAACTACGTCCCTCAAATAAGCTTTTTGGGGATGACTAATTGACTATCACTGCAATCTTCTCTAGATCCATCTTCAGCTTGTTTTGTGCAATTACAAAGCCCAAACAAATCAACACTTTTTGCAGAAAAGTACACTTTTTCAAATTTATCAGTAGCTTATTCTACTGGAATTTTCCCAGCACTTTCCGAACATGTCAAAGGTCCTCCTCCCTTGTCTTGCTGAAAATCAATATGTCGTCCACTTACACTATCACAAATTTTCCGATGTATTCTTTTAGCATTTCATTCATTAACCACATAAATGTACTAGGTGCATTGCTCAGTCAAAATGGTATAACCAGCCATTCATACCGTCCCTCATTAGTCTTGAAGGCTGTCTTCCACTCATCCCCCTCTCAAATTTGGATTTGATGATACCCGCTCTTCAAATCTATCTTAGAAAAATATGTTGCCCCACTTAGGCAATCCATCATGTCGTCCATCCGTGGCAGTGGAAACCTATACCAGATGGTGATTTTGTTGATGGCCCTTGAGTCTATGCACATTCGCCATTCTCCTCCTTTCTTGGGAGCGAGAACCTTGGAACAACGCAAGGGCTCATGCTCTCCCTTATCAATCCTTTGTCTAGCAGTTCCTGCACCTGCTTTCTAATCTCCTCATGGTCCTTGGGGCTCATCCGATATGCTGCCTTATTCGACAAGCTTGCTTTGGGTATGATGTCAACATGGTGACTTATGCTTCTTTTGGGGGGCAGTTTATCTGCCAAATCATCCACCACTATGTCTCTAAACTCCTGGAACATCTGTTGAATTTTTGTGGGTAAATTTGACAGTTCTGTATGCAGCAACACCGTCTTTGCTCTTCTTACAACAACATAGCTCACCTCGCTATCCTCAACTTGTTTCAGAAACTATTTTCCACTCATTAACAATACTCTTTTCTCACTTGTCCCTGTTGTTTCTTCCTCCTTGATTGGCACAAGCGTGTGCTTGATCCCATCCTTAACAAACTTATAACAATTTTTCTTCTCGTCATGTACCACTTTCTTGTCATACTACCATGGCCTGCCTAACAGTATGTGACATACATCCATTAGCATTATCTCACAAATGACCTTATCCTTATATCTTCCTATATGAAACTCCACTTCACATTGCTCATCTACCAGCAACTGATGGCCTTTTTGTAGCCATGAAAATTTGTAAGGGTTGGGATGTTTCAACCACTTCAGCCCCAACTTTTCCACCATCTCTGTGGCCACCAAGTTGTCTATACTACTGTTGTCAATAATTAGCTTACAACACTTACCGTGTGACTTACAAACCATCCGAAACAAAGGTTTCTACTGAGTTTTTTCGGTGGTTTCTTTGGTTGGTTTCAAGAACACCTTGTTCAAAACCAGGGCTTCCCTATTTCTGGAGCATTTTCTTCTTCTTGGGGGGGTGCCTCTACTTCTTCTGGTTGTGCAACATATGCACCCCTTTGTCCAGCTTGGTCTGCCTCAAGACACTCAAATGATCCGTGTCCCCACTTATGACACCTATAACATTGATAACCAACTCCTCTACCTCGGCAATTTCCCGTGCCTCGCTGATATGGCCTACCTCTTCTTGTGCTGTCACCTTTTTCTGCTGATCCATAAGCTTTATAACTGTTGCCTTCCTCATTGCTGCTAGCAGTTCACCCTCTGCCATAGGACTGGCCTCTTCCTCTGCCTGTTCCTCATCCTCTCCTGGCATTTTTCTTTCTGGTAATTTTCTCTCCGACTTTGATAGCACTCTGACATGCTTCTTCAATGTTCTTTGGAGAAATAATACTAATTCTATCTAAAATTTCTAGTCTTAAACCATTTACATACCTGACTGTCTTCTTCGGGGTATCGTCTGTATAATTGGTCCTTAAGTTCACTCGGTAAAACTCCTCATTGTATTCCCTCACTGTCATCCCCTTATGTTTCAGATTCTACACTTACCTATGTAATGCAATCTAGTGTCCTTAGGCAGAAATCTACCTTTCCATTTGGCCACCATCCTAGACCACTTCTTGATCGACAACTTGTTCAACCTCCTTCCCTCTGTTTGGACACTATCCCACCACAGGATTGTGTGTCCCTTCAACTTTGTCACAACGAACCTGACTCTACGGTCTTCACTGACCTCCTCACACTCAAAGTACTTATCCAGTTCGCTGATCTAGTCCAACAGAACCTCTATGGACAAACTGTCACCATAGATCGGGAGTTCTAGTTTGGGTTTTCTGCTTGCCAATAAGATCGACCTCAACAACCTCACTTCCGGTCCTTCTTCCTCCGATCCATCTGTTTTCACTGCAACTTTCTCTTCAATATCATCACCTATCTCTGGATCCCTTCTTCTCCTTGCTTCAGCTACCTCCAAACGGGGATTAAGAATCCTGATCTACTCTCTCAATCCTTCCTCTGCTATCCTTCGAACACCTCTGCTACGACCTCGCCTTCCTACCTCCATTTCTCAAACTGATTTTAAATTATGCTCTGATACCACTATGATGGGACCCAACCCACACTCCAATATGCAACATAGACTAAAGTCTATCCGGTGCTGATTGTTAACTCAGATTTGGATTATGATTAGGCTTTAATCACACTTGTAATAAATAGATATTTTTTGTGGTGGTTGCAATCATTTATGACGGAGTGTAAATGCAACAACTGACTTGTCCTGCCTCAATCCTTTTTCCCGCTAGTTCATTTCGGCAGAACCCTTGGCATTTTTTTCATTTCGACTTTCTGCTCTGCAATGTGAACTTCGCGAGGGTTTCTCTGGTAATGGTCTTTTTCGTTCTGTTTGCGACTGAATGTTGAGCTACAGGCTCTGCCTATGCTATTGGTGTCTATGTTCTCTATTGTGCAGCCTTATCACACGTTCTGGAGTTGGTTTATTCATTTTCTGGGCGTTGTTTGTTATTTTATATGCTCGAGGATGGAATCGATCACTGGTTGGTTTTATTTGGTTTGCAACTATTACTGTCTTGCTGTTTGTTACTTTGCTATAGTTCTGTTGCTAAAAATTTTTTGCTACTGTCTTCGCATGCTCAGGTAACAAGGACGGTGGCTCACTTTGCTCTGATTTCTCATGTAATTCAACGTTCCATGCTTTACTTCTGCTTTTAACTGGTTCCAATGCTAACAATGTCTCGCCCCTTCGTCTCAGGTGGTTCCATGTTCTATGGCTCACTAGCCTGCAGTTTCTTTATAAAAACTCATTCCTAGGTAAGGTTTTGTTCTCCCCTTGCCTGAACTATATCTCTATTCGTTTTCTTTTATGTGTGGTTTGACTGACAGTTGCCTGTTCTGGCTTCGCAGGTCAAAGTTTCGACCTTGGACGTGGATGGCTTCAACTCTTCGGTTCTGAAACCCTTCTGTGATTTTTTGGTAGGCTTTGTCACCGTAGTCTTATAGGGTTGTAACTAGGGTTTGTAATTTCTATTGGTTGCATCTCAATGTTCATTTGTTTGGCTCTTTCTTGTGTTGTTATATGACCTGGGTTCACCTCTGTTACAGTTCCAGTTTTGTAATTAATTTTCATTGATCCTTATAGTTGGACACGAGGGTTTTACGATGTCAAACCCTCGACTAGGGTTTGCTCTATCTCATGGTCATTATTTCCTCTATTTATTCCAGCAATGTAATATTGAACTTTTATGTAATAACAATCATATATTTTCTCTGTTTCATTAGAAATGAAAAGAAATGGTATTGAACAGACTATCACGAATTACCTATGTTTGGGGTTTGTCCAATTGATGTTCAGGTTCCTGTTTTCTCGTTCAGTTGGTTATGCTGCATTGATTTCTTCTGACCACGGGCTTGTTCACTGTTTTTCCATTCTTGTCTTGAAAACTTGTATGCGTTCGACCTGCTAGTACTCTGTTCCTTAAGACAGGAAAAGCGTAAAGCTGTGTACCTGCACTTTGTTTGTCATTCCTGAATTGTTTAATGATTGAGAAATATAGATACACAGTATGAAGAAATTGTTACAGATGGATGGATAATAAACTTGTTTTCTAGTTAGAGAGATTTTTTTCGGCGAAAATCACAAGGAATATCATTTGTCGACGCGTTTCGAACCAACTTGTTTTCTATCTTTTTATTACTGTATGCAAAATGCTGAACTTTGTCAATGAATTTCGATGTTACATTTATGTCCTCTATCTACAGTTACTTGAACTGTGTAGTTACCTTTTAAGTTGTAAGTCTTATAGTTACATTACTATTCATGTATTTGGTTCTACCTATACGGCAAGATTTTCCATTAGACATATTTGTCTTATTCCTTTAAAATGACAGAACAAATATTAACCTACTATTGAACAAAGACAAACAAATTAATGACCCTAACTGACCAAACTGTCCTTAACTAATACTAAAACTAAAAAGAAAAACAAAGTCCTACATCCTATTTTGACAAACTGAAACATAAAGAACCAATATGCTAATTTAACTCTCCACCCTGGCAGAGACCAACACTCAGTCATGGTGCCCTAGTTGGATGCTCTTGCATCATATTACATCAATAAGAGAAAAATGAACTAGGCGATGTTGTTTGTGGGGAGATAAGTGGAAATAGACAATCTTTGAAATCGGAGCATTTGCATCAATGTTCAATGATTTGTGGAAGAAAAAATTGATTGCAAGTTTTATCTAACACATGATTTAGAAATTAAATGAGGTATTTGAAGGCTAGTGCATAGTGTGTTTCAGACACAATAGCACAAGAAGAGGAATAAATTATTGGAAGAACAAATGTCTACATTATCATTCAATAGATTAAAAAGTTAAATGTGCAGATGTATACAATAGACAACTCAAAAATCAATGTACATTTTAAAGAGCAGTGTAGATATCAATTTAGATGTAGTAAGTATAGCTAAATACTGAGCAAGAAGACACATAGATAGTCTTTTGAAAATGGAGCATTCATATCAATGTTCAATGATTTGTGGAAAAAAATTTGATTTGAAGTTTTATCTAGCATGTGATTTAGAAATCAAAGGAGGTATTTGAAGGCTAGTGCATAGTCTGTTTAAGGCACAATAGGCACACGAGGAGGAATATATTATTGGAGGAACAATTATTTACACTATTGTTCAATAGATAAAAAATTAAATGAGGAGATGTATACAACAAACAACTCAAAAATCAATCTAGATTTTAAAGAATGGTGTAGATATTGATATAGAGGTAGTACTTATAACTATAGACTGAACAAGAATACACATCCATATGTTAACTGTGGTGTACATCTTAACAATGAGTATTAAATATTTACATTTATGGCAATCCAAGTAGGTTGTGTGCCTGAGGGATCTAATGTGAAGAAAACTGAGTGTCAAAATCCAAGTGCGCTGAATTTTGAAAGGGTTGTTTGTCCATGTATGTAAGGATAATGGAAAGAGTACAAAAAAATTAAAATGATTTACAATGTAAAAAGGATTTTGTAATAATACAACAAGGCATAATTTCTTCTACCTGTCACATTGTTCCATAGTTGATAGGTGCAAAGCACTCTTTATGTGACATTGAGATAATGTGTATTGCATATTATTGTTTTAGACAATAGGAAACCTAAGTTGAAATGAATTGTCATTAAATTCGGAAGATATGGATATTGCATAAGGCAAGAGAAAAGTTATTAGTACTGTAGATTTTCCAAGATTGAGAGATTAAAGACAAAGTTCAAAGTTAATTAGTGTAATAGATGATCACTTATTTGTTGTGATTTGTCTAGCTTTTGAATAGTGGTCTATAGATGAGATTGTACAAGTTGTATTTGTAAATCAAATTGAAATATGTGTTAACTAGATGATTGATTCTCTAGGGATGATGCATATATTCTTATCCTTATTTTTCAGCATCAAAGGTTTTAGAATAGATATGAGCATTGCACATTTTCCTTGAATCAAATTAACATTGCAATAGTGGTTCAAATGTACAATGTAGGTACGTTGAGGAAAATAGTGTGATTGTCTATCCAATAGGCATCAAAGACATGGAAGGAGACAAAGATATTTGTAATATTTGTCCAAAAGTGGTCAAGCATCAAGCCATAATCAGTGGTTATTGTTGTTGTGTGTAATATGAAATTGTTTTATTGCATAAGTGATAATAGTTTTTTTTTCCACAACTATTATGTATCATGTCTATATTGAAGTCACCAGCAATAGAAATTTAATAGTTTTTTGGCACGTGTTTTAAAATGCATTTGATCAAATCAATGATTTCCTCACTTTTTACATTTGGTGTACAATAGACATTTGCAATTGCAATAGCATGTTCTGGAAAATGGAATAAGAAATTATTGATTCAATATGATTGATTTTGTACGTGAAGACATTGTGAATTATGAGGCTTCTTGTGTAACATGTTATAATTCCATGCAAATGCAATCTTTGTATGTGATTATATTTTTATGCGAACATTGTGATTGGGGGAGGCATACTTGTTTTTGTTTCTTGGAAACAAAGGATATCAACTTTCATTAGATCATAGTCAACAATAATATCTTCAAAATGCAATGAGAGGCTATGTGTGTTCAATGAACATATTTTGAAGTAGTCATTTGTTTTTGTTGACTGTAAACTATACTCAAGTTGGAGGGGAGCATTTTCTCTAAGTCTTTGTAACTCAATAGAAACTTTGTTAGAGAGAGTGAAGTTTATTTATTCTAGGTTGTTTATTAGATACAAGGATTCAATATTTTTGACATGTGAAAGTGCTATGTAGACATGTCCATGTTTTCTAACTCCTTTTTGGTAAAATTCCAGTCTATCCATTGTCAAGCCTTCTGATCTATGTATGGTTCATGCACATTCTAGTTGAACAAGGAATTGTTCTCTTGTGTAACTATGGTTGTCTTTTGATTGAACATGTCTACCGACGTTGGTAATAGGTGTCCAATTAGACATTATGTCACTTGCAAAAAAATATTGCAATTTTTTTCGCTGGATATTTCCAACTGTTGGAGCAAGAAATTCAATCCAAATTGCACCATTCTCAGTGGTTGTGGATGCTTTGAAAAGGCATTTAGATCTATTGACCATGAAATCTTTAATATCATAATTTCGACCAATCAATTTGATGAGGATATTATCCTTTAGAAAAATGATAGTTGGAAATTGCATTTTCGTGTTGGTGTAGCTATCTACATTTATAAATCTAATTATTTCATCATTTGCACTCAATGTTATAGTTTTTTCTTCAATGAGAGATAACATTTTGTCATTGTATTTTTTCACATCGTTGTTCAAGTAGAATAATTATGGAAATGTTAGATTTTTTGCTGGGCATATATCACAATTCTTGTTCAAATATTCAATATCATCGATAGTATGCGAATAAGTTCTAAGTTTGTTTAATATAGTCATGAATTCTTTGTTTTCTTATTGCATCACCTGTTTTAGCTCAAAAGTGACGACACTATCTCTCCAAAGTTGTAAGGAGAACTACTTGCTTTAAGACCTAGATTCTCAAATATCCAATGATCATGGACGGGTTCTGCTTGGCATAGATCACCAAAAAAATATTATGTCAATGTTTCCAAATGGTTTGGTTGGTGCATGCATGATTTCACGAAGACGTTTGTCAATGTTATATAGCAATTGAGAGCCAATAAATGATGATTCATCTATGAGCAAAAGTATAAGGCCTGCATATTCTTTTATTAACATATCAGGTGTGTTAGAACTCAATGGCATCATGTTATATGATTAGAGTGGTAGGTGCAAATTCGAATGCACTGTGACACCATTTGCAATATATGCAGCATTTCCAGTGAATGCAACTATGAATGTTTTTCTTTTAAGGGGGTTACTTTGAAGGTATTTTTTATAGTAGTGCATTAGTGCATGATAAAGTGATTATGCATTGAATGTTTTTCCTTTCCTTAGACCTCTAGCGATAAAGAAGTAAAGTCACTTGCCTGAATTGTTTTTTTCCATAGCACTATTTGTTTCAATATAATTTTTTGTTATTTATTTAGTTATCTCCTAAGTTCATGAGATGATGTTGTGCTAAAAACAAAAGGATGCTTTATATATTCATTGTTTTCTACACTTGCAATATGCATGTCTCTAGATTGGATTTTTTAGATTAGATCATGTTGATATATCATATTTTTCATGGAAACAATTCCTTGTGTCATTTTCTAATGGAAGGTTGGGTACAAGTGACTCATCATCTTTGGATGCAATTTGAGTGGAATCAAGGTCAATGTCACCCCATAGACATATTGAATTGCAAAAATGATTTTCAGTGGTAGAAACAATGCTCTTTTGAGACAAGTACGCTTTGGTCCAAGTCACATTGCCCTTTTTTAGATTGCATGGAAATTATATATCTGGAAGATAAAGCATCATTTCACTCTATAATGGTTTTCAAGGTATTTTTTTCATTGTATCAAACGAATCGTTTGCCACATGCATGTTTTTTTTTGTTGTGGTTTTCCAAGCTAAATAGGAAGGATCATATCCTGATAGGAAAATTGTTTCAAGTTCAATGGGTCGGGCCTGATATTTATCACTGATTAACTTGCACAAAATATCTTCAGAGTTGTCATGTCCATATTGCAACAGACTAGGCCTTTTAAGGACATATGATCACTTGTTAGCTGGAGCAGTGTTAATAAAAATCATTTTTCTAGATGATGAGTACAAAGGCAACAAGAGTATAATGTGAACAACTTATCTACTTGACATTTGTTGCAAATTCAACAGTGCATTTCCAAGTTTATGAATAGTTTCAATTTTTCCACTATTATTAGACAAGAAATCTTCTCGTATTCGTCTGAAAGTAGATGTCATTGTGTGATCCATTTTTATCATATAAGAACTACAATATGTTGCAGCAACATAGGCATCTAATATAAACTGTGCATCTATGTTTTCCTACCAGAATGGAGGGATTTTTTTTGAAAATGCATTTATCCAAATATCAAAGGGATTTCTTTTCAATATTACAATGGGTGGAACAATGTAGAGGCAAAGGACAAATATATATATTCTTTGTTTGTAATACCAAGATTGGCCAAAAAAGTATCAAATATCATGTATTTTGGGTACATCTTGTTATGTAAAATAGAAGAAATTTTGTTTTTCATGTCATTATTGTCATTATCATTATTTCATAAAGGATGCAAGATACAAGTTTCATTAATCGGTGGAAAAGGAAAATCAAATCTACAATTAGAATGTTTGTGTGTTCTGCAATTTTTTGTGTGACAATGAGTTTGTATTTGAATAATTTGATTTGATAACATTGTTGAATCACAAGTGAAATAGATATCAATGAAATAAATATCATTAATTTCAGGATAATGTTGAAATATTGGTGCATCTTAAATCCAAAGAAATCCATGGTCATGTATAGTTCCTCTGCTTTGGAACTTTATGATAAAAAAATAGTATTCCACTTTCCCGAATAACCCATTGTTTTTTGCGATCAAAGTGACCATGGCTGAGATTCTATGTCTATAATAGCGACTAAAAATAACTAGGTGACTTTTCTTCAAACTGTCAATGGATTCATTCGAAGTACAGTTGAACTAGTATAACTTATTGGCTTCAATGCATCTATCAATTGTTCCGAAATGTGCTCAACACTAGTGAATGTAACAAAACATTTAGGTGGACTTAGTTGATGTATCAATATGTCTTTACGTATGTTTTCAAAGTAATCATGAGATATGAAAATTCTTTTTACATAGTTATATTTAATTGGTGTTTGCAAAAATTTTTGATGGTCGTTTTGATACTTGACATCTCTAGCAACTAGTTTTTTCCCTCTTAGCTCTCCTTTGTGAATGGAAATCTAGGATGAACTAGAAACATGGTCTATAGATATACGAATTTCCTTACAAAATATATTTGTAACATGTGTTGGGAAGTCTTCATACATGTGCAATACTTCACATTGTGCAATTTTTTTATATGAGAAGTGATGTCCCACATCAATAGGTTGACTAGAGAAATTAGATACTATTGTGAAATTAAATTCTTTCAGAGAACTTTCCCTGAAAGATATCCAATGGCTTGTATCCTCCAAAAAGTGCAATTCTTAATATTTTTGTATCAAGATCATGGAGTAAGTGGGCTTCTGAGTAACCATGCTCAAGTGTTTCTGATTTTGGTTCTAAATTATTGTCAAAACATGGTGAATATGCTTCATGAACTTCTAGGTTAATGCTCTCATGATTTCATCTATCTTAATCAAAATGGTCTTGCCACTAATGTTTTATCAATATTTGTTCGTTTTGGTAAAGAGTTGTATTACACAAGTCATGTAAGGTAGCCAATACATTTTTTGGTCGAATATTTCCATACAAATATGCATTCTTGTATTCTATTTTTCTTTTAAGCATTATTGCAATTGTCATGCACTCATCAATACTTCTAGGTAGAGTTGTTTGAACTTTGTTCAAATTGGTAGGAATACTTATGATTGTGTTTGTTAGTCCTATTTGTGATATTTTGCAGGCAAGTTGTTGTATTTATGCAAATGTCATTCTTGGTTGCACTAATATCTCTTCTAAAGTTGTCTACTTTGTAATATATATATATATATATATATCTACATATTTTTTTTTTATTTTTTTTTTATTTATTTTTGTTTTTTCTGGCTTCGGAATATTTGTAGAGGTGATGAAAATTTAGGGAAATTTTCTATTTTTTATTGCAGTCTTGCAAGATTTACACATTTTTTCATTGGCTTTGATTGGTTTCACCTCAGCTGTAGTTGTGAGTGCATGAAAAGTTGCCAATGTTTTATTTGTCACAAGATGCATATCTTTCTCAAAATTAAATCTATCAAAAATACAACATACATCTGTAGGTGTGTCTTGTATTGACTGCAAATATGCCTCAATTGATTTATTTGATTGCAAATGTTTTTTCTGTTCTTTGGATAGTAAAGCACCATATACATGCATTTCATGTTTCAAATGATTCAATCATCAAAGATGGTCACTGGAGTTAGTGGAAGGAGGAACAAGTAATGGCTTATCATGTTTCTCACTAGATAATCAAGAAAGGGACTCTTGTTTTGATAACGTATAATGTTTAGACAACTTAACATATTTTCTGCTTGTCGGTGTTTTATTGTCAATGAAACCATTGTCTAGTTGGGCACATTTTGTAACAACATCGGATTGTAAGTGTAAATGATGTTTGGGTGTAAGACTTGAAATGACATTGAAATTTGATGTTCCAAATATTTTTTGGAGAGGTGTTTCTATATTATATGAATCATTGACACTATAAACACCATTAATTTGCAAAAGTGCATAAAAGTGTGCATGTGACGTGGATATAAGAAAATGCATAAGATAAAGCATTTTAGATGCAATATTTGATGAATAGAATCACAAAGAAATATATCTGATACTTGCATCCAAAACATATATGTTAATATTAAGTATTTGATATATCCATTGGATCGAGAAATGATTTCCTTCTATATGTCTATTTGCATATGGCATTGATAGGTTGATAATATAACTTTGCCAATTGTTTACACATTTCTCTTGTTCAATCATTTTGGTATCAATGTGGCTTCCCAAGTATTTGATAGCTCTAACATCATTCTGAGTATAGAAATTATAGAAGGTTTGTGCAATTATTTTTCTCATGGAAAACTTGTCAAACCAAGGTGCAATTGTGCAAATAGAATTTAACAATAAGTCATGAAAATCGGTGACAATGTGATCATGAATCATGAATCCTTGTTTTAATATAATTTGTTTAATGGACACCATTTCATAGAATACAAGAGAGGAATAATGTACAGGAATGCATCAAGCAATTGATATAGAATTTAGTTATACAATGTTCACTATGAAATATTCAAGGAGTGGTTCAAAGTGGCCATATGCAAGATTTTGGTTATACAATAAAATACTAAACTAATAGCCATACATATCCTGGTTGAAGCGAAGATATGCTTTTCCACTTGTAAATAACAAAGCATTGATTGGTATTGCCAACAAATTAGAAAAACATTTGTTGCAAAAATAATCTCCCCACAAGGTACTTGCCAAAGCATTAGAATTAGAAGTATGTGTAGACAATCCTTGAAAATTTCTCAACATTAGTAACTCGATGGAGATCTTGAATGTATTCAGAAGTCAATTCATTATGCAGTGATTGTATAGAAACGTCATTTTCGTAATGTAAGCAATGGTGAAAGCGATTTATAATACCTTTTTATATTTCAACTGAGGTATAATCGAAGTGAAGTAGAACAACAAATGAGTCAGAAAAAGCAATCTCCTCGGAAGTAGCAGAATTTTTGAAATCTATATAAATGGAATCTAGACAATATGTAATCAATTTCTTCAAAACATGACTCATGTAATGCAAAAACATTTTTTGTTGCCATAAATGGCAATGAGAAAATATGCAAATTGTTCGATGCAATTCCTGATTACAATGGAAGAAGCACAAAATACTTTGAGTATTAAATCAACATGTATTATTGGAGAAGACTATGAAATTTTCTATACGGAGTGTAGTCTGCTCCCCTCGCCCTCTCCCTTGCCTCCCACCTAATTTTTTTTTTCAAATTAGCACAATTGTGAGTAGTCTTCTTTGTCACAAAGAAGACAAGGAAGAAACTACAAGTAAATTCTTAAATCCATGAATGACCACTACACACTATAATCTACCAATTTAATATTTGTCAACTTAAGCATATTTCAAATATAGAAACATTGCAAAAAAAAAACGTCTTCAAGTACTATAAAATTCATAAAGTTCTCGTTATGGTTGGGGAGACCTAGGCTCTCACTGAAAGTATGTTCATTAATATTGTCACTGCAAGAAAATTGATATCTAGGTATCATCATTTAAAAAAAATAACATTGCCCCATAAGTAATGGCATGCTTCAAAATAACTAAGAAGAAAACAATGACAAGAAACATTGGCAATAATAGTCTATCACATATAGCTTGCTTAAGTCTAACTCAGTGCATTAAAAAAAGTGTTACTAATCGTACCACATTGCAATAGAAATATATTATATGCTTATACACATGAGGTAAACCAAGATAATATATCACTCCTATTTTCTTCAAGAGCAAACACCATTAAGAAAGACAATGAAGGTTTATGCCAAATTTTGTCTAAAATGTCCACGGAATTTGATATGGCAATATTTAAAGCCAACCACTATCAATCACAATGGTGTAATGATAAAAGAGAATTCAAGCAATGATTTAGGATCATTTCAAAATAAGTGCATGAATGTAATACAAGCACGATATTGATGCAGTAAAACTGCAACTTTCTCAAACACGCAGACCTATGGGTTATGGGCCCATGAAATACATCAGAAGCCTTCAAATCAACGGATCTCCAATGTTAATTCTCTTGCCTCAATCCAATGGTGATCGCGCCATATCACGCTCCAACTATCATGGCGATTAATACTCCGAAAGCACGTGAAAAAAGTATTTTTCTCCCACCATGTGTCATCTCCATGTTTTATTGCACAACTCCAAAATTTACTACTTACCACTTTCTAACTACGTGATATACTGCTTACCCTCTTTGAAAACTGCCTACAATTCCTTATCGAACTTCAAGGTTGCATACTCCGCCTTACAAATGTCCTCACGCAAAACACATGTTTAAACCCAAAACATATTTTAATAAATACACAAAAACAATACATGAACCCGAATACATAAAAACCAAAACGATTTCATAATATTTCGAGCTCGATTACAACTATGTGGCCTCGATGGGCACACACTCGGCTTGGCATTACATTGCATTGACCTATCATCACAACATGCAGGTTCACAATTTATAGAAATAACTACAGAATCATGGATCATTCTAGACCCATGATCTTCTCCTAAGATCGTTCAACAGCTCCCTACAATTTATTAATAATTTCGCATGATCCCTTGAGGATCTCAACCATTCAAATTACGAGGCATTTTAGATGCATGTCCATGAGAAACTAATCCTCTTACAAATGACGTGGCTCTTCAATATAGGTGAATACAATTTCATGAGAATATCGTCATTTTTAAGCCGTTTCTTATTCTAGAAACTCGCTTTGCCTTCTGGTAATAGTCAAAATTTCGTTTTGACTTGGGGTAGTTGTGATTCTGCATTAGATATAAAGAACTGTGACACAAAAGAGCACAATGAGCATTCAAAAAAACAACAATGAGAGAAGAAAGTGCACTAAAATGATTGTTTTATCTATATGGATTCTTCTAAAAGAAATTTCCATATACACTCTAACATTACAAGAAAAATGAAACTACATATCTGAGTTGCACATAAATTTGCCAACAACATGCAATAAGTGTAACCAT
The DNA here is from genome assembly GCA_031772625.1 of Pinus tabuliformis. Lineage (NCBI taxonomy): Eukaryota > Viridiplantae > Streptophyta > Pinopsida > Pinales > Pinaceae > Pinus > Pinus tabuliformis. Next base: position 1,393,412,818 of record CM062820.1, read on the forward strand.
TATGTATGTTGTAATATAATTACTTTTTGCTCCAAACAAATGTACTCATTCATGGGCGTCCATCTCAGAAAGAAAAAAAAAAAAAAACATTCATAAAGCACCAAAGCACTAGTGAAGTAGGAGGTTTAAGCTTAATATGATCGTTTTAGGAATTATAACTAACGTCTTGATGTTTACACTTTAAGTCTTATTACTAAATTCAAGATGAATAAAGATATACTCATAGTTTGGCAAGTTATTTCATGTAAACATTTTGACTTCGTCAAATTATAAAAAAAAAAAAAAAAAAGATAAATAAAATGTAAAAAATAAAATAGAATAAAAATATTAATGTAATGTAATATAAACAATTTGTTTTGATAAAAATAAAACAAAAAAAAATAATATAAAAGTAAAAAATAACAAAATAAAAATAATCCTAAAACATAAAATAATAATAAAAAAGAAAAATGGCCCATGATATTAAGAACCAATGGTATTCATGTGGAATATAGCCTATTTAAAAGGGAAGATTAAACAAGCCTCGATTCAATATAATTTTGGATCTCTAAAGAACAAGACAAATCAAATATATCTTGATTCTAATAGAAAGTTTACAAATAAAGTTTTTAGAATCCTGTTATAACCATGCATAAAATATAATTATCATACATATATATAATTTTCAAAATATATATTTTCCTCGAGTTGGAAAAAAACATATATATTTTAAGAATTTGAAGTATATATATATATATATAATTCTACCAACGCAAATATATTTTTGAAAATATTGGTATGAATATACCTAAAATATAATTATAATATATATAAAATTTTCAAAATATATATTTTAAGAATTTTGAGTATATATATGTATATAATTTTTTAAACAAAAATTATGTGGTAAATATATTCGAAGAAAAATAAAGACAGTAACATTGTTACCACTGATTTTTGTTTATATATCTAATTATTTATCACATGTGAAAGGTTTGACACCACCAAAACAAAAACAAAAAACAAATGACATTGTTTTGCTCTACCATTATCAAATTCAAAATGTTAAACTTCAAATGCTAACACTAAAATTCAAATAATAATGCTACCATGAATTGTAATCTCGCCACCATCCTAGTTTAAGACTTTATCCAGGTATAAGAACTCTTGGAAAATGAGGTGCAACATGATGTTCATAAAATCTAGGAACCCGGTAATGGAGTCATATTTCCATTCGTCTATTTGTTCACTTTCATCTTGGTCATGGTTTTGGGACTCCTGAAAAATTCCATATTCATGCAATTATGATATATTTGTACGGAGTTCTTAGTGATTTACGTTGGCCTCAAGGTTTTATTTTTGGATGTTAACTGATCCTAATGATTGACCTTGGTCACAAGGTTTTATCTCTGGACATAAATTTTTGTCATGGTTTCTTGGATGGAACTTTTAGTGATTTACTTGGGTCTCTAGGTTTTATCTTTGGATGATAATTGATCCTAATGATTTGCCTTGGTCTCAAGATTTTATCTCTGGACATAAATTTTTGTCATGGTTTCTTCGATGGTTTATGTTCAATTGATCTACGTTTATCAGTTTATTTTTTTTCAATAGCAGTTTATTGTTTTTAATACATATGTTAATTTTTGTAATAGTTGACCTATATTATTTTATGACTTTTCAATATGTGTTTATGGATTTATTACTGCCAAAAGTTTCGCACAGCTAAAAATGAAAAAAAACAGGAATCATAGGCTATATTGTTACGTTCCACACATTATTAAATTCAAAACATCTAAACTCTGAATAATATTGCCGATTTATTAATTTATTATTTTTAAATAACAGTTTATTGTTTTTTAATAGATATGTTAATTTTTGTAATAGTGGCGAGATATAATTTGTCTAACCTATTGACTTACATTTTTTTTTTACGGACTTTCCAATATATATTTGGTTCTTTATTATATGCCAAAAGTTTCACACAGTCCAAAACGAAAACAAGGAATCATAGTGTTTGGCTCGACACATTACCAAATTGAAAAGGTCAAAAGCCTAATATTTTCACCAAAGTTTTGGAATCGCCACAACATGCTTTTCACCGAGTTTTGGAATCGCCACAACATGCTATTCACCGAGTTTTGGAATCGCCACAACATGCTATTTAAGACTTTAGTTGCACCAAAACCTTTGCGCTTCTTAAAACATATGTTAATTTTTGTAATGGTTATTAGCTATGATTTTCTTTAACTCGTTAAACTATATTATTTTATGAAGTTTCAATATATATTTAGTGCTTTATTAGATGCCAAAAAGAATCATAATGTTGTTCACATATGTTAATTTTTATAATAGTTGTTAGTTATGATTTTTTCTAATCTGTTGACCTATATTATTTATCAGTTTACCATATATGCTTAAAGCTTTATTACATGCCAAAAACTTCACACAGCCTTTCATAATCTTGTGCTCCACACATTATTAAATTCAAAATGTAACTCTACATTATTAAATTCAAAATGTTAAACTCCGAATAATATTGCCACCAGGTTTTGGAATCTGGACACCACGCTATTTAAGAGTTTAGCCGCATAAAAACCTTTGAAAAATAAGGTCGGTGTTCATAAAATCTGAAACCCATGGTAATATACAATCACAATATTACTGGGGTTCTTGTCCGTTTCCATGGTTTTGGCACTCATGCTTGCATCTTTTTAGTAGCCAAAAAAAATGAATTTAATATGATAAGTGGATCTATATTAGAAAAGGTCAACTTTCATGCAATTATGATTTACCTACACGGACCTCACGGTGATACCATAGCTCTTTAAGGTTTTATCTGTGGACGTTAATTTTTGTCATCGGTTAATGTTCAACTATTCCTTTACCATGGTTGTTGATTATGATTTTTTAACTTTTCTACTTGTATTCTTTTATAATTTTTTAATATGTTATTAATTTTTGCAACTTGTCTACTTTTTTATTCTATAAGTTTGTATTGATATTCTTGTGTTATGGTTTATAAATGTCAATTTTTATATACAAATTAGATATTAGAAATTTGATTTTTTCTAATTAAAATATGGAATTTTAATGATATAAAATTTTGAAAAATTAAATTTAGACCTAAAAAATTATATCTATATATAGGTGTATATGAAAATTTATAATATAGATGAAAATTTATAATATGTATGAATTAATTGTTAATTTGGAAGTGATTTTTCCTTCAAATATTTAAGAAAAACAAAAATAAATAATTCAGACGAATGGATTTTTTTTAAATAAAATGAATAAATTACTTGTTTTCCTATTTCCAAACTCTCAAACTTTTGAAATTAATTGAAAATAATTATTCTTGTAATTTTAAAAATTATCATAATGTATTTAATTTCCTTTAACTGTTAAAAAAAAAAAAAAATTTATAAATTTTAAAACTATGAATAAATAAGTCTACGTAGCAAGACATATATTCTATATATAAGTAAATATTCTAATAATATATTTTAACGGTTTTTTATGCTACTAAAATCACTACATACCAGGTGACGATAAATCACTTGGTGCTGATTGCGTTTAATAGCTCTTTCCCAAATGTAATCTATTTCCTATACAGGGGCATGCTGACTGTCAAAGAAGAAGGAAACAATAATCAGTGTGTAAACATAACCTATTTCCCAGTATATCGAAACTGTTCTCTAAGGAGCTAAATTGACTCAATGCTTGAGTCTATCTTAAAGGAAACTGAACTGACTCGGCTACTCCGAGTCTATCTTTTCTCCGAGTGCATTTTTGTGTCAGAAGGATAGTTGAGCTGCAATTCAAATGCCAGTCCGATTGAATATTCAAATTTGACAATCATAGATCGCTATGTAAAAAATTGATAGAAAACTAGTATCGAGTCATTCCATTTTTGTAGTATGTAGTTTTGTATATGCACTTTGGATCAAGTTGTCATGGAAATTTGTAATTATATGAAGTAGTGTACTTTTAATGTCTTGTATGATGTTCCAAAGCTAAATAAATTCCTGTTCCTATCCCTCTCTATAGCGCTTCCTGAGTTAAATTTGGTTACTCTTCTATAAGCAACCGATGTGAATAGCAACAGCTTATGTGGCCAAATGTCTGATATAATGTAAATGTAATGATATTTATTTTTCCTAATGAGTGAGTCGTTTGAATGTGCAATGCACAATTCCAATTTCTGAAATAGACTATGGGGAAGCCGTTGCTACACTTGGAAGACATTTAATAACAAATGTGAGACAACTGATGCGGCATCACCCAAATTGTCCATCTCTGGAATTCAAATAGTCGACCTCTCAACCACCTCACATGGCACCCAATTCAACTTTACCTCACGCTTTCATCCACGTCTGATATGTTGACCAAACTTGGGACTAAAGTCTCCTGGTTGGCTCCTTCCTTCAGTGCTATTGTCTGTCTCAAAGTACAACACACAAACAAAGCAAATTTTTTCTCCAAATATGGCACAAAAGCAGGGCCAATACTACCAATTTTATGACTACAGTCCAACGAATGCTGCAGTTTCCCCTTCTCACGAGTCCTTTGGCAAATGGTAATAGATTTATCACATACCAAATGCTGCATAAATACTTTGTGAATAGCTTGCTTGTCAATATTGAAAGACATCGCAAAATGTAGGTACAACTACCAACAAAGCCTCCCAGATAAACAAAAACGAGAAACGTGACCCATACATCGCTACTCTATGTATATAGCCTTACAATTCCAATCAATCACATAGATTAAAGATTATTATTTACCTCTTTAAATCGCCACTTCGAATCGAGCAGAGTTGAGGCGGTGTGGCCTAAGGTGGTTCTAACTATGACGATGAGGCGGTGGCTGTACCTTTGAATATGAATACGCTGAGGTAGTGCTGCGGTGAGGCACTATAGAAGGTGGAGGCAGTGCGATGTTGAAATAATTAATTTGTCTAGAATCTATGAGCTGAACCTTTAGGATTTTCCATTGTTATGATTGCCAAGTTAATTTGCAATAAATATTTTAAAACATATGCAAATCACAGTATTTTCAAATTCCATAATAATATTAATATTGGCACCAAATATCCCACTATAACACTCACATGATTGAGAATTATTATTTGTTGAATAAGTTCAACTGTTTTGGGTGAAATTTTTCCTAAAGTTTGAACAAGAACATTATAATTGGCGTGAGATGACGCCAGCTGTGTCTAGAAATATGACGCCATGTCACTGCTATGAAGAAATCCGAACCCAATGCGCTGAACTGCGCGGACAACATTACAAAAAATAGCTTGAACTCAAGAAACATGCACGAATAATGTAGTGCAGGGACAAGGGCTCAATGAACAAAAAGGAAAATGGAAAATGAATGTGGAAGGTTAGTGAACTGCTAAAATGCAATGTATGTGATGTTAAAATGCAATGTTTGTATTAAAAAGAATTTTACTGGTCAGCTCTACGAAAGAGAGTTTGAATGAGGAGAATCTGGCTCTGTAAAACCCTCTACATTGTCCATGTACATCACACATTATATAGTAATCATAGTTTTAGGGAAGTTAGAACAATAACCTTATCTTAAGGTTTCGTGAACCAATTCACTATTCTAAGATATTCTCCATTATCCTTAACACTCCCCCTTAATGGAGAAGGGGTTCACAAATATGCCTAACATCTCCCTAAACATTTCAAACTTAATTTTTCCAAGAGGCTTAGTGGAAATGTCTACAAGATTATCACATGTATTAAAATATATAAGATGGATTTGTTCTGATTGCACTTTCTCTCTGATAAAGTGGAATTATGTATCAATGTGTTTAGTGTTCTTGTGAAACACCGGATTATTAGCAAGTTTGATTGAACTCTGATTATCACATCTCATTGTTGTTGCATCTTTATGTTCTTCCCCAACATCTTGGAGAAGTCTTCGCAACCAAACTGCTTCATATGTTGCTGCACACATAGCTTGATACTCTCCTTCCGCTGAAGACAAGGAGACTATGTTCTGTTTCTTGCTGCTCCATGTAATCACCCTAGATCCAATGCTGAATGCATAGCATGTTATGGATCTGCGGTCATGTACATTTCCAGCCCAGTCTGAATCTGTAAATCTTATCAATCTAACATCATAGGAATTAATATAAATCATACCATAATCTACAGTACCTTGCAGATACCTCAAAACACATTTCAATGCATTCCAATGACTCTCAAGTGGCTTGGACATGTGTTGACTTAGCACGTTGAGTGCATAAGCTAAATCTAGTCTAGTATTGGTTAGGTAGATTAATCTCCCAACCAATTGTCTGTAAAGTGTCGTATCTGCCTCTTTAGAGCCATCCTCACTATGAAGTTTGATGTCCTGTTGTAGTGGTACTGCTATAGGCTTACACTAATCCATCTTAAATCTTTCTAGTAGACCTTTGACATACTTACCCTCGGACATAAATGTTTGTCCTGAATCTCTCAAGAACTCAACACCCAAATAGTATCTTAATTCACCAAGGTCTTTCATTTCGAACACCTATGACATTTGTTTTTTGATTTCTTCGATTAGAACAATACCATCACCTGTAACAATTAAATTATCTACATACAAAGAAATCAACACTATGCAGCCCTATTTATCTTGCATGGTATACAGATTAGGGTCATTTTTACTTCTGTTGTAGCCAAGTTGCAGAAAAAATGAATCAATCTTTTCATACCAGGAACTAGGTCCTTGCTTTAGTCCATAAAGAGCTTTCTTTAATCTACAGACTAAATGTTTTTTCCCTTTCTGGACAAACCCCTCAGATTGCTCTATATAAACCTTCTCTTTCAATTCTCCATTTAAAAATATAGACTTTACATCTAGTTGGTGAATCATCCAATGTTTCTTAGTAGCTAAAGCAATTAACATTCTGATGGTATTTAGTTTAGCTATAGGGGCGAAGGTTTCTTCATAGTCAATACCTTCTTTTTGTGAATACCCCTTTGCTAACAATCTAGCTTTTAATTTATCTATGGTTCCATCTGCATTAATCTTTGGTTTATATAACCATTTACAACCAATGGTTTTCTTCCATTTAGGAAGTTCAACTAGCTCCCAAGTGTTGTTCATGATTATTGATTCATATTCCTGTTCCATAGTTGTTTTCCATTCACTACATTCATTTGCTTCCTTATAACTAGAAGGTTCAACAACATTCATCATACTAGTTATAAAAGCATTTTCCCTGTATTTAGCAGGCAATTGAGTCTGCCTACCTGATCTTCTAAGCATCGGTGTGGCTTCTGACCTATTCTGAGTTTCCTTTGTTGGACTTGGCTTGACTATTGCATCTGATTTCTTTTCTTCTACCCTTGTGTTGATCCTAATTGTTTATTGTTTCTTCACTTTCTTCCATCAAGGACAGAATATCCCATTCCTCATTACGCTTATCAGATTCTTCATGATCCTACTCATCGAATATGACATCTCTACTAACAAAATTCTTGTGAGTAGAGGGATTAAATAATCTATAAGCTTTATATTGTGAACAATACCCTATAAAGGTACATCTAATGGCTTTTGAATCTAATTTTCTTTTGTCTTCCTTTGGAATATCGACGAATTCTTTAGACCCAAACACTCTTAAATGTTTTACTACAGGCTTAAATCCATAAATGCTTCATAAGGAGTTTTGAACTCAAGACTCTTTGTAGGACTCATATATTTCAAATAAACTGCAGTATTCAATGCTTTAGCCCAAAAACCATTTGAAAGATCCTTACCTTTCAACATGATCCTCGCACATTCCACTAATGTTCTATTCTTTCTTTTTGTTACTCCATTCTGTTGAGGAGTATGGAGCGGTATGAATTGCTATAATATTCCATGGTCTTTACAATACCTGATAAGTTCATCCTTCTTGTATTCTCCCCCTTGATCGGAGCAGAGAATTTTTAAGTGCTTTCCTATTTTCGTTTCAATCATGTTTCTAAATTGCTTAAAGTATTCAAATGTGTGACTTTTCTTACTTAAAAAATATACCTAAGAAAAGTTTGTGTAGTCATCAATAAATAGTAAAAAATACAGTGCACCTCCTAAAGACTTTGTTTGCATGGGTCCATAGAGATCTGTGTGCACTAATTGAAGTATATCTCTCTGTTTCTTCTCTACTCAAACACGAAATTCCTCTCTATGCATCCTTCCTAAGGTATAAGGATCACAATCATTATGCACTTGTTTTAACATAGGAATATCTCTTACCATTTCCTTTTTCTAAAGTATCAACAAATCATTGTAGTTGATATAACCAAATCTCTAATGCCACAACTATTCTGTAGTCAAGATCGCTGTTGTCAAAGCTTGAACTAGTGTTGGTCTTACATCCAATTTGTACAGACCTCCTGTTTGAATTCCTGTAGCAATAGTATTCATACCATCTAATAGATCTTTAATATAAAGTTAGATTTTAAAAATTCAACTTTAAGATCTTGATATTTAATCATGGATACAATAGTCAAGTTCTTCATTACACTGGGCACATGCATAACATTATGAATTTGTTTTATAGTACCATTAGGTAAAATGACATAGACATTTCCACATCCTTTGATCTGATGACTTTTATCATCACCTAAAAATATTTGTGCTCCATCGTTGACTTCTTCAAAATCTTCGAACCAATGCTTATTCCCTGTCATATGTGCTGACGCTCCCGAATCTACATACCATATGTCTGCATCAACATTCTCATCAAAATCTACCATAAACAATCTGAAGTTCTGCACAAGAATATCATTTGCGAGATGACGTGCATGTTGTTTATGCCTCTGCTGTTGTTCATGATATATCTTCTTCCTACACTCCTTAGCTATATGACCAAGTTTTCTGCAATAAAAACATTTAATTTTAGAGTTGCTTCTATTCGGATGCATACCTAGAGTATGGTTTGGTCTCTTTTGTGAGTTTCCTCCATTTTACTGTTGTGGATTTCCTTTTCCTTTGAAGAAGTTCTTCTTTGCCATCAACGCAATATCTACACTCTGAGGCTTCAAAGTCGATCTTCTTTCTTCTTCTTGCATTAATATTCTTGTCAGTTCTTCAAACTTCAGGATCTTCTCTCTCGCATTTATCCCAGTGATGAACATTTGATAGTCATCTATGACACCATTCATGGTAATAGTTACAAGATCTGTATCTTCAACTGTATCACCAATTTCAACCAATTTGTTCTTCAGATCTTTGATCTTTTCTATGAAGGAAACAACTGTTTCATTTTCCTCCATCTTCAGTGATAAGATCTTGCTCTTCAAGAACAAAAGGCGATTTTTATTCCTGATCTCATACAAATGCTTCAAAATTCCTCATATTTCACTTGCTGGTTTACATTTTCTGATGTGTGGTATGATGAAGTCTTTCACTAACATCTTCAGCAACATCTTTGCTTTACCTTCTCACCTCTCCTAATCTGAAATCAATGCTGATCTAGCTCCTTGCTTTTTTTCATCCCCATTTGCAATCTTCCAAGCACTCTACACTTCTATCAGAGTCTGCATCTTGAATTTTCAATTCCATAATTGGATCCATCGAGCTTGTTATGCTCATTCAAGTATGATTCATTCATTTGATTATTCATGTTGACGATTTAAGAAAAAAACTTTGATAGGTAAAAAAATATATGTTAGGTTTACCCCAGATCTCTGTCAAAGAGAGAAAATCGTTGATATCCTTCAGTCCAATCTCTGCTATTTTCAATGACCTCCTTCTGGTCTTCTCTATGGCAGACCTCGGCCTCCACACAAACTTCTCTCAGCAGGCACCGCCAAAATGCAGCCCTTTTTTTTATGTTATTATTTTCCCAACCTCGGCTTCCACCATGGTCGTTATGATTATCCACCAAAGATTCACGAATATTGTTGTTATTATCCACTGCGGGATCATGCCAAAATGTTAAATAAAAATTCATGGAGTTTCATAGTGTGATATTTGTGGTTTTTCCTCAAGGCCATGTGCTGATTTCACCTTAGGTGTGCCTTCACTCAGCATACAGGCTTTCTCAGCCCCGCCCCTTTGATACCATGCTAAAATGTGATGTATGTCTAAAATGCCATGTTTGTATTAAAAAGAAACCCACTGGTCAGCTCTACGAAAGAGAGTCTGAACTAGGAGAGTCTCACTCTGTAGAACGCTCTACATTTTTCATGTACATCACACATTATATAGTAATTATGGTTCTAGGGAAGTTAGAACAATAACCTAAGAAATAGAAACTAATTCCTATCCTGAGGTCTCGTGAACCAATTCACTATTTTAAGATACTTTCCATTATCTTTAACATGAACGCCAAGGAAATTGAATGAGAAAGACTCAAGATATGACAACTATCATAAGTTTGTCTGATAAATTCCCTTTCTCTCTAAATTTCCAACTACTAAACATAGAGGCAATGGAATGTGAATTGAATGCAAAAATCTACAAATCTGAGTCATCTGAACTTTATCTAGTCACTGTCCTTTGCCCCTAAATGCTAAACTTTCTTGAGATGTGGAGGTTTCATCCATTGGAGGCTTAGAATAATTGAATTCACCTTACACTAGACGCTTCTTAGTAGTTGAAGATTCTGGAAATTGAGGCACATCTTTGTATCCTAAAATTTAATTATTCATGCTATACACAACATTAATTCTTCCATGTTCACATTCATGAACTTTAAGCATTCAATTAATCACAAAACAAAATAAAATCTAGGTTTCTTTCATTGCTTAAAACAACATTGGAATTTGTAGCCCTGAGAAATATTCTACGTCGGTGCACACCAATACAACAATGTGTTCACTAAATGCAACTGATGAAAATCAAGGAAATTGAATGCGAAATTCACAGGGTTAATTTTTCCATGTTTTCTTTAATTAAATCTAACTATTCAAGTTACTCACAAAACAAAAACAAAAAACCATGTTTAATTTATTGTTTCCTATTATTTCAGGACCGGAGATGCACAACATTGGACTCTAGAGCTTTGACAAATATTATGTGTCATCGCCAGACCAATACAATAATGTGTTCACTAAATGCAACTGCAAACATCAAGAAAATTGAGTACAAAATTTACAATCAAAATTTAGCTCACATATTCCTTGGCATTTGGAGCCCTAGTGCTGACACAAGGAATATGTCAACCCATTTGTACAAGTACAAAGTACTTCAAACCATACTTTAACATTTGAAAATAGGAATATTTATCAAAAAAAAATATTGTAGTACGAACAAAATAATGCTCTAATGCCATCACTAGATATTACTGCGTAGAGGCAATGACATAATAATGAAACTTCTGAACCAAGATATTGGGTTGAGGGTACGAATGGGATATATATATATATCAATTAATTCCCATCATGAGTCAATCAACCAACATTGGGAGTTGTTGTTGTGGTGCAACGAGTATTTTAAAGGCTCTGAACTTTCGAGGTAAAACTACAAAATAAATTAGTATAATGAAATAATTTTTTTTATATGATATGTATAGCATTTAATGGGTTGATCATATGTTTGTTTTCAAAATAAGATAATTACTTTTGCATGAGGAGTTGGATAAACATAGAGAGTCAATTAACTGAGTGTGACCGAGTGGTTGAGTGTTTGAGCGTTGAGTAAAGGAGTTAAGTGATAGATGACTTTGAGTGTGTGATTGCATGTGGTTGCATGTCAAGATACTTTAGGCAATTATCTAGTTGGAAAATGTTTAAATACCCTTCACCGGGTTCATTGTAATCATCATGTTTTATGTGATTAATAGAAGAGCAGCAACTTGTGTTTTGTGTGAATTCATGCTTTGTCTACTCCACGTTTCCAATAAATTGATATTAGAGCTAGGTTACAAAGAGATACGAAAAATAGATTTGCAGTAATCTATGTGAGAGGAGAGAAATTCATATTTTCTCGTTAATAGTGATTACCTTATGCTGTTTTGCATGCATGAGGATTCCATTTGTAAATGGAAGTGTTAGAGGACTAACGCGAGAGTTAACTAAAGTTGAAAGAGTAAAAGAGCCCGTAGCCGCACCTTGCAAAGCCGTACTGTCTGACATTTTTTTAATAGAGCGAGGGCCAAAAATCTAAATAGGTAAACTCATTCCCATCGAATGGTTGGCTAGTTAAAGACGGCTCCAATTTTTTCCACTGCTATAGCCTCCAGTTCTTTGGAGTAGAATTCGTAAGTTAAAATAAGTCAACCCAACTAAAAGGGAATGCAGATTTTTTTTTTCGAAAAAAAAGTGAAGAGCAATTCACGCAGCGGTAATATAAGGTTAAGTTTTTCGAAAGGATTAACGTGAAGTTTTTTATGAGACTTTTGAAAATGTGTGAATGTGAGCTTTTTAAGTAAAGTTTTATAAAAGTGGTTTTGTTTTGATATAAGAGGATTTTTTTTTTGGTATAAAAATAAATAAATAAGGGTTTTATTGAAAAGCTTTGCAAAGCTTATAAAAGATAATTTTTTAGGTTTTTCAAACAGAAATTTTTGGAGAAAGATGGCTTTGTCAAATTTACAGCCCCAGATCCCATTGTTTATAGGGAAAGATTATGATGTGTGGGCCATTAAGAGGACGACCACATTGCACGCACATGATGTTTGAGATTATGTCATGTTTGGGTTTTCAGAACCTAAGAATGGAGAAGAAGAAGAACAAGCTCTCAGTAATATTGAGAGGGAATAATGGAATAAAGACAAGAAGAAGAATGCACATGCATTGTAGCTTATTCAGCAGGGAGTGTACGAAGCAATGTTTCAGAAGATTATGATCACGTGTTGAGCAAAAGTAGTATGGAATACTTTGGCGACAAATTATACAAGTATGGCCAAAGTCAATATTGTTAAGTTGCAAAATAATAGGAGAGATTTTCAAAGTCTGCAGATGAAGGAGACAGAGGACATCGATTCTTTCATGAATCAGGTCATAATTGTCGTAAATCAGTTAAATATTTATGGTGAAGATATAAAATATCAAAGAGTGGTTAAGAAGGTCCTTCGATCTTTGTCTACGAAATTTGATGTTGTGGCAGCAACAATAGAAGAAGCCAAGGATTTGGCATCATTGACAGCTGATGAGCTAATGGGATAACTTCTATCGCATGAGGCAAGGATAGATAGAAATAAGGATTCCACTTTAGAGACCTATTTCAAAAGTCAGGTTTCTATTTCAAGAGACAGAGGTCGAGACAGAAGTAGATCGAGAGGCAAAGGACGAAGTAGAAGATATCGCGGTCAGAAAGATGGCCGAGAAGAGCATGAACATGCAAGTGGAAGCAACTACATAAGCTTCAACAATAATCAAAGAGTTGAAAAATCAAAAGTGAGATGTTATTATTGCAATAAATTACGTCACTATGCTCGTTATTGAAGGAAGAAGATAGCTGATCAAGGGAACCAAAGAGCTAATGTCACTACAGAGAGTTCTAACTCCATGCTTTTAGCTTGCCATACCAAGCATGAACATTTTTCTAGTGTGTGGTTTTTATACAGTGGTTGTAGTAACCACATGACATGAAACAAGGATTTGGTTGCAAATTTTGATCAATCTGTGAAAACAGAGGTAAAGTTGGGGACTGGCAAGATTGTGGAAGTAGATGGCAAAGGAGTGGTCAAAATTTTGACCAAGCAGTGGCAGCCGAAGACAATATCAGAAGTATATTATGTTCCTAGTCTCAAACATAATTTGTTAAGTGTTGGTCAATAGACTTAGAAAGAATAGAGAGTTATCTTTCAAGGTCAAGAATTTGTTATATATGACAAGCCCCCAAGAAAGCAACTATTAGCAAAGGTGCAGATGACGAGGAACAAACTCTTTCCTCTAATTTTGAATTACAATGGTGAGGTGAGTCCTTTTACAGTTAATTTTCTGATGATTATTGGTTATGGCACTTTCGATTTGGACACTTGCACTTTTTTGGTTTAAGATTGTTGCAGTAGAAACAGATGGTGAGAGGACTACCTCCCATCAAAGAGCCTGCTAGTACTTGTGAGTGTTGCATCTTGGAAAAACAACAATATGAAAGTTTTCCATAGGGAGTTGCATACAGAGCAAAGAAACCTCTTGAGCTAGTGCATACAGACTTGTGTGGACCTATGAGGACACACTCGATTGGTGGAAGTTGCTACTTCCTCACTTTCATTGATGACTACAACAGAATGACTTCAGTTTACTTCTTAGAGAAGAAGTCTGAAAATTTTGCAAATTTCAAATAATTCAAAGCCTTAGTAGAGAACCAAAGTGATCGATAGTTCAATTTATTAAGGTCCGATCGTGGTAGAGAATATGAATCAAAGGCATTCCATGATTATTACAAATAACATGGGATCATAAGACAGTTTACAACTAGGTACACACCACAGTAGAATGGTGTAGCTGAGAGAAAGAACAAGACAATTATGAACATGGTAAGAAGCATGTTGAAAGGCATAAACTTGTCTAATGAGTATTGGGCGAAAGAAGTTTCATGTGCTATTTATGTGATCAATAGATCTCCTATAAAGAGTGTTATGAATAGAGTACCAGAACAAGCATGGTTAGGTATGTATTGTAGCATATCTCATCTCAAAGTATTTGGATGTGTAGCTTATGCATATGTGCTTAAGGGTGAAGATGAAAATTGATTGATAAAAGTGAAAAATGCATATTCACTCGTTATAGTGAGAAATAAAAAGCTTACAAATTGTATAACCCTGTCACAAAGAAGACCATAATTAGCATAGATGTTGTGTTCAAGGAACATGAGACTTGGAATGGAACTGTAGACAAAATAGTTGATGCACAAGTGCCAATGATGGAAGAAGATGATGTAGCAGAAAAGGAGCAGCAAGAATCACAGGTGAAGACACCAAACAGAGACACACCAACAAGAACTCCGAGATTTTCAAAGCAACATGGATGCTCAAGTAGATCAGCAGATCAATATTCTCCCAGCAATCAATCAAGTGATAAATCAAGCAATGATAAGAGAAATATGAGAAGTTTGAAAGATATTTACAATGATTTGGATGTTAGTTCAAATTTTTCATTGTTGTCATTCCAACCTTCTTCATTTGAAGAAGCAATTAGAGATGAAAATTGGGTGCAAACCATGGATGAAGAAATTGAAGCTATTGAAAATAATGACACATGGGATTTGGTTGATTTACCAAAGGACAAAAGTCTCATTGGTGTGAAGTGGGTGTAGAAGACAAAGTTGAATGAAAAAGGTGAAATTGACATATTCAAAGCAAGACTTGCAGAAAAAGGATTCTCGTAGCGACAACGATTAAAATTTGGAGAAACGTTTGCTCCGATAGCCAGAGATTGGATACTATAAGAGAAGTTCTAGCCACAGCAGCTCATAGCAAGTGGAAAGTATATCAGATGGATGTGAAATCAACCTTCTTGAAAGGAATTCTTGAAGAAGAAATTTATGTGTAGTAACCTCCATGATATGAAGTTGAGAGTAATTAAGAGAAAGTTTACAGGTTGAAGAAAGTGCTATATGGACTGAAGCAAGTGCCTAGAGCTTGGTATAGCAGAATCGATAGCTATATGATTAAGAATGGATTTTGTAGAAGCAACATTGAATTGACCTTAAACACAAAGGTAAATGAGCGTGGACAGATTTTGATTTTTTACTTATATGTTGATGACATGATTTTTACAAGTGATTTTGACATAGATGAGTTTAAAGCAGCCATGATGAAAGAATTTGAGATGACAGGTCTTGGTCTCATGAAATATTTTCTTGGCATAGAGCTCGAGCAATATGAAAAAGGAAATTTTATTTGTCAAAATAAATATTCCAAATATTTATTGGAAAGATTTAGGATGGAAAATTGCAAACCTATCCCGACACCAGTTGCAACAGGTACAAAGTTAAGAAAGGGTGATGAAGGATTAGATGTCAATCCAACTTTATTCGAAGATCGGTTGGTAGCCTCATGTATCTCATAGCTACAAGACCATATATCATGCAAGGAGTGGGTTTGAATTCCAGATTTATGGCGACTCCAAAAGACACACATTGGAGTGCGGGAAAATGAATTCTAAGATACATAGAAGGAACTAGAGATTGTGGCATAATGTATGCAAGCACCTAAAAGAAAGATTTGATTGGATAAACAGATAATGATTTTGTAGGTAGTTTGGATGATAGGAAGAGCACTTCTGGATATGTGTTCCATCATGGTTCAAGTGTAATTTCATGGGCATCTAAGAAGCAATCCATTGTGACACTTTCGTCAGCAGAAGCAGAATATGTAGCAGCAACATCAATAGCATGTTAGGAATTATGGTTAAGAAGAGTATTTGATGGACTCAAGAAGAAACAACAAGGATCAACAACAATATATTGTGACATCACCTCAACAATTTCACTATCTAAGAATAGTTTGTTTCATCAGAAGAGCAAGCATATTGATACTAGATGTCACTTTATTTTAGAACTTGTCAGCAATGGAGAAGTTCACTTGAAGCCTTATAAATCTAGTGATCAATTGGTTGATATATTTACTATGTCATTAGCACAAGATGCATTTGAGTTTCATAGAAGAAACTTGGGTGTTGTAAGCCTAGCTGAGACATAGACCAACAGGCATGTTTGACTTGTCATGAGTCATTTTTTAGTTGTCATGAGTAATGTTTTAGTTTAGCAGTCATAATTAAGGGGGAGTATTAAAATAAGATAATTACTCTGACATGAGGAGTTGGCTAAACATAGAAAGTCAGTTAACTGAGTGATTGAGTGGTTGAGTGTCTAAGTGTTGATTCAAGTTGAGTTAAGTGATAGACGATTTTGAGTGCGTGAATGCATGTGGCTGCATGTCAAGATACTTTAGGCAATTAGCTAGTTGGAAAAGGTTTAAATATCCTTCACTAGGTTCATTTTAATCGTCATGTTTTATGTGATCAATAGAAGAGTAGTAACTTGTGTTTTGTGTGAGTTCATGCTTTGTCTCCTCCGCCCTTCCAACACTTGTGACCAAGGTTGAAGGTTGAACATGTGCATCCTACACAAGGTTGCTCAAATTTACTATAACCATGCCGACATATATATGTGTGTGTGTGTGTGTGTGTGTGTGTGTGTGTGTGTGTGTATATATATATATATATATTACAAGGTTGAAATACATGTTTCTTGATCCAAAATTCAATATGGCACAACGTTTTCTGTGCATCACTGTCTAGGCATAACTATATAAACATAACATAGTTTAGAGTTTGTATAAATTATTACCATTAAAAGGTGTAAGATCGTGAATGTATTTAAATTAAACCTTTTAAAAGATTACAAGTTTAGCATATACAATGACATAGTTTTGGACTACATATTAATGTGCTTTCACATACATATTGAACTAGTTTAAACATATTAAGGTTGGGTTGGAACCACTAGTCTCCACCAACCACCCATAAATCATCATAATGTCACAGATATTTATGTTATATGCTAGTTTAATATGTTTAATCACAACCATCAATGTGCATCCTTATGCCAAAATGGTTTTATTGATTTATGTGAATTAACTGAGTGAGATCTAGCCTGATCTCACAAGAATCTATTGGTATCTCATACATCGAAAAAATAAACTAGAGATTTTTACAGGCATGACCTAGGAATTTTCTCATGATTAACATATATATTTAACACTATAAATTTAAATTTTAGCATGACTATAGCTTCCATTTTCAATTCGACCTTTCAATATATATCTGTATAATACATTCTTATATCAGAATTTATTATTTATTGTTCCAAAAATAACATACAGGTCAAAAAACTTGTCTAGTTATGCCTATTTCAATTGGCAACCAAAGAAGAGGAGACATGTTACCTCCCAACCATAGGAAGTTATGGAACTTTATTTGTAATTGGAAACACATGTGAAAGGTTGAGAATTTAAGAGCTTTCCAAGTATAAATTGGCCAACTAAGTTGTAAGAGCATTGTCATTTGTATGTGGTTTATTAGCCAAGTACAAGTGTGGTGGATTATCAGATAAATAAAAAATTGTGGTTTATTAATCCTCACAAGCACCAATAAGCTATTTTACAGGTGGGTTATCAACCAAGGATAGCATATTCGCTTATAACTCACAATGGTTTATCAACCCTCGACATCACTAGTAAGTTGTTGCGCAACTGGTTGATCAACCAAGGACAATATTGTG
This sequence comes from Pinus tabuliformis, assembly GCA_031772625.1. Lineage (NCBI taxonomy): Eukaryota > Viridiplantae > Streptophyta > Pinopsida > Pinales > Pinaceae > Pinus > Pinus tabuliformis. The sequence goes on from CM062820.1 coordinate 1,393,430,965, forward strand.
GTTTATAAATCTTAGCTAAGATCGTGGATTATTAGTCTTGGAAATCACCCATATGTTCAATAACTCTTTTTTCATGCTCAATATTAATGATGGAACTGATGGAGGAGGAGTTTCTCTTTGGTGTAATTCCCTTTGCATGTTGTCCTTGCACAAAGTTGTTCCTCAAGAATTCTCTCAACATAAAAAGACCGAACCCCCTGGTGTCTAAACTCTTATATTTAATGTTATTTTTGGTTCCCTCCAAGTGCAAATGAGTGGTAACTCTAACCTCTTCCCTATGTCTCCTTCCATAATGAGTTACCAATTCGGGGCACAAAACTAAGAGGACACCACCATGCATTCATGGCTAACTTGCTAAGACTCCAATCCATGTGCCTCTTCGCCAATTTTTTTTATCTTTTTTATTTTTAAATCAATCACTTCAAATTTTTTATTACCCATATGTGGAGAAGTATGAAGTACATAATTTAATTCATTAATCAATTTCCATTATAAAACAATTAATTATTAAATTTACCAACTCATAAATAATTACTTTGGTATTTGACTAATAAATTGTTGTTAATTTGTTTAAATCATAATTATTTAATTTAGCATTCATGCATGACTAATTTGTGAATGCATAATGAATAATGTCACACATTCATTCCTTTTGGTATCATTATCAGAATGTAAATGAGCTTCTGTTAATAATAATTTTATGATATTAATCGTGTTGAGTTTCTATGCAAGAAGTCTAACATTATTCTTAGATGTTAAATTACACAAAATTGTTTATAGAGATCATAGTAACGTAAGGGTGTTGCACCTAAAATTAGTTTTAAACAAGTCATCTTGGAATTTTTCTATAAAATTTTGTTGGGAAGCTTTAGATTGTGAGATTCTACAAAGATGAATGGAACATATACACATACATGTAATAAAAAATTTAAAGGTTGTTTCCTTATTAGTTTGGATAAATACCCTCTCAAAGTTAGGGATTATGAATAATATATAAATGAATTTCAAATGAGTCATCGTGCTATGTTCATAGTAACTTTTTTCGAGAATTTTTTAAAATGTGATTTTTTTAAGGTATAATGCATAGTTTTTAAAATGAACAAGGTTGAACTAGAAATTAGCCAGACAATCCTATCAGACCCTTGCTCCTACTAACCAGACCAACAAAATGAATCCAAGGGCTGATTAGGACTATTGGCTAGTTTGGTACCAAAACCATATGGTTCTTTACCTTTCCAGTCCTATCCATCCTTGTCCATAAAAAACTAGCCCAATTATGTAAATGTGTGGCTCAACTAGGAGATGGGATTCATGAGTGGTTTTTGAGGTAGTTTTTTTCAAACCGTTGGGCGATTCCATCTTAAATATGCCCCCCTAATATTATAAAAGCATGCCTAAGCTCCTATTTTCCTCCAATATTAGGTTTCTAGTGTTTGTGAGCATATGATAGTTTGTATAGTTCTGCAACATCATTGTGTTTTAGACCAACAACAACAAGTTTAGGATTTCTTTGTCATCTTGGAGTGACTTTGGAGCTATCTAGTAGAGTTGACATATTTTGGAGGAGGCTTTAGTAGCTGAATTTCATTCTAATGTATGGTTTATCTGTTAAAAATTCCAAGTTTAATTGTTTTCCTTATTTATAATTTTCTTCCCGTATTTTAAGTAAGAAAAAAAACCCTTATTTGCAGCCTAAATATGTTTCTTTTTGTTCTAAAATTTATAATAGGTTTTTAATTTTATGTAGGTGCATATCTATTTCCAATTTAAAGATATATTTTCATTCAAATATGAAATTTCATCACCCCCCATGGTACAAAAAGACAAATATGTTGCATGGGTTCATTGTGACTTTTTTTATGGAAAAATGTTGTGCAAATACTTCAAGTGCCCAATGGTGGGGGGCATCTGTAGGTTGGAGCACCACTTGGCTAGTAAAAGAGACCACGCACACCCATGTGATGCAATAGATGAAGTTATAGGGCCTATTAAGGTAGAATACCTTGAAAACTTTAACAAGTTCGAGGAGTTAAAGGCTAGTGAAGAAGTTATAGAAGCAAAGTTTTGATGAATGGTTTATTCACATTGGCTAGTGATTTAAATTTTGTAGTAGGCTAGTTTCCTAATAGCTTTAATTGTAGCATAATTTTTGGACTCTGGAGGCCATTTAGAATTTCAAACCTCATTGATTTGTATTGTGTTGATGATGTCGATTGCAATATGTGCATTTTTTATATATGCACACTTACATGGTATATCCCTCTTGTGGGAAAAATTGGGCAGATCAATGTCGAAGGGAATCAAATACCAATGGCCAGACTACTAGGGCCTATCCCCAAGGGCATAGAGGAGAATTGACCTTGTGACCTCCCGATTGATGATGCACTTAACAATGGGGACTTGATCAGAGTAAATAACCCTTGGGGCTCACTTACATGGTATATAGATGAGTAGACATTGCACATTTTATCTCTAATGGTTTGGAATAATGGGTTGTAATCTTAAATTATTTATTTAAAATTAATTATGTTATGTATTTTTCTTTAATTCTGGTTTACTGAATCCTTTTCGATCTATTTTGATATGATTCTATTTCGAGTGCTGATTAGATACGCAGACAATTCGAAACCTAGTTTTTTTTTTTAATCTATTCTACGCATACTGTTGGCATTAATGTCATATGAAATGTTCAATATAACAACAATATCATTCATTATTCCTAAGGAAGTAGTAGGACCCTCCATGAATTAGTATGACCGTTAGGATTTTCATAGGATCTCATTAAATGTGCTTAATGTTATTTGCATTTTTTATGTAGTTATGATTTCCAAACAATAATATAAATAATATGGTTGCATATGTCTAGTTAACACCTCTCTAACAGTAAATCCTGCTTTTAAAAAATCCTCCTAGATGAGAATTTATGGCTATTTAAAGATCAACATTAAATAGAGGACATAAAATATAGTGCAAAAAGCCCTGACACCAAGTTTGTTAATGGGTGCACAACTTTAGTGTGAATAAACCACTAACTAGGAAATGAATAGTCTTTAATGCATAAACATGTACATTGTTTGACAACATTAAATAGTGTGCACCTTCTATCTAATCCAATTATGATCAAATGGATAAATGATGAAGGAAGAGAAAATATAGACATAGGTTAACCATACACATGGACCATTGAGACCATGACATGTCTTTGAACAACTAGAAGTAATGAAATAGACACTTGATGAATAAGATGTGTCTATTTTACACATTCAATAGCGCCACAATATCTGAGACATATGGCAACAATTTACAAGGCATTACATGCAAGGTTGTGTGATGTGGAAACTACATGGAATGGCATATCATGATCTGATGTTAGCAATAGGATGTGGCACCACTAGAGGGCTGCCACATGGCAGGGAATGATAGTTTTGGATTGGTGAAGATCCCAAAAATGAGTGACACATGGCACCCCTCACAGGTTCCAAATGGAATGATGACATCATCATGTGGATGACCATTGACCCTAGGATATTGTTCATAGGGGCATAGTTGTATAGTTGATTGGAGCCAAAATTCAAATTGGTGACAGTGCTTTTATGGTCAACATTCAAACATTGGGTCTTCCATATGATATATACTGCATATGATCATGGGATAGTTATGACCTGAATCAAACCAAGATGAAGACATAATGAGTTGAAGAATTTCGGTTCCTATTTTATATATGCCGAGGAGGTATGTTCTTTTGTACATTTTGGTTTAGAGATTAAAGTAAAAAAGTTTTAGTATATATGGTTTGAATGGTTCACTGACATAGCCATGGATTGAATCATGGGAAAGGTGGCTATTTTTTTCATGGGTATCCATAACCGTATTTTGATGAAACCTTGTGATGGGATTCCCAATTAGATAGAAATTAAGGCCCATCTAACCTTTTCTAGGCACATTAAATCTCTCCTTTTGTACTTAAAAATGTATTTTTATTATTTAATATGTTCTTAGGAAGGTTTAGAGATTATTATCACATCTTTTGTGCCTAATGTGTTTGTTTTACTAAATATTGAGAATATTTGGTATAGATCATATGAATATAGCTAAGAGACAAATATGGGACGCATCCTCTATTGAAGGTTCATAAAATCACAACTATATTAGAGAAATTAATATGCCTCCATGTAGCTGCAAGGTCAAAGGGAACCAAAAAACCCATTAATATAGAAATTTTTGAGAATAGAGTTAGCATGAGTGAAGGCTTGTTGCTTGACATTTAAGTTCTTAATATTGTCTTTTGTAGGATTCTAAATAAGTTTGTTGATAAGTTTTTTATGCATCTTGACTCAGTGAATTTACCCATAGTTCATTCATGTAATTTAGTGTCCTTTCTCATGCATTATCCTATTTAAATTGTTGTTATTTAATTATTTTTCACATATTTAATTATTTATTACATAAATTATTATTTTCCTGAGCTACATGAAACTACAAATTTTCCTTTTCGTTGCATAAACTTATTAATAATAATCATATGAGATTGGGAAAGCCTCTCAGACTCTCCTTTAACCCTCCTTCACCTTATTTATCTCTCAAATTATAAGTAAAACACATAAAAATACTCTCAATTATTTCCTATAGCAGTATAGGAGATTCCTGTAGCAATCCACAGATTGCATCAAGACACTTCAATATTTGCAAAAAAATCTTTCCTATCATTCCTTAGCACATTAAAACACACATCAGACCCTAGAGATGGAGTTTAGAAGTTCAGAGAACCCTTAGAATCCTTAACCCAATAGCTATAGCAAAACGCATTTTCCTTTCTATAATTAGAGTTTACTGTTTGAATGTCTTCTTTCAGTTGCAAGTGGATTTATCATGCATCATACAATAGACTTGATTTTTCTCCAACATTATTGAAATGATTATATTCAATTCTCATATTTTTCATAGGTTTATTTCTTTTCATTTAATTTCCTACAAAACGAACTAGTTTTTTTTCATGTCATTTACTTTTATGCAAATAGAGTAGTTGTATTCATGTTATTTACTTTTTACAAATAGATTAGGGTTACTTTACGTTGTTTTCTTTCATGAAAGCTATAGTAGGTCTATTGTTGTTCCTTGTCCTGATAAGAATTTTCTGTAGCCTAGATAACAAAAATTGTCTTTCTACATTTTAGCTTCTTTTCACTTGCATCAAATCAACCAAAGAATAATTCATTGCATGCTACATGTATAGTGTTGAAACCTCTTAAGTTTGTATGAACCCTCGATTGATAATTAATATTGAAACCCTTAGGAGTTTCAACATTCTTGTTGTAATACTTAGGGCCATAAATTTTTGGTGTGATTTTTCTTTTCATGCAACCAACTGAAAAAATAGAAGAAAAGATAGATCAATGACTTAAAAATTAGCCTCTTCAAGGGGGAAAAGTTCTTTACATTACATAAATGAACAATTATTGGATGATACAAATGATAATACCTCATTGGTATATATAGGATTCTAAGGGGTCAAAATATAATCATATCCTACATAACAATAATAATGTGAGGGCACAACGAAAACAATAGTGGTCTTCTATGGGGCACAACAAAAATAATATGGGGAATACACGGGCATAACAATAACAATAGAGGGATACACTAACAATAATAATATGGGGGATACAATATTATTATAGGGACCTAACATGCCCATCTCCTTTCAAAAAGTGTTGTTCTCAACAATTGAGTAGTTTCAAATGCTTCTGTATAAAATTCTCATCCTCCCACATGGAATATTTAGTGGGTGATTTTTTTTCACTTAATGAGATACTATGAAAATAATCGATTTTGTAGAGATTGGTTTATTTTTTTTATGACTGCTTCAGGCTCAAATATGATTTTTCCTTCTCCTTCTAGTTCTTGAAACATTGTTTGAATTGGGAGCTTGTCATTGATAACCTTCTTTCATCTTGAAACATGGAAAGCTATGTGTACTCATGAATATGCAAGCAGCTCCAATTTGTTTTCCATAGTAAAAATATTTTGTAACTCCTTGTAAGGGCCTTAGTAGTTGGGTGATAATTTATTATCCTTCTTAGCTTCTTGAGGGACACTTTTTGTATGGGTGTAGTCGTAAAAATACCATGTCTCCTACATCAAAACTTCTTTCAATGTGATGTTGATTTTCCTATTATTTCATTCGATTATGTGCGAGAGTGAGGTTATCCTTAAAGAGTTGGAGAAGTTGTTGTTTATGCTAGATGTGATCATCCACTACTTGAACCTTAGAATTTTCTCTTAAAAATGACGTGAACTATGGTGGATGATATCTATAAAGTGCCACAAATGGGGTTTTTCTGTTGTAGTTTGGAAGGAAGTGTTATACCACCATTCAGCTATAGGTAACCACTTGACCCATTGTGTTTTTTTATCAAATACAAAGCAACACATATAGCCTTCTCAACATTTCTTCACAATCTTAGTTTTCTCGTCAGATTGAGGATGATAAGATTGCAATGTGATATAATTATGCCCCAAGACAAGAAAATAATTTCATCCAAAAATTTCGAGTGAAAATGGCATCTCTGTAACTTACAATAATCTTTGGGTTTCCATGTATATTTGTGACCCATTTCTTTTCTCTTCTAAACATAATATTTTTTCAAAAAAGTATTTAAGGCTATTATGATATGCTTTTACCTTGAAGTGTCTTCCCATTAGGTAAGGTCACCATTTCTTTAGTGTGTGTAGTATTGCGACCATTTCCTTTTCATAAATAGGTTTGTATAGATAATTTCCTTTCATTAGAAAACTTTCAAAAGAAATGGGTCTTCCTTCCTTCATTAAATTGGCACAATTTTCATTTCTAGAGGCATCAAATTCCACAATAAACTCTTTTTTGAGGTATGGAGTAGCTAAGTCCGGTGCATAACACATTGCCTCTTTAAGATTTTAAAATGCCTTAGCTTCTTCTGGATTCCAAGAAAAACACATCTTTCTTTTGTAATATTATTAGAGGTGATTCTGTTCTCCCACAGGTCTTAGAAAACTTGTGATAATACCCTATCAACCCAAGAAATCCTTGAATATGGTTTATGGTTGTCGTATTTCCCATTCCTTAATGGATTTAATTTTGTTATGGTCTGAATTAACACCTTCACAAGATACAATATGACCAAAATATCCCACCTCTTGTACTCGAAAGAAACATTTGGATGTTTTTCCATATAATTAGTTGTCCTCAAATAGTTTTAGCACCTTATTAATATGTTGAACATGATGCTTCCAAGACTTGTTTTAGATTAGTATATTGTCAAAACATACAAGCACAAATTTTATAAGGAAGGGTTTCAAAATGGAATTCATCAAAACTTGAAATGTGGAAGGTTTATTAGTAAGGCCAAAATGCATAACAAAAAGTTCATAATGACCATCATGGGATCCGAATGATGTTTTCAGAGTGTCTTCAATCTTCATTATAATTTGAAGATATCTTGAGTGAAGATCCAACTTGGTGAAGTAAATTGCTCCATCTAATTCATCCAACAATTCATCAATAACTGGAATGGGAAATTTATCTTTAAGAGTGAGCTTAATGATCTCCCTATAATATGGACACATATGCGATGATCCATGCTTATTGTGCACCAATAATACTAGAGTAGAGAAAGAATTTTAACTAGGTTGAATTATATGGACCTCTAGCATTTTTGCAACCATACGTTCAATTTCACTCTTCTAGGCATAGGGATATCTATAAGGCCTGATATTTGGAGGAACATTTCCCAGAATCAAATGAATATCATGATCATGATCATGAATATGTGCGAGGCCTTTAGGAGTCTCAAATACCTTGGAATGATTGTCCAAGACTTTTTCTAGATCTTGAGAAATATATGATTTCGATGTTTGAACCTCTAGTGAGCATAATTGTGCAATTATGCCCTGATGTTGTTTCTTCAGAATCTTTGTCATTCCATTAGAGTAAATTATATTTCCCCATTTCCTTACAATACCCCGTAATTAAAATTCCTTTCCTTCCCAAAAAAATTCAAAAAAAAATCGTGAAAATTAAAAGCTTGAAGCTTGGTTTCAGAAAAATCACATCATAAATTCTTAATGGTTGATGTTTTGAACCTACCAATGAGGTTCATCTTTAGGACCAATATGAACCTCATTGGTAGGTTCAAAACATTGACCATCAAGCATTGTCAATGTGATTCATTTGAAAGCACACTTCAAACATAAATATGGATCAAAAAATTCTGAGATAACAAATTAGAAGTTATCCTCCCCAAATATTGTAACCATTGGACTCTGTTGTAGCGACTACAAACACCACCCAAATTTTTTCCTTTTCTTTATTTTAAAGCCTCCCTCCTTAAATATCAACATTTTTTCTTGCACTTATCAGGTACTTACATTTTCATTTAAACTCATCTTTCTCTTTACAACTTGTGCTCACTTAATTTCCTTGTTGTCTAACCACAAGCTGACCCCCGTGACTTGGTTGCATTTGGTTCTTGCACTGCCTTGGAAAACTGTGCAGTCCTCAAGGGTACCCAACCTTGCTCTTAGTAATTGCATAGTATAGCCTATTAGTGATCATTTATCTCAAGAATTCCACAGATCAACCTAGCAATGAGCTTTGGCTCCAGAATTGCGATGACCCAACTGACAACTTGTTTTCAGTTAGGAAACTGTGTAGAGCATGAGAGGAAGCTAGAACCACTCAACCCGGGAATTGCACAAAAGAATTCCCTTAGACACTGCTTGATGCATGTGCTGACAAGTTGCCTGGATCCCTCCAGAATTGTGCAATTTCTCCATGCATGCATGTTAGCATTTCAAAAAAAAGAAAAAAGAAAAAAGAAAGAAGCATCCCTAAAAAATAAGGATCTATTTTTAGCAGTGGGAGTTACACTTGAGTTAATCTTAGAAAAGTGCCACAACTTGTGAATTTTTACTAGATTTTTCGCATGCTCCTATCTATGTGTCTCATGTATTCTCACTTAAGGAGGGAGGTGCATTGTAATACCAAGAGTTGGAGAGACTTGAAGAGGATTATGAGAGGGAGAGTCTTGGAGAGTATCCAAATGTTGTCGAAAAGAATCTAAATTTCTAAAACAAATTACTAATTAGTTCTACCTATTTGAGTTGTCCATGAGTGGTATTGAGAGGAAGTGAAACTTATATTCCTTAGTTTTCCTTGTATATCTCTCTATTGCTATATTTTGGTATTGCTTGCGAGCTCTTACAACTCAGGTTTTGAGGGTGAAAAGTTCTCGGATATGGTTGAGTGGAAAAATGGATGGTTCACAACGAGTTGGTAAGGATAATTGATTTGGAACATACTCTCAGATATATATATATATATATATATATATATATATATATATATATATATATATATATATATATATATATATACATACATACATACATATATAGATATACATTGTCAGGTATATTTATCAATGTTATTGAAATTTTTGGTTTCATATTACGTTTTAAAGTGTTGTGGAAAATTTAAATTTATTAGAAATTGCTACATTAAATTATTACAAAATTATGAATATTCAGAAATTTATTTATCATCTAATTAAAAATGAGTTAATAGTTTCATGGCAGCTATGTATGAGAATGTACATGTAAGGGGATTAAAACAAGAATGAGTAGCCAAAGTTTTAAGTTCAGTTTATAATGATTTGTTTTTTCCATAGAAAATTGACATGAGTTTTATGAAAATATCATATTAGCATATATTTTGGTTTTATTTATACATGTACAACTGTAGATGAAGTTTGCACACTAAGTGTTTGATAAAAGTGATAAATGAGATAGTAGGAATTTTTCTTTTTGTTTTAAAGAATCGCATTGTTGGGAATTTTTGCTGTGATTTAGCTCAACATCAGGGGGTATCTGTATCATAAGGCCATGTAACCCCCACTTTGATTCCAAAAAATAGGTTTTTAGACTCCGATTCGCTAATCTGGGTGATTTTGCATATTTTTTTGTTGCATGTATGGATTGTCTATTGTTTAGTTTTCCTGATTTGTTTTTCTTGGATTTACATGGTAATCTCTAATGATGATAGTAATATAGTTCATTCACATTGAAATTGTTTTTTTAAACTCTGAATGGATTTAGATTGCATGCTTGCAAATTGCTCGAAAAAATGCCTCAATGGTTGTAGATTGCATGCTTGCCAACTATTTGTTAAGAGGCCTCAATGGATGTATCTTTTGTGCATATAAAATTTTAGAGTAAATGTCTTACTGAATGTAACTTTTATGTACTAGAAATTTATGAATATATTGTTTAATATATGTAACTTCCTATGTTTGTAAGGTTTGTATCAATGTGATAATGAATTTAGTAAGTTTTTGATGTGTGAATAGAGAATAGGCCAATTGTTATTTTTGTTATCTAAATATATCATGAAAAATAGGTTGTTGCTGGAAACAATTTTATGGTAACCAATTTTGTAGGATTTATTTACTTGTGCAAGTGAGCATAATAAGTTGTCCAAGCTACATGTATTCATGGGTGTAGTATGATGCTTGAGTAGTTGTAGAAAACAACTAATTGTGCCTAATTTTGGCAAATCCATTTTTCTACTTGGAACCTTTTGAAGAATAATATGCTTCTGAATTTTTAAAAGTAGCTACTCTTGTTGTAAGATTCATTATAAGAATCTCATGATTGAGGCAATGCCATTTTGCAAAGAACTATTTTTCCTTAATACTCGGGAATGAGGACTTTTAGTTGATGAATTTGAAAACGTTGATGGTTTAATATCTTTTGTGATTCCATTTTTCCATTTCATAAACCTATCATTAGATTTTTTGATGAAGAGAGACATATTCCTTCTTCAGTTACCTTGTTATACGTAGATTAATAATCATGCCCTTATATGTGATTTTTGTAATAGAAGCATGATATTTTAGGTTCTGGTGGCATAGTTTGTAGTTATGATGTAAAGAGTCAATAAGTGGAAACTATTTAGAATAATCTTGGGGGGGGGGGAGAGCGGGGGGTGTTAAAATACGTTGATTAATCTTAATTCCCACACATGGCATTATGATGGAATTTATTTTGGTTCTTACATAGAACTCACACATGAAATGAACACATTCTATGTTATTTTAAACATGAGGAGAAATGTGTTCTGAAATTTGTTTTAAGGGAATTCTATCCCTAAATTCTTATGTTATATTCTTATATTGGAATAGATGAAGGAACGTGATTTTCATGATAACCAAGCCTAGTAATATTATGAGTAAAATAAAATAAAATTTGAATGATAGCGTCAAACATAACCTTCTCGACACTCTTGATTGTTGGTAAGGTGGGAACTTACATATGGTATTAGAGCCAACTTAAAAGACTAGGGCCTAATGAGCCAACTGCTTGCATTTAGGTTGATGCATGAATGTTGATTTTGCTTCATGTTGACTTATTGTGTATGTTGAGTTGGAAGATTATTGGTTGTATAAATGATATTATTATTATTATGTCATTTAGAAACTCATGAAAGAAAAATAATTCCTTCTTATATTCCTTTATATTTCCGTTAAGACAAATTATTAGAAATATGATAAAGGACATAAAGACATGTTTGTAAAGGATGTGATTAAGAAGCTCGGCTCGAACCAATCATGTGAATGGTTTGATTTTCAACGAGTGCGTGAGATATGTGAAGTGGATGCATGGTTTCATATATGTTTAATGAATTATTACCAATGTCATATGGGCCTACTAGCCATCTTTACTAGCTGAAATTGTATCTACCAAGAAAAATATTGGCCTAATCTAAACTATAGTATGATGACCTTGGTGTGTATGCTTTGCAAATGTGTAACAAGTGTAAGGCCAAGATTCAATTAACATGATGATTGAGTTTGTCATGTTAATTTCGAATATTTTCTTACCTACACTAAAGGAAACTTAACAAAAGCTACCTTGAAGGATGTCACTTTTAATTGTGAATTTAGATTCAAGACTAATGTATGTACATTAATTTTATGTGTAAAATGTGATTTCGAAATACATTCTTAATGAGTAAGAATGGAATTCCTTATGATTTTTTTGACATGACTTTGTGTACTTTGGGTTGACTTTATGGATTAAATAACATGAAATTACTCATATACTAGGTTGAGGTAAGAACTTCCTAATAAACAAGAGCCTTAAATGATTGGTTAATGAAGGGTTGTGGGAGACATTTTAAGGAACACTTGAAGGTTATGTTTTCCTTAAGTTATGTATGGTTGTGGAATCCATACTAGAATATATCTATTAGCTAATGTATGGGTGTGGAATCCATGCCAACATATATCAATGAGAAAATGTATGGGTGTGGAATCCATACTAACATATATCTATGAGCTAAGTAATGAGGTAAGGTATGGGTGTGGAATCCATACTAGCATATATCTATGATATAAGTAAATCTTTTGGTTAGAATGAACAAAAATATTTTGATGGAATCTCATAGACATGATTAAGGAGGATTGGTTATGTAACTAGAGTTAAATGGATAGAGATTTGTTGCATGAACTTGCTTGAGATTTATATCCGTTATTTTATTTTTATTACAAACGAAGATACCAAGATTGGTATATTGAATACCATTAGGTGGTTTAGAATTTTTGGAATAAATGATTTTGATGTATGGGTCAAGTGTGAACTAGGTATCTATGCTCTAGTATTGTAATTCTTTGTATGTGTTTGATTTAGGTAGAATGAAAATTATTTTCAAATTCTTGAAATGTAGAAAAAAATTATTTTGATAAGTTGATGAAATATATTTTCTATTGGCTTAAAACAAATTAGGTGTAGGAAAGACATAATAGTCTCTTTAATGATTTTCTCAGTTGAATTTTGGTTGAATCCTATTTAACAAAATTAATTAGAGAAATTATGAGGATTGAACTCATACACTGCTCTAAACTATTGTTAGTTAGGCGATCGATTCAAAATTCATATTGTTTATGAACTTGATGAGCTGTTTTCTTGGAATTTTATTAACTTGTAAATTGTTAAGAGAAAAACATGTTTAGAATATTTTTATGTGCTGAGATTTTTTTTTTATTTGAAATTAAATAAAAATGTATGTGATTAATGGAAATCTTAGTTGAGTTCCCATTTTACATGAATATGTGCTTGTGATATTTTTTGACGGAGAAATTGAAGGAGAGTGAGATGAAATTTTGAGGAATTGGAATTCTTCCATGATTGAGAAGCCTAAGATGATTGTATTATATGTGTAATGGAAGATATTGACGGATTTAGGAATTTTGTGCTTCCATGTATAGTAAAAACAAAAAATATTTAGGCTAGAAATGTCTTTATGATAGTCTAAATCTTATTTAAAATCAACAATATTCTTCATAGTTTGAGAAATGTATGGTTTTCATAGTTATTTTTTTGTATATCTATCAATAGTAAGGAATAAGACATGAAACCAAATGAATTGATTAATTATTGAATAGAAATCATGAGTGATATTATACTGGGAAAACAGGTTTACTTACAGTTATCAAGATAAATTCAATAATACAGATATTGTATTTGTATAATTACGAAAGTTGTTCTTGATTACAACCCACTTTCAAAAATATATATTTAATTGTTTTTGGAATGAATAACTTCTAATTGAGTCACTCATAATTGATTCTCAAGTAAGATAAGTGAATAATAATGAAGATTATGGGAATTCAAGGAATGGTCTATAATATAAAATTGGTTCAGTGAGGACTCTCTGTAACCTTAGCTTGCTAATTTAAAAAAAATAAATTATCTTGAATCTCAGATTTTGATTTTTCCTAAAGAGTTAACATTTAGTAGAAATTGTAGGTAGATCTTAAAGATTTTGATTGCAAGGGTGCCTTATGGAATGAAAAAGGGAAAAATTGGGCTGAGAAGACATAAATAAAGTGGGATGTAAGAGTGGGTTATATATTTGACATGATGTGTTGCATAGTTTCAATAGATATTGTATGTGGATGATTTGATGCTTCTTGTACGGAAATTTGATTGTGAGAATGGATGGACTGTCATGGTTGGTTATAAAACTAATGTGGGAGTTGTTTGTGAGTTGGAAAGATCATTTTTCTATAGAAATATAAGATAATGACACAATAAATATTATTGAATTCTTAATGCATTAGATAAGGAAAATACAATCATTTTTAATGTGATATCATTGTCAAATAATAGTATTTAGATATAATATGCTTGATTAGATGATCACTTTCATATTGTGTGTATTGTACTGTATGTTAAAATATATTTAGTATGGCATAGCTATACATGGTACGTTATTAATAACGGTATTTTTGGTCTTCATGGACAACCTGATTGGATTATATATATATATATATATATATATATATATCCAATGACTATAATAAAACTTTGGGCCAAGTTTAATCTAAGGGGGGGAGTATATAGCATCCTACCTTGGCAAGATTAGTTTTTTGACACTTAGAGATGGCGACTTTGATGTAATGGTATAAGATTATGCATGATAGACTTATGTACATGACCTAGTTTGGGTCACCTTGTTGCTATGTGCTTATGATAATATCTATGGTTTTGGGTATAACAACTGATTTTGGTTAAGAGCATATTATTGATGTTTTATGTATTGGTATCTTAGTTTGGACATAGGTGTATGACATGCATAGTGATCCAGGATTGAGACACACAGATCCATGGATGGTCATAGTTATGTGGAACATATGGTTAATTATCATTTATGGATGCTACATGATTTGTATGATTATATATGCTTAATATTGTATTGAGAAAGATTTTTGAGGGGACATCGTCATTTGCAAACAAGGATGCTCATATTATGAATGATGTGACATGGAACATGGTTATTTGAATGCAAGGATGTTCAAATTATAGATGGCTATAGAAGTCATTTCCCGAGAACCAAAATGATTTTGGAAGTCATTCACAATCTTTGGTAAAATGTGAACAAGTTAATTATGAAATTCATTTGATTCCTTTGATCTATGGGATTGTCATGTGTGTAGGTCTTGGAAGAAGGCCTTACCAACGAACTTTACGATGGGTATGAGCTCACAATCAGTACCTTAAGTGAAGCGTGAAGTTTCAAAGTAGAGTATATGATAAGCCATGTAAATTATGGCGTGGAGTCCTAAATGCATGAAATATAAAGATGTGGAGTCTTGGATCTATAATAAAAGGATTAGGGTGCAGAGTCCTCAATCCATGAAAGATAAATATGTGGAGCCTTGGATCTATAATAAAAGGATTGGGACACGGAGTCCTAAATATTTAAAATATCAAGGTGTGGAATCTTGGATCCTTAGAGTAGATCAGGGCATGGAGTCCTCAATCTACTAAGGCACAGAGATGTATGTAATAGGAATGAAGAATACATATTCTCCGAAAGAAAAATACCACTCATGGGCAGCTCATAGATGAATTTCCTTAATAAAATCTCAATTTTTACCATTTTGGAGTGACTTTCTAAAAATAGAAAGTCATATCTAGCATCTAGAGTATGAATTTCCAAAAATAGTAAAACACCTTCAACCAATGGGTAGTCAAGTATAGTTAAAGGAAAATCACTTAACTTATCACTAATAAATTAAATCACTTAATTTATCACTAATAAATCCTAATACTTCAATCTCAACTTAATCCTCAATATTATTAGTACTATTAATATTATTATTATCTTTTATGAGACTATGGTATTATTATAAAAAGGGAATTACAAGTCACCTCCATATCCTAAATCACTTCACACCTCTCTCCTTGATGAATCTCATGGCTCTATGTAAATCTCTCTCTCTCTTAATAATACATTACACTCTTTTTTATGCACTCATCAAATAATGGCATATTCCTCTTACAGTCATTAAAGACATGTCATAAAATATTCCTCTTACGCTCTCTTGAATGGATATGTTACGCTCTCCTTAACTAAGGCATGCATATCAATTCTTAATGGAGTGAGTTACACTCCTCTAAATGGAATATAAGGCATGAATATTAATCATCCTTTATGAAAATATTGTTGCGCCTCCTATATATGTGTCTCATGTATTCTCACTTGAGGAGGGAGGTGTATTGTAATACAAAGAGTTGGAGAGACTTGAAGAGGATTGTGAAAGGGAGAGTCTTGGAAAGTATCATGTTAGGCTCCTATACATTGTATAGGATGAGTTATTGTGTTACCTGATTATTCGGTTTTGAGAGATGTAAATAATGATTCATTTATGAAATTATTTCCATGAAAAAATTAGTAGTAATCACATTCTTTAATCGTGATTTACCAAGTTAGGAAATAAACAAAAAGTAATTATAGTCTATGTGCTCCTTAAGAAAATTGATCATGATTATGATTAATTGAATTGTAGATATTGTAATAACTAGTGTGCAAGAAGAAAATCCCATGATTCAACCCACCAAATCAATGAGTGATCAAATTCAGACCTCCCCGTCACCTCCAACAGTTAACCACGGGGGAGTCTGAAAAGTTGTTTCCAATTTTTTATGTGAAGTAGCCTCCCCTCATGTGTTCTGCACCCCCTCCCCCCGCCTAAAACCATTTACCACTCCTGCCCCCTATGAAAACCACCCATCTCCCATCAACATCTATTTACCCCTGTCACGTCATTTCCCCACCATGTTTCTACTTCGACGCCTTCCTTCCACACTCACATGTCAACTATTTCCACCAACCATGTGCCTCCACATTATCTCCCACCTCCACATCACTTCCCGCCTCCACGTCATATGTTCGTTTCATGCTCAGTTAGAACTATGTTTTTTCCCTATACACCATAGTAATTTAAAACAACATTTAAAAACAATTGAGAATAAATTTTAACAAAATGAAAGAGGTTTCTGTGTCTAACATCCTCATGTACAAAAACCTCTCTAAGGTTTCTAAAAGCTATTACATTTGAGGATATAAAAATGGATAGTTGGACCTTATTTTTCATAATTTCGGGAGGAAAAAGCTCATGGAAAGTCAATCACTTGGATTCCACCTCATCAAATAAGAGTTTCTATCAAATTATAATTGTTATTCCTTTTTACCACAAATTCTCAAAGATGGTTCTAAGTAGATTCATTAGTTTTGAATGTCCTATAGTTTAGTCCTATTTTTGTAATATATTTTTCAGATACTTTTAATGAATCTTGATATTTTCTATCAAGATATTTTGTGAATAAATTGTATAAATACTTCATCAATTGAAGTAATAGATGTTGGGACTTGTATTGAGAAAGGCTACCATTATTGTAAATCTGATCACTGAGGGTTAGCAACCATTTGAATTAATACAAGAAAGTTGTTTCACGATTACTATTCATATCTATTGGTGAAGTACATGTCACTATAATTTAGTTTTTCTCTCTATTTTTTCATATGTATTCAAATTTGTTTTGTCTTTAAGAAAATTAGGTTCAAAATTTGTTTCAAAACATTTTATTCTGGCTTAAAGAAAAATCAATGTTTTCTTTTGAAGTATAAATAGAGAATTCTTAATTTCTTTATATTTAAAGTGAATTCTAATCTATTCTTCCTTCTCCATCTCATAAACTACAAGGATCTAGTAGTATGCCTACCTTTCCCTGTTGCGCTTAAGCTTGATTATTTCCACATTAGACCTTCTTAAACCCTTATGAATCCATTTCCCAATGGCCTTCTCTTGTTGTTCCAATCAAACCAATTCAAAAACCAAACTCTGAACTTTCATAACTAGACTAATATATCAATATAAACAAATATAAATTTGAAAGGGAGATCCCTCTCTAAAGGTGTCAGGGCTAGATCCTAGCTTCCAAGCGGTTTTGTGGTTATCTTTGTAATTACTTCACAATCTTATTAAATTAAAAAGTGGTAACATATCGAAAGGTTATCGAAATTAATCTAAATTCCTAAAACAAATTACTAATTAGTTTTTCCTGGTTGAGTTGTCCATGAGTGGTATTGAGAGGAAGTGAAACTTATATTCTTGAGTTTGCCTTGCATATCTCTCTATTGCTATATTTTGGTACTGCTTGGGAGCTCTTACATCTTGTAGGTTCTAGGGGGAGAAATTATCCTTGGATATGGTTGGTTGGAAAATTGGATGGTTCACAATGAGTTGGTAAGGATACTGGAGCTAGAGCATACTCTCATCGTTTTGGATATATATATATATATCTATATATATATATATATATATATATATATAATGGCCGATATATCTATCAATGTTCTTGAAATTTTGGTTTATTATTACATTTTAAAGTGTTGTGGAAAATTTAAATTTATTAGAAATTTCTACTCTGAATTATTACAAAATTATTAATATTTATCTATTTCTGAGATAACCAACAATGATTTAAAAGTTTCATGGTAGCTATGTATGAAAATGTACACGTAGTGGGATTAAAACAAGAATGAGTAGCCAAAGCTTTAAGTTCAATTTATAATGATTTGTTTTGTCCATAGTAGGTTTCCATAAGTTTGATTAAAATTTCATATTAGCATAAATTTGGGCTTTCTTTCTCCATGTACAAATATAGATGAAGTTTGCACAGTAAGGGTTTGATAAAAGTGATAAATGAGATTGTAGGAATTTTTCTGTTGTCTTTTTAAATTATCACATTTCTCAGAATTTCAGTTGCGATTTAGCTCAACATCAGGGGGTATCAGTACCAAAAGGACATGTAAACCCCACTTTGATTCCATCAAATAGCCTTCCAAACTCTGATTCACTAATCTAGGCAATTTTTGTTGTTTTTTTCTTGGATTCTATCTAGTGATATCTATTGATGGAATTTATATAGTTCATTCACTTTGAAAGTTTTGTTTTAAAGTCTCAATGGCTATAGATTTCCTACTTGCAAAGTATTTGTTAAAATGCCTCAATGATTGTAGATTGCATGCTTGCAAAGTGTTCGATAAAAGGCCTCCATGGTTGTATCTTTTATGCATATAAATTTTTAGCGTAAATGTCTTACTAACTACAACTTTTATGTACTATAAATTTATAAATAGGTTATTTAATAGATGTAACTTCCTATGTCTGATATATTTTTATGAATGTGGTAATGAATTCAATAAGTTTGTTTATGTGTCAATAGAGAATAGGACAATTATTATTTCTATTATCTGAATATATGATGAAAAAATAGGTTGTTGTTAGAAATGATTTTACGATAACCAATTCTGTAGGATTTAATTACTTGTGCATGTGAGCATAATAAGTTTTAAGAGCTACATGTATTCATGGGTGCAGTCATATGCTTGAGTAGTTGTAGCAAACAACTAATTGTGCCTCATTTTGGCAAGTCCATTGTTCTACTTGGCCCTTTTTGAAGAATAACATGATTATGAAATTGTAACAATAGCTACTCTTGTTGTAACATTCATTATACGAGTCTCATCATTGAGGAAATGTCATTTTGTAAAGAAATTTTTTTCCTTAATACTTGGGAATGAGGATTTTTATTTGATGAATTTGAAAACATTGTTGGTTGAATATCTTTTGTGATTACATTTTTCCATTTCATAAACATATCATTAGATTTCTTTTATGAAGAGAGACATATTCCTTCTTTAGTTACCTTCTTACATGTAGATTAATAATCATTCCCTCATATGTGATTTTGGTAATAGAGGCAGGATACTTTAGGTTCTTGTGGCATACTTTGTGGTTATGATGTAAAGAGTTAATAAGTGGAACCTATTTAGCATAATATATGGGGGGTCAAATAGGTTGATTAAGCTTAATGCTCACACATGGCATTATGATGGAATTTATTTCTAGTCTTACATAGAACTTTCATATAAGTATGAAAAGCCAACATTCTATGTTATTTTAAACATGAGGAGAAATGTATTTTGGAAATGATTGATCAGATAATGAGATCTAAGACACTTAATAAGGTATTACAAACTCATATGCATCAATATGCCTATGTTACTTTATGCAATGGATCGATAACATTGTGAAATACATAGACAATGAAGTAGTTAAAGAAGCATAATAGACAACACACATTAACACAACAGGTTTAATAAGGAGTTCACCCAATACTCCTGAGCTATATCTCTTGGTCTAGCCTTCAGTGGTGACCTCTATATTATGTATTTAGAACAGAGTTTTACAAAAGTATGAGCTCAACGTGAGTCTCAACACACAATAGATACAACAGCAAGAGTGTTGCTTGAACCTCTCAAGCCTCTCTGAGTACACAGACTCTCTCTATCACTCTCTATCTTTGTCTTTGCTCTGTCTTAGCACTGCCTGCCTCTGCCTTCAGTTTTATATGGCTTTAAAGACAATCTGCATTGTCTGGTCATTTCCTCTTCTCGGCTTTCTGTCTCTGGGCTTCTGTCTGCTTGAATCCACCTTCTGAGCGTTAATAATCACTACATAATGTCTTTAAGGGAGGTGGCCACCTGTTCCACAATGGATGAGTTCGTCAGGCCTTTGAAATCCTTGAAATGGCCATTCTCTGTTTACATAGAGAAATGCATTCAAACATAGGAAAAACCACCAAAATACTGTTCATCCAAACTTCAAATATTCATAAATGCGTCCTATTCTCCTATCGGGTCTGCCTTTAGGCTGCTTATTGCATCTCCACCATTGATCTGGGAGATTCAGATCCAATAGTTGTAGTTCATTTCGGGTGGCTCTGTCGTACAGAGGTTAACCTCTAGATAAGGGTGGTTTCCTCTCTCCTTAGCCTGGACATGTGGTAGCCTATGTATGGGATCGGGCAGAGCCTGGCCGAAACCACTTACCGCACTTGGCTCGCCCGAAATCCAACCTGTTTTGTGATTTCCATTTACAATTGAAAATGCATTAAAAATGTGAAAATCCCACTTTATCAGACTTGAAATAGCGTTCAATGGCATTAGTAAACCCTTTCGGGTTCATAATATCGCATCGAGTGTAATTTCTTCCTGTTTCGCTTATTTAATAAAAAACGCAAATACAAAGGAAATTGTTGTTTTCTGGAACTCAAATTATATCAAATATTGCTAATAATTACTATCGGATCTGACAATCACATCACATATATGTATATGTATATAGCCCTGCTCCATTGTATTTGTCAATAGCGATATTGCAATGCAACGTGGGCCGTCGATTTGTGCACTTAATCGATGGTCCTCGTTGACCCCGCTCATCACAGTTGCATATATCATGGGGTCTCTGCCGATAGCCTCCCTTTGCCACCACCAATTGTGATTCCCCGATCAGATCTGGACCATTGATCGGCCAGATCCGACAGCTCCTGTGCATTCACTGCTCAAGCCTTCAATACTCTATTTTTCGCTATTTTCTTGTGTTCTTTGCCTCCCCGTAGCATTTTCTATTGTTTTATGAAGGCTTTCCCATGCGATAATTTTGATCTTTTAAACTATTTTTGAAGACTTAGAGAGTTCTTGGATGCATTTTGGATCACGCCTTTCCACTGAAAAGGGCTGTTGGATCACCAAAAGTTGGTTTTTCTTAAGCATCAATCAAATGAGGATACAACTTCGTCACTTGTCCAATTTCTATCCATCTTGTACTTCTTAGTTTTGAACCTTTGAGTCCGATTCTAATGTACTTGACATCCCCTCTACATGTAGTTTTCACCTTCCAGTCCAGAACTGTATCTTTCTGCAACTCATTGAGATATTTAGGAAACAGATCATCAATAGAAGGCAACTGACTTTTCTCTTCGGGATCTTCAATCAAAGAAAGTTCAAATAGTCTTAATTTCTCTCCATTAACTACTAAATAGATGTGCATGTAAGCTGGTAAATCAAGGTGAAAAGCGTTCTCACCAATTTTCTCAAGTATCTTGAAAGGCTCATACCTTATTGGCTTCAGCGTTTTACCTTCACCTTACATTCTATCTTTGCTTATGTACAGCCAGACTTGATGACCAACTTGGAAGCTATGCTCAATTCGATGCTTATCATGCCTTGCCTTGTACTTGGCTTGGCTCTTTTCTAGCTATTCTTTCACTGCCTGGTGAATTTCTTGGATCTGTTCAATGAACTTGGTTGCTTTGTCCACATCATTATGTCCATCAACTTCTATGTCTTTACTAAAGACAAAATCCAAGGGAGACCTTGGTATAAAACAACAACAAGTCTCAAAAGGAGGTCTCTATGTAGAAGAATGTTTAGAATGGTTGTAAGCATGTTGCACATAACATAAATGTTCATGCCAAAGCTTGGGATGCTTACTGCAATAACCCTTGAGAAACTAATCACTGTCTTGTTGACCACCTCTGTTTGGCCATTTTTTTATGGATGAAAGGTTGTGATCATCTTCAGTCTGGTGTCCATCAACTCCCATAGACTAGACCAAACCTTCCCAACAAATTGGGAGTCTTGATCAGATACTATGGAAGTGGGTAAACCAAAATGCACCCAGACATCCTGAAATAACAACTTTGTTGTTTGTTCAGCTGTAATCTATTTGTTACACCATATTAAAATACGCATTTTGCTGAACCTATCCACAATAACATATAAATAATCATGACTTTTTTTAGATTTAGGCAACCCCCCAACAAAGTCCATCGAAACACTTTCCCAAGGATGAGAAGGAACTAGAAGTGGAATGTACAACCCTAGTTTTCTATTGTTGGGCTTACTTTTAGCACACATGGTACACCCTTTAATATATCTAGAAAATGTTTCATGCATTCTTGGCCGATAACAACATCTTTGCAGCTGTGCAACTATTTTACTTACACCAAAATGACCTGATATTAGAGAAGTGTGTTCTTCTCGGATTATGTTAACTCTTTCAGTTTGAGGAATGCATAACTTTCCCAAATGATACAAGAGTTGGTCCTTAACATGATAATCCAATTCTTCTACTTGTTTTCCATGATTTAGAGTTGCATATACATTTTTTAAATCTACATCTTGAGCATATTGTTCAATGTAGCTTTCATGTAATACAAAATTATGCTTAAGTATAGTAGATGCATTTATAATTGGTCTAGATAACATATCTGCAACTTTATTGTGTATTCCTTTCTTATATCTGATGACAAGATCAAAATGTTTTAGAAAACCCATCCACCTATAGTGTCTTGATTGCTGCAATTTATTTTGTGAGTGTAAATATTGAAGTGGTTGATGATCAATATGTATAACTATTTCCTTGCCCAATAGGTAATGTTTCCACTTTTTCACACTCTGCACTAATGCATACAATTCTTTATCATATGTGGGATAATTAACTACTGCAGAATTAAATGTCTCAGAATGATAACATATGGGTTTACCATGTTGTATCAACATTGCTCCCATGGCATAGTCAGTGGCATCTGTTTCAATCTCAAATGGTCTTTGAAGATCTAGCAATGCTAGTACTGGTGTTGTACTAATTTTTTCTTTCAAGGTGTCAAAGGATTTATGATGTTTTCCTCCCCACTGAAACACCTTGTTCAATCATGTCAAAGCATGTAAGTGAGCTGCAATCAAGGAAAGGTTAGCAATAAACTTTCTCCAATATTGGCTCCTAGGAAGCTCCTAACTTCTGTTGCAGATTTGGGTTTATGCCAGTTCACAATGACTTCAATCTTAGAGGGATCTATCTTCAATTCACCAGCCCCTACAATATGACCCAAAATAATTCAAAGATGTTTTTCCAAATTGACATTTTGATAATTTAACATAGAGATTTTCTTTTTACAAAACATCTAGAGTCTACTTTACATGCTTCAAATGTTCTTCCAATGTTTTACTGAAAACAAGAATGTCATCTAAATATACAATTACAAAATCATAACTAAAAGGTCGGAGTACATCATTCATTACTCTCATGAAAGTGGCAAGAGCATTAATTAAGCCAAAAGGCATAACTAGCCATTCATACAACCCTTGCATTGTTTTGAAAGCAGTCCTCCATGCATATTGTTCTACAACTCTAACCTGATGGTAGCCACTACGCAAGTCCAACTTGGAAAAGTAAACATTTTCTTTCAATTGATATAATAGATAATCTATTTAAGGAAGAGGGATAATGATTCTCGATCATTATTTTATTCAGTTCTCTGTAATCAATGCACATCCTCCACGAACCATATTTCTTTCTCACCAACACAATTGGAGATTTGCATGGTGATGTGCTTGGCCTTATGAATCCTTTGTCAAGTAGTTCCTGTACCTTCTTCTTGATCTCTGCATTCTCTAAAGCAGATAACATGTGCATTCCAATGTTAGGTAATGGAGCATCTTGCTACAAATTAGTATCACGTAAAATTTCCCTTTTGGGTGGTAGATCTTTAGGTTATTGAAATAGGATATCATATTCTGAAACAGATTTTTCTAAATCAGCTTGTTGTTTAACATCACAACCTTCAAATACATTGGTTTAATCAAGTTTCTTTTCCTTTACAACCATTAGTAAAAATTGCTTGCATGAATTTACAATTCTTTTTATTTTCCCTGAGTTAATGAGAGTGTAGTTATTTTTGAGTTCATGAGCTCTTACAATATATTCTATTCCATCTTTTGCAAGTTGATACTTATTTTCAGCTCTATAGAAAATGGCTTTTCTATCATACAATTAAGGACTTCCTAAAACAATACCACATATATCCAAGGGAACTATATCTAACTCAACCTCATCTACAAATGTTGACCCAAAAGCAAACCTAACTTTACATTGTCTAGTCACTTGTAGCTTTGCTTTATCACATACCCAACCTAATGGATATGGCTTCTTGTGAGGTGTGGTTAGCAGTCCCAATTTCTTTGCAATTGCTTCAGAAATCAAGTTTACTTGTGAGCGACTATAAAATAAAGTATCAATCTTTTTATGCTTGAAAATAACTCTAATATGAAAAAGCTCATATCTTTTCCTCTCATTTCTTCATTATCATTAGATTGTACATAATTACTAGTAGATGCTTTAGAAGTTTTACCTTTCATACCTATAGCCGCGATTGTTGTTTCATCACCTGAGTCTGACCCCAAATCTTTTTGAATAGTAGTAGTAGTCTTCTTCCTCTTGCCATCGAACTTCTTCGGTTTCAGTTCCGGATGCAAAGACTAGTAGTGTTCATCATCGTGTCCACCCTTCTTGCAGTGAGGGGATGAAGATTTTTCTTTCTGTACAATGTTTGTCTTCCTCTTCTTCCATTTTTGCTTCCTCTTTTCCTTGTTTTTTCTTGCAGTGGGTTTTGATGATCCCCCAATCTTTGGGTTCACATTCTTGCCTCTAGCCTCTAGATGTGTAGCCTGAACAGATACCTCATCTATGCTAGTAGGGTTAAACATGAGAATGGTGTGCCTCAAATAGTTTTGTAAACCACCTATATACTTCAACAAAGTTTTAGGAGAGTCTAAGGAAATGCCTAGAACTAAAGCTCTTTTTCTAAATTCTTGGGTGCAGCTTTGTACACTTTGCCCCTTTAATTGGTGAAGAGTTTGCCAACTCATCATATCTTGCTGCATATAAGCTAGTGGATAGAATTGTTTTTTAATTGTAGAAACAAATTCACTCTAGGTAGAAATAATTTTACCATGCTTCTTCAAATCAGCTTGTGTCGTGCCTTCCCACCACACTAGGGTAGTTCCTCCAAGGTGAAGGCTGGCCAACTAAATCTTTTTCCTTTCTGAATCGATGTTCTGCACCCTGCAATATACATCAATCTATCTAATCCATTTATCTAGCTTTTCTGCACTTAATTCTCCATCATATATTAGAAAATCAAATTTTACATCTAATTTAATCAAAGGGCTAGAAGGAGGTGTTGTTAGAGGAGGTTCTTTTCCTTTCCCTTTGCCTTTAGAATGGCCATCTAGAAGAGGTTCCTCTATTCCTTTGTCTTGGATGGAGGCTGAATAATCTTCATTTCAACCTTAAATTCTCAATACATCTCTTCTACCATGGCTCTCATGGTAATGAAACCATCCATGAACCAAGAGTTTGATTCCAAGGGATTATCTTCTGCCATTTCCCTCCTAGGATAGACTCTTCCTATTTATGGGTTAGCCTCAACTAGTTCTCCTTCTCTTACTTTGAGCTTTGACCTAGTTATCATTCACCAATCTAGCACAAGCTTGTCTAACCTTAGCAACCTAAAGCTTATATACCACTTGATCTGATAATGAGATCTAAGACACTTAATAAGGTATTACAGACTCATATGTGTGGATATGCCTATTTTAATTTATACAATGGATCGATAAGATTGTGAAATACAGAGACAATGAAGTAGTTAAAGAAGAATAATAGACAACACACATAAACACAACAAGTTTAATAAGGAGTTCACCCAATACTCCTTGGCTACATCTCTTGGTCAAGCCTTCAGTGGTGACCTCTGTATTATGTCTTTAGAATAGAGTTTTACAAAAGTATGAGCTCAACTTGAGTCTCAACACACAGCAGATACAACAGCAAGAGTTTTGCTTGAACCTCTCAAGCTTCTCTGAGTACACAGACTCTCTCTATCACTCTATGTCTCTCTCTTTGCTCTGTCTTAGCACTGCCTGCCTCTCTCTTTTGTTTTCTATGAATTTAACACCAATCTGCACTACCTGTTTGTTTCCTCTTCTCAGCTTTTTGTCTCCCGGCCTCTATCTACTCGAATCCCTTTTGTGAGCGTTAATAATCACCGCATAATGTCTTTTGTGGAGGTGGCCATCTGTTCCACAATGGATGAGTGCATCGGGCCTTTCAAATCCTTGAAATGGCCATTCTCTGTTTACAAAGAGAAATGTGTTCAAACACAGGAAAAACAACCAAAATTTTGTTCATCTAAACTTCAAATATTCATAAATGCATCCTATTCTCCTATCGGGTCCACCTTCAGGCCACTTATCACATCTCCACCATTGATCTAGGAGATCCAGATCCAACGGTTGTGGTTCATTTCGGGCTGCTCTGTCGTACGAAGGTTAACCACTCGATAAGGGTGGTTTCCTCTCTCCTTAGCCTAGACATGTGGCAACGTATGTATGGGATCATGCGGCGCTCGACCCAAACCACTTACCACGCTTGGCCCGCCTGAAATCCAGCCTGTTTTGTGATTCCCCTTTACATTGGAAAATGCATTAAAACTATGAAAATCTCGCTTTATCAGACTTGAATAATGTTCAATGGAATTAATAAACCCTTTTGGGTTTGTAATATCGCATCAGGAGGCTATTGGTGGAGACCCCATGATATATGCGACTGCGATGAGCGAGGTCAACCAGGACCGTCGATCAAGCACGCAGATCGACGGCCCACGTTGTATCGCAATATCGCTATCAGCAAATATAATGAAGAGGGCCTATATACATATACATATATGTGATGTGATTGTTGGACCCGATAGCAATTATAAACAATATTTGATATAATTTGAGTTCCGGAAAACAACAATTTCCTTTGTATTTGTGTTTTTCGTTAAATAAGTGAAACACGAAGAAAATTCATCCGATGCGATATTACGGACCCGAAAGGGTTTATTAATGCCATTGAACACTATTTCAAGTCCGATAAAGTGGGATTTTCACTATTTTCTTGTGTTTTTTTCCTCTCGATAACATTTTCTACTGTTTTATGAAGGTTTGACCATGCAATAATTTTGATCTTTTAAACGATTTTTGAAGACTTAGAGAGTTCTTGGATCCATTTTGGATCAACGGTTTTAAGGGAAAGTTATCCCTTACTTATTATGTTATATTCTTATATTGAAATAGATGAAGGAACATGATATTCATGATTACCAAGTTATTCATATTATGAGTAAAAGTAAATAGAAAAATTGAGTGATAGTGCTCAACATAACCTTTACTTCTCTAGACTCTTGATGGTTGGTAAGGTGGGCCCTTAAAAGGTACAAGTACTGGTGATCAAGATGGATATTGTCTTCTCACAGAAGATGGTTTGGTGAGATCCAGGGATATGATCTATGTGCTGAATTGTAGTGAGCTCAATAAGCTTATCCTAAGGGAGTTTCACATGAAGCCAGACTTGAGTCACAGAGGATATCAAAAGATGTTGATGGTGGAAAAACAAATTTTCTATTGGCTGAATCTGAAGAAGGAAGTGGTAGATTTCCTGGCTAGATGTTTGGATTTCTAGTAGGTAAAGACAGAATGTAAGCATCCAGGTGGTCTACTACAACCTATTCTAGTTCTGAAATGGAAATTCAAGGTCATTTCCATGCGTTTCATTATAGGTATTCTGATGATAGTGAGATAAAATTATTCTATTATGGTCGTGGTCAACATATTGAGCAATGTAGCTGACTTCATTCTAGTGAAGACTACATATTCAGTTAGTGAGATGGCATAAGTTTTCATCAAGGAGATAATGAGATTACATGGTTTTCCAAAGAGTATCATGTTAGATAGGGATGTGAAGTTCACTTCCAAATTTTGGAAGGAGCCATTTGCATGTTTGGGTACATAGTTAGCCTTCAGTACAACTTATCATTAACAGAAAGATGGACAAATAGAGAGGGCCAATAGGATCTTGGAGGATATGTTGAGGATTTACTTGATTCACCAGTAGATAATATGGGAGGAGTATATTCCATTGGTTGAGTCTTCATATAACAATAGTTATTAGGATTCATTGAGGATGAGTCGTTTTGAGGCAAGGTATGGGCAGAACTGCAATACTCCCATTAGTTGGAGTGATTCAGTGAGAAAGGTACATATTGGACTGGATATGTTGGTAGACATGGAAGGTAGCACATGATAGAAAAAATATTTATATGGATGATCATAGGACATTCAAGGAGTTTCAAGTTATGGAACATGTGTATTTGCGCATCAAACCCAAGAAGAGATCTTTAAGGATTGGATCATGTGCCAAGTTGGCACCATGGTATTGCAGGACTTTTGATATCCTTGAGAGGATTGGACAAGTGGCCTATCAACTTGCACTGCCTCCAATAGTGAAATTCCATGATGTTTTCAATGTTTCATTATTTAAGAGGTATATAAAGGATGTTGATCACATCACTGATTGGTCTGTATTGCAGGTGGAGCAAAAACAAGAATTCCTTTTAGAGCATTACTGCATATTGTAGCCAAAGTAGATCATTCTTAGGAATAGAGCCATAGATCAAGTTAAAGTGCAGTGGAAGCACTTTTGGCCCAAAGAAGCTACATGAGAGATAACTGATCAAATGCAAGCCATGTATCCTTCTTTGTTTTCTGGTGGAGGCAAAGAAGTTTTTGTATGATGTTTGGTATAAGTTTGGTTTACATTTTGTTGATGTTTTGGTATATGTACATAAGTATATGGATTATAATACTGCCATGATATAAGAAACTTGATCTGTATATGAAACTACTTGAGGTTTATGTAAATTGCAAGTGATTAAATTCGAGTTTTGAGGCTCCTATGTTAAACTATAGACAAATAAAAGATGGATTTGAACTGAATAATTAACAAAATAATGTAGAAATTAGCACCATAATAGTAAACACAAAACAACAAGTGATGAAGGTGTTCACCCTTCCTGGGATACATCTCCTCGTCCAACATCCAATGCTTGGACCTATATCATTATGCTCATAAAAATAATGATTACATGAATTTATAATGATCAAATGGATTTAAGAAAAACTCCAATGGCTTTAGAGCTATCAGAAACCCCTGTCTAGCCTCTTTCTCCTCCCAAAAAGACCAAAAACTGAGAAATTTATGCCTCTTTCATCCTTTTCCCAAGTTCTATAGCTAACTATCCTACAATTCAGCCAAAACCTAGCTCGCAAACCCAAAACATGAAAATTATGGGCGAAACCTAGCAAAAATCCCACTCTGTGGGAAAATTTGTAGGACCATTAAGGGCTCCATTAAGCACCCAGTCCTGAAAAATATGGCCATATTACAACCATGTGACCGTGTTGGATGCCAAAGTTTGGGGGCTTTCTCTCACTCTTGTCTTTGAGCACCCTTCAGTCATGTGAGTCCCTATGGGACCTGAGAGTAGCCCCCATAGGCTATCCCCCTCTGGTTGGCTCCATTCTCTGCACCCTATGGCATGTGGTTCTCCATGGGATTTGGGGTTGCCCTCGTGGATGGCCCCTTACCTCCTCCGACTATGGTTTTTAGCTAACAGTCCTGGGACCTGGTCACAAAGCAGTTTGGTTATTACGGTTAAGGCCATGGTATAGATATTTAATGGGGATTGGCTAGGGCCTAGCCCTTGGCCCCTCACCCTTTGTCCCGTGGCACTAGGGTCACGTGGGGTTAGGTTCTAGCCCAACTTCCTTCCCCCAAACCATGCAAATAAGCATTTCAATAAGAATTCCATCATTGGTGTATTAAGCAACAATGTGTGGTTCATTGGTGGATGTCGTGACTTTCTCGAACGAGGTCATGTGTTCGATTCCTCAGAGGTTTAATTCGACCTTAACCAAAATATTGGTGGGCACTAAGGTTCCACATGGTAGCCTCTGGTTGGGCCACATGGAAGCCCGTGGTTGGTCCACTTCAAGCAACCCATATCCAATAAAAATGCACCAACTCATAGCCAATCCAACTGTGCCAAGTTTCGACCAAATATTGGCTAACGGAGCCCGGTCACCCAACCCAATCAGTTGTACAGACTGCTAACTGGGCAACCCTTCATTGCCAAAAACCAAATTTCTTATGTATTTCCAAAAATGAACTAAGCTAATTTCTCGGATCAGAAGACATCTATTTTTCACGAATTGAGTTGCATTGGATTCAAAATGATGAGATATATCAAGTCATTCCATTTTGGAGCCATTTCGATAACTTTCATTTTTGAGCATATTTGTTATCCAATAGATCACTACTCTTGAGTGCAAGATCTTAGACCCCAAAAGCTCTTTATTAATGAAAAACTAGATGAGGGTACATTCTTCTCAACCTTCCAATCTCAACCCACTAGAATTTGCATGAATTCAACAAGTTGAGGTTTTCATGAAAATTGATAATTTTCCTTGATTATGGAGAGCTTGTCTTTCTATTGTAGATACCATCTTCTTGCAATTTCCCAGAATTTGCAGAACAACAAACTATCCTTGAAGGAAAAAAATATTCCTTCCCCTGTTTTAAATCAAGGGAAACTCAAACAACTTGAAATTCTTCTCACCTCGACCACTGTTGACATGACGATATTTAGCTTGTATTGATTTGTACATGGCTCGACTCTTGACCAAGGGTTTTCACCATTCCATGCACCATTTTGAAACCCCCAAGAAGAACTTGTGGAACCTATTCCTTTTTCTTTAATTTTATTTAACACTTACTCTTTGACCTTTGCACTCTTTAGTACTAGCATCTTTTTCAAATCACTGTTCAATAATGATGTATGCTACTGTAATTTTTCCTCATCTTGTTTACCTCTTTTAGTAGGCAACATGTTAGAACCTTGAAACAACTTATCACAACAATTAGAAACCTTAATGAAATATGATTTTTTATTTGATGCATTTCCTTGAAAGGCCTCGTTCACAACATATTGATGTTTGAACATTAAGAAAGAAAAATTTTGACTTGCAGTCACAATTCTCTTCACTTGTCCAACTTGAATAAGAGACAAATTCATCTTCTTACGATGCGCTCTAAGTATATACTCAATCCCATTCTTGAATAATTGTTGCACTCTCCAACCTTAGTGAAGCTAGTTGAATCTTTGTTTCCTAATCCTTGATGTTTTTTATCCTACAATATCCTTCAAGTTGACGAACCAAATTATCTAGTCTTTCAGTATTAACCTCACCATTATACATAGGAAATTCAAATTTAATATGAAATTTCAATAAGGGAGTTTTACCATGTCCCTTTGGAGTATATGGAGGTGTTTTTGAAAGGTTTGTTGTGGAAGAGGATGAAGATGAAGGTGAGGATGGAGGTGAAGATGATGGTGGAGAGGATGGTGGTTTGTCACCATTTCCTTTTGAAGGCTTGTCATCATCACCTTCTTTTCCTCCAAAAGAACCCTCTCCTTTTGAAGGCTTGGAACTCTCACCCTGCGATATTGAATTTCTCTCTTCATAGAGAACTTTCACCATATTGGTAATGCAAAAGAATACTTTTCTGAAAGCCTTCTCATCCTCTGACATATTATCAGGTCCTCCTTCATGTGACATACTTAGTGAAGCTTCAGGTACAGCTTGAGGTGAAATTTATGGTGGATATTGTGGAAAATGTGCTCTCCTTGCCATTGTCCAAAATTGAGAACCTGCACCGACAATATTTCCTTCTTGTCTCTTGGGATTCAACCTTTTAAGGATAAAAAACACTTGCAAACAATTAAATCCTCACAACAAAAAAGAACCTATGCTCTGATACCAAACTTGATATGTATATGAAATTGCTTGAGGTTTATGTAATTTGCAAGTGATCAAATTTGAGTTTTGAGGCACTTATGTTTAATTCATAGACACTTAAAACATGATGTTAAACTTAAGAATTTATATAATAATGCATACAGTACCAACATAATAGTAAATACAAAACAACAAGTGATGAAGGAGTTCAACCCTCCTAGGCTACGTCTCTCAATCCATCTTCCAATGCTTGGGCCTATATCATTATGCTCATAAAAATAGTGATTAAATCATGTTACAATGCTCAAATGGCTTTAATAACAACTCCAATGGCTTCAGAGCTATCAAAAACTCTTATCTAACCTCGTTCTATTCCCAAAAATACCAAAAACTAAGAAAGTTGTGCCTCTTTCCCCCTTTCCCAAGTTATGTAGCTAACCATCCTACAATTTGGGCAAAACCTAGCTCATGCGCCCCAAATGCAGAAAGGACATGCTACACTTGACATAATTCCTCCTCTTTGGGTGAAATTGTAGGATCATTAAGGGTGCTGTTAAGCTCCAAGTGCCAAAAAATACGACCACATGGTTGCCATGTGACCGTGTTGGGTGGTGATATTTGGGGGCTCTGTCTATCTCTATTTGCACAAGCCCTTTAGTCATGTGAGTCCCCATGGGACTTGGGGCTGGCCCCTTTCGACTAGCTCCATTCTCTACACCCATGGGCATTTGGGTCCCTATGGGACCTGGGGCTCATCCCTGTCACTGGCCCCTTACCTCCTCGGACTGTGGTTTTTGGCTAATGGTATTGGGACCCAGTAACAAGGTTGTTTGGTTATTGTGCTTAAGTCCATGGTATAGACCATTAATGGAATTGGGATAGGGCGTATCCCTTGGCGCCCCACACATGGCGCCATGGTGCTAAGGTGGCCAGGGGTTACGACCTAGCACAACCCCCTTCCCCCAAACCATGCACATAAACATTTAAATAAGAATTGTGCCCTTGGTGCTTTAACAAAAAATATGTGGTTCATTGGTCGTGGTCACAGCTGGCTCAAACGAGGTCATGTGTTCAATTCCTCAGAGGTGTAATCTGACCTTAACAAAAATTTTGGTGGCCACCAAGGTGCCACGTGGCAGCCTGTGGTTGGTCCACTTCAAACAACCCATAACCAATAAAAATGTGCCAAAATCACAGTGAACATGTTGCACCAAGTGTCAACCAACCATTTTCTGATGGAGCCTAGTTACCCTTCCCAGTCAGTTATATGGACTGCTGACTGGGCACCCCTGCACTGCCAAAAACCAAATTTTTTACTTGTTTCCACAAACAAACAAAACTCATTTATGGGAGAATATGACATTTTTTCTGCGAAACGAGTTACGACAAATTCAGAAGGACAATATCTATCCAATCATTTTGACAACTTTCATTTTTGAGCATATTTTTCATCCAACAGATCAGTTATAAAGCTCCAATAAGCGGTACAATTGTTACCTTGTCATGTTTTCATGATATTTTTCTTTTGAGAAGGTCTTTCACTGTAAATACTACAACGAGCTAAGTTACAAAACTCCATGGAAAATATGTTTTCTTTTCAGTGGTTTTGTTGAGGTCTTCATGTGTTTAAACACTGAGGATGATGTTCCCTAAGGGGGAGTGGTCTGTAACATCCCCTGATTAAAATTTAATGTAATACAAGTTAATAAAGGAAAAATATGACCACTGTTGAGGGACACTTATTCGAAGCTGAATGTTGGGAAAAGATATCCATGTGGGCATCACTCAATGTTTTTATGGCTAAGGGAAATTGGAAAAAGCAAAGCGTATGGCATTAAAAAGGAAAAAATGAATTTTTTGCACATTTATTTATGAAAATAAAGGAAAATAGGAAAAAAGGAAGGTGAAAGGTCACATGTTGCATGGGAGGAGGAAATTGAAGGAAAAAATGGAAAATGAAGAAAATAGAGGCCCCATTGATAAAAAGGCTTCTAATGATCAATTCATGGCTTTTGGTTAGTTCAATTTTGAAGCTCTCTCATTATTCTCTCTCTCTCACACTCTTGGACACTTAGAGTTTTCTTGGAGAATTCTAGCTTTGGACCAAGGAAAGGAAGGAAAGCAAAGATCAAGTGAGGAAGTGTAGGATCAATTAGCCTGAGGAGGAATACCTGCAGAGAACATATTGTATGTGTGATTTCGTAGATGGTTTTGATAGGCATGGATTTGCCTGTTCGTATATGGTTCTCTTACTATCGGTGGCATGGTTTTGTCGTGTTAAGATAGTTGCTTTTAGCCCTGCATTGGATTTTTTAGGATAGTTGTTGTGTTATGGGATTTGTTCTCGATTTTGAGATTTGGAATTGCTGGTTGGTTTTGGAATCTAGGGTAGAGGTGATCTCAAGAAAATTCCCAAAGGCCTAGGAATCTGTTGAGCAGTTTTGGCATCATACATGGTAAACCTTGAGCATGGAGGCTCAGTTTAGGGCCTAGTGATTTGGTGTGGATTGCAGTAAAGCCTAAGAGACTAGTGTTCCAATTTAGGGCCCAGTGATATGCTGTGGATTACGGTAAAATATAAGAGACAAGGAGATGGAAAATTCCTAAAGGATAGTGATGGAGTTTGGAAGCTAGCTTAGTTTGGTTTTGTGATCTCTGTGTTGGTTTTGGTGAGATCATAGTTTGGTGACAGTGGAGGTGGTTTAATGTCTGTATTTTCCTAGTTTTCTTTGGACTGGTTTATTCCATGAGATCCAACATTCATGCTTGGAATATGGAACGGGGTTGACTGGCTAAAAGAAAGAATTGGTTCAACCATGTATACAGTCAGGTGGTATGTGGAAGCCCTTAGCCTGGTCAACTTTTCCTATGTTTAATAAAATCTAAGTTCTATTGCTTTTGTACTTGTTAATATGTCGCTTTAATGGTTTTTATCTCATTTTTATTTTCATGATTAATGTTGGTTATACACATGGTTATATGACTAGTTATTGTCATGGCTATTTTATGTATTTACTTCTAACTGAAAGATTAAGGGATCCAAGACCTAATTGATGTCAAAACAGTTAAGGCAAGAGGGTGGTGATCCTTCTTGTTAAGTCTCATTTCAGTTGTTGGTATTTTATTCTTTTTCTTGTATCATTTCCTGTAGATGGCATTGATGCCAAGTGTTTGACTGAATGTCAGTCCTGGTTGTGGATGGCCAAGCCTAGTCATGGAGACAGTTTTTGATTGTTGGCATTATGATACAGGTATGACACAAGTGTTGTTCTTGATGGCAACTCT
Organism: Pinus tabuliformis; assembly: GCA_031772625.1. Lineage (NCBI taxonomy): Eukaryota > Viridiplantae > Streptophyta > Pinopsida > Pinales > Pinaceae > Pinus > Pinus tabuliformis. Next base: position 1,393,466,501 of record CM062820.1, read on the forward strand.
CTCACATGAAAGATCACAGTATAGCAGGTAAAAAACAAGAGTGAAGAAAGAAAGGTATACGCAGGTTCACTATATACCTAGTCGCGTATACACATTGGTTCACTATATACAAAGGTGCGTATAATGTACACATGCACTTTCATAGAAGGAAAGGCATATACATGTCGGAAAACTAAGTTTTGGTCTGTGATATTTGGACCATGGTATTTTGGTATTGGTCCATGGTATTTGGTCTGAGGTATTGACCCCAGGTATTAGGTCCAAGGTATCAGTCCTACATGGTTTTGGATAGTGGTATTGAGAGAGGCCTAAACCTATATAAGGAGAAGAAGATCATTTGGCCAAAGTGCAAGTGATGAATACCTGATAAAGTTTGAGATCTAGTATGCTTGTTATGGGTTTGTGATGCTTTGCTTGATTTGAACCAAGGATGCACCTATGCAGTTGATGATGGGTAATGGATCGGGATCATAAGGCTTGGAATGTATTATCATTATGTGGTTTGATCATGGATAGACTAGATCTGAATTATTGACACATGTTTTATTGTATAACTATTATGATTTGGGTATTACTGGTGTCTGGAATAGCTGCAATGTTATGAGTAAATATTTGTAGATCTGTACGCGGGTTCACTCTGGTAAAATCTCGTACACACACTAGTTCGGCTCATCAGAGTAGCATATACAATATGAAGTATGATATTTGAAGTTTCAGTTGGATCTAGTTGTTGTTGCGAAGTTTTATGGTCTGCTCTGTGTTCTAGTGGTTGTGTTTTGTTGACAGGGTTTTAGTGATTCAGTATTGGGTGATTCAAAGATTGATGATTGGTTGATGCAATAGTTGTATTGCAGTTATGATTGATTTTTTGCCTCAATGTTGTTGATGGGTCCAGTATGAAAACTGGATGAAACGTGGCCTTCAGATTATGGTGTTGTGCTTCAGGAGTATCTCGTATAAAAATATATGAAAAATGGTCCCTGGAGGAAGAGAGAAGGTCATAGCCTTCTGTAGGCCGGTGCCTACGTACTGGTAAACATATCAGGTAGTACAAGAGCCAGGGGTTGGAGCCCCCTTCTAGTACCAGCTGGAAAACGAGTGAAAGTTGGAGCCTTTAGTAGGCCAGCACCTACGTACTAGTGAACATATTGTTTAGTACAAGAGATAGGGGGTTGTAGCTCCCTTCCAGTAGTAGCTAGAAAATGAGAGAAGGTTGTAGCCTTCTGTAGGTGGGTACCTACATACTAGTATGAGTCTGTGCCAATACAATATTGTAAACATGTTTTTCTTATATTAACGGAAGACAACAATAGGTGGCTTTTGTCCTGCATTCAGTTTCCACCTTATGTCATGGTATTCATGTGTGTGTCTTATGTGTGATGATCTGTTTTGTTTTTACTGCACCTAGTTATTACTTATATGGTTAATGAAGTTCTGATGCACTGATTAAAGATCAACATATAATGGATTAATTGAATCATAAGTTTACTGGATATACTCTAGTTGCATTAAACACAGTTGCGTGTACACGTGGGTTCCCTTAACTGAAGTAGTGTGTATGAATGTGATTATGGAAATGAAAAAGTTAGTGATTTTCTCATACTGATTCACCCCCCCCTCAATATTAGTTCCAACAATTGGTATCAGAGTAGGTCCTTTGGTAAGGAGATCCGTAGAACAATGGGAAATAAAGCGCATCAGAAGAGGAATACAGCTCAAAGGAAAAGTGACAGCCTGCTGTTAGATGGAAGCAAGTATTCAGATTTTGAATCACCTCAGATTGAAGGTGAACCAGCAAGTGAATCATCAAATAAACAAGATCTATTTCACAAAAGGGAGAGTGCCCTCAAAGAAGAAGTTATCAGTTTAAAAGCTCAACTGGAGTGTGCTTTCAGAGTATGTCAAATGCTGCAAGAGCAGAATCAAGAACAAGAAAATTAAATTCTCAAACTAAGGCAACAATTGGAAGAAGGAAGAAACTCTAAAGAAACCTTGAAGAAGAAATATCTGGAAAAGGAAGAACAACATCTGATTGAGGTAAATATCTTGAAAGATAAATTAGAAGAAAAAGATAAACTATTGCAATTTCAAGACAGTACTAAGATGTTGGATGATATTCTTAGTAGTCAAAGGTCGCTTTATATCAAAATTGGTCTCGGTTTTGTTGAATCTATTGAAGGTGAATCTAGCTCACAAGGTGAGGCAAGGAACTCTAATGCAAAATCTGAAATGCTCAACAAGGAGATGAGAGGTCAACCCTATCAACAACCAAAGAAAGAAAGTCTTCAAAGAAAATCCTTTACTCCTAATTGTGGAAGTGATAGACGGTTATTTCCTCCAATGAATAATGTTGCATGTTTTATATGTCATAATTTTGGGCATGTTGCAGCCAGATGCAGAAGTAGAATGGTTCAAAACCGTCACACAAAAAGATCATCATGTTACAGGTACTTTAAGGGATATTGTTTCGCTTGCAGTATATTTTTTCACAAAGCCATTGACTGTTATAGAAGGAATATGAAACATAGGAGATGTTATGCATGTAACAAGCTTGGATATATAGCAAAGGAATGCAAGAGAAGACTTTGGGAAAGATACCAAAAGGAAAAAACATCATCACAGTCGAAGATATGGAAGAAAAAGGAAGTACAGTTAGAAAGATGTGGCATAGCAGAGTATACGAACATGAAAGACGTAGAGGGATCTGAAGGTGTGGAACCTTAGTATTCTAAATCTCATACGCAAGTTTCATAAATACAAGTCATGTGTATATGTGAGTTCGAAGCTGCACAGTCCCGTATATGTTGGTTTGAGGAAAAGCAGTAGGAAAACCTCAAGAAAAAGGAGTTGATATGGTTCAATCAATTATTTGCTCTATTGATGATGGTTACAATCTGCTATTGATGGGTGGAAATGGCTTGGTATTCATAATATGCCATTCAGAAGTGTTTTTGATCCTAACTTGATGTATATATGATTGATGATTCCTTGATACATCTTGCTGATATACACATGATCAGATCTGATAGTGAACAAATGGAACAGGTTCAGGGGGAGAATATGCTTCAAATAATGCGTTGTTGGCATTATGGTTAGAAGTATTTAGTGATGATGCTTATGTGGCTAAATGATACATCTTGCTACTTATTGTTGCTTGGTCAAGAGAATTTTATTGCAGGTTACAGGTTGTTGATGTTGCTGATAGATGCTTATGTTGTAGATTATATATGGTGTATGATAGTTGCTGATGACTATCATGGTCTTGTTTAGATTGCTCATCATTGTTATAAAAGTCATGTATATCATTTGATATAAAGGTCATGAAAAGACCTAATTTGTAACCCCAATTTTCATGGGAAGGATGATGTAATAATGCCTATTTCAGTCATGTATAAACATTTGGTATATCCCCACTTGGCTTGGTGGATGTGTCAAAATGGTCTATCCCCACTTGGTTGGAAGATTGATGTATGTATGAGTCATAGGAAGGTCATACTCACTTAGTTGAGTTGTAGAGTCATGTTATTCTTTTGAAAAATATTTTTGTAGACTCTGCATGTGCTCAGGGGGAGCATGGATGGATTGGTACATATTGGCATGTACAAAGGGAGAGCTTGATCAAAGATTTCAGCATGTACTTAGGGGGAGTATGGAAAGTAGAATGTATATCAAGGGAGAGAATATCTTGGTCCACCCTTTTCCCTTGATGTCAAAGGGGGAGAGTGACTTGGTGTGGTTGTTGCCATCAAGTCCAAAGGCGGAGATTGTTGGCATTATGATACAGGTATGACACAAATGTTGTCCTTGATGGCAAATCTCTCAGATGAAAAATCACAGTATATCAGGTAAACAACAAGAGTTAAGAAAGAAAGGTATATGCATATTCACTATATACGAAGTCGTGTATACACGCAGGTTCAGTATATACAAAGTCGCGTATAATGTACACATGCACTTTCACAGAAGGAAAGGTGCGTACATGTCTGAAAAGTAAGTTTTGGTCTGTGGTATTGGGACCATGGTATTTTGGTATTGGTCCATGGTATTTGGTTCGAGGTATTCACCCAAGGTATTGGGTCCAAGGTATCTGTCCTACGTGGTTTTGGACCGTGGTATTGAGAGAGGCCTAAACCTATATAAGGATAAGAAGATCATTAGGTCAAAGGGCAAGTGTGCAAGTGATGAATATCTGATGAAGTGTGAGATCTAGTATGCTAGTTACGAGTTTGTGATGCTTTTCTTGATCTGAACCAAGGATGCACATATGCAGTTGATGATGGATAATGGATCGGGATCATAAGGCTTGGAACGTATTGTCATTATGTGGTTTGATCATGGATATACTAGATCTGAATTATTGACACATGTTTTATTGTATAAATGTTATGATCTGGGTATCACTGATGTTTGGAATAGCTGCAAAGTTATGAGTAAATATTTGCAGATCTGTATGTGGGTTCACTTTGGTAAAAGCACGTATACACGTTGGTTTAGTTCATCAGACTAGCGTATATAGTATGAAGTATGATATTTGAAGTTGCAGTTGGATCTGGTTGTTGTTGCAGAGTTCTGTGGTCTGCTCTGTGCTCTGGTGACTGTGTTTTGTTGACAGGGTTTTAGTGATTCAGTATTGGGTGACTCAGATATTGATGATTGGTTGATGAAATAGTTGTATTACAGTGGTGATTGACTTTCTCCCTTAATGTTGTTGATGAGTCTAGTATGAAAACTGGATGAAATGTGGCCTTCAGATTATGGTGTTGTTCTTGAGGAGTATCCAGTATGAAAATTTATGAAACGTGGTCCCTGGAGGAAGAGAGAAGGTCATAGCTTCTGTAGGTCAGTGCCTACGTACTGGTAAACATATCGGCTAGTACAAGATCCAGGGGGTTGGAGCTCCCTTCCAGTAGCAGCTGGAATATGAGTGAAGGTTGGAAACTTCAGTAGGTCGGCACCTACGTACTAGTAAACATATTGGCTAGTACAAGAGCTAGGGGGTTGTAGCTCCCTTCCAGTAGTAGCTAGAGAATGAGAGAAGGTTGTAGCCTTCTGCAAGTGGGTGCCTGCATACTGGTATGAGTTTGCACCAGTACAAGATTGTAAAAATGTTTTTCTTATATTAAAGGAAGATGGCAACAGGTGGTTTTTGTCTCGCATTGGGTTTCCACCTTATATCATGGTGTTCTTGTGTGTGTCGTATGTGTGATGATCTTTTCTATTTTACTGCACTTGGTTATTTCTTATATGGTTAATGAAGTTTTGATGCACTGATTAAAGATCAACACATAATGGATTAACTGAATCATAAGTTTATTGGATATACGCTAGTTGCATTAAATACAGTTGCATGTACACGCAGGTTCCCTTAACTGAAGTAGCATATATGAATGTGATTATGGAAATGAAAAAGTTAGTGATTTGCTAATACTGATTCACCCCCCCTCTCAGTGTTAGTTCCAACATTGATTTGTAATTCCTGTGGTCATGTAATATATAAATTCTAAAAGTGTCATTGATTGTAGGCAATGACTTGCGATTTGGGCCTGAAGAAGTGGTTCAAATTTTCGAGATGAAGGAACAACATTGGGAAGAAAAGTCCTTGGATGCATGCATACCCATGTTGTGGGATTGTTTGGAACCTTATGAATGCATGATTTTCCATTTCAAGGGAGCGTCCCTAGGTTCAATGGTAAAAAAACTCTGTGGGATCCAGGGTGTGGTTATTAGAGTGGTTGGGATGATTCTTGGGAGTATTCTTGCTGATGTGGAAGGTTTGTATGGTATGTTTCTATTAGTTCCACTTCCTTAAGGTGAATTAGGAGGTCAAATCATATCATAGTAACTTGTCAGATGTTTACCCTGACTGGTAGGTTACTTAGGTAGATATGGGAGGAGGATGTTACAATAATCCTTTACTCCCTATTATATGCTCAATATATTATGCCATGTTTTCCTCAATATATATCCCCCAATATGAATGCACAAGGTATGAGATTTCCCTCGTGGTGAATCCATCGTGATCATTAGCAAGATTTAATTAAGCAAAGCCTTTCGGTATAAATCACATAAGATAATTTTTTGGCCGACGTGTTTCAAACCAGCAAGTGTGGATCATCATCAGGACTAGATGAAGAACTAGACCATGGAAAATGCTTAAATAGAGAGCAATGTAGAGACATAATTTCAAGTAATGGCTATATTTGAACAATAGTATTTAAATTATAATATTAATTTGTTAATATATTAAAAACAAATACTATTAGGTAATGGCTATATTAAACTTGTAGTTTTTGAAAAGAATATTTAAATAATGATATTATTTCATTAATTTATTAAAAATATTAATAGGTAACAACTATATTAAATGGCTAGTTTTTGAAAAATAATATTTAAATTAATTTAGTAAAACCAAATATTACTAATTTTTGAAAAATAAACTAATATAATTATTTAAATATTATTTTTTAAGAATTAGTAATATTTGGTTTTAATAAATTAATTTAAATATTATTTTTCAAAAACTAGTCGTTTAATATAGCAGTTACCTATTAATATTTTTAATAAATTAATGAAATAATATCATTATTTAAATATTTTTTCAAAAACTAGCCTTTAATATATCCATTACTTAATAATAATTTTTTAAATATATTAATAAATTAATATTATAATTTAAATATCATTGTTCAAATATAGCCATTACTTGAAATTATCTCTCTACATTGCTCTCTATTTAAGCCTTTGCCATGGTCCACCTATTTATTTGGTCCTTATGATGAGCCACACTTGTTGGTTCAAAATGGGTCAGCCAAAATATCCTCTTATGTGATTTCTACCGAAAGACTTTGCTTAATTCATTATGGATCACGAAAGCTTGAATAGAGAGATTAACAAGATTGTCGGGATATTACTAAGAAGATAGTGGAGAAAAAAAAGCACCTGAACATGTAGCCCTTCTAGGTTTTAACCTTGCACATAAATTACCTGCAAACAAAATCTTAGAAAAGGAAAAAATACACAATGGAAAAACATTAAAAAAACAAAGATATTTTCTCCGAGAACCCAAAATTGAGAAAGCTAGATTGATTTTTTTCTTTATGTTCCTTTCAATACTTCAATACATTATATAAATTCCAAATCACTCCTAAGCCTCAATCCATTAACTGTGAGTTAAAACATAATTGTAGTTCTCTTGATCGTATCGACAAAATACCATGGGAAAAACAATCATCCCCAAAAACATGTGAAAACAACCATGCAAAAAACCATTAGTGGATCCACATAAAAAATAAATCAAGGGACACAAACCCCGACCCCTGCTTACGATCACCCCACTATGCCTGACATAATGTAACAACACATGGGTCTATTCATTGAAAGAATATAACACATACTAAACATGTCCAAGGAGACATTAGCATCCTCGTCAATAAGGTACGGTGCAATATCCTTCCCATGAATTTCGATATTATACTCAACAGTCCCAAAATATTTGGAATACCCCATTATATTAGTAACCTTGGCCACCCCATCCTGAAAATCAATTTGCCTTCCCATCCTAAAAATCAATCTTGGAAACAAGGTTGGCCAGAGTATTTGGGAAAAATCCAAAATATTATCCAACGTTTCCACAATATCCTTAGCATCCTTAGCTCCAACCTCAATACCATCCACCTCGACCACAACCATAACCTCAACGACATCCATCTCAAAGATCTACTCCCACTCAACTACCTACACAATTCTTTCTGAACCCAAAAAATAACGTAACTTAGCCCACTTACGAAGTTGAAGCACACAATTTCCAAAAAATCCTCTTGATCTAAGTAATATTCATCTTAGCTTAGGAAGAATATTTCAAAAATAATATTCTCTTACTAACATTGAAGAAGAACATCGAGAATACAAAATTCCATAGGACATTAAAGAATCATAGCCCACATTTGATGGATACCAACAAATATAACTTGATATTGAGGAATTTCAACTATGCTTATCATCAAATTATTTATGCATTTAAGAGACTAATCAACAAATATTAGAATATTTCAGTGACATGGTAGAATAATACATATGGAATGATATATATGATCAAGTGGACCAAAGGCATCATAGCTATATTGAATTTTGGTTCCATACAATCATTAAGATAGAGAACCACCCTCTTCTTCAACCATTCTTGGCATCATCACAATCAAAGAAACAAGTCTATCATATTATAGTATATATGAAACATATATTTCAAACCTGCATATGGGTTTATTTATCATCCTATTGTGTAGATGGCTCCATTAGAAGTATTTCTATACATGAAAGATATTATTTTAAGTATAGTAGGTCAGAAAAGTAAATGGAGAAAGAAGATAAATGCTCAATTGTAAACCTCCTTTGAGGAACTTGAGATATACCCACTCGCTAAAAAACTCCATGAGGAAACCTCTAAGTCTAATAAAAAAGAGAAAAAAATAATAAATATCCCCTCATGAAAACCTCCTTTGAGGAATGGTAGACCCACTAGCGGGTATCCTCCATGAGGTAGTTGGTGGGTGTCAAAAAGTAAAAAGAGAGAAGGAAAAAGATGGAAACAAAGAAGGGAAAAATATATTAGAAAAAAATAAAATGAGAAAAAAAGAAGAGTGATAAAAAAATTATGTTCTTCTTAGTTTGATGAATGTCTAGGTGAAATATAAAATAAATAGGCAAGACATATATGTCAGCTTGCAATCACAAGCACACGTGCCTCTAAAATCGGCAATGAGCCTCTCTGCACCATTTCCATTAATTATCCCATCATTCACAAAGCTTTACCATCATTACCAAAGATTTCCTATTCGTTTTCTCTACTACCTTGAGTTGTTACAATAAATCTCTACAATCCTTCAAAAAGTCATAGAATTAATAAAAAAGGGCATAAATTGTTTTGACCATATCTTCCAATCTGTGCATGCATTGGCCATGTTTTTTTTTTTTTATGGGGAGATGCATAAGGGTGATGGTAACACAATAAAAAATATTCATGAAATTATAGTGTACATTTTCAAGAATTTGGCCACCATTACCTACGACCATTTCTCATATTTCTCGATATTCATGCATGCATTGGCTGAGATTTTTTTATAGGGAGATGCATAAGAGTGATGGTAAAATGCTCAAAAAATTACATAAAAAGCTAGTGTACTTTTTTCAAGAAATTGGCCATAGTCACATCAAGGAAACTTTTAAGGATGGAAAATTACCTTGAAGTTTAAAAACATTGGCAAATCTCACTAGTCCCTAATATGCAAACTATAAAATATTTATTGATATATTTGTAAAATTATTAAAATTTATAATGATTTTATATATAGTATTTATATAATTTTGGCGATTTTCAACGTAAAATAATTTTATATTTTAAGATTTGGACGAATCATTTTTACAAAAGAATGGAAATTAGCAAATCCTTTTTTTAGAAAAGTCATGGAAAATTAGCCCACCTGCAAATATTAGCCCCTAAAATTTTCCATGAGTCATATATGATTATTTCTCATTCTTCTCGAGATTCATGTATCCATTGAATAATATATTTTATGCGGGGGATGCATAAGTGTTATGTTAACAACCTCAGAAAATTATAGGACAAGGAAATCTGTTGTTTGAGAGGTATTGGCTAAATAAGTCTACTACAGGAAGTGGATATATTTTGTAGCCCATATTTGGAAAAAATACATAAAATAAATAGAAAAAATGCATGGTCGGATCTTTCTTCACCTACAAGTAAGAAGAAGGTACCTAGGGGTACCAAACATCCAAACATTACATTGATACTTTCCACCTTTCATTTTTTCCCATCACTATCTCACTATTCATTCATAACACTACAATATTTCCACTCTTTCCTATTAGTCACAAGTGGAAATTAAATATCTCTCCCGCACTACCACCAACTTCCTTTTGGATAATGAAAATTTTCGAAAGGTTCCAATAAGAAAAAGTTATGAATATGAGGATCTTTTGTGGCTACTATAGGAAAATAGGTAGTCCTGTAGCATTCTTCAAAAGCCCTATAAGCCAAAGTCTCCATTATTTGTAAAAGGAGCGATAAATTCCACCATATCCAGAGTACAAGAAAAGAAAGCCTAAGTAGCTACACCACCTTTTGTAGGTTGTTACAGGATCTTTAGCCACCTACAACAACACCACTTTAGCCACCTATAACAACAACAATTAGACCACTTATATTAGAGTCATTTCGAGAAATAATAAAAACACTAAAAAGATTCCAGAAGGTATCCAAAAGTAGTAGTAACAACATCATAATCTCCAAAAAATGTTCAAAGGAAACAACAAGCAGCAACTATATCTCAAAAATATCAAGCATAATCATCAGATGTAGGAGAAAAAAAATCAAAATATCATGTAAGTTCATCAAAAGAAACCTCAAGTTCTACAACAACAACATCCGCATCACCTGTAAAAGGCACAGAAGGTAGGCATGTATATCCACCTCTCTAACCTCATACTTCAAATTTATACAGCTTGTGAAAACATTAAAAGTGTTAGAATGAACTGTTTTTTATTTCTAGATTTTTCTAGAGGAAGCCTTTTCCATATCTAGTAATGGACATCACTTTTCCACCAAGACCCCATGTATGTGGGATAGGGGCAATAAAAAAGTAGAAAATACTCAATAATGTGTGTTGTTATCATAGTGTACAAAGTAGGTGGGGGTCAACTAACTTAACTTAAAGTAATTTGAGATTGTTTTGAATGCAATGTTGTTAGTAAATAAATAAAAATAAATAAATAAACTAATGAAGACCCAACATCACTATAGGAATAAAGTGTAACTCTCAGCCTATAAATTAGATACTATAGGATCCTACATGAACTACTACAAGAGACAGACTACTACAAAAACCTATAGGCACTGCTACAAGAAACAAAAACATTGCTACAGGAAGATTTTTTTTTCTAAAAATAGCCATAAAATATTAGAGTGACTTAAAATGCAACATGACCTTCAAAATAAATATAAGTCACAGTGCTTCCCACTCACATTTGGAGAAAATGTTAAGAATATTTTAGTTTTCTAAGATACCTTTTTTTTTGCATTATAAAGTCTTAATTCAAATAGTACAGTAATTAGGTGGTATGATTTTTTTTGTGTGTGTGACAAATGGTGAAAACCTGCATTATATGATTAGTTAATATTCTTCTCTTTTCCTATATTTGAAAATAAATAAAAGATTGAATCCCTTCTGTACAACAAAATTCCTTGTTGCATAGGGATCCCTAAACACTAGTAGTAGTAGTGACCCAATCAAAGTTAGAACACATAGAGACAAAGGAAGAAACAAAAGAAAAAAATAAAGATGCAACAAAAGTAGCAATATAGGAAGAAATAAAGAAAAACATAGAGGTAAAAATAGACTCATCAAATCCAAAATTAGAGAAAAAAATCGCTAAAACAAACCGAGTTAAGCTTCACTAAGCATAAACAGAGGTTCATACCTCCTTTTCTATTGGGACTACAAGAAAATAAAATGCATGAAGAAGAAACAAAGAAATGGAGGGAATTTGAGGAAAATACAAGATTTCATCCGATAAGGGAAGCTATATCAAACATATCATGGGATGTTAGATAAACCATTCGGGAAATGAATGAAGAAAAGTGGAGAAAAAAAGATGAATAGGTATGCTCAAAGGATGAGAAACAATTTTAGTAGGGGGTTATGGTGGGCCTCCCAATTAGATATATATTAAGGACCATCTAAGTTTTCCTAGATACATTAAACCTCATCTTTAAAATGTTCTTAGGAAGGTTTATAGATGATTACCATATCTTGTGTGCCTAATGTGTTTATTGTGAAAAATATTGAGAATATTTGATATAGATCACAAGGAATCTAGTCAAGAGAGAAAAATGGGACCTATGCTTTGTTGAATGATGATCTAAACTTGGCCAACTTAGAGCAATTACTACCCATCCTTGCAGATGCGAGGTCATAGGGAACCAAATCCCATTTTCTAGAATTTGGAGGTAACAAAACCTCTCTTCATGGAGGTTTCTCTGATATTTCTTGTATGAGCCTATTTTCTAATTCATGAGAAGAACTCTTCAATTTCTAGTTTGATTTTCTTTCAGGGACCTACATCTCGTTCGGTTAGGGCCGAAACCAAATTCTAAAGCCCCTTCTTGTATTTTTAGTTTTCATGCATTATTTGAAATATATATAGTTTTGCAATTTAAGTTCTCAATATTGTCTTCTGCAGGATTGATAAATCAATTTATTTATGAGTTTTATCGACGTCTTCACTTAGTGAATTTAGCCATATTTATTTAATGCAATTTAGTGGCCTTTCTCATGCACTAGCCTACTTATTGTGTTATTATATAATTTTTGTTCATATATTTATGGATTCTATGTTGCTTAAATTCTTGTTTTGTAGAGCTACAAGAAATTCAAGGTTTTTTTTGTTGTTGCATAAACCGATCCATAATAAGTGCCTGAGTCTCGGAAATACTCCTTCACTCTCTTTTGACACTCCTGAACCTTATTCATCAGTAAAAATACAAGTATGCCACTTAAAACTTCTCTCGGTTGTTCCCTATAGCGAGATATGAGACTCTTGTAGCAGTGTATAGATTGCATCAAAACACCTCTAGATTTGTACAAGAAGTCTATATATCATTCCATAGCACATTAAAATGCACATCAATCCCTAGAGATGGAGTTTTGAAGTTCAGAGACCCTTTAGAAAAACTTAAGCTATTATTTATAGAAAAACTTTCCTTTCTTTTATATAATTAGGGTTTATTGTTTGAATGTATTCTTTCAATTGTAATTTGATTTATCATGCATCATAGAGTAAAATTTATTTTTCTCTAAAATTCTTCAAATCATTTTCTTTCCTTTCCTACAGTTAGCATAGGTTTATTTTCTGTCATTTACTTTCCTACAAAATAGAGTAGGTTTATTTCCTATCATTTACTCTTCTATTTCCTGTCATGTACTCTTATGCAAATAGAGTATGATTATTTCATATCGTTTATTTTTCAACCAAAATATTAGAGTTAATTTATATTGTTTACTATCCTACAAACTACCATAGGTCTATTTTTTGTTACTTTTTTTTCTTAGAATTTATTGTATCCTAGATAGAAAAGTGATTTATGTACATTTTCGCTTCTCTTTAGTCGCATGAAATACACCAAATAAGAATGAATTTAATTCTACACATATAATGTCGACACCTTGTATATTTGTACAAACCCCGAGTTGATAGTGAAAGTTGAAACCCTCAGGAGTTTCAACATTGTTGTTGTAATATTGAGGGTCATCACCTTGTCATGGATTTTAAAGTTCTATATGTTGGCATGACCTATATTAATATGATCGATCTTATAATTGATGGACACTAAGTACAATTATAAAACATACAGATATATGGAATAAATGGCATTATCTTAGGCCAATAAAGTTTTCATTGGATATGTTTGAAGCTTATTGATTTAAGGAATGCCATATTTCAATCTAGTGTGATTCATTGTCATTAGTCATAGAAAACATGTAAGCAAAGATCAAACTAATGGATTGTGTTAGTAGGCCACAAGAGTGGCACCTTGCTAGGGTCTCCACAATTGAATAAGATGTTGACACGTTGACTTGACTTGTATAGTTAGTACAATGACTTTGCACGGGAGTGCTCCACATCCTGGGCACTATAGCGATATAGCATACCCAATAATATGAAATTAAGACGATGAAATAACAAGTCCAAATATGTAGTGGAGTTATTTATGGTTGACAATTATAAAGTTGAGGTCACAAGTTCAATTCGTCGATTTGAAAGGTTTGGACTATTTTACATTTAATTTTACTTTTCCACCAAAGAATTTCATTTTTTCAAATACTTAAATAATTGACGATGTACATTTTGTCACTTTTTCATTGGAAAAGGGCCATTTTTTAAAAGTGCACTTGAAAAGAGGCCAGTTATAGAAAATTTCACTTAATAAATATTTTTGGATGGTTTTCATGAGTTTTTGGCATCAATATTTGTCCAAATTGAAATATAGAAGAAGCGTAGTGATCAAAGCTTAGTGGTCAATAGTTTTGGAGGCTTGGAATGCCTTGTTGGAAAATATCTGAAGATCAGAATGTCCAATTTATGTTTTTAAGATATATGAACATGTTGCAGTGGTTTTGGATACATGATGAAAACAAGTTTCAAGAAGAAATTTGTATGACCAAGTTATTGAACTAGTAGAAGTAGAGTATGGGTTGTAGCATGGATGCCAATAGAAGTGATTGATATGACTGTTTGTTTGTAGTGAAAATGGTTAAAAGTTATGACAATGATTAAAATGACAATGGTCGGTTATGATAATGATTGTAATGGTGTTGATTGCAAGTTATGGTAGTGGTTATGGTTGTGTTTGCAGATTTTAGTTTGACTTATGATTTAGTGATTATAAAGGATGGAAATCGATCTAGTTTGAAAATGACATGAAATATCTATTCACATGGAGTTTAAGGGGGAATTGGGTTCATCCACTAATGTTCGAGCCTCAATCGGGTAGGAACGTAGAGTGGGTTGGATCTTGTTCATCATTGAGGTTGGTGCCTCAACTAGATTATAGCATGTAATGAGTAATTTCTTTCATTTTCTTGAGGTTGTCTCTTCTATCGTGTTATGGCCTACCACAAGAGGCAACTTGCATATCTTGGTGGTGGTTTCCTCCATTAGGACAGAGGCAGTGAATCTATGTAATGGATTAAAAATAAAGAAGAAGAAGAGTTCGGGTTTTCTCCTACATGGGTTTCCACAGAAAAGCTTGTGTCTTTTATGATGTGATGTCTTCTTGATATGTTATTGATATGATGGAATATTGATGATGGATTGTTCTAGTTGATGATATGATTCCTATGGTTGTGATTTATTATTATATGAATGTTTAATTGTGAAAGGTTTTGAAATGGTAAAATTGATCTCACACTTATTCAACCCCCGTCTTAGTGTGACCTTTGAGAAAACAAGTGGAATTAGAGAAGGTTAATTTTAGAACAAATAACTATAGGAGGGTTGAATTCAAAGAAAAATGGCCACAACTAGAGTAGTGGGTAAGTCTCCTATGTTTGATGGGTCGAGTTATGCATTTTGGAAGATAAGGATGGAGACATATCTCATATCCTTGGGATAAGGAGTTGTGTCAATTATGAATACATTATAAATTTCCTAATGCAATTCCAATAGATGCAACAGAAAGAGAAGTCCACACATTCAAAGCACAAGCCAAACTTACTATCTTAAGTGGCTTGGAACAATTACAATTTGTCAAAGTAATGTAATAGAATTCAACTCATGACGTATGGAATAAGCTCAAGACTTATTATGAAAGGGATGCAAATTTCAAAGAAGGTACGTCGCAAGCTCTTATGGGAAATTTGAAAGTTTGAAGATAGAAGAAGATGAAGATATTTCCTCATATTTTCTTTGAGTAGAAAATATAGTCAACTACATTGCAGGTACCAATGAAGAAGTCAAGGTTAGCTATTTTGTTCGAAAGGTTTTGAGATCACTTACATCATGATTTAATCACAAAGTATTAGTCCTAATGATGATCCACACTTGTTGGCTTGAAATGTTGACACAAAATTTGGTTGTGATGTGTCTGGAAATACCAAATCAAAATAAACAAGTTGTCCATGGATCAAATTCATGGAAATCTCTTAGCATATGAGTAAATAATAAAGGAGGATAAATTGGGAGTCAAATAAGGAGCATCCAAATCATCCAAAGAAGAGAAAATGTAATAATATCAACGAGACTCTAATTCCAATGAATAAGAAGATAAACTTGTCTGAAAGTTGAAGAGAGGAACCTACATTTTCAAAGGTAAGATTCCTTTCAAAAACTTTGCATAAGGAAGTGTAGGTTTTTAAGCATATAAATTTCCTTATGTGAAGGTTAATGATAGTGATAATGAGTCAATATTCAAATCCAAGCGTCAAAAGAAGAAGAGAGTCAATAAGAAGAAAAAATTATATTCAAAAGACGTAAGTGAAAGTGAAAGAAATGAAAGTGTGACTGATGAAGAAAGGGATGAAATAATATTTATTACTCAAGAAAAATAACCTGACATAAAGAAATTAAAATAAATAATGATCCTCAAAAAAAGAAAAGGTCAACTGATGCAACAAGTTCAAGACAAAAACCCAAGGGAAGGCACTATTTTTTTTTATTGAAGTTCAACTAGGGGAATAATAAAGGGTAATGGAATTTATTCCTGAACAGATAAATGAAGAGGAGAAAATTTGTGAAATATTAGAATATGAGGAAATTCTCTTAAGAGAAGAATTGGGGCAACTAAAGTCAAATTTTCATAAAGAGACTGAATCCCTAGATCACATTCTTAGCATGCAAAAGTCTCCACTTATTAAATAGCTCTCATCTACCAAGGAAATTGTGAGGCATCCAGGAAACATGGTCCCCTAAGCTCATCATATGAAGATCACTCCCTGAGGCTTGATCATAAATTCATAGCATCTAGAAACAACTGTCTTGAAGTTCCAAGGAAAGTGATGAGCCAGGCTAAGCATGTACATTTTCATGTCTCTCGAAATAATTCTTGGAAGGATCAAAGTACACTGAACTAGAATGATGATGAATAATCCACAAGCATAAATAAAGTAGGTATTGAAAATCAGAAAATAAGTATGTCCCCTCACCAAATAATCCATAAAAATCAATCAAGCATGTGTTGAAAATCAACAAGGGAAAATAGATCCTCCAAGAAGTTACTTCAAAAGGTCGAGATCTCCTTCTAAGACCAGATACTTAATATGTTTTTTGGTTATTGTTTCTCATGCAAAAATTTTTGCCACAATGCACATGATTGCAAGACCTATGATATTATGAGATATACAAGATATCATCAAATACCTAGATGGATAAATGTAGACCAAATTAGGAGAATACCTTACAGATTTCTGTAAGTATTGAAGGTTGATGTTGAATTCCAAATATGTCACAATGAAGGTCATATAACATGAGACTACATACTCAATTCAAGGTGGTACATCAAAGAGGAAATTCTTATCAATGTAAGATGATGGAGAATAGGTCAATGGGTACCTCAATTAGATCATATTTCTTCGATCTATTCCCATGGTGAAAACGTCTTCAAGACCATAATTTTTCAAATCAAGACTTAAGGAAGAAACTATATGAATGAAGAAAATATGTGGGCTATGAAAATAAAAAGTATGACTTTATGATGATAAATTCAATTAAAATAAATGATCATGAATTAGAAAATGTGGAGATGACAAGTAGTTTTCAATGAAGGAGCATGGTTGCAAGCAGAGACTTTAAAATTACACCATTGGTGTCAAGGGAAAACTTTAGAAGTATAAGATTGGAAGAATGGTTTTAGGAGGAAAATTTATCAGAATGGCAGCATAGTATAAGGAAGGAGGCATGCTTTAGTTAGGTCCATAGGATCATCCAGGAATAGGTTATGGAGATTTGACATATACTTATCATGTTCACTCATCACCATGTCACTTTAAATAGACATATGTAACCCTTTTCCATTGATGTTAAAGGGGAGATATTTTATACATTGATATTAATTGAGCAAGGAATTGAGTTAGGGAGAGATTACAGGCATTGATAGTGACCATGGAAGCCATTTGTCCAGGGGTTTTTTATTTATTTATTGACATCAATGACCATCAATGTCTAATGGTGCCTCCATAAACAACAAAGGGGGATATTGTTTCACATAGTGTTTTCATTCATGACAACAATATATTATTGATCTCAAAGGGAATTTTTTATGCAATAACAATATCATTCATGATTCCTAAGGAAGAGAAAGGACTCTCCATGAAGTAGTATGAAAGTTAGGATTCTTAGAGGATCTCATTAAATTTGTTTCAATTTACTTAAGTTTTTGATGGATTTATGATGTCCAAATGATCCTATAAATAGTATGGTTGCGTAGATCCCAGTGATACCTTTTTAATGGTATATCCTTATTTGAAAACTTCCTCCTTGATGATAAGCTATGGTTATTTAAATATTTGAATTAAACATAGGACCTAAAATATGAGGTCAAAAACATTTGAGACCAAATTTTTTAATAAGTGTGAAAATTCAAGGAATATTGACTACTGACCAAGAAATCAATAGTCTTGAATGCACAAACATGCACAATTTTTAACATTGTTAAAAAGTGTGCATATTTTATTTGACCCAACCATGAACAAATGGATAAAAAATGAAGTAGTAGAAAATATGTGGTGCACTTTGACTACCTGGAAGTGATGACGTAGACCCCAAAATGAACATGTGGTTCTATTACAAAGTAAGTGGTGATGTAGCAACTCAGACACGTGGGAATAACTTATAAGGCATGATGTGGTATGTTATGTGATGTGGAAACTATGTGGCATGAAATGTCATCAACTGACATGATGATGATGATGCAAAACCTTGAGATGTTGCCACATGGTAGGGACAAATGGTAATTTTTAACTGATGAAAAGCCCAAAAATGAGTGACATGTGGAACCCCTCAAGGGCTACCACATGACATGATGGCATCATGTTGACATCATCAAAGAGATGACCAATAATTGTAGGATTCCAGTCATATGGAAATGATTGTATCACTAGATGGAGCCAAAAATTCAAATTTGGTGGCAATGGTTCTATGGTCAACTCTCAAATATTGGGACCACAATATCACTTTATATTGCATATGATCATGGACTAGTTATAATGTGAATTGAATCAATCTGAAGACATAATGAATTGAAGAAGTTTGGTTATAGTTATGTATATTCTAGGAGGTATGTTCTTTTTTGTGTTCTGGTTTGAAGACTAAAACATGAAAATGTTTATTGGATATGTTTCAAAAGGTTCATTGATGTAACACTGGTTCAAGTCATGGGGGAGGAATTTTTTTTCATTAGAAGTTGTAACCATATTTTTGGTGAAACCTTCTCACAAATTTTAAAGTTATATATGTTGGTAGACCTATATTAATCCAATCGAGTTTATAATTAATGGATCTCAAGAACTGTTATGTGAGATCTAGCTATAGTTGGCATAAATGGCATCGTTTCATGCCAATAAAGTTTTGATTGGATATAGTTGAAGCTCAGTGATTTGAAAATTTCCATGTTTTGGTCCATCATTGTCATTACTTAAAGAAATCACATAAAGGAAGAGAAAAGTTACATGTGATGTTTATATGCCACAAAAGTGGCATGTTGGTAGGGTTGCCACAATTGAATACAATGTTGGTAGATTTCCTTGACTTGTATGGTTTGCATAAGGAATTTACATGATGTCACAAACTCTGATACAAAATATTTGGAGCTTGACAATATTTAGAGGGTGAGTGAATCAATATGGTACTAATGGATGAATCAAATCACTTTTTCATTTTCCTAAACATTTAACAAAATCATGAGTTAATTTACTAGAAACATGTTAGTTAATTAGTAGATTCATATATATAAATCATATGAGAAGGAATACAAATAACCATAAGAGTATCAGATCAACACACGGACACATAATAACACAAAATGTAAGGTGGAAACCCTTCCAAGATAAAAAGCACCATGTCCTTTTTTCTTCTTTTTCTTCTTATTATTATTAAAATCATTCTTCTACATCAAATAACTGACATCACTAGTTTGAAAGCCACAAATTTTTATTTGTATGATAAAAAAACTCACTCCAAGCCACTACCTAATGGAAGCTACCACTCACTCAATTATGAAGGCCCAAACTTGCTACAAACTAGGACCTGCGGGATGCCCCAACACCCAATAAATTTTCTAGCCAACAATCAAAATTTCTTAGGGCACAACCTGAAGGAAGCCACCACTTGTCAGTAGGCCACAAATCACACATTGAAGGCCCCAAACTTCTACCTCTTGTGGATCTCTTTTCCTTCATTTTCAAACTAGGATCCACTTCTATCTATATACAAACGAATGTGAGTCTCATTTTTTCCTATATTCAAACTAAACCAAATTAGACTCTCTACTCAACTGAATATAAAGCTCTATACAATACAAATGACCTCTTACAATCAATCAACACTCTCTCAATGATATACCTCTCTACTCTTGCAACTATATTACACACCCTAATAGTATCAAGTTCTTCACTCCTAGCATCAATCAATCTACAACCAACAACCAATAAATCACTAAAATTTACATATAAGAAACACCTAACTAAACTCTCTATAATATGTAAATACAACATACAAAAATACTAACAACAATGTTACATCAAATTATGACATACAAGGTTGTATGTTGCACACACATACTATGGAAACCATATAAAATTCACAACCATATAATGATAACAAACATCCACACTACCATGTCTCCAACAATCCTTCCAATCACATTGATAGTCACACACACCCAATACTCAACCATCAATATTTTCCTCTTTCCATAAACACTAGTACTTCTAATTGTTGTTCAAATGTACTCTGATATTTCTCATCACACATATCTCTAAATATTCCTTGTCACACCATCAATCTCTAATCCCCACACACTTTCCAACACTCAATCAAAACATATCCTACAATTTTTCATTATGTCATTTCTCTACAAATCCATGCACACTATTTTCACCAAATTTCTCTTCCACAAGTGTTCAAATTCTAATCTATGCGCACTAGTATATACAATCACTCTACCTCTCTATCACTCCATGTGATTTTGGTTCCAATCTCTCTACCTCTCTATCACTCCATGTGCAAGCCATCCTTTGCTACACTAGTCACTCTTCATCTCTATACCATTACATCTAAAAACACACTATAGGACATACAGTTACACCTTCATCACACTATCTCTTCATATGAACATTATGTCCAACCTTAGCATTGTCCAACACTTACATATTTAACTATAGTGCTAAACACTTTCCCAATCAACCAAATCAACCACCACCTCAATGAATTAGCTCATTCATAAATGTATTTTGGAGTATTTTAACAATATGAGCTATTATATTAATCAATGCATTAACTTTGTGACTGAATCAAATGAATTTAAAGCTTTCCACTACTTGTACTAGATAAACTCCACTACGACAAAAGATATCTCATCAATGCATTCACATAACATCAATACCATGATTGAAAATGAAATCAATTGGAATATTATAGATCAGTTCAACAATATTGATTGCACTTAATATCCTAGGCAATTTAAGTGGTTGTGCTCATGGTATTCATTTTATTCACCTACAAGAAAGTGTTGCAGGATCTACATGGGAAGATTGTAGTAAGTGTTCTTTTCATACAAGGTGTAGAAGATGACATTGCCTCAATGTTGCTTTGTGACAGTGGACTGATCGTATCACTCTAGTAAACTTGGAGATTTCAAATCTCCTCTACCCAAATTTACTAAAACTTCTTCAATGCTTCCTCAGACACCTGCACGAACTCTTCATACCTCAACAACACATAAAAACTAACCAAAACATCATAAAATTTGGTCAGTAGTTGGTTGACATCATTTCAAAAAAAGGTTGGCTCCATTGTTAACACCAATGCCAGCATTATGTTACCAATAGTCTCGCCCTTTCGAATTGATGGAAACCTTTAGCCATTTCAACATTTTTTTCTTCTTTCCAATGTGGTTAAATAGTCCCACTCTCTGTTATTGGTTGTGTTACTCTCCCCATTTGAAATTAATGGAAAAGGTGATGAAGTATTGTTGAAACACATTGTTGAAACTAGCGAAAAGGTTGATACCAATTATTTTGCTGATGAAACAAAATCAGTTATACCATCCTTGCAAGATAGGAATTAGAATTATTAAAAATAGCAATAAGAATTTCCAATTTAATTTTTCCTTGAATTAAATTATGAATTAAAATTGTAATTAAGTTAAATTGACTTAATTGACTTACGAAATTTGAGTTGGAAGCCTATCTAAAGTCATGTAGAGTGATCCCTAAATTTTAGCGGGCTAGATTGAGTTCTTTTGAGTTGAAATTAGATAACTTAGTTTAACTGAGTTATAAACTAGTTGTAATTGTTGGAGGAACTAGTCGAGGTCTATTAATGGAATAGTGCACTACTGCGTCACTAGTACCACAATAGTTAACTGAATATTAACTCATAAATAACTCATGCATATCAGTTCAAAGGAAGACCCAGTTGAGATTAGAGTGGAGGGACAATGTACTATCAGTTGTATAATATTCCAATGTGTAAAGATGGTGCATGGAATCAGTTGAGGACCTATGTTTGGATTATTCATTTATGGAGGAACGATTTCCCAATTAAATATTGTTAACACTCTCAGGAATTGTGAAAGGAAGTAGGGGCTTGGTAGGCAGCAGCATTGTCTAAGTGTTGGACTTTTTTGGCTTGTGAGGCACAAAGTTAAATCATACTTGTGCAGGGATTGTTATTGTGTGGGAAAGCATTGTATTTTCTTCTCAGATATTATGGTTAATGAAATATATATAGTCGGGGATTTTAGTAGTTGTTTCCTAAGAGAAATGTCGTGTTATGTGCGATTGATATTCTTCCTCTTTCTTCATATTTTTTTCATCGATCATTTTTGGTTTTCGCTAAGAAGAGTAGAGTAGATTCTTTTCTTGTGTTTAGAAAACTACATGAGTTATTGAATCTATTGTAAATGTCAACATGGTATTAAAGCTTAAGAGAGTATAGAAGAGGATATTTGGAGTTTGTTGTGCAGGTGAAAAATAAATTTTCAAGTTCATATTTTGGATCAACAATATATATTTCTATGGCTTTTCTTCAATATGCCTTGGAAGGTATCTCAAATTACATAGCATGGAAGGATAGGATGGGAGCAGTGATGGAAGACAATGGCCTCAGCGAATTCATTGATCAAGACATTCCTAAACCTCTCGAATCATATCCTAAACATATGGTCAAATGGAGAAAATGTGTGGCAAAGACGACGTGGATTATCCTTGAGAGAGTTTGAGATCACATTGTCTCAAGTCTCCATTGTAAGAAAACTCCATACCCAATGTGAAAGGCATTGAAAAACCTGTCTCAGAAGAGCAGTGAAAATAAGAAGCTGGCACTGAAGGAAAAACTTCGAACGATCAAAATGGAGAAGGGAGACCCTATTTCAAAGTACATGACCAAGTTCACTCAACATTGTGATGATATTGGAACTGTCGGGATTACTATTTTCGAGGACGATATGGTGAGCCTAGCTCTTCTTGGACTTCCCAAGAGTTGGAGAAGTTATTAGGAATCTGTCAATGGAAGGGAGAAGCTGCCACATTGGGAACGACTATGGTCAGATTTGGTATAGGAAGATATTTATAGGAACACTAGGGATGGATCATTATCAAAGACCGATGATGATGAAAATTGTGCCTTAGCGGGTGATGCAAAGAAAGGGAAAGGGAAGGCATCCCATTCCAAATCAGATTCTTGTCATGGAGGCAAGAAGAAGGACATGTCTATAGTCAAGTGCTTTCATTGTCATGATATAGTACATTTTGCTACAAATTTTCTAATCAAGAAGTCCAAGAAGAAGCCCTCAAGAGGAGTAGTAGGTGAGGCTCTTGGATCACAATTCAAACTGGAATTTACCCTCATTTCATGTATGGTGTCATCAATGATGTGTATGGTATCTAGAAAGTGGAGCTTCTTTCCACATGACTACTAACAAGGAGATATTTAGTAACTTGGAGGAGAATTTTGTTTAGATTCATATCAAGATGGCTAATGATGGGAGGTATAGTGCTATCAGGCTTGTTAAATTTAACTTTCATAGGGAGTCAACTGCTCCCCTCACTTTGTGAGATGTGATGTATGTTCTTGGTTTCAAGAAGAACTTGGTAGTTGTTTCCATGTAAGAGGATGTAGGCTATGATGTGATCTTCAGTAATGGAAAGGCATTTCTTTGTCACATAGCCATGGGAGAGGTACAGAGGATAAGGATTTGGGTGAATGGTATGTACAAGTTGGAGGTAGAAGATTGTGTTTCCTTAACCACGAAAGAAGATAGGGTGCAGAGCTGAGACATCAGTGGGTTGTGCCACAAGATTTTGGGTCACTTGCTTCATGGTGCTTTGAAAGTCATGTAGAAAATTTCTACTGGTCTTCGTAAAGGTACACTAGAATAAGTTGACACATGCAAAGGGTGTACTTTGGAAAAATTCACCAAAGATTCCTTTCACGACAAAGACAATTGAGCACAGGTGATTCTCAATCAATTCCATTTAGATGTGTGTGGACCGACCTTGAAAGCATCCATGGCCAAGAATAGGTATTATGTTATTTTTTTGACAATTTTTCTTGTAAATGATGGATCTTTTTCATGCAGAAGAAATATCATACTTTTACTAAGTTTTGTGAATTTAAAGCATTGGTCGAGAAAGATATTGGAAAGAAGGTTAAAGCTCTTAGTAGTGATAATGGTGGAGCATATGTGTTGAATGAATTTTAAAACTTCTACGTGGAATAAGGTATTTGATAAGAGTTGACAACACCTCATAACCCACAACATAATGGGGCCACTAAAAGGAATAACATAAGTATTGTAGGGAAAACACGGGTGATGTTGCATGGCCATGGCCTACCACTACACTTGTGGGTTGAGGCATGAAACAAAACTATTTATTTGCAAAACAAAATCCATCGTCAAATTCTTAGGATGAGTATAATAGAGGAGGCCTTCCCAAGGAAGAGACGAGATATGGGTCATTTCAGGATTTTTGGATCATTGGTATATATGAACATGAGCAAATATGCATGGAAGAATCTTGAGCCAACAACAAAGTTGGTAATAATTTTTGGGTACACTGATACACCTCATAACTATTGAGTGTACCTCGTGGCGAGTAGGATGATAGTGGTTTGTAGGGATGTAAAATTCGATGAAAAAAGGCCATGAGATGTTCCCATAAGAGGGAGCTTTAACTACATGCAGTTGAGGATATTTTATCTCCTAAGGAGGAACCTTAGATTGATGTGGAGAAACCACATGTAGAGGATCCAGTAGTGAAGACATCTAATCAAGCATAGTCTTCCAGAGATGGGAGAAAGCACACCATAGAGGCTAATAGGCTATTGCATGATGCAAGAGAGAATGAGGGAGAACCCACATCACAATACAAGAAGTGGAAGTCACCTGAGAGGTACACTAGATACATGGCTCTTATGAGTGGATGTGTTGATATAGAGCCATCTTCTTTTGAGGAACCAGTGCAAAAACTAGTTTGGGTTGATGCCATGGTTGAGGAGTATGACTCCATTATCAAGAACATTATTTGGGATGTGCTCCCAAGGCCAAAAATAAGTGAGTGGTGAGTTCCTGATGGCTTTATAAGGTAAATCAAGCAAGGGATAGTATTGTGGAGAAACATAAGGCCAGGTTTGTGGCATGAGTATTTTCTCAAGTTGACGGGCTTTTATTATGATGAGACATTTTCTCCTATTGCAAGGTACTCATCAATTAGATCCGTTTTGGAACTATCATTGTAGATGGGTTGGAAGATACATCAAATGGATGTAAATATGACCTTCCTTAATCGAATGATTAAGGAAGGGGTTTATATTGAGTAGCGTGAAGGTTTTGAGAGCTTTGACCAACAGTCGCACGTGTACCGACTCCAACGAGTGTTGTGTGGCCTGAAGTAAGCACCCCATGCTTCGTACACCAGGATAGATAACTACGTCACCAAGTTGGGCTTCACCAAAAGTGAAGCAGATGTGAACCTTTACCATATTCTTATTGAAAGTAAATTGTTGATTATTGTTTTATGTGTCGACGATTTGATTCTGATAGGTAATGATAAGCTGATTACGGCTTGCAAAGAGGATCTCGCAAGAGAGTTCAAAATGAAGGACTTGGGGCTCATGCACTACTTTCTTGGCATGGAAGTATGGCAAAGTGATGAGGAATGTTTTGTCTCTCAGGAAAAGTATGCCAATGATAAACTAAAATGTTTCTACATGGAGAGAAATAAACCCATGGAGACTCCTCTAGCAAGTAACTGGAGGAAGGAGGACACTACCTCCAGTGAAGTAGTGGAAGCTACTATTTACAGGAAGCTTGTGGGTTCGCTCATGTATTTGGTGAACACACGATAGAACATGTGTTATGTAGTTATCCATATTTAAGTATGGGGGATTTACGCAGTGCATTATATTAGATATCATTTTTGGGATTCAACTGCGTTAAGTAAGTCATTCAAACGTATGACCATTTCCATGAGAGGTAGTCGTAACTGACTAATTTCTCATGATTTTTGAATAGTTCACTTAGCACTCATTGCATCGAGTGATGCTCACAGGGGTGAAGAAGTGGGATTGAAACTAGTGAAATGTGGAGAACGAATCACATAGCATCAATCATCACTTCCGGGGCTTGCACCCGGTAACCAGGACTTCCCAGGAGGTCACCCATCCCAGAACTCCTCTGGCTCAAGCGCGCTTAACTGTGGAGTTTTTCCCCACAAGGGATCTCTACTTGAATGGTTCATGAGGCACAATACTTGCTAAGGTTGCACTGCGTAAATCCCCCATACTTAAATTCAAAAAGAGTCAAGGGATCTCTACTTGAATGGTTCATGAGGCACAATACTTGCTAAGGTTGCACTGCGTAAATCCCCCATACTTAAATTCAAAAAGAGTCAAGGGATCTCTACTTGAATGGTTCATGAGGCACAATACTTGCTAAGGTTGCACTGCGTAAATCCCCCATACTTAAATTCAAAAAGAGTCAAGGGATCTCTACTTGAATGGTTCATGAGGCACAATACTTGCTAAGGTTGCACTGCGTAAATCCCCCATACTTAAATTCAAAAAGAGTCAAGGGATCTCTACTTGAATGGTTCATGAGGCACAATACTTGCTAAGGTTGCACTGCGTAAATCCCCCATACTTAAATTCAAAAAGAGTCAAGGGATCTCTACTTGAATTGTTCATGAGGCACAATACTTGCTAAGGTTGCACTGCGTAAATCCCCCATACTTAAATTCAACAAGAGTCAAGGGATCTCTACTTGAATGGTTCATGAGGCACAATACTTGCTAAGGTTGCACTGCGTAAATCCCCCATACTTAAATTCAAAAAGAGTCAAGGGATCTCTACTTGAATGGTTCATGAGGCACAATACTTGCTAAGGTTGCACTGCGTAAATCCCCCATACTTAAATTCAAAAAGAGTCAAGGGATCTCTACTGGAATGGTTCATGAGGCACAATACTTGCTAAGGTTGCACTGCGTAAATCCCCCATACTTAAATTCAAAAAGAGTCAAGGGATCTCTACTTGAATGGTTCATGAGGCACAATACTTGCTAAGGTTGCACTGCGTAAATCCCCCATACTTAAATTCAAAAAGAGTCAAGGGATCTCTACTTGAATGGTTCATGAGGCACAATACTTGCTAAGGTTGCACTGCGTAAATCCCCCATACTTAAATTCAAAAGGAGTCAAGGGATCTCTACCTGAATGGTTCATGAGGCACAATACTTGCTAAGGTTGCACTGCATAAATCCCCCATACTTAAATTCAAAAAGAGTCAAGGGATCTCTACTTGAATGGTTCATGAGGCACAATACTTGCTAAGGTTGCACTACGTAAATCCCCCATACTTAAATTCAAAAAGAGTCAAGGGATCTCTACTTGAATGGTTCATGAGGCACAATACTTGCTAAGGTTGCACTGCGTAAATCCCCCATACTTAAATTCAAAAAGAATCAAGGGATCTCTACTTGAATGGTTCATGAGGCACAATACTTGCTAAGGTTTTGCAAATGGGGTAGCAAGCTAAGTGGGCTTGATTGTGGGGAAAAACTCTACAGTTAAGCGCGCTTGAGCCAGAGGAGTTCTGGCATGGGTGACCTCCTGGGAAGTCCTGGTTACCGGGTGCAAGCCCCGGAAGTGATGATTGATGCTATGTGATTCGTTCTCCACATTTCACTAGTTTCAATCCCACTTCTTCACCCCTGTGAGCATCACCCGATGCAATGAGTGCTAAGTGAACTATTCAAAAATCATGAGAAATTAGTCAGTTACGACTACCTCTCATGGAAATGGTCATACGTTTGAATGACTTACTTAACGCAGTTGAATCCCAAAAATGATATCTAGTTATCCATATTAGTCATGTGATGGCTATGCCAATTAGGTTTTATTGGAATGCGACCAATATTCTGTTGAGATACCGCACTACTCAGTATGGTTTATGGTACACATGGATACAGGGAGTGAAGCTTCAAGGCTTCCTCGATGCAGATTGGAAAGGGAGTCCATCCACCAGGGGAAAAGTACATCAAGAGTGATCTTCAATATTGGGTCAGTAGTTGTTTCTTGTTACAACAGGAAATAAAGATCAACTGCACTTAGTTCAACAAAGGCATAGTACATGGATGCTAGTCATGCATCATGTGAGGTTATCTTTATGAGGAAGAATCTAGTTGGCTTGTTTGGTTAGCAAATGGATCCAACTATGATTTACTATGACAATCAAAGTTGTATCAAACTCTCTAAAAATCTAGTTTTTCATGATCAGTCCAAGGATATTGATATTTGGTGTCATCATCTTCAAGATTACATGCAAAGGAGGGTAATGTTGTTGGACTACATTCTAACAGAGGAGAAGGATGAAAATATTTTGAAAAATGCATTGTCAAGATGTAAATTTGAGTTTCACATAGACAAGATTAGGGTATATGATAAGGGAGTGTTAAAAATAGCAACAAGAAATTCCAGTCTAATATGTCTTTCACTTAAATTGTGAATTAAAATTGTAATTATATTCTCATGGTAGCTTGTAATAGTTAATTAAGTTAAATTGACTTAATTGACTTAGGAAATTAAAGTTAGAAGTCTAAATAGAGTCATGTAGAGTGATCTCTCAATATTAGGGGCTGAGGTTGAGTTCTTTTGAGTTGTAATTAGATAACTCAGTCTAACTGAGTGATAGTCAATTAAACTAGTTGTAGCTATTGGAGGAACTAGTATAGGTATAGTAGTGGAGTAGTGCACTAGTGCATCACCAGTACCACACTAGTTAACTGAATATTCACTCATAAATAACTCATGCATGTCAGTTGAGAGGAAGAACTAGTTGAGATTAGAATGCAGGGACAATGTACTATCAGTTGTATAATTTTCTGAGATATACATATGGTGCATGCAATCAGTTCGGGACCTATGTTTGGATTGTGTAGTTATGTAGGAAGGATTTCCCAATTAAATATGGTTTAATTCTCTCAAGAATTATGCAAGGGAGTGAAGGCTTAGCAGGTAGAAAAACTAGCTAAGTGTTGTCCTGAGTTGGCTTATGAGGCGGAGATGTAGATCGTACTTATGTAGGGATTGTTCTAGTGTGAAAAACCATTGCATTTTGTTCTCAGATATTCTGGTTAGTAAAATATACATAATGGGGGTTTTTAGAAGTTGTTTCCTAAGAGAAATA
This sequence comes from Pinus tabuliformis, assembly GCA_031772625.1. Lineage (NCBI taxonomy): Eukaryota > Viridiplantae > Streptophyta > Pinopsida > Pinales > Pinaceae > Pinus > Pinus tabuliformis. Next base: position 1,393,495,971 of record CM062820.1, read on the forward strand.
TTGTGTTATGTGAGATTGATATTCTTCCTCTTTCTGCTTATTGTTTTCCTCGATCATTTTTTGTTTCTACTGAGAAGAGTCGAGTAGATTCTTTTCTTTTGTTTTAGAACATTACATGAGTTGTTGAATCTATAGTAAAAATCGACAAGAATTAAGGAATTTAGCTGCTAATTACAACCAACATGCCTTGATGGCAACACCTTGCACTTCCTCTCGTTAAACATGCTCCCCCGAAACACGTGCTATGGTTGCAAACAATTTTGTGTGTTGGTGTAGAAATACATTTTTGTCTCATTTGGCTCCCTTGCCATATATTGTATCATTTCTCGAAGGTACCTTTTGGTTGCAAAACTACACCAAGAAACTTACTCGAAAAAAATTTAGGTTCAATATGGCCCTCCAACTTGAGTGGGATCTCTCAATATTACGAGGCTTTTAAATGTTGTTCACTACCACTAGGTAGCAACTTATGGAGCACAATGGACATATCTATGTTTTGTTGTCTAAAAGGTTGCTGATGAATATCCAATCTCTACTAAGAAATAAACACTTGTCTTGCTAAGGTTTGATTAAAGTTCCAACATCTATCTTCGATGGAATAACATAAATTTAAAGAGTTTGATAGAGGAAAAGAAGAGAAATCAGATAATAAATTATCCATGCTGAATACTTAATTATTAAACAAAAGCTTATGCATATATAAGAATCTATGTAACCCACATAAACATTTTTAAGATATGACATATAATTCCTTTTTAATGATGTAGAGGTGCTAATTTAGACAACGTATCCATATAGCTAGTCTGAGTGTAGATGTTAACTTTGTAGTGGGTTGTCAGGGAGGTTGATCCTTAACCTAGACATTCCTAGTGATTTTATATTACCTTAAACATATGAAGAAACAAATTATGAAATCACAGAAAATACATACATAAGAAACATATTATGTCATATAATTAAAGCCAAAAACCTTTAATTAAAATTTTTGCAGCAAAATTATTTACAAAAATGGCAGGCTTTTGTCATAAAAAAACCAACCATTTTACTACAATATATACAAATTTACAAATTTCTAATTGTGTCTAGCGTTCTGGAGTAAAAATATAAACAATAAACCAAAAATAAAAAAATATCTGAAATGTTGTAGGAAATTTGCAGCTATTTGCAAGTCTTGTGCCTTGAAACTGTCTACAGGAAAACTACACTTTGATCCTCAATTTTTTGATCTTCTACTGCTAGAAGTTTTTAGAGTGCTAATATCTCTACTTCTAAATATGAATAAGAATGACTGTTGATCTTCCTCCTTCTTTAAATGCTAAAATCATGTCCATTTCTTGAGTATAATAGTCAAATACATTATATGTAGAGCCAAATTTTATTTAGTAGGTTAATTTATTACAGAATTATCATTTATTAATTTTTATTTTTCATTTATTTTAAATATGTGTATTTTATTTTAAAACTGTAGTTCTATAAAAAAAAAATTATCAAAGTTATTAAAGTAACAGTCATTATTATTTATTAGAATTAGATATTTAAAATAAAATATAATTCTCAATCCCTATGTGAAAATATATGTCTAAAATTAATTGGGAGGGGGGGAGGGTCCTCAATTTTTACAACTTGTTTTACTTAAAGTTATGTGGAATATTCTCATGCATTGGGGAGCCACCACTACATGGTTTTAAGATAACTATGGGGGCGGAGGAATCAACCTTTTTTTGCACATAATTTAACAAAAATAGTATTGGCTACAAAATTGGTGGGCATGACTTTTAAATTTGACTTTTATTAATTGTTTTTATATTCTTTTTCACTTTTTTTTTAATTATATATTTTTCTTAATTGACTTTTAATTCTAAGTCTAATTAATATAATCTTAATTAATTTCTTAACTTTAATTAATATCAATCATTCTAATTTATATATATATATATGTACATGTATATATTTATTTATTAATATTATAAACCTTGTATATATTTGTTTATTAATATTATAAACCTTATATATATTTGTTAATTTAATTAATCTGCCTTAATCAATTATGTTTTAATATTTACTTCATCTTTAACATTATCATTATATACATATATTCATTGATTTATTTTTATTTTGATGATTTTTTTTTGTAACTTTTAAAGTTTTTTTAGAAGAATATTTAGCCTAAATCACATTCGAATGCATTTGTCGACACGTTTCAAACCAACGAGTGTGATTCATCTTCAGGACAAGTTAAAGAATCAGATTTAGGTTTCATTTTAAATAGTCAGAGTAGAACATCCAATGGCTATATTTGACCAGGCAATGGCTATATTGAACTGGTAGGTTAGACTAGCTAATGACTATTTTGACTGGGAAATGGCTAGTCGGACTGGACTAAGGGACAGGGACAGGAGAACATACCTATATTTACATAGAAATTAATTAATAGGAATTAATTATTTAGTTGAAATGACTTATATTTAAGATAAATAAATATTTAGTTAGTTAATTGGAAGTTAGTTTAGTACCAAATAAAACTAGTTAATATATTAAATATATAAATAAGTTAAAGTTACATAATTAAATAATTAGTCAATTAATAATAAGTTATTTTTACTATTATTAAATTAAAAGGGGTTTAAATTTACATATAATTAAATAGTTAATGGAAAGTTAGTTTAAAACATATATAAATAAGGTAACATATTTAATTAGCATGAATCAAAAGGGTTTATATTAAGTATACATAAGAGTTATATAATTAAATATTTCATATTTTATTAAAATTATATAATTAAATATTTAGTTAATTAATTGTAAGTTAGTATTGTTATATTTATTACCATACCCACTAATTGTTGTTAAATCTACTAATGGATCTTATTAAATAAAACTATTAAAATAAAGTAACTTAAGCCTTATCTAAAATATAACAAGAATAATTCTTTAAAGGATAACTTATTAAGATATTTGAATAAGGGATCAAAAAAAAATTAACTAAATAAATAGGGAGAAAGAAGCTTGTTTTGAAGAAGGTAAGTTCATCATAAAAATCCTTCATCACTAATTACGAAAATAAAGTTTTTATAAAAGAATTTTTATTTCTTAAGCAAACAATACAACTTTCAATATTAATCAAGTGGAAGGGAAAGAGAACAGGTGAAAAAAAATAAAAATCGAAGAGATGATATAAAGGAAAAACCGACAATCTAGAAAATGAGGGGGAAGAACACCAAAAGAAGTGGGGGCAGGGGGAAACAGCTAGGAAGAGAGGGTAGGGATCCAGCAACTACTAATTTCTAGCTATCATCTCTATTGAGATTGTTTTTCCTTTTTTCAATCTCAATGGATTCCCTAAATTTTTGGTGATGAAACTGAGCAACCCTAGCAATAACATGAGCTTCCTCAGTACATACATTAAGCTTCATCTTTTCAGCATGTTTTACTAAAGCAGACGATTGGGTCCTCCCACATTTTAAGTCAGCTGAGTGCTCATTAATCCTTTGATTAATAGAATGACCCGTCTCACCAATGTAGGGGGTCCCACAAGAATAAGGAATAACATAGAGACCTTTCATGTCCCTAGGGTCGATCAGATCGTTTATTGACCGGAGGGAGCTACGCATTGTGTTAAGGGGTCTAAAGGTAGAGGGAACATTATGCTTCCTAGGAATCCTTGCAATCTTATCAGTGGTCCCTTGGATGAAAGGGAGATGAACCCCTGAGACTCAATCTTTAGGGTTTTTCTTGACTAATGAATTCTTGTTGGCATTAAGGAAAGATTTCTAACCGAAGTGATATTGTAACCATTCTTACAAAGACATTAAGGAGATGGACCTTCTCTTTATCGAGGTTCTTTTCATTAGATATTCTCAGTGCACGAGTGGCAAGTGTGTTGAGGACGGCCAACTTTTGAGCAGGGAAATGATGGGAATTAGCATGAACATACTGCTCAGTATGAGTTTTATTCTGAAATACATGGTGGGAGAAGGAACCATCATTATTATTTGAAATAAGGACATCGAGGAAAGGAAGGCATCCATTGACTTCTTGTTCCATCGTGAACTTAATGGAAGGGGATTGATTGTTGAGATGTTTGTAGAAGCGATCTAATTCTTCTTGTCCATGAGACCAGATGACATCAATGTCATCCAAAAATCTCTTCTAGAGCTTGTGCAAGAGACGGGTTGAGGCCAAAGCCTTGGATCCAAAATCTTCCATAAAAATATTAGCAACAATAAGAGATAGGGGGAACCCCTGGCAACACCACATGTCTGCTCATAGAACTCACCTTCAAAGCTCAAAAAAGTGGAAGCGAGACAAATCTCCACTAACTGAGTAGTATCAGGGTCCCTGAGGTGGTTAATAACATTAATGGCCTCGTTTATAGGAATTCATGTGTAAAGGGAGACCATATCAAAACTGACAAGAATGTCTTGTTGGTCAGGCTTTATTCCCTTAATTTCTTCAACAAAGGATGCAGAGAGTTTGACGAAAGACCCTGTGAGGCCAACTAAGGGCCTCAGTTTCAAAGAAAGGTATTTAGTAAGAAGGTAAGTAGGACCACCAATGGTGTTGAAGATGGGCCTAAGCGGAGCCCCTTCCTTATGAATCTTTGGAATCCCATAGATCCTCGAAATAATGGAGCTACTCTCAATGAGTTTATGGGAAAGAGAACCCACATAGTTACTGGACTTGATAGCACTCGCCACAATTCTTGAGACCTTTTTCAAGGATTCTTGGACAACATTTTATAGCTTCCACTATTACAGAGATGATGCGACATCTTCTTGCGATAGTCCTCTTTGACAAGGATGATGCCAACCCCTCCTTTGTCAGCTTTTAGAACCATGATATCTTTAGTCTGGTGGTGTAAGAAAAAGTTACAACATTAGGCTCCAACTAGGGATTTCTTCCACTTGTGGGATGTAGAGAACATGCATCCCAAATGCCTTGAACAGTTTGGGCATGGGCTCACACTAGTCCCATATATAATCTGAAAAGTGTAATTTTTGGACAGAAGCCTCTAACCTTGTTGTTCAAAATTTTTGTCTAGGCCTCCAACATTTGATTTTCAAGAACCCTACTACAGTTTACAACCATATGAATTACTAGGTCCTAAGGCTTTAGCAAGAAACATGAAAATAAAAAAAAATAAAAAAAACTAACAGACCACCAACTAAAAAATATAAAACAACATTGTACAATCCATTTGGCATGGATCCAATACCCCTTCCCTTCAAAGAATTCAGTCATTTTCAAATATACTGCAACTTATATTCTAAAACTTGAATTATTCATACTCGAAACTAAAACTGCTAAAAATGAGCAATCCAACTAATGTACTACACAATGAACTATGGAAATAAAATTATTCAATCTCACACAACTCTACCTGATTGAGAAGAAAATTTATCATGTTAAGTATATTCTGACTTCCAGTGCAACCAAGCGGGAATTGGATTCATTGACAAACCACCTTGCATGCGGCTGATAACTTGAAAAATATTTAAAATATCTAAATGAATTTCCATGAGTTATTAATACTTACAACTGAATTTGAATATGGAAATTCTGATCCTTCCCTTAGGAAGAAAAGCTTGTGGTTTCATGTCATTATCATAGTAAGAGGTGCACTTGTGATTTTGAACCAACAAAATCTGGAACCTATTAGAATTGGTATATGGAAAAAGTTGAGTCACCAAGTTGAAGCAATGAAACCAATATCAACTGCCTACTCCGTGTTCACTAGCAAGGAATAGATTTAATCTTGATCTTTCTTCGGGGAAATAATTTTTCATTACGTTTCCCCCTATAAAGGGTTCCAAATGTTGTATCTATTTGTCAATGAAATTATTGGTTATGAAAGTGTGTTGAGAAACCAACTAAACCAAAATTTAGGTTGAAGTTGGCCTTTGAACTAGAGGGATCTCCCTCAATAGTACAAGGATGTTAAATGTTGTTCAAGCAGTGCATAAATCATAATGGCTAGATCTATGTTTTTTTGTATAAATGGTTTTTGATGAATATCCAATCATTGCTAGAACATAAAGGCCTCTCTTGTTGAGGTTTGATTAAAGTTCCAACGTTCAACTTCAACATAATAACATAGATTTAAAGATTTTGAGGGAGGAAAAGAAAAGAAATTAGATAATCAAGTATCCACCCTAAATACTTAATCATCTAATAATATATGTAACCCATATAAATATATTTAAGAGACGAAAAAATGAAATAATTTAATGATGCATAAGTACTAATTTAGATATCTTGTCAAATTAGTTAGTCTGGGTGTGGATGATAACTTTGCAGTGGGTTGTCGGGAAGTTTGATCCTCAACATAGCGTTTCCTAGTGTTTCTATATTACCTTCAACATATGAAGAAACAAATTATGAAATCACTGGAAAAGACATACATAGGAAACAAATTTTGTCATATAACTAAAACCAAATACATTTAATTAAAAATTCTGCAATATATGTCTTTACAAAAATGGCAGGGTTTTGGTATAAAAAACCGACCATTTTAAATTACAAATGATACAATATATAGAAATTTACAAATTTCTAACAATGTCTAGCTTTCTGGAGATAAAAATCTAAAAAATAACCCAAAAGTAAAAACAATCTCTGAAAAATTGCAAGAAATTTGAATAAGAATGATTGTTGACCTTCCTCCTTCTTTAGATGCTAAAATCACATCCATTGGTAGAGTATAAGAGTCAAATACGTTATATGTGGAGCCAAATTTTATTTGGTAAGTTAATTTATTAATTTGAATTGTGCTTTTATTAATTTTATTTTCCATTTATTTTTTAACAAAAATAATATTTTATTCCCCCATAAATTTTGGTTAGCTACAAAATTGGTGGGCGAGACTTTTAGCTTTTACTTTTATTAATTATTTATATTTTTATCTTTTAATTTTTTTAATTATATATTTTATTTAATTTACTTTTAATTACAAATATAATTAATATGATCCTAATTAATTTGTTAAATTTAATTAATATCAATCATTATCATTTATATTTATGTACATGTATATATTTATATATTAATATTATAAACTTTATTTGTACTTTTTGATTTAATTAATCTTCCTTTCAACTTGGGTAGCTATTGGATATCTGCTATTCCCCATAGTAGCTAACCTATTTATGGAGAAATTTGAAAGATGGCTCTTGACACTTTTCCTTTGAAACCTAAATTCTCGATTAGCTTCGTGGATGAAACTAGTGTTAATAGGTCACACGTTTACATGGAGTTAAGTAACTTCCTAGATCACCTCAACGACATATCTAATGACATCATGCTCACAATGGAGGTTGAAGAAAACAACAAGATTCCATTCTTATACATACTCTTGATTAGAAATGAATATGGATCATTGGGACATAAGGTGTTCATAAAGAAATCTAAAACTGATAACTATCTTCATGCCAACTCACACCATCACCCAACTCATAAGCTGGGGGTTCTCATGAATCTTTTCACAAGGGCTTCCAAAATATCAGGCACCTCTCATTCTGAAGAACAAATAAAATACTTAAATAAAGTATTTGAAAACATTGGATATAAAAAGTTGGGCATCATCAAGAACATTAGTAAATCTAGATCTAGAAGTAAACACAGGAAACCTATAGTAGGCCCCTAAGTTGCTAACAGGAGGGCATATCTTCCATACACTCAATAAGTCATCGACAAGCTAGCTAGGGTTCTAAAAGATAAGAACATTGAAAACTCTTTCAAACCATTGTTAACCACTAGGAAAAGAATGAGATATGTCAAGGATAGCCTTGACCACCTCTAGAAAAAGTGTGTCTATAAAATCATATGTTTGTGTTGAAAGTGTTACATTGGTGAGACTGGAAGGTCATTCAAAATTAGACTAAAAGAGCATGGTGCAGACATAAAAAATTTCAGAGCTCACTCCTCAGTTGTGGCAGAGAATATAGAGAAAAAATTCACCATATCTATCTTGAAGACACTAAGGTTATCGCCAATGAAAAGCATAAATATAAACAAAAAATGCGGGAAGCGCTTGAAATTATAAAACATCCTCACAATGTCAAGAGGAATGGGGGCTTGGAAGTCAGCATAAATTGGATTCCTCTACTCTCTCAGGAACATACTCGGACACCTTCCTCTCCACATTAACCTTCCTATCATCTCACTTCCCTCTCGACCATTTAGTCCTCTTTTATCGTTCCTCCCTTTCCATCCTTTCCCTTTAGCCTTACACTTAAACTAATTTATCCTCTCTTTTATTAATCTTTTCTTAGAAAATTTAACATTCGACTCCTTTCTGTTTATTTTAATTCCCTTAGTTTGAATCCCTGCTCATCCCTTATAATTTCCATCCCTCTTCTTAATTTTATTTTGAATTATTATGATTAGATATATTAATAATAATAGATTTATTATTAGTAGTGTTGTAGGTGAGACCACGGTAAGGTCTTGAGTGTAGAACCCCAATAGTGTAGAGGGAAAATCACAATAAGAAATTCTCAAGAAATCAAGCTAAATTCTTATTCTATTGAACGACGTAAGAGTGTCCTTACCTAGGAGTCTTATGTTTGAGTAGATCGTGTAGCGTGCAAACCCTCAGCTTCTCTTGATATCTTCGAAACTTGAAAATTATTTAAATGAAACATATACAATAGTAGAAACGTAAATCATGTTTATAATATTAACATTAAATCATATAAATGAATGAATAATGATGAATCAATGTAAGATTCATAAGCAAATTACAATATAAATAGATCCATAAACACATTTAATATCGAAAATAGAACAACATTCCTTTATTGAAGTTAGCTACAAATAAAGTGGAGAAATATGAACTGAGTCCTTCTCTGGCTCCAAATGTAACCTTTCTACGAATTCATCCTTTCCTGGTTTCAGCAATCTTCCTACATCACCAATACAAGGATATCTTCAAGAAAGATGAAGGATATCTGTAGCAAGGAAAAAAGGGTTTCCTGAAGCTTTGGGGAGTGAATGAGGCACAGGTATTTCATCATACTCGATCAGGGATAATCTCACTTTAGTATCAATATCTCATATCTTCTCCCTTAAGGCCTTCCCATGGAGGTTTATTTATACTTATCCTAATTAGTTTTTTCAGTTTGGAAACAGTTGGGCCACGGGAAATAGAAGGTGAGTAACAAGTAAAACTCGTGAACTCTGCCTGAAATTAAGGAAAATTATTTTTTTAAGTGTTTAACATATGTACGCAGGTTGGGTATATGTTGACCCACGTGTACACGCTTTTATCACAGGGAAAAGTAATGTATAGGGAATAAAAAATTATTTTTTAGATTTTGGACCAATTCTGGAAGGAAGGGTTGCCCTATGCCATAATCAGAGCATCAAATCTACCAAGAGTGGTAAATGGTGCTATAACAAGTAGAATTTATTATCTTGTTAATAGTAGTAATAAACATTATTACCATTAACATTTTAATTAATACTAATAATACACAATTATTGTTATTAACCAATGTTATTCTTTATAAGATTATCCCTTCATAAAAATTATATTTATCATAATATTAAATTCATTTTATAGTTTACTAAATTAATATTATACATCATCTAAAAATTTATAATATAAAATTAAGATTAACTTTATGGTTTTTAAAAATAAAATCAATATTAAAAATACATATGAAAAAATTAGGATATGTGCCTTGCAAAAAAATGGAGTGCCACTATGTGAGTCCACTAAATAAACTAATCACACTACAATCATGATATATAATAAAAAATAAAAAAAATATTCTTTGAACTTGGTATTTACAAGATATGAAATGTGATCTTAATAAATTGAAATACTTGAGTGGTCCTCCTCCAACTACTAAAATTCTATTGTTATATTAACCAATGGATAGTGATACACAATCCTAGATATCAACTGAATTTATGGATTCACAATTGTCCCATTCATTACAACCATATGCCACACACAAGTATGAGATTTTTCTTGTCCATATTTCAAGTATAGAATTATCTAATGTTTGAAGAGAATGAAATCTATGAGTGGCCTAGATTATTAGTATTCATATAGATGTTCTTGATCTACCTCGACCACCTCTAAAAAAATCTATGTACATGTGATTTCTTTGTTGATTAGTATCCTTGCATTCTTTCTCCCCTCCCAATAACTGAAGAACACTAGTTAACAATGGATTTTTCATTTTAAATGAAAAAAGTAGTAGGGAGTTTCCTTTCTTCCCTACATAATCTATTTTTAATGCATGCACCGACTCCATCACACTCCCCTTTTTCATTCCTAGTCTCAAAATAGTTCCAAATATGTGCTACCTTGTGTTTTTTGTGTAATATACATAACCATTGAAATACATGTGCATTTTTTAATTGTCCAATGAAACCACCGACCAATGTTGATTTATCTATATATTGTTTCCTTCATGTTATTGTAGAACAACTAATATTAGTACTATACATATGATAAGTCATGGCACCTATCCTCTCTCTCTCTCTCTCTCTCTCTCTCAGGAGTCAAAATTGGGAACTGTGACAGGCGATGGAAAGCTATTTCAAAGAGATTCCTATTGACAATGACTAGAAGTGCCTATGTGCATAATCAGTTTGGTTAAATTCCTGTGTAATTGACCTTCTCAGATTCAAGCCTAATAAAGCGGATGCCTATCTTGAAAGAGGACCCAGAGATGTAGTCCACCAGGGAGGAATTCCATAATCAATATTTCTGTGTGGTATCAATTTGTTTTGTTTCTTATTACTTATTTTTTTCATGCTTCTTATGTTTTCGATTCTGTCGTAAAGTCATCCTCTTTCATTCGATTATCACGATTAAAGAACCTTAACTTAACATTTAGCTCACTAATGGCATCAATTAATTCTACTGCAGTTTAATATATGATCATTTCATATCATATAATTTGGTATCAGAGCGGGTTGTGTTTGTAGAATTTTGCCAGTGAATGTTAACCAGGTCCAAGTTGCAACGTGGAGAGGTAACACTCGAGGAGTTTGATCCAGAGATTGGAAAGTGAAGAGTCACTCATAAATTGACCATGGCAGGATCTGATGCAGGTGAAACTCTTGAAGGAAAGATGAGCAAGGAACAGTTTCAGAAAGCATTTTTGAGCATTTAGTAGATGTTGGGAGAGCTCTAGGAAGAGAAGAAGGTGAGAGATGCATCTTCTTCTTCAAAGACATTGAAGAAGGACAAGGGTAAAGGCAAGGCTGATAAACCTCCTTCTCCTCCATCTCCATCATCATCATCATCATCATCTTCTTCTTCTAGTTCAGAATCTGAAATAGAAAATAAACCTAAAAAAACATCTCTTTTGAAAATTGATGTAAAATTTGAGTTACCTATTTATGATGGCGAAATGAATCCTGAAAAGTTATATAACCAGATTAAGCAGTTTTATGTGTATTTTCATATTCAGAACATCTCTGACGATAAAACTAAAATTTATTTAGCTACACTTAGAATGGGGGGATCAACTTTAATCTGGTGGTAAAGTAAAACTCAAATAGATGTAAAGAGGAAAGGTAAAGTCATCTCTTCATGGTCCAAGTTTTTAAAAGCTCTTATGAAAGAATTCTATCCTTTAGGATACATGCAGCAAGCTGTTATTGATTGATAGCACTTGAGGAAAGGTAAAGGGAAGAGTATTCAAGAGTTTACTTAGGAGTTCAGAAAGAAAGAATTGGTACTTGGTATTTCATTAGATACACATGATACTTTTTAAAGTACATCGAGAATTTACATTCATATTTGTAGCCTACATTATTAATTTTTAATCCTGATGACTTTGATGAAGTGTGTGTTCAAGTCATACATATTGAATCATGTGGTAGAACATTCAAGTTTTCACTGCAATTATCTAAACAGTTGGAAATGAAGGATTCCATTGATAGTAAGAGGAAGAGCAATTTGAAGTGAAAGAAATCAGCGACAACTCAGAAGGAAAGACCTACTTGTTCTCATTTCCAGAGAGTCGGTCATGATGAATCTAGATGTTGGAAACTTCATCTTGAATTTAAGACAAAGAAATTCCTTAATGAGAAGGATGAAATCAAAGAAAATTCAACAATCCAATAAGATCTAGGCTCCGACTCAGGTGATGAAAGAAGGATAACTGCCATAGTTTTGTCAGGTAAAACTTCTGACACTCGTTCAATTTCTAGTACTTATGCATCTTCTTCAAACATAAATCATTTGAATGAGGATACAAGAGTTGAATTGTTTCTTATAAGGATAATTTTTGAACACACAAAGATAGATACAATGTTTGACAGTGGATCACAGGAAAATTTGATATCTAAATATTTAGCTAAGAAATTGGGCTTGGAGACAAGAAATCATTCAAGACCATACCCATTATGATGGCTAGATAAATCAACTTGGATAAATGTCACAAAGTAGTGTCAATTAAAATTTTCCATTACAGCTAATTACATTGATGAAGTTGAACTAGACGTGGTTCCAGTAGACATAGATGGAGTAGTGCTATGAACTTATCTCTATTGTCATGATGCAGTGTTTTATAAGAGAGAGAATAAATATCACCTTAAGAAATATGGGGTTCAATTTACTGTCAAAGAGCATAAAACGAAAACTCACTTGGATTCAGTTATTTCTAATCAGATGAAGAGGTTAATAAGTCCAAATAAGAGATTTGTACTCATGTGTGTAAATGAACAACATAAGGATCTAAGGGAGACTTGTTCAGGTTGTGAGTCTCAGTTTAAAGATAGTTTGGTCAAGAAGGTAGAAACTTTTCTAGTTCTATTTAAAGAATCAAAACAGCTTACTCATAAGCACAGAATACAACGAGTTACAGTTGATGTCCAAAGCTCCACTTCCTAATGTCAGAATGTATCATTACAGTCCAAGCTTGGGAGTTATAAGTTACAGGGATGCAGGTCAGTATTGGGGAAACTCAGTGTTACATTTCCCTTGTATTGTATCACCATTTCATGTTTCAAACAATTTTGAGGTGTCTTTTCAAGTGGAGTGGAAGCCTATTTGTTTTCATGCCAAAGTCTTTTCTAAAGCAGTGCCAATGTATCCAGTACATGAAATGGAAACTTAGGCGTTAAGGGACAATGTTAATCAATGGAGACATCATTTAATGGGTGAGGAAACAATGATTCAAAGAACTCAACAACCACTTCAATACTTTCAAAGTCAAACTAAGTTGCAACAATTTTCCCATTACAATTTGATGGGTTTATTGCAGCAAGTTCACTTAATAATTAGGAATTAGGAAAGTAAATCAAGTCAATTAGCTGGTATGATGTCAAGAATATCTTTGAATGTTTCAGTTATCCCACAAAATAGATTTTTAGTACATGTCAATGGTATTGGACAATATCCTGTAGAGATTGTTTTCAAAGATGTTTATGAATCACTAATTCATGGTACTATGTGGAAAGAAGTCAATTGCGATGTTCATAACAGGTTGTTTAACCAGGGTGTGGTACCGACACATTCGATCAACAACCTAAAAGTGATGACCTTGAATGTTCGCAGGTTGTGCATACTACAGATGGATGGAACAGTTCACAGATTCAAAATGTGCCATGATCAACATCATCATGGTCATCATTTTCATGTTGTTGATTGAATCTCTTGGTACATCATCAAGGCATGGTGGAGAGTGAGGGACCTCTACTCTCACCTACTATCTGTCTAGTCAAAATTTTGTGGTCCAAAAGCTTGCAGCTGGAGAGGATTGATCGAGGAGGATCTTGGGAGATCAGTTGTATGGGTTCAATTCATTAGTAGTGTTGATTTAGTGTTTTGGTTCATGGTTATTGTCATGTGGGTTTTATGTCACATTGTGAAAATTTGATGTAAAAGGTTTTTTTTCTTTTTTTAATGATGTAAAAGTGTAAAGATAACACTAAAATTCTAAAACATAAGACATTAAAACCTATGAATAAAACCTAGCCCTAAAATCTATGGCGGAAAACATGAATTTCAAACCTGAACATCTAACCTATGTTTGAAAACCCACTTTCGGCATTATAAAAACATTACAAGACACACACAAGTCTTGACCCATAGGTTTAAACTGCGTTGCAACCATAGGCATGTGAACATGTGAGCAGGTAAGCAGGTGGAGTTACAATTAACTGGGTGGAGACGATAGGCTTTAACCGTAGCAAATATGTAAATGGTAACTGTGACATGTGAACGGTGTTAGTAACGATAGATGATATGGGTTAACAGTGGCATAGAAAACCGCGGTGGGAAGTTGTGACTTTTGCTAATAGTTGTCACATTGAAACTGCCACAACTCACCATTAGTGAAACCATCAGAGATGACCTACATCCATGTCCATTTTGGTTAACATACAACCTACTCACATGACCATTGCTTGTTCAATGTGCTGGTTTTTGACCACCAACGGTTCAAAGAACTTAACTATGGTATTTTGGCTTTTTTGGTTGTTGTTTAACATTAAACTAATTTGAAGACCATGCAAGCTTATACCTAGATGGAAAATTCATGACAAGTCTGAGCACTTGAACCCAAAATTAGAGCCAGTTCATGCCAATCTGGGAGATAAGAAGTTAGAATGCATCCAAGACATTATAAATCCTGAATTCGATCATTGAAAGAGAGAGAATTGGTTTTGGATATTTTGTTGCAATTTCTAGAGGTCATAGGATCTTTTTCTCCAGTGTAATGGGAGCATCAATAATAAGAATTGGGAACCCTGATAGGAGTTGGAAAGCTATTCAGAGAGCTTTCTATTGACAGTGACCAAAAGTACCTATGTGCATAATCAGTATAGTTAATTTGTTGTGTAATCAACCTTCTCGGATTCAATCCTAATAAAGTAGATGCCCATAATGAAAATTGACTCAGAGACATAGTCCATTAGGCACAAAATCCATAATAAATATTTATGTTTGGTATCACTGTGCTTTTCTGCTTATTACTTCATTTTTCATGCTTATTATGTTTTTGATTCTGTCGTAAAGTCATCCTCTTTCATTCAGTTCACGATTAAAGAACCATAAGTTAACATTCAGTTCATTGATGTCATTAATCAATTCTACTTCAATTTAATATATGATCATTTTAGATCTGTGTAAATGAAGAATCAACAAAAAACACTTAAAATACCATATAAATTACATGGAATGTACAAAATAAGAAATGAGGACTCATAGGTGGGTCTAACATTCATTGGCGATCCAAAATGTCCAAACCTTGATTTTCACTCTAAAGATGTAAACCTACAACACAAGAAATAAAACATAGAGAGAAAAAAAGAAACCTCCAATTTACACACATATATATGATAAGTTATTTCATAAACAATTCCATTAGATATTCATAATCATGAAACATATAAAATATAATTGGGAACAAAATATGAGCTTCTTTTATTGATAAATAGTCAGAAATTATTTGTGAGTTAAATTACTTAACATTAAAATATCAATACAGGTTTGTACACTTGTGAAGTACATTTGCACAATAAGTACTAGGAAATTGAATTTCAATTTTAAAAGGAAATGTAACATATTGAAAGAAATTGCAAAACTGAAATAAAATCCTAATATTGAGATGATATCCAAAATGAGAACACACACCTTCTTATATAATTAAAGAAAGACACAAACATTCTAGAAAGACAATAGGATCAGGGAAAATTTTAGGGGCTAATATTCACAGATGGGATAATTTTCCATGCTTTTTCAGAAAAAAATATTCACCAATTTCCATTCTTTTATAAAATAACTAGCCCAAGTTTTATAGTACACTATTATTTTACCTTAAAAATCACCAAAATATTATATCGACTAATATAAAATCATTGGAAATCTAAATATTTCTACAGAAATATCACCAATTTTTTTACAATTTACATATTAGGGACTAGTAAGATTCGCCAAGGTTTCTAAACTTTAAGATAAACTTTCATCCTTAAAATTTTCCTTGAATAGGATTTAATATAGAAAGTAAAGCAATTTTACTATAATTGGAATCTCGTATTTCTATTTCTATTAAAACTTTTATTCACAGGATTCACTATAAATGAAGTGAATTGTTCCATAAATACATCATCATCCATCAAATTCCTTATTATCTCATTCACTTGATAAGGAATTTACCTCTCTTGGTATTTTGTTTTGATGCCTATTGTATCTGGAATGTGCCATGTCATTGCTTGATCATAATTATGAATTTGAGGTTGTGTGGTAAATTAGGATTCTTTTTCTTGCGCTCAATAGGTATAAATCCATATATGCACCATTTGTTATCTTCCAATGTGCCTTGGTAGATCTATCCCTCATGAGATCTATTTGAACCATGGATTTAGCTACAAAATGTTAGTGAGTTTTTGGAATGTGTCACATTTTTTAACTCATGGAAATTAAATCAAATTTACAAAGAAAAACATATAGAATTAAGATAATACTAAGCCTTTAAATTATTTCTTATTTATGTATATTTGATAAACATTTATTTCCAAATGCTAGTGTAGTGATGTGAGGATGAGTGGAAATTAAGTGAAAGAAAAAGGTAACAAAGTTTTAAGAATATGCAATTCCTGTGGCCCCACATTCTCCCACACGTAGGGTTTTTCATATCTACATGCACTTTCTAGTAGTAAAATTTCAAAATTATAGTAGCACTAATCTTCAAAAAATTGTTTCATAGGCTTGGATTAATATGTCCAAGTTACTTTGAACTCCTTTCTTCTGCATGGAAATTGACCATCTGGGTTTCCTCATAAATATTCTAGCCTTCAATTCCTTAACCTTTTGTTGGATAAACTTGTTAGCATTCTTTAGTTTTACATTTTTATGATACCTATAATACACATGTTTTAGCATTCTATCATTCTCTTCTTTGAGAAATTAATTTTCTCCTTTCACATGATTTTCTAGTATCTCCAATTCAATTATCTCTTCATTTTATTTTTTTATAACTTCTTTCTTTATATGGAATGGAATGTTATCATCCTGTAAAGGGATATTTTATATTGGAATATAATCAATTTTTTTTTTTTCACAAGAAGGATTTGCCTTATCCTGATGTGATTCTTTCTCCAACGATTCAAAATAACCATATGCCTATTATTGAATAGTGTCTATCTCTAGACTTTTTTCTTTTGGAACTAGTGGCATTGATGATTTCTAGTCTTATAAATATATAAGCTATGATGAAGATAAATTATTTTGTTTCAACATAATCCATGTAATTCTTTAACTTTTCCTTCCATGCTTCAGATCTTTCAATTCTTGAACATTTTTCCTCTTAGTATTTCACTCTTTTAGATTATGTGAAATAATGGTCTTTGACTTCTCCTCTTTAAGTGTTATGCTTGCATTTCATATATTTCCTTTTTATTCTTTGCCATTATATTTCTTCTTAGGCATTCCTATTGTCAGCTTCACTAGAGGATTAGGTAGACTTGGAACTTTTGGTTCATTTGTATCTAGATTCCATTTTAGTGGAATTTATGTTACATTAAATTGCTATATTCCTTTAGTATGGATTTCCCTTGACTCTTCTTGTTCATTATTTCTTGTCTCTTGTATTGGAATTTCTTCATTCATTTCATTTTATTCTTGAGGGTTAGGGTTTGGAGGAACCATACTTCTTCTTTTCATTGTTTTTGGGACTATTTCTTCATCTAGGACCTCCACAATGTGATTCCTCACTAAAAATACTTTCCAATTTTCACTCCATTTTTTCAATTCCACTTCAATAATAATATTGGACAATCCATGATGCTAAAGAGATCTATAAATATTTCTTGAGTTTCTTTCAATATTAAAGGCCATTTTCCTCAAAATAGTAGAGTGTATGAAAAAATTAACTCTTAACCCTTTATAAATTACATCCATACTTAAGCATGATAAAACAATATGAATCCATATATACCTTCACATGTGAGAAATTTTTGCAAGATAAATAACAAATTATGTCGTTTCCTTTTGAATATTGATGTTGGAATACCTTTTTTAAATTTTAAGACGTCCATGTTTGGATTTTTCATAAAGCACTTCCATGATTCTTCTGTAAGTGTTTGAAATTCAAACCATTTTCTTCAAATGAGAATGATTATTTCCGTTTTAGTCTAATTTCACCAAATTTGGCCTCAACTCCATCGAACACCCTTGTGAATTCTCTTATGACCTCTATGTCATAACCTTCGAATTTCTTAAATAATTTCAACCATTTAATTTTTAGAAATTTCTTTTTGACATTTGGGTATGTATCCAAAAACTTTATTCCTTTAGGTTCATAACAGACTATGAGACCCATGTCTGTAAGGGAGCTTGACCTAAGAATCGTACTTTAACAACTATTTTAGGGAATGATGAGAGACAAATGAAATGGTTTAGTGGAATGGAAAAGGAGGGTGAAATATAATAATGGAGGTTGGTTCATGATAATACTATAGTGGTAGTGAAATAAATTCAACATATTTTGGTAGTAGAGGATAATAATCCCCCTTTCCCACCAATTTCAAATCAGAAATTTTTAGGATTTAAACAAATTCTACTCGTTTCAAGGTCTTGTGATAGAGTTTTAATCTATTCCCATTAATAATAAAAGTGCTTCCTTATTCATAAATGGTATTAACCCTTATTGCTCGATGGTCAAGAAATTTTCTATCTCATACGAGCCTACCATTGTGTTTGGAATTTCCCTTCAAAATATTTAAATTTGGAATCAAAGAGAAGGACCCAATCACCTAATTTGAACTTTTTGACCTTGATAAAATTGCCATGCCATTTTTTTTTTGTTATTTAATTATGCTTGTTGTTTGAATGATGTATTATCTAATCTCATTCAATTCATTTAGTTGTGCTAATTTTGTTTTTCGGCCTTGTAGATATGTAACCCCAATTTTGTTGTTGTTTTGTATATCCCCACTTGGAATTCAATTGGATGTAGAACTTGGTTTCCATAGACAAGATCATAAGGAGTATGTCTAGTGTTATTCCTCCAAGTGGTCAGATATGCCCAGAGTGATTATAGAAGTGTATCTTTCCAATATCTTCTATGTATATGCATAATCTTGGCCATTATGGCCTCAAAAAAAATATTTGTGGATTCCACTTGTCCATTAGGATCTGGATGATATGGAGTGTATTTGTGTTGCTCGATCTTATAATGTTCTATGATCTTTTGCGTGAGCATGGATGTAATCTGTGCATCGTAATCTATCAAAATTTTTATTAATACATGAAAATAAGTGAAAATATCTTAAAAAATGTAACAGCAACATTTTCAGTAGAAATATTTAGTGGCTTAGCCTCCACCCATTTAGTAACATAATCATTGCAAACTAGTATGCACCTCTTTTTTTTGGATGGAGGATTAATGGGTCAAAAAAAATCTAGAGCCCATTTCACAAAAGGTTCTATTAGTATCTATGGTTTTAGAGGTATCCCATCAGATTAGATAGGTTTCCCCATCCTTTGAAAACTATCACATCTTTTGACATATTCTTGGAATATTTGAAAATAGAAGGAGAATAATATCCCAAAAGGAGTACTTTGTATGAAGTTCTTATGGTGGAAAAATGTCCTCAAGAAGGTTCTCCATGACATTCTTTAAGCATCTTAGGTACCTCATATTCTTGAACACATCTTCTTATGATCAGATCAGCTCCCATTGGATATAGTTTTCCTTCTATGGAAGAATAGGGTGCATCAGAATTGATGAATGAGAAAAACAAAACAATTTCTTGTAGCCGAATAATTGGCAATATATGCAAATGAAGGAGTTTTAGTAGATATTTCAAGAATATATTCATTAGGAAAATGATCTACTATAGGAATATTAGTGTTATCATTTTTCATCCTCAAAAGGAAATTAGGAATTGTGTTTTCTTTTATTTCCCTATCTGAAATGGTAATATTAAATTATTGCAATAGTAAATGACATATAGTAATCCTACAATTAGTTATTGTTTTGGTCATAATTTATTGAATGAAATAATAAATAGTCTAAATAAAAGTCTCATATCCACTGATGTAGCATCTAAACTTGTTGATAGCATGAACAATTACTAGAAACTCCTTTTGTATGATTATATAATTCAACTCTATAGGATTTAATTTTTTACTTGTATAATATATACCATAAGGAGTTAAGTCTTTTTTTCCTAACAAAGCCCCTAAATTTGTATCTAAGGTATTAGTGGAAATATAAAATGGAAGGGACCAGTTTGGCCCTCTTATAATAAGTACCTCGGAAATTTTCTTTTTCAATAATTCAAAATTTTTTTGAGAATCAAAATCCCAACAAAATTCACAACCTTTAGTGAGTAATTTGAAAAGTGTTGAAGCAAGCTTTGTGAATTTTCTATAAACCTTCTACAGTAACCTATGAATCCAAAAAAACTTCAAACATCCTTTTGGCATTTAGGTACTAAAATTTGTGAGATTATTTCAACCTTCAAGATGAATCCACTTTGATTCAAAAGCTCTAAATATGATGACCTAGAACAAATAATTCATTAAAAGGAAGATATAATTTTTCTTCAGTCAATGGAATATTAACTTCCTTACCTATAAAAGGGTCTTTTTCCCTTTTTGAAAAGCTTCCTCAAATGTATTCCCATAAATAGTAAACTCTTCCATATACACTTCTACATAATCATGGATCAACTCAAAAAGGAAACCAAAAACTTCTCTTTGAAATGTTACAGGTGCATTACATAATCTAAAGTGAAGTACTCTATAATAATATGTTCCCGATGGACATGTAAAGGTTGTATTACCTTAATATTCAAGCAAAATTTAAATTTGATTATATCTACTGAAACCATCACGAAAGGATAAATATTTCTTTCTTTTTAGTGAATCTAAAACTTGATCAATGAAGGATAATGGGAAATGATCTGTTAGAGTTGCTTTATTTAATTCTCTATAGTTTATGTAAACTCTCCACTTTGCATTTTTATTTGGCACGATAGCCAAGGGTTAAACCCATTAGCTATCTGATATTAGGTAAATAAAGTTCACATTGAGCAATTTCTGTAACTCCTGTTTAACAATCTCCCTCAGATTACGATTCATCCTTCATTGGGGTTGTCTTATAGGTTTTAAAGTCTCTTTTATATGAATATGACGCATGAATGTGTTTGGATTGATTCATTTCATGTATATATATTCCCATGCCAATGTATATGCATGTTTTTGCAACATCGTAATCAATTGTTCTTTTTGGAATTCCTCCAAGTTATTATCTGTATTTAATGTTTTTCCTATAGTAATACATATAAGGGAATTTCCAAATTTTTTCCATTGATTATAATGATAGTTTGAATTGTTGAGATGAAAAGTTCTCAATGCTACAATTTTATGGAAAAAATTGATCTAACATATGTGTTAGAGAAAATTAATCTCTTAATAAAAGAAAAACTAATCACCTAGACATTAATTATCAACCTATTGTGGCCACAACCACCACCATATTAAAACCTACCTTGGTAGCAATTTTGAATGGGTCCCCTAAAATTTAATCTTTTACCTCGCCAAATGATTTGTTTTATCCCAAAGACTTTAACTCGTTGCTAAGTCAAATCTTCAATTCCTAATGGTTAAGGCCCCCTGTATAAATATCCGCCACATGATTCATCTATAACCCTTTCTAGCCCTTCTTTTGTATCCTCCATCACAAATTTTTCAACCATCAAAGACCTTCTATAGGACCTTTATTTCCATTATAACTCTTTACAATGGAAATGCTTCACAGACATGCATAAACCACCCCTTTTCACCTATCGTAGTCAACACTAAGGCAAAGCATTCACCACTATACTCCAGACCCGATGGCATTATTAACCATATTATATATATATATATATATATATAGATAGATATATATATCTCTATATATCGGGTCTGGAGCCCCATCGCATATCGCAATTGGCGGGATTCCAAGGTTATATATAGAAGGCGCACCTGTCTTCCAGAACCGGTGGCATTATTAGCCATGATATAAATATATATTGGGTCCGGAGCCCATCGCATATCATAATCGGCAGGATTCCAAGGCTAGATATATATATATATATATATATATATATATAATATATATATATATATATATATATATATTATATATATATATATATATATATATATAATATATATATATATATATATATATATATATATATATATATATATATATATATATATATATATATATAGGGCGCACCTGTCTTTTCAGACCTGATGGCATTATTAACTACATTATATACATATCAGATCTAGAGCCCATCAAATATCGCAATCGGCGAGAGTTAGAGTTGAGCCATAAGGACGATGCGATATAGCAGACCTGACAAGACTATCGAGTATAATACATACATTATCGGGTCCGCTTCCCCAATTGGCAAAACCCAAGGGTTATATGTAAGGTGCACTATGATATGTCGGACTCACCAACCACTATGAATACGGGTATATAATATTTCAAGTGAGTTTTCCCGTATATTCCTGTGTTTTTCGAAAAGGTATTGAGGTCGGAGTTGTCAAAGGGAAGTCTTACATTGCGGACCCATCATGATCATTAAATGTAATATATATATTTCGGGTCCACTTTCCCCTATCGCAATTGAAATCAGTAGAGTTAATGGATTAAACACATGGCGCGATGTGATGCGGTAGTGCTTCATGGACCAGATAAGGTATGGGTTCCCGTCTATAATATTTCAAGTCTAGATTTTGGATTCACCTCTCTCTTATGCGATGATTTTCAATGTAAATCGAGTTTATGCTTGTAGGACTCAAGAAGTAGGGGTCAATTCTTTCACATTTATTCCTTTTGACATTATAAGTGTTTAATGAACACAAGGCTTATGTTTTTTAAGCATTTCTGTCATATTTTCATTAGCATAACTGATGTTTGTTATCTCTGCAAGCAAGGACCAAGAGAAGGCAAGCAAGTTCAAAGAACGGATGTATAAGCATCATGTATGGCTCGAGATAAATATGCATGAGTGGATTCGAAGAGTTTATCCATGCAGATATGTTTATTTAAAGATTGGGCTTTAGGCATTGGAGGTCATGTTTCCAAGTGTTACCTGTGTGTTCCGAAGGTTATGTGGTCTCGGGCCTTATCATGAAAAAATGACACGAATACCTCCTCCTTTCAATCGACATATACTCATTTCCCCAAGAAATGAAACACTCCAACAGATGTGGCCTTTACCGGTCATCCATTTCACCGATCGATTTGAAGCCTGTATATTTTTATTTATATATCAAAAAGAGGATGGAGGTGAAAAGGAACGAAAGACCGAGAGTCATTCCTAGCTGCATAATTAATACCTCCATATAGTAGAGAAGGGCTTGTTGTTTGGAGAGAACAACTTTGGTTTATTATGAATAAAGAAGATTGTTTGGTTCAAGAAGGAGCCTTTGGTTTCTGATTTATTTTCCTTTGCTTTTATGTGTTTTGAAACAGGGTGTTGTTGCTGGCATAAATACAAATGTGTTTTGTTTTTGTGCATATTGATAACGATACAGCTTGTGATTAACCTTGGTTGTTTGAATGTAATTCTTCATCATAGTTAACTCATGAGCAATCCTTGATTTGAAACTATGTTAGACATCAGTTGCAAGATTTATTTGTATGAAAATGAATGTGTATTCCTACATGAGTAATTGGATTCGAATTAAGATTTAATGGAGCCTTGTTCTTATGAGAACAAGTAATTGATTCATTTGAATTTGAAATTTATATGTGATGTTTAACCACTTTTTGCTATGCTCCTGCAGGATAGATTAGGATAGTTAGGACTAGCTTAAGTAGTTTAGATAGGATTTGATACATATAGGTTAGTTGTTTCCTTTTGTTGATTTAATTGAAGTCCTCCTCCCAGTAGAAACCTTTCAACACATTTAACAGTTTACGGGATCCTTTAAAACCCATTGGAACTAGCCACTCTAAACGAAAGTAGATCTAAGTGGGGCATGCAATCGGGTTAGTTCCCCTTGTTGGTATGGATGAAATTCGCCATGTCAACAAATTGGCACTATAAGGAGGGCCTGAACCGCCATCCGCAAATTTTCAGGATTTCATCTATAAATGTTGCGCATGGATTTGAAACGATTAATGTATGCATCATAAAGGTTAAAGAGATCCTGCCACACATCTGAAAAAGCCTCATTTCGAAGAAGCAGAGATCCCTCTAAGTCCCGTGTCTAGGTCACCCACAGAGGAGAGACTGTGGGAGTATCCTGTCACTTAAGAACAACTAGTCAGAAATCTTACTCGGGCATACGCTTGTTCCGTCTCTTAGCTCCCCGTCTTTCACTCTCTACCTCCGACAACTAAAATAAAGCCAAGGATATTTACCCTAAGTGATGAGATATCTGCAACCTCTTCCCTTGAAGATATTGTGCTAGAGTCCTTATAAAGTATTGTCCCTCCTTGGGAAGAAATTCCTAAGGATTCCCCCTCTACATGTAATACCTAGCTTGATTTTGAAAATCCTAACAAAGAAGCCTCGAACTAGAACCTCCCTATCCATGATATGGCTAATGTTCCTCCTCCAGGTGGGAATTTTCCTCTACCACCACCTCTAGGTGGGAATCTGCCTCTACCACCTCCTCCGGGTTGAAATCAAACCCCACTTCCTCCAGGAGCATCTCTTCCCTGGCTTGCATAGGATGTTGTAGTGGTACCTCGGCAGCAGCATGCGTTACCCAAGAATGTTGAAAGAGTATTGCCTAAATTTTACCTTGAATAGGGAGACACTACTGATAACCATATTCGTTATTCCTTCCTAGCCTTGCGCATGTTGGGGGTAGTCGATGAAGATGTAGTATGTCAGTTATTTCCTTTTGCTCTAATTGGTGCGGCCTCAACATGGTAATTTAGCTTGAGAGTAGGATCGATCACCTCATGGGATGCCTTTCAACATGCCTTTTTAGACAAGTTTGGCGATGGAAAAACACATGCAGCCTTAGTTTTCGAACTGTCCCATTTGAAAATGGAAACCAAAGAGAAGGTTAAGGATTTTAATATCCGGTTCAATACCTTGTTTAACAGAATCCCAGCTAATGCTAGACTTGGTGATGAGGTGCTCATGGAATTTTACATCACTGCTCCTCCCTCTCCTTGCCACGATGTGGGTTAAAAGGAGTAACACACAAACCTTACAAGATGCTACCGATGAAGTAGTGAAAGTTGATAATGAAATGATCAGTTTCACAGTGTGTCACCATTCAACCGATGAAAAGAAAACATCTCAGTCATCCAAGAAAAACAATGGGAATGATAACAAAGTGGCTGAAATCAAAGAAAAGGATACCATAGATGTGGAAGGTTTGCATTGGATCATAAAAAATTGATGAACACAGTCATCGATATGAAAAAGGAATGTTTGAGAGAGTACAAAGGGCAATGTGGGAGATTATAACAACTAAAAATCTTTCAAACCTTTCTATCGTAAGAAGATAGAGAATAGCCATGGCCAACTTGCATTGCCTGCTCCACCCAATGAAGGGATTTTAAATGCAGAATAGCTGGCTCTTATTGGATCGCTCCTTACAAAAGAAGAACCTATAATGGAGCTGGAGCCAGAACAAGAATATGAGCAAGAGTACAAAGTAAAAGAACCCTTAGATGAGGAATATCAAATCAATGTACTGTGGGATTTCTATACAAATGAGTACGATGATGATAAAGGACATAGCACAATAGAAATCAACGCTAATGAAATCCACACATGAAGCAAAGGGCCACTTGCAGGCACGATGAAGCCTGTAGACCAGACAGAAAGATATTCGCCCTTTGAAGGCATCTGCTCCGAAAGTGCCTGTTGAGAAGGGTAGACCTAGTGGCGAGTCTAAGAATACTACAGTTGCAAACTATCCAGAGAAAGAGAATACATCTCTGGTTGCAACGAAGGTGACCCAAAATGGTAAAATCCCACCTAAGAATGACAAAACTGGTATGTTTACTCTACCCTGCCCTGTTTATAACATTGATTACAACATTGTGGATGATCTTAAGAAATCTCGAGCTAATATCACATACTTCAATTTGTTAAAGTTAATGCAGAGACCTACTATTGAAAGCTATGAATGAACGAAATTGCAAACCTCCTACCAATCCGAGTAGCCAAACCAAGAAGTCTACATCTAGACATATTAGCACCCTCAGCACAACCCAAAATCCATCAGCTATGGAAGCCACTCTGTCCAAAATGAATCGAAACCCCAGAGATGTCAGTGTAGCCATGATAGGAATAAAATCAAAATCCATGACTCCACCTTTCCTTATCACATTTGAAATCTTCAACATGAACGCACACAATTGATTGGTAGATTCTGGTGCTGCATCCACTGTTATGCCTTACGTTGTTGCTAAAAGACTTTAGGAAATACCCGAAAAAATTGGAACTCGAATTATGTAATTGGACAAAATGAATGTGAAAGTAATTGGGGAACTAAAAGATGTGTTGATTTAGATGGTCGCCAAACCACAATACACTAAAGTCATTGATATAGTGGTATTTGACATACGCGAGGCTTATGGAATGTTGCTTAGTAGGGACTGGTCAACAAAACTAAATGGATATTTCTTAACTGATTGGTCCCTTCTCTTACTGCCTCAGAAGGGAAAAGGTGATATGTTGAGAGTTGATTGAGAAAGATACATGAAGTATGTAGTGACGAAGCTAAACTGTCCCAATGAACCTATAATGTTCACCAACTCTATCCTCGGGAATTATAATTTCGACATGTGTGCCTTCGAAACCTATTTTAGAGAATTCCATGCAAAGACAGCTGAAGAAATTTTGACAAACACACAGTTGGAAGCTCTCCCTCATAAGCCAACTGATGAACTATCCTGTATTATAGTAGATGATAGGACTAATTTCATAGATAGCAGTTCAATTGATGTAACATTAGATTCTATATTTTGGACACTCTACTTTGATGGCTCTAACTTCTTTGAAGGTGCAGGTGCTGGGAGCATTCTCATTGGCCTGCAAGGGAACCAACATATGATGGCCAGTAGGTTGCAGTTTGCATGTACCAACAACATGGCAGAATATGAAGGCCTGCTGTAGGGCCTGAAGAAAGACATCGATATGAAGGTAAAAAATATTAAAGTTTTTGATGACTCATAGATAATTCTGGACCAGGTGAGGAAAAGGATACATTGCAATTCACCACACCTGGTAAGGTACCAACGTGAGGTATGGAGCTTAATTGATAGTTTTGATTATTTCAATATCACATACATACCTCGAGGGCAAAACCAAGATGTCGACATGATGGCTGGTATGGCTGCAAAACGTTTTCCTGAGTTTAGGTTAAAGAAAAACAAATATTATGATGAATTGATTTTCAGACCATCCATGCCTGATGAAGATGACGAGAAAATCCTAGAGTTCTTGCACTGTGAGAAGACATTCAAGAATGCAGTCATTGATGAAAAAGAGGATGACAGGTTTGTGAATGGGAGGGAATATGAGGAAAAGGATTATTCCAATATGATTCCCAAGTCAGTTGTCAAGATGGAGCACTTGTATGACTTGCATGATAAATTCAAGAAGCCGACTAACTACAAAATGCATAACTCATCCATGAAGTTTGAGTCGGTCAACCTTGGAACCAAAGGAAACCCAAAAAATTTCAATTTGGGCTTAGGATGCTATCCATAAGAAATGGCTCTGTTTGTTAAGATGTTTAAAGAGTACAAGGACGTCTTTGCATGGACATATGGCGACCTAAAAACCTTTGGTACCAGCATTATGTAGCATGTGATTCCTATGGAAAAGGAGGCTAAGCCCTACCAACAAAAGCTTTGAAAGATGCATCCAAGACTAGAACTATTGGTGAAGAAAGAACTAAACAAAATGCTAGATGCTAAAATCCTTTTTCTAGTCAGACACACCTGCTCGATAGCCAATCCTGTGCCAGTAAGAAAGAAAAATGGAGACATCATGCTCTCTATTGATTTCAGAAACCTGAACAAAGCATCAGAGAAAGAGAACTATCATGTCCCTTCTATGCAACACATTCTTCAGCGTGCTTCTGGGACTGAAATGTTGTCCCTATTAGATGGGTTTTCAGGATATAATCAAGTGTTGGTATCTAATGGGGATCAGCACAAGACAACCTTCAACACTAAATGGGGCACTTATGCATATCGTAAAATGCCTTTTGGACTTATTAATGTGCGCACCACATTCTATAGAGCTATGGACATAGATTTCCGAGGATTGATTAACAGATCAACAGTAGTGTACATGGATGACATTACTGTGTACTATTATCACAAAAGGGATCATATTTATCACCTGAAATATATTTTTGAGAGATGCCGAAGGTATGGAATATCATTGAATCCCAAGAAGAGCATCTTCGCAGTTACAAAAGGGAAACTACTAGGGAATATCCTTTCTAAAGAAGGGATTTTTATTGATCCTAAAAGAATAAAAACCATTTCAAGAATACGACCCCCTCCAAATAAAAGGGCAGTGCAATCTTTCTTCGGGAAGATTAATTTCACTAGGAAATTTGTCTCAGGTTTTGCAGAAATAGTGCATCCCATGCAGCTAATGATGAAAAAGGATGTCGTGTATAAGTGGAGCGATGAAGCTAAGAAATCATTTAAGCAAATCAAGGAGGCCATCGCAGAAGCTCCTGCGCTAGTCAGCCCCAATTTTGGCAAGGAATTCTTCTCGTACACTTTTGCTTCTTATGTTTCATATGCCACAACCCTCACTCAGAAAAATGATGATGGCAATAAAGTCCCTATTTATTATATGAGCTCTAATCTTCAAGGAGCAGAACTAAACTACCCAGACATGGAGAGACAAGGATTTGTGGTTTTTAAGGCCATAAAACATTTTTGCCCTTATTTATTAAAGTCCAGGACTAAAGTGATCATTCCCCATCCTACTGTAAGAGCCCTCTTCGTGCAGAAAGAAATGGGTGAATGGAGAGGAAATTGGATAACCACACTTCAAGAATACGACCTCGAGACTAAGCCGACGAAGATAGTTCGAGGGTAGGGACTGTGTGAGCTCGCGGTAGAAGCCTTGGTGGAGAAAGCAGGGGCATCCGAAGAACCAGATGTTGGCATTATGATGCATGTGTTGTACTTGATGGCAACCCTCTCATAGAATATCATCTCACACGTATACATTCAAATCAATCCACAGAAGAGATATCAGATATGACAGAATACATGGATGTAGGACAGTACAAAGGGATCAGATGACAGTTCACGAGTAAGATTTGCCATCAAGTCCAAAGGGGGAGATTGTTGGCATTATGGCTAAAGTGTTGCCCTTGATGGAAACTCATACAGGTGATGGATCACAGTACAACCAGTCAATAGCAGAGATTGATGATTAGCTCACAATAATGAAGAAAATAAGAAGTACGCATGTACATAGTACAAAAGGCGCGGACCCGCAGGAATATCATAGATAAAGTGTGTACATAGCCACAGGTACACCATGTCAAAGGTGCAGACCCTAGTTCACGCACTTTCATGCAGTGAAAAAGTATTCTCACGTGGGAATCCAATGGTGGACCATAGTATTTAGCCCGACGTATTTGATCCTATGGTTTGGTCAGTGGTATTGTTTTATATTATTATTATTATTATTGAGCCCCATGTTTTTGGGCCCCTTGTATTGGTTATCTATGGTATTGACTCATGGTTTTAACAAGAGCTTGCCTGTATAAAGCAAAGGAGATCATTTGGCTAGATATGCGTGTGAAATTAGAAGATCTTAAGAGAAGCTAGATCTGAAATTCTTGTAATCGGTTTGTGAGAGAGAGTTGAACCAATATCAAGGAGAAACATGAGAATTACAAGTCGGATCTACTAATGGGTTGATATCTCCTCGGCGCATGATTAGATCTGTAGATATGATAGTCTGGGTTATCCTTGAAGTCTGAAAACTGTCTATACCCGCAGGACCGCAAGTGCAGTGAAAGAAAAGTGCGGAGGTACGCAGGTGCAGAAGCATTGCAGGTGCGCAGATACGCAGGCGCAGAAGCGCTGCAAGTGCGCAGGTTCGCAGACCCAGAATTGCAGAAGATGAGGAGGGGTGTAGGCATTCCATTGGACACAGAGCAGAGGTGCGCACGGAGTCTGTGAGACACAGTGCGTGGGTGCGCAGGAAAGTAGTTGGAAACAGTTCGGATGTACACAGGTGTTCTATGGGTGAAGCTGCAGACTTTTCATGAAATCTATTTAGCTGCCCCTGTTTATTATTGTTGTGTTCTGGGTTTTGAAGTGATGTATGGTATTATGTTCTGATAACAGCAGTGATTGATTGAATGATTATGATTAGCTTCAGGATTGATAGATGAATGGATCAGGTTCATAATGACTTATCCTTATATGATGTGGTGGACTAGATCTGGTTGATAACTCTCATTGCATATGTATTGATCTGGTGATTGGGTGATTCAGAAGGTTGTTTGATTATGAGCTTCAATGTTGTTGTTCGGTCCAGTATGAAAATTGGATGAAATGTGGCCTTTCATATTATGTGTTGTGCTTCAGTGTATCCAGTCTGAAAATTGATGAAACGTGGTACCTGGAGGAGAGAAGATTGTAGGTCAGCACCTACGTACTAGTATCTAAGCTAGTACAAGAGCTAAAGGAAATCTTTGGAGCATTGTAGTAGGTAGCAGCCTACATACTAGTAAATGGATCGGCTAGTACAAGAGCAAAGGGGGTTGTAGCTCCTGTACTAGTATAAGACTGCACCAGTACAAAATATTGTAAAAGGATTTTCTTATTAAGGAGAAGATTGAGATGACTTGCAGCAGGTGGTTTTCTCCCGCATTGGGTTTCCACCTTATATCATTGTGTTCATGTGTGTGCCTTATGTGTGATGATCTACTCTATGTTACTGCATCTGTTAACTGATAGTATGGTTGATAATGTTCTAATGCACTCATTGAAGATCAATTAACTTAATCATAAGAAGTTGTGGAAGTAGAATATATGAATCAGAGTTTGGAAATGAAAAAGTTTTATTGACTTGATAATACTTATTCACCCCCCCCCCCCCCCCTCTCAGTATTATTTCCAACAATTGGTATCAGAGCAGGTCCTTTGATAGAAGCTTGATCGCTTGAAGGAGATCTGTGGAACAATGGGAAAGAAGCTTAAGAAGAAAGCACCTAAGAAAAAGAAGGCATCTCAGAAGAACTATGACAGTGGGAGAATCGATTGGGGATTAGGTATAAGAAGCTCTTCATATTCAGAATCAGATTCAGAATCATTTCAGAATGAAGATGAACTATCAGGTATGAATATATTATCCTCTGATGTTCCAGCTATCTTTCCTTTTGGAAGAGATGAAAGTGATAACAAAAATACTGAATTTGCTCTTATGGGTGAACAAGAAAGATATCAAATAGAGGCAGAATTTAAAAGGCTGACAGACAAAATTAGAGATCAACAAGATCTATTGAACAAAAGGGAATGTGACTTCAAAGAAGAAGCTACCAAACTAAAGGCCCAACTAGAAGAAGGAAACAAGGTAAGAAAACTACTCAAGGACAAGGAAGACTAATGTCAAAAATTGCAGCATGAAGTGAAATCATTAAGAAAAGAAGTCAACAAAAGAAGCACAACCATCAAGAAACTCAAAGATAGATCCAGCTACTATGAAAATCTTGAAGCTACAATCCTCTCACTAAAAGGAGATCTTGAAGAATCAAAGAAGTAGAATGAAGATCTACATCAAGCAATTGAAAAACAAGACAACGAAGTCATCAACTTAAAATCTCAGCTGGAATGTGCCTTCCGAGTTCGTCAAATGCAGCAGGATCTGAATGAAGAACAAGAAAAGGAGATTCTCAAACTAAGGGAACAAATGGAAGAAGGAAGGAAAGCTGAAGAAGATTTGAAAAATCAATCTCTTGAAAAGGAAGAACAACTTCAGGATGAGGTAAATATCTTGAAAGGTAAATTAGAAGAAAAGGATAAGCTTTTACGATTTCAAGATAGTTCTAAAGTCTTGGATGATATTCTTAGTAGTCAAAGGTATCCTGCTATAAAGACTGGTCTTGGTTTCCATGAATCTGTTGAAGGTGAATCTAGTTCACAAGGTGAGGCAAGGAACTCTAAAGAGAAATCTAAAGTGATCAACGAAGAAATGAAAGATCAATCTCATCATCAACCAAGGAAAGAGATTCCTCAAAGAAAATCCTTTACTCCTCCTATGAATAATGTTGAATGTTATGTATGTCATAATCTTGGACATGTTGCAGCTAGATGTAGAAGAAGAAGGGTTCAAGACCATTATGCAGAAAGATCATCACATTCAAGGTACTTTAATGGATATTGCTTTGCTTGCAATATGTATGGTCATAAAGCTGCTGACTGTTACAGGAGGAATATGAAACATGTAAGATGTTATGCATGTAACAAGCTTGGACATATAGCTAAGGAATGCAGGAACAAAGCACGGACATCACACCAAAAGGAGAAAACATCATCATGCTTGAAGATATGGAGGAAAAAGGAAGTATAGTCAGAAAAAGGCGGCACAGCACAACGTACAGATATACCAGAATCAGAGGGAGATGAAAGTACAAAACTTCAGTGTCCTGAATCTCATATGCAAACTCCATAAATGGAAGTCGCGTATATACGCGAGTTGGATACTACACAATCGCGTATATGACTGCTTGAAGAAAGGCAGTAGGGAAAGTGAAGTTGGAAGTGAATCTATGAAGTATGATCTCTCGAGCACAAGATCAGATCTGGGAATCTGACTGTTAGTGGCACATAGGAGGACTATTTAATTGGGTTCTAATCAGAGGTACGCAGAGCATTCACTACGAAAGTGCGGGCGTACGCAGCAGAGCGGAAGTTCCTGTGCGGAGGAACGCAGGTGATACACAGTGAAAGTGTGAGGATACGCAGCAAAGGCACAGTCCCAGTGTGGAGGTACACGGCGTGATGGAGGTTCAAGCGCAGAAGAACAGTAATGGTACGCGGCGTGGAAGAGGTTCAGGTGCGGAGGCACAGTGAAAGTACGCGGCGCTACAGAAGCCGCAGGTGCGTAGGTATGCGGCGTGATAGCATCTGAGGGTGCGTGGCCACAGTAGTAGTACGCGGCATGATTGAAGAAACAGTGCGTGGGTACGCGCTGTAGTGGAAGTCTCTCTGTGGGAATACGTAGAAACACAAAAAGTCAAGTGCGAGGATACGCAGAGGAGCGGAAGGTGAAGTGCGGAGCCACGCAGGCCATATAATGAGAAACTGCGGATCTATCTTGAGGCATTTATTGGCTGACTTTTCTTACTGATAAGATCTGACAGATGGCACTAGTTTAGGGGGAGCATATGTTTTTAATGCATTTTTGGCATTATGGTTAATAGTCCTTGGTGATGAAGATTATATGGCTAAATGATATATCTTGCTATGATGTGGTTATGAGTTGTCCATCTCATATGATTCTTGGATTTACATAGTTGATTTTCAGATCAGATTTATGGTTGATTCTCTGATGCTACATATCTAATACTATGGAGCAGATCATACAATGTTGTTGATGATGTTTATCATGATCTTATCTTAGGTGATTGGTCTCTGTTATAAATATCATATCACGACTCATGATGTAATAGTGTGTCTCTATCTATTGTAGTCATCTCTTCACGTCATGTAACGACCTATGTTGGTTTCCCCACTATGCTTGGGATGAAGATGTAATGTATTTAGTTCCTGATGTATCCCCACTTGGTTGGGTGATGGATGTATGTATTGAGTCTTTTGGTGATAGGAAGGTCATTTATGATATATAGAGTCATGTTCTTCTTATAGAACATGTTTTTGCAAACCTTGCTTACAGTCAGGGGAAGCTTGAGCATAACCAACACTATATAGCAGAGCAGACATTTCAGCTTGTTCTCAGAAAGAGCATGATGAGATTGGTGCACCATGGCATATACAAAGGGGGAGCTCATTCAGAGACTTCAGCAGATCTAGTTTATAGTCAAGAGGGGCATGTTCTTACGGGTAGCATAACCCTTTGCCCTTGATGTCAAAGGGGGAGAGTAATGTGGTGTTGTTGCCATCAAGTCCAAAGGGGGAGATTGTTGGCATTATGATGCATGTGTTGTACTTGATGGCAACCCTCTCATAGAAGATCATCTCACTTGTATACATTCAGATGAATCCACAGAAGAGATATCAAATATGACCAAATACATGGATGTAGGACAGTACAAAGGGATCAGATGACAGTTCACAAGTAAGCTTTGCCATCAAGTCCAAAGGGGGAGATTTTTGGCATTATGGCTAAAGTGTTGTCCTTGATGGCAACTCATACAGGTGATGGATCACAGTACAACCAGTCAGTAGTAGAGATTGATGATTAGCTCACAATAATGAATAAAATAAGAAGTACGCAAGTACACAGTACAAAAGGCGCAGACCCGTAGGAATATAATAGATAAAGTGCGTACATACCCGCAGGTACACCATGTAAAAGGTGCAGACCCTAGTTCACGCACTTTCATGCAGTGAAAAAGTATTCTCACATGGGAATCCAATGGTGGACCATAGTATTTAGCCCGATGTATTTGATCTTATGGTTTGGTCAGTGGTATTGTTTTATATTATTATTATTATTATTGAGCCCCATGTTTTTGGGCCCCTTGTATTGGTTATCTATGGTATTGACTCATGGTTTTAACAAGAGCTTGCCTATATAAAGCAAAGGAGATCATTTGGCTAGACATGCGTGTGAAATTAGAAGATCTTAAGAGAAGCTAGATCTGAAATTCTTGTAATCGGTTTGTGAGAGAGAGTTGAACCAATATCAAGGAGAAACATGAGAATTACAAGTCGGATCTACTAATGGGTTGATATCTCCTCGGTGCATGATCAGATCTGTAGATCTGATAGTCTGGGTTATCCTTGAAGTCTGAAAACTGTCTATACCTGCAGGACCGCAAGTGCAGTGAAAGAAAAGTGCGGAGGTACGCAGGCGTAGAAGCGTTGCAGGTGCGCAGATACGCAGACGCAGAAGCGCTGTAGGTGCGCAGGTTCGCAAAACCAGAATTGAAGAAGATGCGGAGGGGTGCAGGCATTCCATTGGACACAGAGCAAAGGTGCACAGGAAGTCCGTGAGACACAGTGCGTGGGTGCGCAGGAAAGCAGTTGGAAACAATGCGGATGTACGCGGGTGTTCTCTGGGTGAAGCTGCGGACTTTTCATGAAATCTATTTAGTTGCCCCTGTTTATTAATGTTGTGTTCTGGGTTTTGAAGTGATCTCTGGTATTATGTTCTGATAACAGCAGTGATTGATTGAATGATTATGATTAGCTTCAGGATTGATAGATGAATGGATCAGGTTCATAATGACTTATCCTTATATGATCTGGTGGACTAGATCTGGTTGATAACTCTCATTGCATATGTATTGATCTGGTGATTGGGTGATTCAGAAGGTTGTTTGATTATGAGCTTCAATGTTGTTGTTGGTTCCAGTATGAAAATTGGATGAAATGTGGCCTTTCAGATTATGTGTTGTGCTTCAGTGTATCTAGTCTGAAAATTGATGAAACGTGGTACCTGGAGGAGAGAAGATTGTAGGTCAGCACCTACGTACTAGTATCTAAGCTAGTACAAGAGCTAAAGGAAATCTTTGGAGCATTGTAGCAAGTAGCAGCCTGCGTACTAGTAAATGGATCGGCTAGTACAAGAGCAAAGGGGGTTGTAGCTCCTGTACTGGTATAAGACTGCACCAGTACAAAATATTGTAAAAGGATTTTCTTATTAAGAAGAAGATTGAGATGACTTGCAGCAGGTGGTTTTCTCCCGCATTGGGTTTCCACCTTATATCATGGTGTTCATGTGTGTGCCTTATGTGTGATGATCTACTCTATGTTACTACATCTGTTAACTGATAGTATGGTTGATAATGTTCTAATGCACTCATTGAAGATCAATTAACTTAATCATAAGAAGTTGTGGAAGTAGAATATATGAATCAGAGTTTGGAAATGAAAAAGTTTTATTGACTTGATAATACTGATTCACGCCCCCCTCTTAGTATTATTTCCAACACCAGAAGCCTAGAACCTACAGAATGCACAAGTGGAATTTAGGGAGGAGCCCCTATGGATTAATGAAGCACTGATGTGTGAGCGCAAAATGTTAGAAGCCCTTTTGGACCCTGAGTTGTGGTATTATGACATCTGCTTTTATCTTACACGAGGGTCATGTCCTGAACACATGGATGCATCACAATGGTGAGTGCTAAGATTTAAATCTAATTAGTATCATTTGGCCAATAACACATTATACAAAAAAAATTATGATGGAATCTGGCCGAGGTGTTTGGAAAAGGATAATGCCGACCATCTCTTGAAAGAAAGGCATGACGGCCCAGCAGGTGGTCACTTTGGTGGAGAGACCACTGCTCACAAAATATTAAGAGTTGGGTATTATTGGCCCACAGTCTTTAGAGACTCGCATGCCTATGCTAGGAAATGCAAGGCTTGTCAAGCTGTCGCAGGACGAGAAAGAAAGGCAGCCATTCCGCTCAGGCCCGTTATCATTTATTGCCCATTCAAGCAATGGGGCCTATACGTCATAGGCGAGATCACTCCAAACTCTTCACAACACCATAAGTATATACTCGTAGTGACTGAATACTTCACCAGATGGACTGAATCCATCTTGGTTCGGAAGGTAAACAAAGATGAGGTAATAACATTTATTGAGAAATTTATTATCAATAGGTATGGCATCCCTGACACTCTCATATTTTATAATGCTTCTTACTTTTCATCACTAAAATTGATTGAATTTGCTATTGATAAATCAATTCACATAAGGAATGCATCACAGTATTACCCCTAGGGAAATGGAGTTGTAGATTCCTCAAATAAAAACCTCATCCACATAATCTGTAAATCGGTCGCTAACAACCAGAGGAACAGGCGCAACGCTCTAACAAATGCCCTTTGGGCCAATAGGGTCACCCCAAAAGTGACCTTAGGAAACTCCCCATACATCCTCGTCTATGGAAAAGAAGCCATATTGCCTCCCAACGTTACCATTCCCTCTCTACAACTCTCCCAATCTTCAAGAGGAACCCCTTCAGCCTTACTTCAAGAAAGGATGAACCAACTAATGAGGTTGGAGGAATTGAGAGATAAAGCCAGAAATAAATTTAGAAATCACCAAATGATTATGAATGGATGGTTTGATCGCCATTTGGTAGGTGATAAATATTACCTAGTAGGAGAGCTAGTCCTGAAATGGGACAAGTTGAATGAGCCGAAAGGTAAACACATGAAATTCGAACACTTATGGCTGGGCCCATTCCAAGTTGTGGAAAAGATTGGTCAGGGAACTTACAGATTGAAAACTTTACACGGAGAAACTGAAAAACTCCCTGTTAATGGCCAACATCTGAAGAGATACTTCCAGTAGCCACCACATGGTGGTTACCTCTTGAATAGGTTAGATTTCATTTTATTTTTGCTATTAGCTTAGTTATATTTCCATCTTTTCCATTCTTGTTTTTTTTGCAAAGATTATTTTCCTTCTGTTTTGAATTTCAGCCCTTTTCGGCCAACTGATTTTGGTCCTCCAGTCTCGTTTTCACCTTTTTAGATTGCCCTCATTCACCACCTTCAGCCTTTGCCTTCCTCATTAACCTGCTGATGAGTCTACTAATTCTAAATCCATCATTACCTCGCAAATCAAATAAATTTTCAATGAGCCCATGAGAACCGGAAAATTAGCAATGGAATTCAAACCAAAGCCACTCACTAGCATCTGTTGGAAAGTAGGTAAGATCTGTTGATAATTTGGATATCTGGAGAATGTAGGGGCATCTTTATAAAACAAAAAATGTGTAACTACAGCTGGACTAGCATGGAGGAATGCTGCATTTTTAAATAAATCCCACTCAGACCTAGCCTATACTTGACTGTAAGGTTTGCAGTTATTCTCCATTGGTCCCATCCACCACACAAAATTCTCTAGTACCTATCATCTACAAGTATACCTCCTTTCATGGGCTGAGCTCACTGCCATACACCCTGTGGCAAATCCAATCATGCTCTATTACTTGTGCCTGAAACTAGAAGGACTTATTTAAAAATAAATTAAAAAAATGAAATGTTAAGTCCTTGTGCTTGAAACTGGAAGGGCAGATTGTTTGGGGAGTCAGTTAGAGTAGGGAATGGTGCTAGGCTCAATGTACCAGTTGACACAGCAAGCCCAACCTTGCTTAAGTGGTTTAAAAATATGGCATGATCCATGACTGCCCCCTATCCAATCATATAAAAATCTAGCTGTGAAATTCTCATATAAAGCGTAGATAAACATATCGACATCAAGTTTGATGAGCAATAAACAGATGGGGTACAAACCTAAACAGGTATTGATAGACCAGTGTGGCCCCAAAAGGACATATGCAAGTAGAAAACATGTAAAGGAAGGTTAATAAATCCCATAATACTACCATTGGAGAATGCCTGTCAAAACCCTATCAGTAAGTAGAAGTTATTTGTCTTTATTCCACCTGAAGCAATTAATGTTGAAGTGGAACCCATGCCTATCCATCTATACAGTTTTCATTTCAGATTGATCTTAACACCCTGATGTTCTATTGAACTAAGTTTTATTTGTAAAACAGAGATAACTAATTCACTCAACAGTTCACCATTTGTTGTGGCCACAACCACCACACTATTAAAACCTGCCTTGGTAGAAATTTTAAATGGGTCCCCTAAAAGTTGATCTTTTACCTCTCCGAATGATTTGTTTTATCCCAGAGACTTTAACTCGTTACCGAGTCAAATCTTCAATTCCTAATGATTAATCCCCCTGTATAAATACCTACTGCATGATTCATCTATAACCCTTTATATCCCTTCATTCATATCCTCCATCGGGACTTTTTCAACCGTCAAAAGCATTCTATCGCACCTTTATTTCCATTATAACTCTTTACAATGGAAATGCTTCGCAAACATGCATAAATCACCCCTTTTCGCCTATCGTAAGCAACACTAAGGCATAACATTCACCACTATACTCCGGACCTGACGACATTATTAACCATATTATATATATATCAGGTCTAGAGCCCCATCGCATATTGCAATCGGCGGGATTCCAAGGCTATATATATATATATATATATATATATATCTGTGTGTGTGTGTGTGTGTGTGTGTGTATATATATCTATATATATAGATATATATATATATATATATATATATATATATATATATATATATATATATATATATATATATATATATATATATATATATATATAAGGCGCACCTGTCTTCCAGACCCAATGGCATTATTAACCACATTATATACATATCGGATCCGGAGCCCATCGTATATGACAATCGGTAGGAGTCAGAGCCGAGCCATAAGGCCGATGCGATACAGTGGACCTGATAAAACTATCAAGTATAATACATATATTACCAGGTCTGCTTCGCCAATCGCATATCGCAATCGAAATAACCCAAGGGTTATATGTAAGGTGCGATATAATATGCCAGACCCACCAACAACTATGAATCTTGGCATATAATATTTCAAGTCCGGCTTTATGGCCAGACGTGAGTTTTCCCTTATATTCCTATGTTTTTCGAAAAAGTATTGAGGTTGGGGTTTTCAAAGGGAAGTCTTACATTGTGGACCCGCCGAGATCATTAAACTTAATAAATATACTTCAGGTCCACTTTCCCCTATCACAATCGCAATCAGTAGAGTCCATGGCTTAAACACACGGCGTGATGTGATGCGATAGTGCTTCATGAACCCGATAAGCTATGGGTTCTCGTCTATAATATTCCATGTCTGGATTTTGTATCCGGCTCTGTGTTATGAGATTATTTTCAATGTAAATCGAGTTTATGCTTGCAGGACTTAATCAATGCATGAATTAAATAACAAGGGCCGATTCTTTCACATCTATTCCTTTTGATGTTATAAATGTTTAATGAAGGCAAGGCTTATGTTTTTTAAGCATTTGTATCATATTTTCATAAGCATAACTGATGTCTATTATCTCTGTAGGAAAGGACCGAGAGAAGGCAAGCGAGTTCAAAGGATGGATGTATAAGCATCAAGTATGGCTCCAAATAAAGATGCATGAGTGGATCTGAAGAGTTTATCCATGTGGATATGTTTATTTAAATATTGGGCTTTAGGCATTGGGGGTCATGCTTCTAAGTGTTACCTGTGTGTTCTGAAGGTTATGCGGTCTCGGCCCTATCATGAAAAAATGACATGAATACCTCCTCCTTTCAATTGACATCTATTCATTTCCCCAATAAATGAAATGCTTCAGTAGATGTGGCCTTTACCAGTCAGTCGTTTCGCTGATCGATTCGAGGCCTATATATTTTTATTTGTATATCGAAAAGAGGAGGGAGGTGGAAAGGCACAAAAGACCGAGAGTCATTCCTAGCTGCATAAGTAATACCTCCGGATAGGAGAGAAGGGCTTTTTGTTTGGAGAGAAAAACTTTGATTTATTATGAATAAAGAAGACTGTTTGTTTCAAGAAGGAGCCTTTCGTTTCTGATTTACTTTCCTTTGCTTTTATGTGTTTTGAGATAGGGTGTTTTTGCTGGCATAAATACAAATGTGTTTTGTTTTTGTGCATATTGATAATGATATAGCTTGTGATTAACCTTCGTTGTTTGAATGCAATTCTTCATCATAGTTAACTCATGAACAGTCCCTGATTTGAAACGATGTTAGACATCAGTTGCAAGATTTATTTGTATGAAAAGGAATCTGTATTCCTGTATGAGTAATTAGATTGAAATTAAGATATAATGCAACCTTGTTCTTATGAGAACTAGTAATTTATTCATTTGAATTTGGAATTTATATGTGATGTTTACCCTCTTTTTGCTATGCTTCCGTAGGATATATTAGGATAGTTAGGACTAGCTTAAGTAGTTTAGATAGGATTTGATACATATAGGTTAGCTGTTTCCTTTTGTTGATTTAATTGAAGTCTTCCTCCCGGAAGCAATATTTCAACACCTTTAGTAGTTTATGGATCCTTTAAAACCCATTGGAACAAACCATTCCAAATGAAAGCAGATCTTATTGGGGCCTACAATCAGGTTAGTTCCCCTTGTTGCTATAGCAAAAACTTGCCATGTCAACACAACCCGAGGAGCGTATTTTTATTTCAAGGAAATTGGCAAGATATATGCAAGAAAATACCAACAACTAATACTGGTTCTACATGATTATGTTCAACACTATCAAGCTCATTTGACAAGAAATAAAATGTAAGACTTGAGAAACAATACTAAATAAAAAATAAGAAAGTAAATGATAAGGAAAGAATTATGATAATCACATGAATTAAATCAATACTGAATTAAACCATACCTTGTAGAATTGGAAATTTAACCTATTTAACCCAACATAATT
Organism: Pinus tabuliformis; assembly: GCA_031772625.1. NCBI lineage: Eukaryota > Viridiplantae > Streptophyta > Pinopsida > Pinales > Pinaceae > Pinus > Pinus tabuliformis. The sequence goes on from CM062820.1 coordinate 1,393,537,421, forward strand.
CAAATGCTAATCTAGAAATTGCAGGAAAACAAATTTGGAAAATGCCAGCAACTAACAAGTTATTTGATTAAAAAGTAAATTTACTTTAAGTAATAGGAATTGAAATTCGATGGAACAAACACATAACTAAACTACTTTAGATGTTCAAGGCAACAACTTGTCCAAGGTAGTGGGCCTAACTGCGCAAGACTCAATTCTGCCTTGAGAAATAACTCAGATCAAATTACAAATAACAGTTGTAGAGTTCAATGGATAACTTCCTACAATAAAACATATGAGAGAAATAATTACAATAGAATGAATTTTTTATCTTTTCCTCAAATTCAACAATTGTTCATCCTCTCCCCCTTATCTCTTTAATCTATATTTTAATTTAAATATACAAAGAGCAAAGGGAAATTACAACTAAAATGATTTCAAACTAATTTCCATTACAAATTTGGATTGCCCAAAAGAAATTGGTCAGAAAGATCAAATCTCAAATATCTCTCCATCATGATTCAGCTGGAACAAGTCGAATCTGGTATTGCCTTTGGAAGAATCTGGAAAATGGTCACAACAACAAATCTGCAAAGAATGACCTTCGAAGAACCTTGTATTTCTCTGAATCAAAACCAAATTTTGGAAAAATTCTCGCTAAAAAACTAATTTGGTCTATTCTGCACAAAACCCATGCCTCAGATTTTTAAGATTCATCTTCATTTTCTAGAAACTTCCAACACAAAAGATGTCACTTTTTATTCCAACAAATTTGAGTTAGAATATTTGATTATTTGTTGGAGATCATATTTACAATCTGGAAGAGATATTGGAGGCTAAAATAGCGAGTGATTTTATAACAAATTCATTAATAAACCATCATTTGCAGAATCATGCATAATAATCATTAATTTATTGAAAATAAAGAAGAAGAAGTATTATTTAATCACAAGAGCATAAACAAATATGAAATGGAATTATATGATAGATTATGATAAATAACATGATAAAGAATTGTAGAAATGGATGAAATAGATGTTAAAAAGTGATAATAATAATGACAAATTAGCGTCCCAACATCTCCCATAAATTGAACATGTTGCATGTTTGCATGCAACCCAATGCCTCTGTATTAACCATGTTGTAATACAATAAAAAAAATTCTCACCCCAGCTTATGATATAGATGGAACAAATGACTTCTTCCTTAAATACTTCTTTAAAATAATATATATTCAATTCTAGCAATGTTGGTGAAGGTGTAACAATTGGCACATTGACTTTCAATCATATGTATATGAAATTGCATCAAAATATGATACAAGTAACAACAAAATTCATTAACCATTTTCTCAAAAACTACAAACTAGATTTTGCTGAAATTTTTCAAGAGAAATTCTACTATATTAATGCTTCTCTAATACAAAAATCAAATATATCTAATACATAGATCTCGAGATATAAGAAAAATGGTTGTAGGTGTCAATGCATGATTTTTGGAATTTTACAAACTGTTTTAGCTTGAAATTTTCTGGGTTTGTGTATATTAATGATAGCTCTTTGTTGTCCAAAAATCACAATAATTCAATTCATAGTTTTAAAGATATACACTAATCAATTTATGCATTGTATAAAAATGAAAATGTATGTCTTAAATGGGGAATAAAGGAGAAAACAACCATCATGCATAGAAACTCCTCCCCAAAATGGGAGAATTAACATACCCTCGTGCTATACTAGAAAATAAATTGAGGTGGTTTCCACAGTTGTTGTTGAAATCTATGCTTGGAGTGAAACAACATCAAATAAGGGAGGTTTTGATAATGAATAACGAGATCAATGGATGATAAAGAATATTAATGGCACGATCATGATAAATAAATGAATGAAAGTAACACTCCACCAAACTGAAAGCTTCCGTGCCTTTGAAAAATTGGAATTGGTAAAGAAGTGGAACTAATGGTTGAAAAATATGAGTGAATAACGCTAAGTGGTTTTGAATGACATTCTCCTAAAATTTTAATAAATAAAAAAATTATGGTATTTTACCTCAAGTTTTACCTCTATAAAAATGTGGAATGGCATGTATGGGTTGACATTTGTTGAAGATGATGTAGGTTGAGTTGATGATGAAAGTGATGCAAAAGGTGGAGGCCATGAACGCTGAAAGAAAGTAATTACAAAGCATAGTAGGGTTTTCTTCCCCCAAACTGATTAGTTTCCTTGTAATCAAGATTTCTATAACACATCTCATTAGTAGCGTCAATCAATAATTCATCACCTCAATTACCTCATTATATATGAAAGTAACATAATCATGTTGTGAATGTCATGGGATAACCATAGATCGGAACGTAAAACATGCATTACCTATACCCATAAGATTTAGTTGTTATGAGCACAAAAACTGTGAGAATTAGTTATCTCAATATTTTCTTCTTAAGTTCTGACCAATTACTTGGGATTCAAAATCAAAATTAGGCCTCTTTTTTCTACCCCAAAGTACTAGTAGTGTTGTTAAGCCAGGAATAAATGGCCACTGATTGGGCAAACAAACTATCTATGGTTAAAGATATGAAACTTGTAGAATAAAGGAATGATAGATTATATAATACAAAATGTCAAACATCCAAAAAGTTTCATCCCTAACATGTAAATTGAATATTTATAACTCAAAATAGATATAAATCATAACCATCATCACCTAAGAAGTAATTAAATATTACCCCATGAACCGTAAGTTCTAGAAAATGTTATATATCCAACAGTAAGATTTATTGGAAATTAGTTTTGAGAAAACAAGGTAACCAAATACATCATAGTATTGAATTAACTTCTATACCATAGGCATGGCCACTGCTTCCATAAGGCATCCATAGCCTCCACAGGATGCCTTTTTAACTCATTGAGATGTCAGTGTCCCATGAATTAGAAATAAATACATAGTTACTAGATTATTTCAATTTACTTAGATGTCTATTGAAGATTGTTGATCTTTCTTGGTAACCAATTAATAACAATGCCATGCATGGGATCTAACAAAAGTGACCAAGTCAGCTCGTGATGAGACCTCTTATCCTTCAGTTTTATTATCGAAGGCCATTACACTAGCTTGGTGACCAGTAGTGGTAATGTCACTCTATTAGGATCTATGATCACGGTAGGTTTGCTCATGATGATACCTCATATCCTCCAGTTGACTATTTTAGTTTAAAATTCCACTATGGTTATTTTTAATAAAATAATATTACTTAATATATGGGGTGGAAGGTCAACTCCTTAAGAGCTAGTGATGGCATAATTTTTTTTGTAGTAACTATTTTCAATTTGGGTAATTTTTCTTCTCAAAAGGTAATAACATTCAAATGATTGTTGATAAATATATTTTTATTTGTTAAGATTTAGGTTGAGGAACATTTCAGTAGATAATGATGGTAATATTTAAGTATAATTTTGTGGTCAACATCATAAATTTTACAAGATCGAGGACTTGAGAAATTAGGAAAGTTGCACGATCGCATGATGAAATCATCTTTGCATAATTATTCCTTTAAATATAAGATTATGTTTATAGATAAATAAAGATAGATTGACTATCAAATCATTCTGTCAAAGAGGACCTAGAACATTAAAAGTATTTCCCATTCACCAAGTGTTGAATCAAAAACATGAAAATGGGTGACTGTGACTTAGGTAACAACAACCGTAATGAAGGGAACAACAATCACGACCAAGGGTACAACAACTGTGACTAATAGACAACAACTATGTTAAAGGGAACAACAATCCTACCTTTCAAGGAAACAACGACTATGACAAAGGGAACAAAAATTGTACCTTTGAAAAGAACAACAGTTGTGAAAAATGAAACAAAAATTGCACATCTGTAGGGAACAACAATTGTACCATAAAGAGAGAATGACTGAGTTTTAAGGAACAACAATTGTGCCCAAAGGAATGGAAATTTTGATTTGAGGATTATTTATCCAATAATACCATTGTTGCATGTTACAACCTCGAAACTAGCCATAATATTTCAAGCTCGTGGACATGAAGTATCAAGCATGGCTTGTGGCAATCCCTCCCAAAAGTATCTCAAAGGGATATCCTAGGAAGGTGACATGGAAAAGGATTAGCCATCCAACAGTCATAGTCACTTTACAAAATAATGACGAATTAAGAGTAAATCTTTGCTCATAATACTTAATATTAATTCTTAATATTAGATATGAGGCAACCATATACTTGATGATACTTAGGGAACAAATTGATAGATGTGTAGCAACATCATGAAACTTAAGAACTTCCTTCTTTTATTTTGATGAAGAAAAAAAAGAGGTGATTTTGAAGTAATCAACACCCAAAACAGAAAAACATAAGAGAAATAAGAAAAGAAACAACACTTTATTGAAAAATAATAAATAAATAACTTAAGTTACAACAGTTGTGATTTTGGTTGCAACAATCATGTTTCCTAAGAGAACAACAACCCATCAATGGTGAATAAATGGAAACAAAATATGTTTTGGAAAAATTCTTTGATAGAAATGTTTTGGATCTTCAAATGGAGATAAATTCTTCATTTCTCCTGTTATGAATCTGTCAACTAATGAAAACGTCTTTAGGTTGTTTTCTCCATGTTGGTGAGCAATAACGGGAACAATTTTGTAACAAGGTAGTATGTTTCAAAATATTTTTAGATCTTGAAACCTAGAAAAAATCAAAATAATATGATCTTAAACTTCATAACATGTGCTTAGATCAAATTCCCTTATTTCATTAACATTGTTTTCAGGAATAACTCATTCATAAATTGACCTTCTTTATTCTCCTGGGACCTGCAAAAAAATGAGTGTCTACATGCAATAAAACATCAAATAATGGAGAAAGAGAGGTGATCGGGCTATCCTAATCCAAGGCGTATGAAAAAAAATAACAATTAATTACTCTGTAAAACAAATCCATGGAAAAAAATAACAAAGTAAAATTAATTTAATACGTGCGGGAGAGGAGTGGCCAACGTGCTAACCTACAGTGTTTTAACCATAAATTCTTTGATTTTTGTATGATTTGAGTGATTCCAAAGCCAAATGAAATTGAATTTAGAGGTATATATCCAATAGGAACATGTTTTAAAAATTTCATAAGATGATGTGTCAAATTTACATAGAACGATCTGCATAACAGAGTCATTTTCAATTTCGCAGCTTAGGCCAACATTTGATATTTTAAGCATAAATTTTTGTTTAATGATGGATTGAGTTGATTAGAATTGGAAATGAAAATATATTCATGTATATATCTCCAATATAAACAAGTCTAGAATAAGAGAAGAATTGATGGGTCAAATTTTCTGAAGAACGACTGGGAAAAAGAAAAGAAGAGTTTTAAGAATGTTGATTTATGATAGGAAGTCAATATTTTGGTCATAACTTTCTCATACGAGATCGAAATAAAATGATTAAAATTTACCTGTAAAATAGATTAGTGGATGAATTTAAAATACAATAAAATTTCCAAAATATAGTCATTTAGTTTTCCAAAAATGGATTGTCCCAACTCTGTCCCTGAGCTACCTACTAGAAACCCTATCAATGTTTTGATCATAATGTTTTTGTTTCAAATCAAAATTGAGTATTTCAAATTGGGTTGTAAATTATACATGAAGGGCTAATTATTATAGAAGAAGGTTTTAAAAATAAGTCCATTGTGCCCCTCAAAACATGATTGTCTCTATTGTGTTTTTAGTAATTTTCTCAAGCCCACATGCCATAAAATATGGTAAACACACAATTTTTCTCAAAATGGTGATGAGTGTTTGTAGAAACCTGATTTTAAATATAGTATTTCTACATACAAAAATAAATTCAAACATTTATTACCTATATTAATTGTCACATCGTGTTGCAACAAAAACAACTATTTTTACATATAAGGATATTTATTTATATATGTACTTATTTATTTTATTTGTTACACTAACCTACTCTACTTTGAAAAATTAAATATTCTTGTGAATAAGAGTACTTCCAGTGGAGCCATTTTCGAAATAAGGCCTCAAGTATGTACATACGTGAATTTAAAAAATGCATGTTAATAAATAATAGGGTATGAGAGGCCAGTTGCCGTTGAAGGGATGGTGTTAAGAATTGCCAAAGTATGGAGTGATGCTGCAAACAAATGATGGAGTGAAACCAATCTTCAATATAGTCTTTACTCTCTTTATTTCCCATAGTTTTCATTTCTTGAATTTTGTGAGTTTCTAATGTCTTATTGATCTCGGTGACTTGTTGATGTAGACTAGAAGAAACCTCATTTTCTTCCATGACCTTTGCATTTTTTTTATTTGAAACCTTCCCAATCTCAATATAAGTTTTCTGCAATGGTCCATGTGAGATAGAATGGGTAGGAAGGGTGGGTAAGTCTTTTCTTTCAACACTATAAGGATGTTGTACTGGTTTATTACTGTGAGGGTGTGGAATGTGTTGAGAAGGAAATTGTGTAGGACATGGAGGATTTTGATGATGTAGTTGATTGAGTTGTGTGGATGATTTTGTTAGGAAAGTAAGATGTTTTGGAAGAGATGGTGAAGAATGTCGATGATGTGTTTGTGCTACAAGATGAGGGAAAGTAGCCATGTAATCATAAGATAAGACATGTTAAATTTGTGGACAATATTGGTGGGGGTATATACTAAGATTGGTATGCCTTCCCTAACATAGGTGTATTCCATAATGGATTATGCAAGTAATAAAATGGGAAAGAAGTGTTTTGAACCATACATGTAGGCCACAATTTCCATTGTTGTGAAATTGTTGCATCTTCTCCATCTCTTTGATATGCTACTACGTTCCTTGATAAGAAAGCGCAGCTATCTATGGGATGTTTCTTTCAGTAATGATGGAAAAACATTTCATCAAATTCTACCTAATATTTCTTAATATTCAAAACATAAAGTTGTGAATTTAGAGAGCTAATAAAATCACATTTAAAATTTTCAAATAAAACATTGATTTCAACTCTTATGTCTCCTATTCTTGTAGTAGAATTGGAAAAGAAAGAAGAAATTTCTATGGAATTATTACCAACCTTGGAGATTCCTCTTGAATATCTTATGCATATTTCAGAAACATCATGATATGACAACTGAAAAACATCACCCTTTCCTATTAGATGTAAGAGTTCTAAAAATCCGTCTTTGATTACTTTGAGTAGGAGTGTTTTTAATGTGTCTTTTGCCAAATTCTTATGCTTTGTTTTTTGAAGGTTTTATTGAAATTTCTCCACATAGTCCTCTAAGATTTCATCTTCACCTTGTATCATACAAAAAATATATTCATTGGAGTTGCAGTAGTCTTTATACATCTTCAAGAATACATTATCCATGTCTCCCCATGTTTGGATGCAATTCCCACCAAGTCTCATAAACCATCATAGAGCTGCTCCTTTCAAAGTAAGAGGAAAAATTTGCAAAGTTTGAGCATTAATACAATAATCATATCCTCTACAATGTACTTCAGACTCAAATAAGAATGTATATGGATCTTCACTTACCAAACCATAATATTTTTGTAGAGTAGACGGGGGAATGATGTGCATTTGTGTCACTCCTCCTAGACATTTGATAGGAAATTCAAAAGTAGCAGTGTGTACCATTTATTCCCAAAATAAAAGATGTTCTTCATGTGCTCCTTTCTTCTGATACCAACTCTTTCCACACTCCCCTTTTAGTTTCACCTGTTGGTAGCACATTCGAGCCTTTTGAATGGCTTCATCATTTTTTTTAATACTATCAAACTCTACTATTTCTTTTATATATGCAGGTAAACTACTTAGAAAATGTTGTACTTTAGATTTTTCCTCCTTGATATCGGGCACATGCCTTAATAAAGATGTAAATTTTGTCACATATACATTTATAGTTAATTACCCCAATTTAAAATCATTAAATTCTTTGAATTTTTCATCATAGAATTTCTCCTTTCGGTATTTATGTTTAAAACGCTTCTAGAGTTCATCCCACATTACGTCCTGGTGTTCTATTCCTTGAAATATTTTAACCTCTTCCCAGAATAAGGTGGCCTTTACCTGGAGCTAATAAATGGACAATCTGGCCTTAAGGTAACTATCGTGTTCATAAAGTTGGAAATATTTATTCATATTAATGAGCCAAGCTCCCGTGGCCTCTTCTTCCTCCCCATCAAAGAATGGAGGTTTAATATTTGTGAGTTCCCTTTTCAATTCTAGCTTCTATTTCCTTATTTTCCTTTTCCGATACATTACCTTATTCTTCCTCATGGTTCATTTTGTTTTTTCCCATTCTCTCGATATGGATCCTTTATGGAGTATCCTCAATTAGGTGTTGATGCTATTCTTCATCCATTGTTTTATGCTCAATACTTGGTTGAGAAGTTCGATGATTCTATTTTTTTAGGCTCTTTAAAATCCTCTACTGCTCTCACATTAATCTTTCATTGTGTTGGGTCCCTATAATACTAGTGATTACCCCATTATTATTGTAGTTGCATCCCTTATTAATATTGTCGTGCCCCTATTATCCCCATATTGTTATTACTGTGCCCCATAGAATCCCTCTATTGTTATTTGTGTGGCTTTATATTATTATTGTTAGGTCGGTTGGGTTATATTGTGACTCCTTAGACTCCTATATATAGAAAGGAGGTTTTGTCATTTGAATTATCCAAGAATTGTTCATTTATGTAGTGTAAAGGAGGTTTCCCCCTCGAAGAGCCTGAATTCTAAGGCGTTCATCTATCTTTTCTATCTTTTCTTGAGCTGGTTTCATAACATTTGGTATCAGAGCTTTATATTCTAGGGTTTCGCTGCTACAAATAGGGCATCGTGCCATTTTCTCTATAATTTTTTTTCTGCGATGTTTCAGAAGCTAAAAAAAAAAACCCATTTTAGAAGTAGTTGCACTGAACATTGGGTCCAAATTTCAGATATTTTTACGCTATATTTGCGGAGATATGATCTGAGGAAGTTGGTATTTTTGCAGACTCCTGAATTACATTCCAAAAAAGTGACCTGGGGAAAATCGTCATAACTTTCTCTTTGAGCATCGAATTGAAATTTAGTAAGAAGGTACAGAAAGAGGACGAACTCTAGTTTCTTGTATATATTTTTTAGAGCCAAAGGTCAAAACAGTGACTCGTGGCACATCGCAAAATTTCACTCTACTGAACTAGTCTATAATCAGGTCACTGTAGGAGATTTCACATAACTCTTCCTTGGAGAATCCAATTTGGATCAGACTGGTGGCATTGGAAAGAGGACACAGAGGGCTACTGCAGGTCACAATTTTAGAACTAGATGATCTGAAAATACAGAGATACATTAGAGGCAATATCAAGCTCCTACAAAGTGAAAAAAGGTGTGTAGATTCATTTAAATTTTTGCTTAAGATTGGTTTGAAAATTTATTTTGAAGGAATTCAAAGGGCATAGTAGAGCATTACTATCAGTAATTGATGCCATGAGGAAGAAAAATGCAAACACCTAATAAGCAACTTGAAATCTCTAGCATGACTCATGAAGAAGAGGAAGAAATGCTACATGATATATCAAAATTACAAGAACAAGTGCAACAAATGTCACTCTCACAAAAGCTAACAGAAGCTAAGATAAATGGCATAGAATCTAAGATAAAGGGCATGGAAGCTAATATGGATGATTTGAAGATAGATTTGAAGAGAGACATGGCAGATTTGAAGATAGACATGGCAGATTTGAAGACAGATTTGACAAATTTTCTACAAGAAATACTTACTAATGGTGAAAAGGTAGTAAAGGAAACTCATGATGTGAACAAAAGAAATGTTAATCATGATTTCTTAGACTCTAATGTGGGATTGAAGACCCACCATATTCCAAAAATTGATATGATGAAGTTTGATGGCAAGGATCCCGCAACATGGATATTACAGATGGAGCAATTTTTCGATCTCAATAATGTGCAAAACACACAAAAGGTACGTATTGCAACTTTATATTTGGAACCAAATTAGTTTGTATGGTATCAATGGCTTTGCTCTCGTAAAAAAATTATCACTTGGGAAATTTTTACAGAAGAATTGACAGCACATTATTTGGATAAAAAAAGCAACACTTTTTTTAGCCAATTGATAAGTCTCAAACAAAAGGGTTCAATAATGGATCACATTGAGGAGTTCCAAAAATTGAACATAAGGGTAAAAAATATTCCAGATGAGCATAGGATTGATGTGTTCATAGGGACTTTAAAGGATAATATCCAACATGATGTTCACTTTTGGGAGCCTGATTCATTAGAGAAGGCATTCAGGTTAGCAAGAAAAATGGAAAGCAAAATTATGGCAACCAGGAAGCATACCACTCACAACTATAAAGATGGAAGTGTTGTTGCCCCTAGTCTTCCACAACCTATAAGGTTGACACCACAACAATTGGAAGAAAAGAGAGCAAAGGGGCTTTGTTACAGTTGTGATAGCAAATACACTAAAGGTCATAAGTGTGCTGAGAAGAAACTATTCTACATTGATTGCGAAGAGGAAGAAGAAAAGGAGCAAGAAAGTTCAAAAGAAGAGGATATACTCCAGGAATGAAGCCTAGATAAAGAAATGAATCTGATCATACCTTGTAATGCATTGGGGGGAATTACCACTCCTCAAACCATCAAGACAGAAGGACAAATCAAGAAGAAAAAGTTAATAGTGTTGATTGATTCAGGAAGTACCCAAAATTTTATTCATTGTAAGGTAGCAAAAGAATTGAATTGCTTCTTATATCCAGTACCAGAGTGTCAAGTGATGGTTGCAAATGGAGGAACAATAAATTGCTTTGGAAAGTGCCATAATATCAAGCTATCGATGGGAGAATATGTATTGACTAGCCCAATGCTTTCCATTCCAATGGGAGGTGTTGATGTCATACTAGGAGTCGAATGGCTACAATCCTTGGGTACAATAGCTTTTAATTTTCAAGAACTTTTCATGAAATTTTGTATGGAAGGAAAGGAAGTTGAATTAAGGGGTATTGCAGGGAAACTAGGAAAGATAATCAGCTCTAACGGTATGACAAAGCTTCTAAAAAAGGAACAAAGGGGTGTAATTGCACAATTATGTTCGCTAGATGTTTCCACATTGGAATTATATATTTCTCCAGATCTCCAAAAAGTCTTGGACAATCATTTCAAGGTATTTGAGACTACCAAAGGTCTCCCACCTATTCGTGATCATGATCATGCTATTCATCTGATTCCAGGAAGTGTTCCTCCAATATGGTTGCAGAAATGCTAGAGGCTGGTATAATTCAACCGAGTCAAAGTTCTTTCTCTGCTCCAGTAGTATTAGTGCAGAAGAAGGATGGATCATGGCGCATGTGTCCGGACTATAGGGAGCTCAACAAGCTCACTATTAAAGATAAGTTTCCCATTCCTGTCATTGATGAATTACTGGATGAATTGCATGGATCAATTTACTTCACCAAGTTGGATCTTCGTTCTGGATATCATCAAATCAGAATGAAGACTGAAGACATTTCGAAAAAAACATTTAGAACTCATGAGGGTCATTATGAATTTTTGGTCATGCCTTTTGGCCTTACCAATGCACCTTCAACATTTCAAGGTTTGATGAATTCCATTTTCAAATCATTCCTTAGAAAATTTGTGTTAGTATTTTTTGATGATATACTAATCTACAACAAGTCTTGGAAGGATAATGTTGAACATGTTGATAGGGTGCTACAACTATTGGAGGAGAAACAATTATATGCAAAAAGATCCAAATGTTTCTTTGGAGTAAAAGAGGTGGAATATCTGATTCATATTGTATCTCATGAAGGAGTTAAGGTAGACCCTAGCAAAATTAAAGCCATTAAGGAATGGAAAATCCCCACATCCACGAGGATTTCTCGGGTTGACAGGGTATTATTGCAAGTTTGTTAAGAATTATGGGAGAATAGTAGCACCTCTAACAACATTATTGAAGAAAGATGCATTTTCATGGACTCTAGAAGCAACAAAGGCCTTCGAACATCTTAAAGAGGCAATGTGCCAAGCACCGGTCTTAGCTACACCAGACTTCACAAAAACCTTTATTGTGGAATGTGATGCTTCAGGAAATGGAATTGGTGTTGTTTTAATGCAAGATGAAAGACCCATTGCTTTTGAAAGTCATCAAATCAAGGGAAAGTTTTTACACAAAGCTATTTATGAGAAGGAAATGTCGGCAATACTCCATGCACTTAAGAAATGGCAACCCTACCTAATGGGAAGACACTTCAAGGTAAAAACGGATCATGATAGCCTTAAATACTTTTTAGAACAAATATTATCCTCTGAAGAGAAACAAAAATGCGTCACAAAGATGTTGAATTATGACTTTGAAATCATCTACAAAAAAGCGAAGCAAAATGTGGTGGTAGATGCACTCTCAAGAAAGGATTAGGATGTGCAAGCATTGTTGTGCACCATTTCTATTATCCAACCAGATTGGATAAATGAAGCAAGAGAGGAATGGAAGAATGACGAAGAAGTGCGGGCACTTATTTGAAAGTTACAACAAGATTCCAGTACATCTGATACATTTAGTTGGAAAAATTATTCTTTATGGTACAAATATCACTTATAACTCTGTAGGAATTCCCAACTAAAACAAAAGATTCTTATGGAATTGCACACTTCTCCCTTAGGAGGGCACTCAGGATTTTTAAAAACTTACCACAGGGTTAAGAAGGAATTTTTTTGGGATGGCCTTAAATCAGATATTCAAAAATTTGTGGCGGAATGTTTTGTTTTCCAACAAAATAAAGTTGAAACAATTAAGACATCGGGTCTATTACAACCTTTATCCATTCCAAGCCAATGTTGGGAGGAGGTTTCAATGGATTTTATTACAGGTTTACCCAAGTCTGAGGGAAAGAGTATCATCATGGTGGTAGTTGACAGACTTACCATGTATGCACACTTTTGTGCATTATCACATCCATTTAAAGCCAGTACAGTTTCTACTGCATTTATGGAAACAATTCAAAAGCTACATGGAAACCCAAAGATTATTGTAAGTGACAGAGATCCCATTCTCACTTGAAATATTTGGATAGAATTATTTTCTTGTCTTGGTACTCAGTTAGCTCATAGCTCATCTTATCATCCTCAATCTGATGGGCAAAGTGAGATAGTAAACAAATGTTTGGAAGGATATCTTCATCGCTTTGTATCTGATAAATAGACACAATGGTGGTATAACACTTCCTTCCATACAGCAACAAAAATGACCCCATTTATGGCACTTTATGGATATGAGCCACCATCCATCACATCATATTTAAGATAAAATTATAAGGTTCAAGCAATGGAACATCACATCGAACATCAACAACAAGTCCTCCAACTCTTAAAGGATAACCTTGTGTTGGCACAGAATAGAATGAAACAACAGGCAAATCAACATCGTAGTGAAAGAATTTTTGATGTAGGTGATTGGGTATTCCTACGGCTACAACCATATAAGAAAATGTCCCTCAAGAAAGCTAAGAAGGATAATAAATTATCACCAAAGTATTATGGTATGTACAAGGTGTTGCAAAATATTGGCACTATGGCATACAAATCGGAGCTTCCTAAAGCTTCTCAATTGCACCCAGTTTTCCATGTTTCATGTTTAAAGAAGGTTATAGGCGACAAGCTCCCAGTTCAAACAATATTTCCAGAACATGACGAGGAAGGAAAAATTATATTGGAACCAGAAGCAGTTACAAAAAAAAGAACTTGATAGCTACGAAATCAATCAATTTCGAAGTATCTTATCATGTGGAAGAACTTATCCGCTGAAGATTCCACATGGGAGGATGAGAATTTTATACAGAAGCATCCATAACTACTCAAGCGTTGAGTACAACACTTTTTTTCAAGGAGAGGGGCATGTTGGGTCCCTATAATACTAGTGATTACCCCATTACTATTATAGTTGCATCCCTTATTAATATTTTTGTTCCCCTATTATTGTTATTACTGTGCCCCATAGAATCCCTCTATTGTTATTTTTGTGGCTTTATATTATTATTGTTAGGTCGGCTGGGTTATATTGTGACTCCTTAGACTCCTATATATAGAAAGGAGGTTTTGTCATTTGAATCATCCAAGAATTGTTCATTTATGTAATGTAAAGGAGGTTGCCCCCTCGAACAGGCTAAATTCTAAGGTGTTGATATATCTTTTCTATCTTTTCTTGAGCTGGTTTCATAACACATTATCTGCCTTCAACTAAACCATTTCAGCTCACAGTTGTTGAATAGTTTCAAGCAACATATTTTTTTGGTTTTGTTCTTCCACACCCAATGACACCCACATTTCTGGATTCATATCGGGATTCAGCATCAAGCCTACTCCTTGGCCTCCAGACCTTTTCCTCATCACGATATTTCTACCTACTCACTTTCTATCTCAGTGCACATTTCAACACATTTAGTATCACTATCATTACCAATTTAGGCCACAATACTGGAAATTGGGCTCTAATACCACTTGTAACCTATCTAACCACTTGTAATCCATAAAATACATCAAATCATAAAACAAATTCATTTTCCATTTTTACCTAAGCTCCAATATATAAATAATGTATATTATTTTTCCATACTAGTGAACTAATAGTTGAATTATTTTTCTTTTTTTAACATTGCATAAGTTTCTTTGGACATTTAAAACAAAGTATAGTCATATTGGTGATTTCTCACCACCATATACAAATATATATATTATATGAATTGATGCTATTGTCAATGTCAAATGACTTTGACGTTTTCTTTCTTAATAGAACATAACATTACATAGGTACTTATTATTTGATTATGATCTCAATCGAGTTATTCAAGGAACATAGTACGAAACTATGGTTTGAGGGATACATATATTATTGGTTTAGTGAAATAATGTATAAGTGGGAAGCTTCTCGAACCTATAGGCATCGGTCGTAGTCAAATGACATTTGGCCTACTCTCTGTCACACGATGAGTGCTTCATGGACAACTCATATTTGTTACTCCGTCGTTAGGGTAGCTGACCTACTGTTGTGCTCTACAACAACCCCCCATTTCATATCATTTTTATTCACAAAACTATCATATGGAATAGGTCCCTTTTAATTTTAATTGGTATCAACTTTGTATTATTCAAAAAGGTCCGAAAACAAAGTAAAAACATTACAAAAACCTTTTTGACAAACCAATGTCGGTCTTATAATATAAATGATTAATCTTTTATCATTGCGATAAAGTGATCGCAAGATTGCATATCGCAATGACAAAGGTGGCATAACTTAAAAAACCATTGGTTTGCTCCGATGCGATAACATGCAATAGGCTATCGGATATCGGCAATCATAAGTTCCCATAATAAAAGTGCCTTTTCGCTCCGATGTGATGCGATAAACTCTTGTTCGCCCCGATGCGATGAGATATCGCTATCGGCTATCGGGGATATACCATGCATGCTTTTTAAAGTGCCCCAGTTAATACTCCTGATGCGATGCGATATTGCTATCTGCGATCGGGGATTCCAAAAGGTGTCAACATAATGATTTAGGTTTTCCCCCGATGCCCGATTGCGATAAATCCAAAAGCACGAATTTCAAAAAAGTGGTTAAAACGGCGATATTATGATTAATTCGTATTAAAGGCCTTATCTTTCAAACAGTGAATTACCTGCGCTCAACCACAAAAACATCCAAGGCACGCTTAAACAAATAATCTGGCCGATAAACGACATGATGGGCATTTAAAGGATTGACAAGTTTTAACGGCCATTTAATGAAATAGTAAGTCTAAAAATCTTTTCACGGATTGTATCCGCGGCCACCTTAAGTTAATTCTTCATCATGCATTGATCAATATATCTTGCTCGTATTTGGTTTTTGCTACCAATTCTCTGTGTTACGCTTATTTTCACTCCTGTGCAGAATTCTTTCAAGCTAATTGATTCAAGCAAAATGGGGAAGAAGTCTAAGAAAACTGCAATCGCTTCCGCTTCACCAGCCACAGGACAAGCCGTCGCTGATCCAGGAAATAAAAAGAAAGGTTTGATATCTGATACTACATTTTCAGGTCTCGGAAAAACTACTTGGAAAAGTACCTATAATTTGATTGAGGCCAAAGAACCTGAGGTGACAACAGTACAAGCTACGGCAGATGCGACTTGGAAATCTGAGGGTACTTTAAAGGATTTAGCCGACTCTTTCCTTCATCAGATAGCAGCTCAGGAACAAATTCTCCCATATACGGATGTAGTGAGGTGGGCAATTGAAGAAATCCCAATCACAGACAGAACCTTCTGCACCAGAGATGGGAGAATCTTCGGTTCATTCAAGGATGATGATTTGAGGCAAATGTATCATTTTATTATACCAGAGAAGAAGTACAACAAGGCATTTCTAGAGAAATTCCGAAATGAGAACGAAATTGAATCCGAACCCATTCGTGATTGGAGGCAAAATCCGGCAAAACACAAGCATGAATCTTCCGGTAAGTACTCTGTTGATTCTCTATGTTCTCCTTATTGTTATGTTGGGATAATGATGTGTAGATTGAGGGGGTTGCACGACTCCTCTAATTTCACTATAGAAATGGTTCCTTTAATGGAGGCAGCGTGTAATAGTGAAATTATGGATTGGGGAACTATACTGTCTGATAAGCTAGCAACCGCAGTTCTTGATTTCAGAAACAAGACTCGTGTTACTGAAAGGCTTATTCCTCCATTCTACTATAGTGCTTATATCCTGGATACCCTGTGTTTTAATTCTGAATTTCCCGTGCTCAGCTGGAGGTGGACTTCACAAGACCCCATGCCCATTCACATATACCATCAGAAATTGTGGAAAACCTCCTATAAGCACCATTTATATCAAGTCTGCAATGGCTTTATGTTACCCATTCATTACTCTATTTTTGATAAACCTGCTCCAAAGATTTCCTACCAAGCAGAGATTGACTTGACATCAATAGGAAGATGGTTCGGGGAGGAAAAGTTTACTTACATAAGAATTTTCCGCAGCCAAGCCGAACCCCATGTTCTTCCTTTGTACATACCTGATAAACTGCTGGCGAGGGAGATAGCCTATCAGATTATTTCCGAGGGAGTTACACAAACTCTAAAGAAAAACAAGAAGCAGGTCTGGCCCTCTTTTCCTTTGAGATGTGGTGTCTACACGTTGCATGATTTCAAACATGCAGAGAAAGAAGCTACAAAGTTAAAATCATTAACTCTAGCAACTCTCCCTAATAGGCGATTTGATCCCAACAAAGTCGCCTATAATGCACTTGAACAGACCAAATTGACAAAGTTTGATCATAAAGAAGATATGTTCGATGACCTGTTCTCCTCAGCAGAATCAATGTCTCAAGTTAGATCACTAGCCAGAATGAAATATTAGGATGAAGGGTTAGTTGAATTCAACAGACTTAGAGAACAGAGGTTGCAAACTCTACCTCTAGATTTGTTAGCAACAACCCCAGCAACAGCATCAAGCGAGCCTGAATAGCAACATACTGAGGAACCTCCGGTTACATCAAAAGAATAGGAGGAAGTGCATATAAAAGGACAAGAGGAAACCCAGATGAAAGAGCAGGAAAAGAGCAGCATAGAGGTGAATGAAGATACTCAAATTGACCCAAAATTTCTCCAGGAATGGCAGCAATTCGATTCAATTATCAGTAATCTTGGAAGCTCTAAAGATGTCGAGACATCAAAAGCAGTAGATACATAGGAGACCACTTCAAAACAGGTTTTAAGTGAAACCAGTGGCCTACCCAGTTCTAAAGGAGTAGAGATAATCCCAAAGGATCCCTCCGATCAAATTATTTTGCAGATAGAAGAAATTCCTCCCTTGGATGTCTTCTATAGCCCAAAACAAAAAGCTGTGGTAAAACGACAGAGGAAGAGGAGAAGGATTGATCAACCTTCCATGTTCCCAGAACAAACAGTGATAGGCAATGTGGTTTGGAAGGAGGAATTTGACCCCTCTGACAACCTAACAAAACTATCACAATATGCTGGAGCCTATTCGGCAGCAACAATAGATAAGGCAGCAGAGGTGAGTCTTTTATTAAAAACAAAAGACCAGGAGATCTTCTGATTGCAAGCGCAACTATCAGAAGCACTGCAGAAGGCGAAGCAGGAAGAACTGCAATTGTTAACACAACAGCAAATAAATAATCAATTAACTCAACAATTGCAGGAAGAGAAACAGAGGATTGATCACAGCGCAGTCCAGAAGCAGAAAGAGTTATCCGAGGCATTGGCACATCTAAAGGTGGCAAATGAACAAATGCTGAAGTTAAAAGATAAGCAGATTGCTCAATTATCAGCCCAGCTTGAGAAAACCAAGAATCTTCCACAGATAGTTGAATTCAGAGCAAAGGCATTACAGATAAACAAGGCATTGATAACACAGATAAAGCTGTTATGTCAACAAATCGCCCAGGCAGAACCTTTATGTGACTCAACAGCATCTCTAAGTGATAAATCGGCTGATGCTAGAACAGACTTCGAGTAGGCCGATGAGACATTGACCAATTATCTTGAGTGGCAAGACACTAATGAGGGACAGTCGGCTAAATTGCCAAGGATCCTAGAATCGCATAAAGAAATATTATTTATGGAATGGCAATCCCAGTTAATGAAAGCAGAGAGAGCAGTTTCTAGATGCAAATTAACCACAAGTAATTTGGTTGAATTGATTAATGACACTCTCTACTTATCTAACATGATTTCTCAATGTACCCCAGGTAAATTGACATCGGCTAAAACATTGGAACAATCATGTTACCCAGAGCTGGAGAAAACTGGCAGATTAATCGCAGGAATTAACAGTTTGACATGGGACACCTATTGGATGTTCTTAGTCAAACCTTACAGCCAGAGAGCCGCCCTCAAATGCCTCACAGATGCAATCAGGTGTATCATTCCCGATATACAGGATGCCACCTATGCCGCCCAACTCAATTCTCGCCTCAACCGACCACCAGAAGTGGAGCCAATGCTTGCAATATGCCAGCTCAGGTCCAAAGGAAAATAGCCTAAGTGATGATTCATGCTGCCGACTACCAGATTACCGTGAAGGAGATATTCAAGATCGTTTGATACCAATTAAGTAGGATTTTTAGTTTCATAGATAGTTAGCTTAATTTAGTATTTATAGACCCTTTCATTGTTTTGGAAAGGGTCGTAAAGTTTTGTATATGACTTAAAACTTGAAGTTGCACTACTGTACTTCAGGCCTATTCTTTTATAAAACTGGACCAATTATTCTAATTTTGGCAAGGAAGCTTTTATACAAATGTGCACTACTGTCTTTGTTTGAAAGTATTTCTGCGTTGGAAGAAGAATCTCAAATAGTGATTGATATTGGGGAGTGACTCGCAGCTCATATGGTACTATTATCTATGTCTAAATTCATTCTTTTTATATGAATTGTCATTTGATCGCCTTTGCTATTATCGAATATATGTATGTGCTTTAACAGCATTTCTGTATTTCCTCTACTATTGGATGTTTATGGTATGCTTTTCTTTTAATCATATATGTGTCGATGATATAAATGATCAATGTAGCAATATTGCTTTAATCGCTTTGTTTAACTATTTAAACAAGGTAATCCTTGAATGAATGAATGTCCATGTCTATTAGATGGAGTCATCTATATGCCTGTCAATAAACATAGATCATCAAATGCTACACTTCAAAGTACAATAGTTCCCGGGATTAGTAATAGTTCTTTTATTTTGCTGATAGATTAATTTATTCGCCTATCATTAGATTAGACAATAAATCACTCATCCATCCCCTTTTATTCATTATTGGGGAACTGGTCCCATCCTATCCAGTCGGAGCCACCATTTCAAACGGAGAAGGAGCTGTATTAAGGTCCGGACCGGGTGGTTATCCCCCAATGTTATTGCAGAGATTTTCGAGGCATCAACATTTTTGGTGCTAGAAGGAGGGCCTCAACTGTGAATGGCAAGCAAACCCAAATATGCAAGCCATTCTAGGAGTAATTCTCCCTCCATATCTCCTCATACTTCCCAATTGCATGCTGGTTCTCCAGTATCCAAACAAGAAGAAGAGGAATCAGCTACCACTGCTCAAACCCACCATACTCTAGAATAATTAAGTCTTGAATCTCCTGAAGTTCAGCCTCTCATTCATAAACTTCAGAGCTTCTCAATATCACCATAGAAATCTGAGGTATCTCAAAGCAGTGAGACTTCGCAATTTAATCTACCTCATCCTCTCACTAGACTTCAGAGTGGTAAACTCAGTATTGAACCTACTGAGTTCCCTTTACCTAAAGGGAAAAGGGCAAAGAACAACACTGAAGGATCTGACAATGAAACACTTTCATCCACATCCTCCAATCTCATCTTCCCCAGTGCGAAGTCAACCATCCACTCCCTCATTACATATTGTTGTTCACCAAGGATTAGAAACTTCAGCATCCCAACCTGTTCACTCCTCAACATCAATTCCTTTCCAGACATCTGGAATTTCAACTGTAGTATCATCCACTACTGGTATTATAATGGCAAATCCATGGACCAGGCCCGGTGCGGTCAACATGCCTACACCACTGCATGCATTACCTGGTGCTCCTGGAAAATGGCTACCCAAGTTTAATCCAGATGATGGAACCCAAGCTTAGGAACATATCAATAACTTCATGTTAGCAGTTAATCTAAAGGGGGTAACAGAGCAAGATGTTGTCGTTTGGCTTTTCCCTTATACTTTGCAGGGATCAGCAGGATCCTGGTATTTTTCCATGCCTTCTAGTTCGATTACCAGTTGGACGACTTGCCAAGAACAGTTTCTTACTAAGTATGGAGATGATAGATCTTTAGCTACACTAATAAATGATCTCTCCAATCTTAGGATAGAGCATAGGGAACCAATTAAAGAATTTAATGCGCGATTTAATAAACTTTTGAATAAAATCCCAACCGCCTCCAAACCAAGTGAACAAATCAGAAGTGAATGGTATATCACTGCCCTACCTGCCAATATAGCTATTTTTGTAGACAGGGCCGGAAAACCAACACTAGCTGAAAACATGAAAGAAGCACTTGCTGTGGAGAAACGTATCAATGCTCTAGAAAAGAACGCTGCTCTTGAGGATAGAAAAACCAAAAAAGTTTCTTTCAAAGATGATTCAAAGAAGAAAACCTCGAAAGATCCATATGACATGGAGGGTCTCCAAAAGGTCCTCAAAACGATGTCCAATGAAATGGTTGAAATAAAAAAACAAGTTGCTGAAACCTCAACCAAAAGGCCCTTTAAGAATTACAAGAAAACCGAATCAAAACCACCGAATGTCATATCTAATGCAGATTCAGATCAAGAAGAAGAAGAAGAGGAAACAATCTCACCAATTGATGATGAAGAGGAAGTTGTTTAATGCCATGGAATGTGGGATTTCATACTGCCTAATTCTGATACAGATAATGAAGAAGAAGCTTTTCCTGTCACTACTAGGAGTAAAAGTAACTCCGAACCTATTCAGGCAACTTCAAAGAAAAGGAGTGCAGGTGTCACTACAACAAAGGAAAAAGTATCTGCAAAGAAGCCACCTGCAGCAGTTTCTCAAAATCAACCTTCAACCTCAAATGCTCCCTCAACATCTAAAACTTTAGTAGTATCCGATTCAATGGATTACAATATTGTTGATGATATGAAGAAAACTAAGGCAAACATTACCATGTTTGAACTTAGCAAATTAAAACATTAGCAGAAATGACTTCTCAAAGAATTGAATGATGTTCCTTCTTCACCTCTTCCCAGTGCTAAAGCTGCAATGATTCAGGTCAACCACCTTCTGGTATGGTTGAAGCTACTGATGCAGTTCTGATTGGAGATAGATCAAATTCTCATACTCTACCTTTCCTTTTAACCTATGAGATCTACAACAGAAACCTACACAACTGTTTGATTGACTCAGGGGCATCATCTAATATAATTCCAGCTTCAGTTTGTTCTAAACTGAACATCAAACCCCAAAAGTCTTCCATACACATTGTGCAGTTAGATAGAACCAAGGTCCAGGTTTTAGGAGAGATTAACTCTGTAACTATCAGGTTATCAGCTGATCCTAGAGTAGTACAAAGAATCGATATCTTGATCGCCGATATACTTGAATTTTATGGTTTAATATTGCGTAGGGATTGGTCTGAAAAGCTCCATGGGTATATTTCTACCGATTGGTCTCATATGTGGTTACCCTATAAGGGAAAGCCAAATCAAATAAAAATCGATAGGGAGAAACACATGACCCACACTATAGCAGATTTTGAATAGGAAAATCAACCAATAGCATTCAATAACAACATCTTGGGGAATTATTCTTCTGAGTCATTTTTTGGCAATTTCACTGCCCAACCATCTCCTTTCCCAGTAAACAATTTAACATCCCAGATCTAAAACTATTCACAAACAGATAGGTCAAGATGTTTTAATGATACTGGGGAAACTGTAAATAAAATTGTTAATACTTCTTTATTTTGGTCTTTATATTTTGATGGCTCCAAATCTAATGAAGGTTCGGGAGTAGGGTTTATCTTGGTTAGCCCGCAAGGAGAAAAAAAAATGTTGTCCTGTAGGTTAGAATTTTAATGCACAAACAACACAGCCGAGTATGAAGCCTTAGTCCAAGGACTGTATAAAGCAATCGGCATTAAAGTGCAATATTTGCAAGTATTCGGCGATTCTGAAATTATTGTTAAACAAGTGAGAAATACAATTCATTGTCTTTCAAACCATCTCAAGCATTATCAGTCGCTAGTACAAGAACTCACCTCACACTTTTCGGCATTCAATATTTCTTCCATTCCCAGGTCTCAAAACTCGGCAGCCGACCTACTAGCCAATGTTGCTTCCAAGCTCCTCCCTTCAGAAGATTATAGCCCAGATAGGTTTTCAGTAAAATTAGTCTTTAGGCCATCAATTCCTGGCAATGTCACTAATTGGAGAGTATTCAACCACGACGACGACATTTTACAATTTTTTACTTCAGAAAAGTCCTATGATGATCAAATCATATAGGAAAGCGAGCATGACCTCCAAATGAGAGGTAAATCTGAGGAGAATTCAATCCCAAAGCCTGTGGTGAAGCTTCAGGATCTTTATGATATTAAAGACAGGTTTAAACCTGTGACCAATGCAAAGCTCCAAAGCTCTACTTTAAGGTTTGAATTGATAAACCTTGGCACTGAACAAAATCCTCAAAACATCAATCTAGGATTAGGACTTTCCATAGAAGAAAAGGAAGCATTCATTAGACTATTACGAAAAAATAAACATGTTTTTGCTTGGAAATATGATTATTTAAAGACATATGATACATCCATCATCCAGCATACCATTCCAATGCTTCCTGAACAGAAGCCAATTCAACAGAAGTTGAGGAAAATACATCCAAACTTAGAGAGTCAAATAAAATCTGAACTTAATAAACTCTTGAAAGCTAAGATTATTTTTCCCGTTCGGCACTCAAACTGGGTCTCCAATATGGTGCCAGTCAGAAAGAAAAATGGCGACATTTGGATTTGTATAGATTTCAGAAATTTGAACAAGGCGAGCTTAAAAGATAATTTCCCATTACCTACTATGGAGTAGATACTCCAATCAGTGGCAGGCTCTGAGTTAATGTCCTTTCTAGACGGTTTTTCAGGATATAACCAAGTTCTGGTTCATCCTAATGACCAACTCAAAACCACATTCAGAACAAAATGGGGAACTTATGCTTATCAGAAAATGCCTTTCGGACTTATTAATGCAGGAGCCACGTTCCAAAGAGCGATGGATATAGCTTTTAAAGGGTTGATTAGCAAAACAGTAGTTGTCTACTTAGACGATATTACTGTATTTTCTAAAAAGAGATCCGATCATTTGCATGATTTAAATCAAATCTTTCAACGCTGCAGAAGGTACGGTATTTCACTCAATCCCAAAAAATCCTTCTTCGCTCTTGACCAAGGAAAACTCTTAGGCTTTATTGTTTCTAAAGATGGCATTTACATTGATCTCGACAGGATCAAAGAAATCTCTGAAATCCCTTTCCCTCATAATAAGAAATCCATGCAGTCATTTTTAGGCCAAATCAATTTTGTTAAAAGATTCGTTCCAGACTTTTCTCAAATTATTTTACCACTTCAAACTATGATTAAGAAAAATTCAGTTTTTAGATGGGGATCAACAGAAAAGGAAGCGTTTGATTTAATCAAACAATCAATAATTAATGCCCCCACTTTAAATACTCCTGATTTTTCTAATCATTTCACATTGTATACCATCGCATCCGATTTATCTTATGCAGCAGTACTGACATAGATCAACGATCACAACTTGGAAGCACCCATTTCATTTTATAGTTCAAATCTTTAGGGTGCTGAACTAAATTACTCCGAAGTAGAAAAACAAGCCTTTGCTGTATATAAAGCTGTCAAACATTACAGACCCTTCCTTTTAAAAGCCCATACAAAAGTTATAGTTCCTTTTCCTGCAGTAAGGCAACTATTAATTCAAAGGGAGTTAGGTGAAAAAAGGGCAAACTGGGTTACAGCACTTCAAGAATATGACTTAGAAATTAAGCCAGCGAAGATTGTTAGGGGCCAACGTTTTTGCAGGTTATTGGCAGGAGCATCCAACATTCCAGAATCAGGTGATACAGATCAAACCGAAGAAATCAATCAGATAAGTATTATAGATTCTGAATCACAATATGCTGACCTCATCTTTTATTTGAAAAATGGATATTCACCTCCTAACCTGTCATACAAAAACAAAAGGGCCATTAGATTAAAGGCAAAGAATTTCACAATTATTGATGATGTGCTTTTTAGGCAAAATTATGATTCAATCTTATTAAGATGCCTAGAAAAACATGAAGCACAAAAGGTTTTGCAGGAATTACATGATGGACCAGCAGGAGGACATTTTGGAGCTGACACAACAGCCCACAAAATATTCATGCTGGATACTATTGTCCCACTCTGTTTAGAGATGCTCATGACTATGTAAGGAAATGCCGCAATTGTCAAACTTCTAGTGGAAGAAAAAGAAAACCAGCTTTCCCTTTGCAACCAGTCAACATTGAACAACCATTTGGGCAATGGGGATTGGACATCATTGGAGAAATTACTCCACATTCTTCCAAACAACATAAGTATATCCTTACTGCTACTGATTATTTTACTAAGTGGGTTGAGGCAATTCCTTTGAAGACAACAAATTCTGAGGCAATTATTGAATTCATAGATCAATTCATCATTACCAGGTTTGGTGTCCCAAATGCTTTTGTTTTTGATAATGCATCTTACTTCTCAGGCAATGCTATGTTTGATTTTGCTATTAAAAGAGGGTTTAAATTGAAATATTCTGCTAATTACTATCCCCAGGGTAATGGTTTAGCAGAGTCTACAAATAAAAATCTGATTAAAATTATTAAGCGAACTATTGAATAAAATCATAAAACATGGCACAAATCCTTAATATTTTCATTATGGGCTGATAGGATAACACAGAATGCTTCTATAGGATCTTCTCCGTTCAACCTTGTGTATGGAAAAGAAGCAGTGCTACCAACAAATCTTGTCCTTCCTTCTCTAACCCTAGTTCAGTTTATTGAGGAAAGCCCTTCTTCTTCTATTCAACTTAGACATGACCAAATTCTAAAATTAGAAGAGGAAAGAGAAAAAGCCAAGGTTATTCATGCAAAACATCAGCAAATCATCAAGTCATCCTTTGATTCAGCCTCATCCGGTTCAAAACAATTTCAAGTCAGTGATTTAGTTCTGAAATGGGACAAAGCCCATGAGGACAAGGGAAAACACACCAAGTTCCAGAAGATGTGGCTTGGGCCATTTCAGATCTTTGAGAAGATAGGCCATTCGACCTTCATATTACAAGATTTATCAGGTTTGAGAGATTCTCTCCCTGTTAATGGCCTTATCTTAAAAAAATTCTTCAATTGAGGAGGTAACCCCTTCTCCTTTTTGTTTTAATAGGATTTTGTAGTTTGTAGGATCATTAGGAAATAAAGTTGTAAGGTATCTACCATTGACCTTTGCTGTGTTTGAAAAGTTGCTCAACAGAAGTAGTGTTGATATTTGCTTTTAAAATAATAGAAGTCTTAGACAAAAGGGATAATTTCTAGGAAACTAGGTATAATTGCATTCTGAAACCACACTTCAAGTTTTGTGAACTCCTCTCAAAGTTTAGAAATATTGTAAATCATTTTAGGTTTTCAAATTGGTCACAAAAAGGTTATCAATATCAAAACAGGAACTAATCCAACTTCAGCATCTTCAACTCTTACCCTGTCATCCATTTACTCTTAAGGAGAAAATTGTCCATCCCACTCACCAAAGTTTATGATTACTCAGAGTGTAATTCTAAAATATTAGATATAAAAGCTAAGAGGTCTTATTACAAGCCTGCTTACCATGATCATCAGGAAATAGTTTAACCGACATTACAATACTGCATACCAAAACAGGGTAATGGCTAAGAATTATAAGACAAGGGGTCTCATCACGAGCCAGCTTGTTTGGTTAGATTACTACCAGTGAATGGCATTGTCAAACAGCTAGCCACCAAACCAGGACAATGGCTTTTTATCTTAACAATAAACAGAAAAAGG
This sequence comes from Pinus tabuliformis, assembly GCA_031772625.1. Taxonomy (NCBI): domain Eukaryota; kingdom Viridiplantae; phylum Streptophyta; class Pinopsida; order Pinales; family Pinaceae; genus Pinus; species Pinus tabuliformis. The sequence goes on from CM062820.1 coordinate 1,393,564,082, forward strand.
AAATACAAAATATGAAAACATGTTTTAAATCCATTCTGTTAATCACACTCTTAAATGGATGGGATAATGGACAATAACATGGTTAAAAGTTATCCCTGTCAAAACTATGAACGTTTGCTGGTAGCAGAGGCTCTACCTATGACAGATGAGTTAACTATAAAAGTTGATTTGGAAAGGTTTTCTGTTTTATCATTATAAACCAATAGAGGCCTATTTAAAACTTAGAATGTATCTAATTTTAAACAAGAGAGGAAATAAACAAAAATAGTTTCATTTTACTCAAAATGCATATATACCTAGTTATATTAGAATTTTCCCCTTTGATTGGAACTCTATTTTGGAAAAGTTTAAGTATTCCATACTTTTCATAGATAATTGTTTCTTCCAACGAATCGCCAATTGTTGTGCTCTACAACAACCCCCCATTTCATATCATTTTTATTCACAAAACTATCATATGGAATGGGTCCCTTTTAATTTTAATTGGTCTCAACTTTGTATTATTCAAAAAGGTCCGAAAACAAAGTAACAACATTACAAAAACCTTTTTGACAAACCAATGTCGGTCTTATAATATAAATGATTAATCTTTTATCATTGCGATAAAGCGATCGCAAGATTGCATATCGCAATGACAAAGGTGGCATAACTTAAAAAACCATTGGTTTGCTCCGATGCGATAACACGCAATAGGCTATCAGATATCAGCAATCATAAGTTCACATAATAAAAGTGCCTTTTCGCTCCGATGTGATGCGATAAACTCTTGTTCGCCCCGATGCAATGAGATATCGCTATCGGCGATCGGGGATATGCCATGCATGCTTTTTAAAAAGCCCCAGTTAATACTCCCGATGCGATGCGATATCGTTATTTGCGATCGGGGATTCCAAAAGGTGTCAACATAATGATTTAAGTTTTCCCCCGACGCCCGATTGCGATAAAGCCAAAAGCACGAATTTCAAAAAAGTTGTTAAAACGGGGATATTATGATTAATTCGTATTAAAGGCCTTATCTTTCAAACAGTGAATCACCTGCGCTCAACCGCCAAAACATCCAAGGCACGCTTAAACAAATCATTCGGCCGATAAACGACATGATGGGCATTTAAAGGATTGACAGGTTTTAACGGCCATTTAATGAAATAGTAAGTCTAAAAATTTTTTCACGGATTGTATCCGCGGCCACCTTAAGTTAATTCTTCATCATGCATTGATCAATATATCTCGCTCGTATTTGGTTTTTGCTACCAATTCTCTGTGTTACGCTTATTTTCACTCCTGTGCAGAATTCTTTCAAGCTAATAGATTCAAGCAGAATGGGGAAGAAGTCTAAGAAAACTACAATCACTTCCACTTCACCAGCCACAGGACAAGTCGTCGCTGATCCAGGAAATAAAAAGAAAGGATTGATATCTGATACTACATGTTCAGGTCTCGGCAAAACTACTTGGCAAAGTACCTATAATTTGATTGAGGCCGACGAACCTGAGGTGACAACAGTACAAGCTACGACAGATGCGACTCGGAAATATGAGGGTACTTTAAAGGATTTAGCCGACTCTTTCCTTCATTGGATAGTAGCTCGGGAACAAATTCTCCCATATACGGATGTAGTGAGGTGGGCAATTGAAGAAATCCCAATCACAGACAGAACCTTCTGCACCAGAGATGGGAGAATCTTCGGTTCATTTAAGGCTGATGATTTAAGGCAAATGTATCATTTGCCTGTACCAGAGAAGAAATACAACAAGGCATTTCTGGAGAAATTCCGAAATGAGAACGAGATTGAATCCGAACCCATTCGTGATTGGAGGCAAAATCCGGCAAAACACAAGCATGAATCTTCCCGTAAGTACTCTGTTGATTCTCTATGTTCTCCTTATTGTTATGCTGGGATAATGATGTGTAGATTGTGGGGGTTGCACGACTCCTCTAATTTCACTATAGAAATGGTTCCTTTAATGGAGGCAGCGTGTAATAGTGAAATTATGGATTGGGGAACTATACTGTCCGATAAGCTAGCAACCGCAGTTCTTGATTTCAGAAACAAGACCCGTGTTACTGAAAGGCTTATTCCTCCATTCTACTACAGCGCTTATATCCTGGATACCCTGTGTTTTAATTCTGAATTTCCCGTGCTCGGCTAGAGGTGGACTTCACAAGACCCCATGTCCATTCAAATATACCATCAGAAAGTGTGCAAAACCTCCTATAAGCACCATTTATATCAAGTCTGCAATGGCTTTATGTTACCCATTCATTACTCTATTTTTGATAAACCTGCTCCCAAGATTTCCTACCAAGCAGGGATTGATTTGATATCAATAGGAAGATGGTTCGGGGAGCAAAAGTTTACTTACATAAGAATTTTCGGCAGCCAAGCCGAACCCCATGTTCTTCCTTTGTACATACCTGATAAACTGCTGGCGAGGGAGATAGCCTATCAGATTATTTCCGAGGGAGTTACACAAACTCTAAAGAAAAACAAGAAGCAGGTCTGGCCCTCTTTTCCTTTGAGATGTGGTGTCTACACGTTGCATGATTTCAAACATGTAGAGAAAGAAGCTACAAAGATAAAATCATTAACTCTAGCAACTCTCCCTAATAGGCGATTTGATCCCAACAAAGTCACCTATAATGCACTTGAACAGGCCAAATTGACAAAGTTTGATCATAAAGAAGATATGTTCGATGACCTGTTCTCCTCAGCGGAATCAATGTCTCAAGTTAGATCGCTGGCCAGAATGAAATATTAGGATGAAGGGTTAGTTGAATTCAACAGACTTAGAGAACAGAGGTTGCAAACTCTGCCTCTAGATCTGTTAGCAACAACCCCAGCAACAGCATCAAGCGAGCCTGAACAACAACATACTAAGGAACCTCTGGTTACATCAAAAGAACAGGAGGAAGTGCATATAAAAGGACAAGAGGAAACCCAGACGAAAGAGCAGGAAAAGAGCAGCATAGAGGTGAATGAAGATACGCAAATTGACCCGAAATTGCTCCAGGAATGGCAGCAATTCGATTCAATTATCAATAATCTTGAGGGCTCTAAAGATGCCGAGACATCAAAAGCAGCAGATACACAGGAGACCACTTCAACACAGGTTTCAAGTGAAACCAGCGGCCTACCCAGTTCTAAAGGAGTAGAGATAATCCCAAAGGATCCCTCCGATCAAATTATTTTGCAGATAGAAGAAATTTCTCCCGTGGATGTCTTCTATAGCCCAAAACACAAAGCTGTGGTAAAACGATAGAGGAAGAGGAGAAGGGCTGATCAACCTTCCCTGTTCCCAGAACAAACGGTGATGGGCAATGTAGTTTGGAAGGAGGAATTTGACCCCTCTGACGACCTAACAAAACTATGACAATATGTTGGAGCCTATTCGGCAGCAACAATAGATAAGGCATTAGAGGTGATTCTTTTATTAAAAACAAAAGACCAGGAGATCTTCTCATTGCAAGCACAACTATCAGAAGCACAGCAGAAGGCGGAGTAGGCAGAACTGCAATTGTTAACACAACAGCAAATAAATAATCAATTAACTCAACAATTGTAGGAAGAGAAACAGAGGATTGATCACAGCGCAGTCTAGAAGCAAAAAGAGTTATCCGAGGCATTGGCACAACTAAAGGTGGCAAATGAACAAATGCTGAAGTTAAAAGATGAGCAGATTGCTCAATTATCAGCCTAGCTTGAGAAAACCAAGAATCTTCCACAGATAGCTGAATTCAGAGCAGAGGCATTACAGATAAACAAGGCATTGATAACACAGATAAAGTTGTGATGTCAACAAATCGCCTAGGCAGAACATTTATGTGACTCAATAGCATCTCTAAGTGATAAATCGGCTGATGCTAGAACAGATTTCGAACAGGCCGATGAGACATTGACCAATTATCTTGAGTGGCAAGACACTAATGAGGGACAACTGGCTAAATTGCAAAGGATCCTAGAATCGCATAAAGAAATATTATTTATGGAATGGCAATCCTAGTTAATGAAAGCAGAGAGAGCAGTTTCCAGATGCAAATTAACCAAAAGTAATTTGGTTGAATTGATTAATGACTCTCTCTACTTATCTAACATGATTTCTTAATGTACCCCAGGTAAATTGACATCGGCTAAAACATTGGAACAGTCATGTTACCCAGAGCTGGAGAAAACTGGCAGATTAATCGCAGGAATTAACAGTTTGACATGGGACACCTATTGGATGTTCTTAGTCAAACCTTACAGCCAGAGAGCCGCCCTCAAATGCCTCACAGATGCAATCGGGTGTATCATTCCCGATATACAGGATGCCACCTATGCCGCCCAACTCAATTCTCGCCTCAACCGACCACCAGAAGTGGAGCCAATGCTTGCAATATGCCAGCTCAGGTTCAAAGGCAAACAGCCTAAGTGATGATTCATGCCGCCGACTGCCAAATTGCCGTGAAGGAGATATTCAAGATCGTTTGATACCAATTAAGTAGGATTTTTAGTTTCATAGATAGTTAGCTTAATTTAGTATTTATAGACCCTTTCATTGTTTTGGAAAGGGTCATAAAGTTTTGTATATGACTTAAAACCTGAAGTTGCACTACTGTACTTCAGGCCTATTCTTTTATAAAACTGGACCAATTATTTTAATTTTGGCAAGGAAGCTTTTATACAAATCTGCACTACTGTCTTTGTTTGAAAGTATTTCTGCGTTGGAAGAAGAATCTAAAATAGCGATTGATATTGGGGAGTGACTCGCAGCTCATATGGTACTATTATCTATGTCTGAATTCATTCGTTTTATATGAGTTGTCATTTGATCGCCTTTGCTATTATCAAATATATGTATGTGCTTTAACAACATTTCTGTATTTCCTCCACTATTGGATGTTTATGGTATGCTTTTCTTTTAATCATATATGTGTCGATGATATAAACGATAAGTGTAGCAATATTACTTTAATCGCTTTGTTTAACTATTTAAACAAGGTAATCCTTGAATGAATTAATGTCCATGTCTATTAGATGGAGTCATCTATATGCCTGTCCATAGACATAGATCATCAAGCGCTACACTTCAAAGTACAATAGTTCCTGGGATTAGTAATAGTTCTTTTATTTTGCTGATAGATTAAGTTATTCGCCTATCATTAGATTAGACAACCAATCACTCATCCATCCCCTTTTATTCATTATTGGGAAACTGGTCCCATCATATCCAGTCGGAGCCACCATTCCAAACGGAAAAGGAGTTGTATTAAGGTCCGGACCGGGTGGTTATCCCCCAATGTTGTTGCAGCGATTTTCGAGGCATCAACACCTACCCCACCCTTCGTCTAAACCTCATTCCACTCAGTTAGGGGTCATGAACGTGTTTTGAAACCTATCAAATTTTCTCTGGCTTTAGCTATTCTTGTCATTGGTCACAAGAGGGTAGATTTTATTATGAGTTACAATGTTTATTCCCAGTCCTTCTCATCATAGTGTGGAGCTCGATAACTTAAGCTTATTCACTTGATATGGTGTAGGTTCTTACAATTTGTGTTCTTCTCCCTTGGATAACACACATTTTTCCTGTGATAGCATACCTTGTAATAACAGGGCTTCGTATTTGCATGAAGTGAGAATCCCTAACTCGCCAACAACAACTTTGAAAAGTTAAGGAATCCAAGGTTATTCTATTTTCCATTTTTTCATAGAATTAACAGTCTCACTTCTGTAATTCTACTCAGTTTTTCTCCCTTTTTCTCTTGTTGATAGCTTGGGTGAACTCTAACAGCCTTGGATTTTGGTTCCCCTTTCACAAGTACATACATTGTCCAACTATTCATTGAGGAATTGAAATGTTATAATAAATTTATGAAACCATTAAGGTTTTCGTCATCTCCTTTTTCAAGGTTTACTGACCCTTGTGGCCCAACTGGGTTCATATTTCTAGCTTCTTATAGGGTTGTTCAGATCTTAACTCATCAAGTTTTTTCCCATATGTGTCAACATTCCTTTCTAGAAAGGATTTGAAAATATGGTGTTTAATAATATTCTGGAATTTTGCAAGGCTTTTTTTTTTTAACTGTGTTTAGGTTTTTATGAACTTCTTTGTAGGAGAACTCTATAATCTTTCATTGTATTTTAGAGAGATATATTGTATTCATATATATGTATTTTTCCTATAAATAACTCAATATTTTTGGTTCTCTTGGACATTAGTCTTATGGATTGACCTCTTATAATTTATAAATGTGTTTAAGAATTGTTTCCTGGTAGTTTGATTATATGTTTCCATTTATTGGTGATGTACTTATTTTCTTTCAAAATGACGTCGATTACTTTAAGCATAAAGATTTCTCATGTAGCAAGCTATAAGAATTCCAAAGGTCATGAAAATGTTTTAGGAAAATGGTTTTCAATTTTATGTTACCAATATCGATAGGAACATTTATGGGGAAGAATCCTTACTCCTACAAGTAATTAGCAGTTTTCCCTGAAGGCACCCAATCCCAAACTTCTTAAGACTAGGCAATTCTATGGTGATTGTTAAAAAGGGTGAAAATGTTACAGACCTTTCCTTCTTATTATATTCCCTCTGGCACAAGTAGTTACTTTACCATTACGATTTAGTATTATCAAAAGAAAGAGAATATTTTTTATACTCTCAGTTTACATTTAGTTTCATTCTACATTTGGTACTTAAAATAGATTAGCTTAGTCATTTTATTATCTTTTCCAAGGTCCTCTAATAATTTTCCCTCTTTCACAGTTTACAGAATCTAATAGTAAAATATAAAGAAAACTAAGAAACACACACGTTATCCTTAATTTCCTCTTTCCTACAACAATAAAGTAAACAATCAAGAAATAATGTTTTTCTTTTGTTTTCTTTCATAGAGATACTTATATGTTTCTGTAAATGCCAAAAGGTCTTGCCACCTAAGCTTGAGATTGGTGATTACGTCCTTGTCTCCACCTGAGCCTTTCTTTGAGAGAATGGAGGAAGGAATTTCGAATTCTTGGTAAGTGAAATATGAACCTCAAGACCCCTCGTCAAGTCTGGTACCTAAGTGTGCAGTTAGTTTGATGGTTCCATTGAATTTCTCCTTTTGCTCAACAACACCTCCCCTAGGTAGATTTTTGTTTCCATCCTTTTCATGACAATTTTGGTTTTTTTTCTCTAACTATTACCCTCCCCCACCTTCCCCCTGAGAGTCCCTTCTTGTCTCCAGGGAGGAGAGGAAACCAATAACCCTCACTAATTCCATATGTCTGGAAAATAATAAATAAATAATAATATACATATTTTTAATTTCTTCTTTATTTTGTTTATTTGTTTTTTGGTTGATAACCATGACCTTTCAGTCATTATATCATTCTCACACATTATTTTCAAACAAATTCCTCTTTTACACTAGTTTAGAAACTAATAAAAAATCTACTAAGTTATGATGGATAAAGGTATTTATCTAGCTAATCATTAATTCAACAATGGGGTGTTACAAATGGCATGTTCACAAACCTAATGAAAAAATCTAAATTAAGATTGGGATTTTTTATTGTTGTCTGAAATACATTTTTGAATGCATAAATGGATTTAGGACCTTGATAAAACCCTAGGGCACTCAATTTCTACAAACTAAGCAACTTAAACTTAAGTTTTTAAATATCCTTCTTAGATTTCCATTAAAATTAACTAGAAAAATTCTCTAAAAACATAATTTTATTTATAAGTTAGACTATGCCTTAAGTTAATAGCATGTGTATTTTGGGATAGGATTCCTATATTTTTTATTTATGTAGAGACACATGTTTATTTTGGAATTAGGTTTTCAAAAATGTAATTTAATTACCAATAACTATTAATTGAATGATTGGGATTTAACCTCCATACACTATTCTTAGAACTATACACAAATTAAAACCTTATATTTATTTACAAATTAGTTAGATCTTTGTCCTGTTTTATTTAAATTCATTAATTAAAAAAAAGAAAGTCCTATAAACAAATTTCATATCAAAAAAGTAATGGATTTTGGAGAATTTGGTATTGATAAGCCATGATATTGATATTTTCTCAACCATAATCTCTAAGTCTGGAATTAGTTGAATCTGATTCCTTCCAATTATACAAATGTATTATACTCATTATTGGACATATGAAATATTTTTCTATGTGTGTGTGTGAAAATAGTTTCTTGAGTTGGTACTAGGGCTAGTCTTTGGGTATAACTCTCTTACAGGAGGGCCCATAAATATGTAGGTGCAATCATTCCTAATGTGCTCTCGTGTGAGATTGTATTCTTGTTTTGTGTGTGATGTGAAGTTGCATAGAGTTTTTGCTCTGAGAGCTCAAGCTTATCTCATGATCGAGGATGCAGAGAGAAGGATTATAGCCACAAGTGATATAAACAACATTCAATCCTGAGCTTGAGAATTCAGAACTAAATTTTTGGGCAACAATTATTTAAATATTTTTTTTAATAGTAGATCGAACAAGAGCTTTGCTCACCATATGAGAGATCACCTTTATCCTAGTATTATAAGAAAAATGTTCCATATGACCACAACTCAAGATGTCTCTTGAGGTTTCCATTACGTTGTCTCATTTTAAAATTTAGTTTTGTCTTGCTTGAGTGATTCTTTCATTACTCTAAGACAAGAAAAGTATCGAAGAATAATAATGGTATTGATTATGACGAATAAAAAATCTATCATGTGATTTTGGATTGCTGAGTGTGAGCTTGATTTCCTGATTACACTTTTGGGTACCATTACCTCTTTCCTCCGCACATAACATATAATTTCATTATGGAATTGAAAGACGTTGAAGGCTTTGCTATAGTTACGTTGAGGTTTGGTTGATTGTAAACTTTGGTCATAAATACCAAGTTGGCTACACTAGAATAATATGGAAACGTAACAAATGCAACATGCACAATAGATTTATATGCATTCACAATGATGGTATTTCGTCTTCATCTCTTTTTGTAGGCAAAGTTGGTCATCAAAGGAATATAATAAGTTTGATAAGTACATTTGGTTAAAGTGAAGTTGTAGGGAGTTTGAAGTGGCTAAATCATTTTTCGTGTAGTTTTAGTTATGTATATTATATTTTTTTGTGAAATATGAATAATGGATCATAGAAAAAAGAAACATAATTTAAGTTCTTGAGTCTTGATGTTCTTTAGGGCTATAAGAAAAGATCAGTCGTTTAATTATTCCTACGATATGTTATATGCTGGTGGTCCCTTTTGTACATTGATGCTCCAAGAACAATACTGATTGGTTATCTATGTGCGTTATTAAAATTTTGTACATGAAAAAGCTAAAGTTGTATTATTGACAGTTCAATGCATTCAGTACCTAGACCACTTACCTATATAACTATCAAAATTGTAGCTAACTGCATTTTAACATATGGAAGTAAGATAATAGAATGATTCAGTATATTGACTATTTTTGGGGTATGTTAAGGATTGCTATTCCTTCAAATACATAAATGATGATCAAAGAAATTGTATATTAAATGGATCAAGCAATAAAACTGATTGTTCAGAAATAGTGTAGTTTATGAGATCTCAGAGTGGATAGAATTGTTAATGAAGACTATGTAATGCAGGAAAATTCAATTATCCTATAATTGTTACTCTTTAGTTTTAGGATGTCAATTCACTATTGACATCAAGGTTCATATACACCTTTTCTCTTTCAATATTATTTTTTCCATTAAAACTCACACTTATTCCAACTACATCCATAAACTGGAATTCCTTCAATAGTCACACAATGAATTCACGAATTCACTCTAAATCCACTCAGACTTCTGCAAACTTCTCCTAGGTCCTTTTTGACTTCTGTAATTGGAATATAAAGAATACAATCTTTGTATATTTTCCCAATTGTTCCTTAACAAAATATCACCCCTTTCGTTCTCCTTCTCTCACACAGAAGAGATTAATTATACCTACAAAAATTTCTTCCTAGATCATTATATTTTATATTATATCTTTCCCCTAACATAGGAATAATATCATTCGTTTGAAAACTGTACACATAATTCTAGTATTAGCTTCAATATTCACACTTAACTGAAACCATTCTTAATTACAAATTACATGCAGATGTTGAAATTCTCCATTCACACACATAAAAGGAAAAGTATAAGAAAAAGGATGGATCCATTTACTTTCATTCATATAAAAATCTATACATACACTATAATTTAGAAATTTCTCTTTTTCTCTATAACTATGGCCTAATTTCACATCACTTGGTCATTCTCTCTTTTCCTCACACTTAGTCTCTTTTTTATTTCCCTTAGGTTAACAATAGACAGAATTTAGAAACATCATAGTTTTTTCTAGATCCTAAAATCACACCATAAAACACCCATAAATCACTCGATAAGTCAAATTTTCCTAAAGCCTCAAATCACTCCATTAATCAGCCATAAATCATATTTTCCTAAATTCTAAAATCACTCAATCTATCCATAGAATCTTTGATGCCTTGAAAGTAAGATTTTCTTTTACCTTAGGGATAAAATATTTGTTATCCATAGCTTTTCTAAAATTATTCTATAATAATTAAAATAAACTAAGAATATTTAAAAATAAGGAATTATAATTCATTTTCAATATTGAAACCCCTTTTTGAGCTTTTCTTCAAAAATCTTGATGGATTTTAGAAGCTCTAATGCTCTATAGAAAATATTCATGATCTTTTCATCATGTGTCATGTAAATTTGTGAATCCTCCATGATCCAAAACTTTGTGATGTAGTTTTCCATTCTTCCTTGGATGTTGATGTTCAATTGTTGTTGTTGTCTCAATTCTCTAGGTATCCAAATATTTTGTTACTCTTGTCCACTTTCCTTGCTAATGCAATGCATTATAGTAAATTAGTTTTTTTTTGTTATCCTTTTGTTTTTGTTGTACATTTTCTTAGATCATGTTCATAAACATCCATAAACTATTAATCTCATCATCCAACCTTCTTCTTGGCTACTGAAATTTTCTATTGTCAGCTTTCATTTGTTTCATTCTCCTATGCATAACAATATCAAAATTTTTATTAACTTCCTCTTAAAATAATTTATGTTGATTGTACCTTCAAACACCACCCATATTGATGTCATTTACAACAACTTTTTTTGTTGGGTTTAGTTGTGTGTGTTGAATATGCACCTAAATATCCAATAGCCTTTCTTCTAAATAAGCTAACTCTTCATCTAAATAAAAAAGCAATCATGACTTGGATAAAAATCCTCTTCACTTTTTTTCATTGAATGAAATAAAATTCCATTCCTTAGTTCTCTCAACATATTTTCTAACAACCTAATTTCCTCGTCATACTTCACCAACATTATGTTTGAATGTTTCTCTTCCTATCTATGCTTCTTTTGATTATCTCCATGAGCCAATTATTCTAAATATTCTACAATAATAGGTTTATGCAATTGTTCTTTAGAAAATTCTTTGATAAAAGGAGTATCATATTCCTTTTAGCTTTCTTTATGAGAGTATCATCTCATTTCCCACCATCATAAATTTTATATTTTATCTTCCCTCAATTCCTTGTAAAGACACTTCTTCTTCTACTTCAATTCGAACATAATTCATATTATTATTTTCTTTTATCTCTTTGAATATTGTAGATTGTTGTCCATCTTCATCAAAACCTACAACTATAAAGAATTTGTCATATTTAAAATTATAAGCCTATGTGGCCTCATTTCATGTTTTAAACATCGAATCCTAATGTTGATCTAAACATCCACAATAATTCATGAAACTTGCAGTAAGCCTCTCATTCTCTTCAAGCTCCTCTCTAGGTATGTCTCCTTGCTCTGGCATAAGAATTTTATCTAGAATTCCATTATTTGTAATTTCTTTGGTATTTCCTTCATGAGGAAGCTCTCCATCATATACACCTGCATGACCTACATTCAGAAACATTTCATTAGTTTTAGAATCATGAGATTCTTGGATATCATTAGCTTATCCATTTTCACATTCACCAAGAATAGGTTCATATTTTGTTTCACAATAGTGAAAATTCATCTCTTCCTTCAGTGGCCTCTATTTAAACTCAACTCCTCTAAGTTTCTCTCTTTTTATCCAAGCATTGAGTCTACTCTTTAATATGTTCAAGATTCTCCTCAAATTCTTTACAAATAATTAAATAAAGGCCACTTGACCTTCTTCTTCACATGCCATCGACATATTTGGTTTTTCTCACCTTCTTGTAGTAGTTCCATTTGCACATTTAGTTTTAATTTTATCTTAGCAACTTCTCTGTCAACTTCCTCTTCACACATCCTTCTCTTTATGCCATTTTCTTTGCAATGTTATTTTATTATGTTGTGGCTTCTCCTTGAACCTATGACATGGCTACCATTAGTCATATTCCTTCTTTGTGAACATACCTTGTCGACTTGTAGATTAACTCCAAGCCTCTGTAATAAAAAGTTACTCAACCTATTACAATACCTCACCAAGATATCTATAAGCCTTGTCTTTTGGTATGCTTAGATTTTTCCTCTAGAACCTCTTGAGATTCTCTGATCCTTTTACACTTCTGCAGATCTTCACTTCCTTCAAGAACATCCACCTGTCCTCCTCCTTCCAACCTCAACTTGAAGCTGTAACTGTTCTTTGCAATAATTCTTCAAGAACTTCCTTTTTTCTTGGTTATATTATTTATGTTGTAAACATCCTCATCATTGGTACCTATAATTAGCTATTTACTTCAAAAATTAATTTAAAACATCAAGACCAAATTACCTCTAGTTCAAACCTAATCTGCACATGTATTGTTGCTTTAGTCTTCAATCCTTTTATTGGCTCTGCTGTTATAGATATTCCATATTTCTTCCTCACCCAAAGAACACATTGCCACTTTCTCCTGAAAGTAGATATTCTCATTATATCTTCAAAGAACATCAATGGCATTTCTCATTCTCTAAGAACTTAGTCGATGCAATTACCACTTTTCTTCAAACGAAATTAAATATAAAAAATTATATATAGAAAACTTGTAAACCTAAACTGTTGAAAGACTTGAAAATAAATTTATCTTACAGAAATTCTGTGTAGATTCAAACTGCTTATGTAATATTATAAAACAAAAGACTTCAATCTACTCTACTCATCAGCGGAAACATTTTTATAGATCTAGAAATAACAAAACACAAGAGCAAATACAATCACATATGCTCATATATTTATCTAAGCGGATATATTACTGTTCAAAACCCCTTCCTATCTATATAATGAATTAGATAAGAATATAGAGAAGAAAATACAATGCTTGTGCAACCTAAACAATCTTTGCATAGGTACAATCTCTCACACTTCCTCACAAGCTCAGTCTAGCCAACACTTACCTCATTCTATAGCTTGTCAAGCTCCTATTTCCTTGCATTATTTCTCAAGGAAGTAGCCCCTTATTGATTAGGTAAATCCCCATCCTAAATTGTGCAATATTTATAGGCCCTTCTCTAACTTCATGCACCACCTATACAACTCAGAAAATTGTACGCTATCCTTGAACTACGATATGACCTAGGTAACTTGAATTTTATGCATGCATGAGTTAATTGTGGCTAATTTATCTCTTCAAGGGCTAAAAAAATGAAGTTGCAACCTACTGCTACACCTTCTACTAGTTCTTACAATAATTGGAAGTAGTTTAACTCATATTAACTCATTTTGACTTAATTAAACTATTACAACTCAAATTAAACTCAACCTATGCTCCTAGAATTTAGGAACCACTCTACATGACTTAAGTTAGGTCCTCAAATCGAATTAACTCAGCCAACTAAATGAGATTAACTTAGTTAAGTCATTCACTTATCTCATGATGTGGAATTGCAATTTTCTCTTAATTTAACTCAAAGGGAAATTAAAACAGGATTTTCTTGTTTCCATTTTCAACCCTCCCTCTCAACAAGAAATGGATTATCTTCTACCATGATCATGCCTCTATTGAACTAAAATATTCATCTTAAAAATGCTTTTGTCAAAATATTTGCATATTGTTCCTTTGTAGGAATTCTCCTCTGCAGACAATCTCGTAGATGGTGATACCAGATTTCGATATGCTTCGATCAATCATGAAAAACTGGATACTCGGAGATTTTGACAAAAATATTGTTGTCACACTAAATCATTATATTATCCATCATTTGAAAAAATAACCCAACACAAATCTTCCTCATCTAGATAGGTTCACAAGATGCTTGACTAGACATCATGTACTCAGCTTCTCCTGAACTGAGTGCAACTAATCTCTACTTCTTGATATACCAATAAATTTTTGCTAACCTAATACTTAATATGCCTCTTGATGTGCTCTTATTTTCTAATTGAATTCCCATGCAATCTGCATTTTTGAACTCATGCAACTTCACTCCCTTTGTCCACTTGTACCAATGACCATACTGAGTAGTGCCCCTAAGGTATCTCAACACATGTTTGGTTGTCTTCCTATAGATTTTGGGATGCTTAACCATTTATTGACTAAGTTGTTTAACTTCATAACACATGTCAAGTCGTGTTTTCACAAAATACATGAGTGAACCCACAAGCTTCCTGTAAGTAGTAGTATCCACTATTTCACCTAAAGTAGCATCTCCCTTCCTCCAGTTCCTTGCTAGAGCAGTCTCCACGGGTTTGTTGCTCTCCATGTGGAACTTATTTAGTATCTTGTTGGCATAATTTCCCTGAGAGATAAATAGTTCCCCATCCCCTTGCATATTTCCATACTAAGGAAATAATTCATGAGGCCCAAGTCCTTCATCTCGAATTTTGTTGAAAGAAAAAATTTTCAAAATTTGACCCACTTCTCATCACCTGTTAGAATTAAGTTATCCAAATATAATACTATAATAAATAATTTACCTTCAACCAAAATATGGTAAAGGTTTTCATCTTATTCACTTTTGGTGAAGACCAACCTGGTGAAATAATTGTCAATCCTGGTGTACCAAGCACGGGGTACTTGTTTTGATCCATGAAATGCTCACTCGAGTCTCCACACCTGCAACTCCCTATTGAAGGTCTCAAATACTTTGGGCTCCTCAATGTACACCCCTTCCTTAATCACTCCATTGAGGAATTTTTTATGTACATCCATCTGATGTATCTTCCAACCCATATATGCTGCAATTGCTAGAATTGATATGATATATGATTACCTTGCTACTGGAGCAAAGCTACCCTTGTAATCAATTCCCTCCACTTGAGGTAACCCCTTGGAAAAAAATATGGCCTTTTGTTTCCCAATGCTTCCATCTATTGCTTGCTTCACCTTCTAGATCCACCTATAACCTACCACTGACTTATTCTCTAGTCTTAGGACAACTTCCCAAACACTTTTTGTAACTATGGAATTGTATTCCTATACCTTGGAATCAACCCATATTGGCTTCTACACTACTTCATCAAATGAGGGTGATTTTGTATCAACTAAATCACTCCTCAAAGTCATGTACCAAGTGTATCGATAGTCTAACTTCCTCTGCTTTTGTTGTGATGTGGGTGTTCCCACATTCTCTCTACCATCATGCAATAATATTTTAGCTTCCCTAGTGTCCTTCCTTCCATCTCTATATGTCTTTGCATGAATGGGTGCTTCCACTCTCTCCTACTCTGCTTGTGGCTACTCCACATCATCCTAAGGTTCTTCCTTTGAAGATGTGAGAAGTATGAGCAAAAATTTATTACATCAGCTAGCATCAGTATGTGCATATGGAACAACAATAAGAAATGACATATTCACCATGGTAGCAACAAGAATGTGTGAGCTCAACAATGAGTACATACACATTTCCTCCATAATAATAACATTATATCTGCAATCTCAACAGGTTAATCAAGCATTTCACATATCAATTAATATATCATCACCATAAGAAACACACAATTAATACTTTGACCCATAAAACAAAGTCTACTACAAACCATAGAAGCTAAAATTAAACATATATCATCTCACACATTCAACTTTCCCTGCACACACACATTCTCCTCAACAACTTTCACACATCGACTCAATAACTAAAATTGCATAGCATATGTAAATATGACACATTAGAGAGCATATTTTCATCAACATATGGTAGGACCATGAGACCTATCACACTAATTTCTAATAGATTAGCAACACTATACTCTTACATAACCTCACTCAACCATCATTAAAAGATACCATGCAACACATAGCTATACCAACATCTACAATGTGGCCTAATATTGGCCACCAAATGGATAACACAAAGATCCAAGCCATAGGTATACATGATCTACAATCATTGATTATTTTAATGTGTATCGGCCTAACGATCTCATTGCAAAAATCAAAAATGCATGCATGACATTACTATCGCACCTCTATCTCCAATATTGATTGATCCCGCCCTACCTATCCTCATTGCACCACCATGCACATAGTGAACTTATGTTAGTTTATTCATGTTCACATAACCCTAGAGCATAAGTAATCTCACCAAATCTCACACATTATCCTACAACTAAATACCCAGAAAACCATCAGACACTACCTCTAACTCATTCTTCACTTCTTGAATATGAATCACATAGAGGATATGTGCATTATATCTCATATACACATTGGTCATGATCTTTGTTATGCACATAATGTTCACTCTTCAACTCAATGTAGTTTCACATTGTCTAAACCTAACAACAGGTCATTTTCCATATATGTGCATTCTAACCTTTCATCCAACAGACACTATCACACCACTTATCACTCTATCGCTCCCTCCAACACTTGTACAATGCCAATGACTTTTTTCACACATACGTCTACAAATAATTTCTCAAGTTTCACAATTGCACACAACTTCAACTTGATCAAAATATAATGATTCACCATATATTACTCCCATCAATTTTTCTTTGTTTCCATGTGCACACAATTAACCTTGATACAACGAGGAAAATCTAGATTTGCCTCTAACTGCACACAGACAATGTGTTCGTTCTCAGACTTTCTCCATCAATCATAGAGCTAAAATATCAACGATCCTTAATCATTGAATTGGATTTTTTATGCCTCAAAGGAATTCGATCTCAAAGATGCACTCTATGAGCCTCTAATATTTCAAGTTTATAATCATATACATATTGTTCACATCACAAATCTTTTTGTGAGTTCAAATTGAATTAGAAAAAACAACAAAAGAAATTACATAGTTGTATTCCTCAAATCACATTGTAAAATAAAAGTGCTTCACTTATGATATTTTCACATAATCTAAAAATGCCAAAATGTGCAATGGTCTATTCTTTTGACAAAATTAACCATATTGTAGACTAACTCTCACACAACGCATTTTAGTAATAATTCTCTTTTTAAATTAATTGACTTGTCACCAAATCAACAAGTCCCCTGATAAATTTCTCCATCCATTCGAACCTACAACCATTAAATTTATTCCATAACAAACTTGACCAAATCAAACATGCGTTCTTGCTCCAACAAATGATTAAACCAATGTCAGTGCCCACAAATTACCACCATGATCATATTTTGACTAGATCAGCTCATCCAAATTGGTATTCTAGTTAACATGCTACTTTCCAATGCACCACATAAAAATCAGGGTGAGGTGACATTTTAAAAATAACTTGAACAAAGAACAAACAAAAAAATTTTGTTAGTATTAATCCATCTTAACCACTATCGAGATATGACTAGATTAGATCAATTACCACATTCAAGCATTTATATTCTTTGCACATACTTAATCAACTCACAATCTATCAATTTCGTTGCATCTAAAAAAAAAAATAAAGAATCCAATATAGACTCGCATTTTTTTTCTTGGCTTTCAAAATGCTAACTATTTAGTGCATTCACATCATTCATAGCTTCAATGCGCACACACCCTCTTTTTTTATACATATTTTTAAAGACAAACTAAACATAGATTTCTTGTTTTGGTGTAGGCATTTTCTTATTTTTTAATGTCGATGGATCTCAACAATGAGGTTTACTCATAATTTTTACAAGAGTGAAAGTGGAGTTATATGCTCCACCCTAGATAATACATTCTAATCCAATTCCATTTGAGAATCAATCACGAGAGGATAAATCATACTTGCATCACCTGCTAAAAAAATTCCCTTTTACTTAGAAGAGCTTCCCCCGCATTTTTACTCTTTCTACTTCAAGATCTCCCTAAGGAAAAGCTAGCCTCAATTTTCCTTTTTTTCCTTTCTTTTTTAAATTATTTTCCAAATTCTTTTGGTTTTCCTAATTGATTTCTTTGATGCATATTGTAAGTATTCACAGTAGGATTCATTTTCTTTTTTCTAGACTCCATAATGGCCAAGGGTAGCTTACAATATTTTTCCATATAGCCAATATTATCACAAATAAAACACCTTATAAGCCCAACAAAAGGACGAAAAGGCTCAAATATTTTTTTGTTTAGTCCTTTGCTACTTGTTCCATGAAACCTATAATCAACATACTTATGCTCTAAATCATTACATAAAAGGAAGTAGCCATAAAATGAACATTTATACCTAGCTAAAGAATAGCTTTCTTGATATGTCATTTTATCTGATTGCTTATTTTGTTGCATGCTTATGCAGTTTTTACCAATATGCTCATACTTTTGACAACCAAATAATCTTACCAACCTTGAGTAACTAGATGATTTTCTTGGTACAACTTTTGTCTGCTTTTATTGTTTATTTTGCAGATGTCCTTCCTTCTTGCTATTCTCATGGATGGTACCATTTTTTTCTATTGGCTATTTAAAATTTTCTTTTGAACTCGTTTCTTCCTTATGCAAGCTAGGATCTAGATCTTTTGGATAATCTTTAGTTGAGTGGCTTTCTCTTTTGAATTACTTCTCGATGAAACCATTGATATTACAATCTTTCACATTGATCTTCTTTTTCTTCATATTTATTCCTCGTTCCTTCTTCAATTTTCCTTGCTTCATCCAATTGAATGTTTATTTTGATGATTTATTCTCTATAAATACACTCATTCTCACCAAGTATCTATAATAAGTTCTTCTAGTTTTTGTTTTATGCTATGAGCCTTTTAATCTCTACTTCTATGATAGCTCTATTGCATGGTTATTTATCTTCATATTTTGATTTTACTACAAAAATATTACCCCCACTTCTCCCCAAAAATAAAATTGAATCGATTTCTTATCTTCTTCTAAAAAATAAATCTCAAGAGAATCACTATCACTACATGCATAAGGAAATGAACAAATTTCTATTATATGATAATTACACTTACCTTCATCATTCTTGATCAGCAAGAAGAAAGGTTCTTCTCAATTTTAAATCTTCCTCACTTGTCTGCCACTCTTTCTTTTCTTATACTACTGCCTCTTATTCCTAGCCATGCCCCATGATCTGCTTTCAAGAGACCAAGCTCCACTAAGAGAACCCTGATCTAATACCAATTGTTGGAAACAATTTCAATACTCAGGGGGGCATTGAATCAATAGTGCCTATGATTATATAATGTTTATCTCTTTTTACCAAAGCACAAGATTTAGTGATCCATCAACTAAAACTTATGAAACCAACATGAAATCAATCTATCAAAGCATGTAAAATCATCATATCAATAATATAAAAACATGATAAGGAATTAGAAATCGTGCACACAAGAGGACAAAAATGCATCTAGTGGAAAAACCTCTCTAGGGAAGAAAACCACCTAGTGCTACTACTGTTCAAATCTTCTATTATGTGTTGAACATATTTTACATGGAATATCTTACCTCCACAAGCTCGAATACTTGACTCATAAGAAAGTTATGCTAGAAAAATGAATTATAAATACTCTTCTCTCATGACTTTGTGAACACATTATTCATTGAAATCCACCACAACCAATGAGCCTTTCCTAACACCATTGGACTCTGGAGAAAATTGCTTCCGATTTTGATTTTCCAGCTGGAAGACCCCCCACCTTTTCTACGCACTATCTACTATGAAGCCTGAATTCCTTCAACACCTTCATGAAAACCATGATTCATACATTTTCAAGTCGGGCTATCAAATTTGATCAATGTGAGAAACCCAAAAACCTCTCTCTAATTTTATCTAAAAATGTAATTTGATGAACACACTCCTCATCTTAGCTAAAAATATACAATATTTTTTTACAAGCACCATAGGCCTCTCTCATATTCTTTACCCAATTTACACCAAAACAAAACTCAACATTTTCACACAGGTATATAGAAAGCTATCCTTATCAATATTGATCCTAATACCATGGGAAAATACTAAGGTAATACCAATACCAAGTGAAAATATCAAGCAAGCTAAAATACCACATGAAAATACCATGGTAATACCAATTCCAAGTGTAAATACTAGGCAAGACAAAATACCATGTGCAAATAGTATGGTAATAACAATACCAAGTTCCAAGTACTAGGGTATTACTTTACTCATGAAATATGTCAGATGCAAAAGGTTTCTAGAGAAAAATACTCAAAACAGAGTAATTCTCCCTATGCTCTCTTGTTTTGAATTATATTGTTATTTTATAAGCCCTAGCCAGTGTTACTAATTCTTTGTATTCCTTAATCACCTGCGTTACCCCTTTTAGATCTTGTTCCTTAGCCTAAACCTCATCTAACCTACTCCATAACTCTTATAACACCTATACAATTGTCAAAGCACTAATGACATACCCTGCAACTAAAACTCCTAGCATATTCCATAGCAACCATCTACACAACCATTTCCACATAACAAACCAAACGACAAACACCACAACATATGTCATAATCCATGCGCAAACTCATCCATTGCAAACCAAGTTGCCACCTGCAATACAAACATTTTCCATAACACACAATCAAGAACATGCATAACATCTACAATACATGCCCAAGTTGACATCAATGCCAACACCTATAGGTCTCAAGAAAGAAAAAAGGGAGAAAAAGACAATTTAACAAAGAAGAGAAAAGGAACCCTTAGATTATGTTTCTAACATTTCTACCAGGTTCGAGGGAAAGTCAAGGGAGGTTAGTAGATATAGAATTAACTTCCAAAAAATTCATCTTCACACCCTCCAAAATAGCTCTTTATGCTCACTCCATCACTTCATTTATTTTTCCAAAGCTTTCCTTGTCATTAAATGGCATTCTTAAACTATTTTTGTCATAGTTTTGTATTGCTACAAGATTGTCCCATAAATGCTACAGGATATTGATTGATATTCAAATGGGTAGTTTATATGTTTCTCACTCGAGAACAAGAGAGGGGGGCCACAATATCTTTATCACCCATTCACCACATTGGTTCACCTCTTTCCCACACTTATTCCCATATTTTTCCATCAAAATTATTTCCTTTCATCCCTTCATTCACCTCTCCTATCACAAAAAATCCCTATGACACCCATCACTAGCTTCCTTACAAATTATCAAAAAAATTATAAGAAATACTTGGATGAATTGGAGGTCCTAGTAGGGTATGTGTGACTACTATAGGAACAAACATTGTCCTGTAGTAGTCTGCACATACCTTATAGGGCCAAAGCCATGACACTAGATCCAAAATTTTAATCGCCATGGAGCATTGGAAGATTACATCCTTGGTCCTAAGAAACTATATGATCCTTTACAACCTTCTATAGGATGATTTTTCAATAGATAGTAGTAGCATTTAATCCATAATGGCACAAAATTCTGAAAGACATACATCATCAAACCTCAATCAACAAAGGACACTAAAAAGAAAATTCAAGCTAATTCGTGAAGAAATGAGGACAATAAAGTTACATCTCATAAGAAATCCAAAGAACCCTCACCCATGTTCAATAATACCATGCAAGAATCAAATTGATAATCACATCAACACAATCAACACTAGGTACGTACATGTACGAAAATTTCATAACCTCTCCCCTTGAGCACATCTTCATTTAAAAAATGTTGGCAATTTATGAGAGATGAGATTTTTTGGGTTAGAATTGGATTCAGCAGTCTCGACCACCCTTAAATATTTAACTGGAATTTTCTAACTCTCCCACCACATGTGTTGAAAAAAAAAAAAGTGATGACTACGAGGGGTGGACTAGCGGGCCTATGGTTTAGTTGCGAAGTTGGTAGGTGTGGGCCAACTCATAGAGTGTGTTGAGCCAATGACCCAACCAATGACAGCATAAAAGTGAGCTTGAGTGTCACTTGGCATAAAAGTTATATTCTAAAAAAGGCAAGGAGTACCATTTCCACCATTAAGAGTTAAGCTACCTACACTAGAGACACTTTAAAGTACTACAAAAGAGGGTATAGGACTTGAAGACAGTTGCTATAGGATTGAGATAGTGTGTTACAAGATTAAGACTACATGATACAAGATCATTCTTAGGTCCTACAAGAGAGTCCAAAGGGGTGCAGAAGAGCTTGATTTTTAGAAATTATCCAAAAAACCTTAGACATGAAGAGGAACCTCTAAGGGAAGGGTAATTATATATCTTTCCTTGCCACCCAAGGACAATAAGCCTACAAAATTATTCAATCTTTCCACAATTCATCCTATAGGAAATTTTTCAAAATGAAAGAAAGTTGGAGTATGTGAATCCCTTATGAGTTAATCATGATAAGTAGAGAAATGGAATTTCTTTTTTATTTTAGTATGCAAAATTTGCCTTCCCCATAACTAGCAAATGTGAACTATTACATTTTTACTCTTGTTCTAAAACCCTAAATTGCTTATAAACTCTCTAAAACTAGTAATAGATAGGATAATATCCTTGTCAAACTTTGGACATTATAGTGAAAGTCATGGGAAGTGGTTTCAATGAAATAAAGAACACAGACTCATCAAGGATCCACTAGCACCATCCTATGAGGTGTATATTCAATAATTACCAGTGGTTGGGATTATTTAAGAAGCTTAAGGGGTTTGATGATGAGATTACTTAGGATTTTGTTTTGGGTCACCAACCTCAAGGAGAATACAATGCTACTATCATTGTATGGGGGATCATCATCCATATAAATGAAGCGTTTATTCGCAGACTGACCAAATTTCCCCTAGGAGTAAGCTGGAGCAAGGAAGAGAGAGCAAAGGCTATCAAAACCAAGAAAAACATTTTCCTCCTTGAGTAGCAGCGAATTGAAGAAAAAATGGGGTTAGGCGAGAGATTTTATCTTATACCGGCGATGAAATAACATATCACATTTTGAAATGTATATCCTATGAGGGGATACTCAATGTTTCCCATGCCTATTAGTTTAGGTTGCTCTATAATGTAAGATTCCAAATGGATTTACCTATACAAAACAGATTAAACATTCCCCATTTTCTATTCCAAGCCATAATAAAGATGAGCTAGACAGTAAGAGGAGAAAAATATTAGTATATAGTTGTAAAACCCTCCTCCCACATCCACCCAAGTAACCATTCCAACTATGTTAACATGATACGAGAGGATATTATGATCAAATTTAGCCTCCTAGCTAACCTTGAGGAAGTGGAATCGACAAAACATCCCACACAACCATCCAAAATCATCAACAAAACCCGTAGGAGAAAAGTTAGCCACTCAGATAGATTGTCCCTTGGACTCACTAATGTTCTAGATAATTTAAGGCTCTATCGCCCTCATGCTATGGGCAAGGGAGTGACCCAAGACATAAAGTCGCTCTCATAGGCCTGCATGTGAGAGACTTTGGAAAAAAATTACCACTTTTGTGCCAGTGACTCTGTGATTTGAGCCTCTTTTTTAGGCCCAGAACGAAAGCCACTACCCAGAAAGGAATGAAAGATCAAAATTAAGTAAAGTACAAGGAAACAATGATGTAAAAGTAAATAGTTGATCAAGGCATTAACAAGACCCCTACTAGCCATGACAAGAATTTCATCAAACATATCATAGACATGTAACCTACAAGTGTAAATAATAGATTTAAGTGTAGGGATATGTTACTTATATAAGAATCACCATGAACCATTGTTTCCTCATGTCATTTTCTTCCTTATCACTTATTAGGTCATAGATACAATATCCATTTAAATACAAGTAAAAACATGATGAGAGCCAAGCATAGTTGCTAACATAAAATGAAAATATATCAGCGTAATAGGATCATAATTACAATAAACATCCTGAAGATGAACCACCGTTGCTGGTTCGAAACGTCGATCTAAAAAGAAATTGAATGTGATGGATCCGGAAGAAAATATACACAAACATGAGACTTGCAGAAACCTCAAACACAAAATACAAAAACATATCAGCCATCAAAATCCATATATACATCAGTTCATTAAAACATGAAAATCAATGGAATGAATTTCTCATTAATCAATGCAATGAACCAACTGGTGATGGGACTACCACGTTCCACCTGACCATAGATTGGCTGATCCAAGTCTCCCTTCATCTAATCACCCTCATACCATATACGAAGCATTAATGTGGGACTCATAGAACTAAACACCAATCAATGTGGATGCCACCCAAGTTATATTCCTACACTGTGAGGAATTTTCATGCCTCCTAGTCTCTTAGGCTTTACCGTGCATCCGCAGTCTGATCCATGGATCACTAGGCCCTACAACAAGACACACTCTCCAGGACTTACCATATATCCCACCATTGATTGGCAAGGATTCCTAGGCCCACTGAGGTACACAATCTGGCCTTACCGCAACCCATAGTCCAGTTTACGGGTTACTAGGCTAGTGGCTTTATGCATCGTCAATTCTGTTTAGGCACCACTACCACCATGTGTTTCTGAATTCAGAGATCCACCTTCGTCAACTTCGAATCCAATCTGACCATCCCACATAAACCACTGGAGAGAATCCATCTCATCAAACCTATCAGGAAATTGCAAGGCTAGGATGAAAATACTATCACACCTAAAAAAACACATGCCATGGTAGAAAAGAAACACATGTAATCCCATGCATGCAAAATCTAGAAAGGAAAATACACATGCATGTTCATACCTTTAATGAAGCCTATTATAGCTACTTGATCATGCATTTCCCTGATTGGTCTTTACTTCCTCTTGGCTTATTTTCCATTCTTGCTCCAATGCCAAAGTTCTCCAAGAAAACTTCAAGTGTCCAAGAGTATGAGAGATTGAGAGAATAATGAAAGAGCTCCAAAGCTAAAATAACAAAATATTACTAACTAATTCTCAAAATCCTTTTATGAATGAGGCCTCTAATTTCATCATTTTCCATTATTTTCCTTCATTTTCCTCCTCACATGCAACATGTGACCTTTCACCTCCTTTTTCTCCTAATTTCCATTATTTTCATAAATAAAATGTGCAAAAATTCCTTTTAATTCCTTATCCAATTCCTTTTCCAATTTCCTTAGAAATAAACAACCAAAGGAACACCCCTTAGGATGTCTTTCGGAACATTAAACTTGTAATAAGTGTCCCATTCATCCGTGGTTATTGTTTTTTACTTTTATTACATGGAATTTTCACCAGGGCTATTATAGAACTGTCCCCCTTGGGGGAGACCATCCTTGGTGTTTAATCACACATATACCTCAACAACCTTCTAAAATAATACATACTTCTTATGGAGCTTTATAACATAAATCAACATAGTATTTACAATGCAAGATTTTCTCAATACATAACATCACAACAACATGATGACACACTGCATAATGGAGCTTTATAACACAACTCAATATGGTCTTTACAAGGATCATCCTGCTGAATGCCAATCCATATGACATCATAACATCATGATAACATAACCACATGATAGTAGAATAACCTAACAACATAAGCATAATAACATGACACCCATACCGCATAGTGGATATTTATAACACAACTCGTTATGGTATTTACATCCATACATGGGTGTACATATAACAACATCATCAAAACTATATATACCAAAGTTTCTTCCAAATCATATACCGAAACATATATCAAACATATACTAACATCATATAGTATATATCAAAACATCATAAGGCATATATCAATCAGCATAAAACATATACTAAGACTAACATAAAGTAAATACTAAACCACCATGAATCATATACCAAGCCATCATAACCAAATAGTAAACCACTAGAAAACAACTACCAAAACCACCATAAGCAATCACTAGACCACCATTTCAAGGATTCTTTGTCTCAACTGACAAAAAAGGAAGGATACATGGCCCACATCTAATTCACCATCTCACATGTAGCTTCATCAGGGCCAATGTGCTTCCATTGCATTTTAACTTGCTCTATTGCTCGATTCCAGAGCATGAGCACCTTTTGTTGTAATATACATTGAGGCTCCGGATGGAATTATCCATCTGGTTCCACCTACAATAAATATCGTTCAATCACCTGATAAACATCCTTAACATACTTATTAAGCAAATATACATGGAAAACATCATTGACTTTCATTATCGAAGACAGTGCGAGTCGACAAGTTATTGGCCCAATCCTCTCAATGATACTGAAGGATCCACAAAACCATGGTGCCAACTTGGCACATGAAGCAATCCATAAGGATATTTTCTTTAGTTTGATGTGCAAGTACACCTATTCCCCAACCTAGAACTCCTTGAACAACATGTTCCTGTCTGCATAACTCTTAACCCTATCTTGTGTTACCTTGAGATTCTTCTTGATCACCTGCATCTCCTCTTCCATGTTTGTAAACATATCTGATCCAATCAACACCTTTCTAACCATGTCACTCCAACTAATGGGAGTGTTACAACTCTGCCCATACAATGCCTTAAAATGACTCATCCTTAGTGATTCCTGATAACCATTGTTTTATGAAAACTCAACCAAAGGGAGGTACTCTTCCCACTTCCTATGTTGATGCATTACATACATCCTCACCATGTCCTCTAATATCCTATTGAGCCTCTCTTTATGTCCATTTGTCTGTAGATGATAAGTTGTTTTGAAGGCCAACTCGGTGCCAAAAACTACAAATAACTCCTTCCAAAACTTGGAAGTTAACTTCGCGTCCTTGTCTGACACAATATTCTTTGCAACCATGTAGTCTAACCACATCTCAGATGAATACATGTGCCATGTCACTAGATGAGAATGTATACCTCACCAAAATAAAGTGTGTAACCTTTTTTAACCTGTCCATAATAACCATGATGGAATCATGCTACTTCACTCCCTTCAGCAACCCTGTGATGAAATCCATGGAAGTTACCTCTCATTTGCACTGAAGAATAGAGATTAGTAGTCCACCTGGATGTTTGCACTGTGATTTCACTCACTAACAGTTGAAATATCTCACCACGAAATATTCTACACCCCTCTTCAGATTTGACCAATAGTAATATCTCTTCACTATTGTGAGTGTCTTCTAAAACAATGGGTGACCCAAATAAGGTTTCAGATGAAATTCCCTAAAGATCACCTTCTTGAATTCACTGGGGAACCTAACCAATCCCTCTGGTGTAAGACAATAGTCCAAGCCCTGTGCACCTACACTTGCACTTGTACCTGTACCTGTACTTCCACATGTACCTATACTTCCACCTGTACCTATACCACTACATGTACCTATATCTGTACCTATACCACTACATGTACCGGTACCTATACATATACCTTGCTGCAACCTATACACAATCTCCATATACCTGGCATCCTGTTGTCCTACTTGCAAGATCTTATACTATAAGTCCATCGCATAGGAGCTCATAACTTCCAAGTGATTTACATGTACCCATCTACTGAGAGAATCTACCACATTGTTCTATTTATCCTTGATGTACCTAATCTCAAAATAAAACTCACTGATCATGGCTAACCATATATCTTGAGCAGCATTCAGATTCAGCTGGTCAAATAAATATCTCAACCAAAGCTAATCACTCATAAGTACAAATTTCCTGCCAAGAAGATATTGCCTTAACATCTTCAGTGCATGTATCATTGTTTCTAATTCAAGATCATGTGTTAGGTAGTTCTACTTGTAGTCTCATTCAGTTTATGAGAATCATAACATACCAGCTATACATCATGCATAAGGACTCCACCAAGTCCTCTCTTGCAAGCATCTATACATACTACAAACCCTTTTTCTAGATTTGCAATTTGTAGCACTAGTGCATGTGTCAACAACTACTTGAGTTTCTCAAATCTAGCCTCACACTCTTTAGTCCATTCAAAATTCTTACCTTTCATCTACAAGTATGTAATGGGATAAGTAATCTGTGAGAAGTTCCTGATGAACCTCCTATAATAGTTTGCCATACCCATGAAAGATCTCACCCCATCCACACTCTAGATATACCCACTCCATGATATCCCTTATCTTCTATGGACCTACTACAATGCCCTCCTTGAAAACAACATGCCCCAAGTAGTGTACCTTTTTCTGAAAGAAGCTACATTTGCTGAGATTAGCATAAAACTGCCCCTCTCTCAACAACCTCAATATTGATGATAAGTTCTTGGCATGTTATTCTTTATTTTTAGAATATACTAGTATATTATCAATAAACACAATAACAAACTTATCCAAATATGGACACAACACACTATTCATTAAACAAATGAATGTAGCTAGAGCATTAGTTAAGACAAATGGAATGACAACAAACTCAGAATGCCCATACCTGGTCTTGAATGCAGTCTTGTAATTTTGCTCCTCTTTGATGCGTACTTGATGGTATCCTGATCTCAATTTAATCTTTGAGAACATTCCTACTCCCTTCAACTGATCGAACAAGTCATCAATCATCAGCAAAGGATATCTATTCTTGATAGTCACTTTGGTCAATTGCCTGTAATCAATGCATAAACTGAGGGTACCACCTTTCTTCCTCACAAACAAGACTAGTGCAACCCAAGGTGATACTCTTGGCCTAATGTATCCCTTATCAAACGTTTATGTCAGCTACAATTTCAACTCAACTAACTCGGGTGTGCTCATACTGCAAGGTTATTTCGATGTTGTAGTTTCCCCTAGCACTAACTCAGTAAAATTGTCTACCTTCCTATGAGGTGGCAACTTTGTAATGTACTCAGGAAATACATCCCTAAACTCTTGCAACACTAGGTATCTATTCAACACATATGCATCCTCAACCTCATTACCCTTATCACTAGAAATGTGTACTATAAATAGCTTGCACCCTTTCCTGTGGCTTCACTTTTCTTGCATAGTTGTCATTGTCCTAACTGATGTGTCCTTCTTCTTACCTTGCAATACTTTTGGTTCCCCATTGTCACCGACACACTTAATAGCTTTGTCATAACAGTCAACATTTGTTGTATGAAGATACAACTAATCCATGCCCAATAAGATACTATATAAATTGAATAGCAATACATTCAAATGTATTTTTGTAGGCATACCATTCAAATCAAATGTGCAATCTCTCATCCAATGATGAACTCGCTTCTTCGTACCTATAGCAAACTGCACTAACCAAGAATCTACATGCAACTCCTTATTCCACTAACACTTATCCACCAAGTTAAGACTAACATATCTATAATTAGGTCTAGGGTCAATAAAAATAGAAATAACTTGATCACAAAGCTTATTGTCCATCTCAATTATTAATGTTTGGCATTTTGCTTGCGCATTGTCCACTACTAGAAAGATACATGGAATACTCTAACCAATGTCCCAAACAGTATGCGCTTCTTGTGCAATTTATATCTTAGGCCTTCCACCCTGATGCTACAGACAATCTCTCCTAAGGTGCTCCTCACCACGTGTCCAACACTCCAAGTGACCAGTGCCCTTGCCTCTATGATGTTGTTGTTGTTGTGGCCCATGTCACTGTCTAGATGCATTAAATCTCTTTTGTGGTGCCACATTTTCTTTCCCATCTGCATGTTGAGGCCTTGTCCTCTTAGGCTATCATTTACCTCTACCCTTTTATTTTCGTTTCCAACCATGTTGTGATTCATTCTTACGCTTTGCTTTCTCAGAGAAATGTTTCAGTTTCCCAACTTCCTCAAGTGACTGAGGCTCATCATACTCAATCCAATCTCTAAATTCTAATGGAAAACCACTGACAAATCTATGAAATTTAACCTTCTCATCCATAAGATACGCTACATACCTCAATAGCTAAAGAAAATTTGTTGTATACTCCTTTTTTGTCATTGGCCCGATCTTTAACTCATAGAACTCTTTAGCCTTGTTGTCATAGTGCCTCTCTGACAAGTACTTCTTCCCGAAAAGCCTCTTGAACTCCCTACAACTCAATTCATTTGTCCTAATATCTCTAACCCACTTGACATCTTCCCACCAGATGTCTGATTTACCTATCAAGATAAAGATAGTTATTTAGGCCTTCATGTTATATGTGTACTCATGCAACTCAAAGAATTTGTTCATCCCAAGTATCCAAGCCTCTGCATCTTTCGGCTTCTTCACATATCCATCAAAATTGGTGGTTTTTCTTTCTTGAACTCATCTGGTAAGTATCCCGTATCATTCCTTGTGTGAGGATGATAACGATGATGATCATGATGTCTATCAGAATCGAAACTAGAGTAGTCCCTGTACTTATGGCCCCTCTTATCCAGAGTGTCCAACAACCTTCCAACTCTTACTGTGTCAAATATAACCGACCTATGTCTAACAAGAGACCTACTTCCATATTCCCCATTAGTTCCATCCTCATGTCTATGGCTAATCTGAAGCAGCCCTTGCCACTACAATTATGACAAAATCTGAAGAATTATTGCATTAAAGTCTGCTTGCTTCTCTTGTTCTTATATGATCTAGTCATTATCTGCAATACAACTCCTTATCTCTTCCTTCAAGCTCCTTAGCGGATCGGCTGAATTAGAAATATACCCCACACCACTCTACTCATTTGATGCATAGGGAGATTCTACTTAGTCTACCACCTTGCTAGCCATTTCATTTATTTCTTCCTGCAATGCATAATATGTCAAATAAACCAAATCACAATAAATTGAGGTACCTTAATGTTGGGTCCCTGTAATACTAGTGATTACCCCATTACTATTGTAGTTATACCCCTTATTTATATTGTTGTGCCCCTATTACCCCCATATTGTTATTTCTGTGCCCCATAGAATCCCTCTATTGTTATTTTTGTGGCTTTATATTATTATTGTTAGGTCGGCTGGATTATATTGTGACTCCTTAGACTCCTATATATAGAAAGGAGGTTTTGTCATTTGTGACATCCAAGAATTGTTCATTTATGTAATGTAAAGGAGGTTTCCCCCTCGAAGAGGCTGAATTCTAAGGCGTTGATCTATCTTTTCTATCTTTTCTTGAGCTAGTTTCATAACATTTGGTATCAGAGCTTTGGATTCTAGGGTTTCGCTGCTCCAAACAGGTCATCGTGGAATTTTCGCTATAACTTTTTTTCTATGACGTTTCAGAAGTCACAAAAAAAACTCAATTGAGAAGAAATCGCGCTGAACCTTGGGTCCAAATTTCAGAGCTTTTCGCCTGATATTTAAGGAGATATGATCTGATGAAGTTGGTCTTTTTGCAGACTCCTGAG
The DNA here is from genome assembly GCA_031772625.1 of Pinus tabuliformis. Taxonomy (NCBI): domain Eukaryota; kingdom Viridiplantae; phylum Streptophyta; class Pinopsida; order Pinales; family Pinaceae; genus Pinus; species Pinus tabuliformis. Next base: position 1,393,595,579 of record CM062820.1, read on the forward strand.
TTACATTCAAAACAGGTGACCTGGGGAAAATCGTCATAACGTTCTCTCTGGGGATCGGATTGAAATTTTGTAAGAAGGTATAGAAAGAGGACAGAATTTAGTTTCTTGTATGTGTGTTTCAGATTCAAAGGTTGAAACAGTGACTCGTGGCACGTCGTACAAGTTCGCTCTACTGAACCAATCTAAAAGCAAGTCACTGTGGGAGATTTCACATAACGATTCTTTGGAGAATCCAATTTGGCTCAGACTTGTCGCATTGGAAAGAGGACACAGAGGGCTACTATAGGTAGCAATTTCAGAACTGGATGATTCGAAATTACAGAGATACATCAGATTCAATATCAGGCTTCTATAAAGTGAAAAAAGTGCGTAGTTTTTTTTTTAATTTTTGTGTAAGCTTGGTTTAACGGAATTCAAAGGGCATAGTAAAGCATTATTATCAGTAATTGATGCCCCGAGGAAAGAAAATGCAAACACCTAGTAAGGAACCTGAAAGCTCTAGCATGACTCATGAAGAAGAGGAAGAAATGCTACATGATATATCAAAATTACAAGAACAAGTGCAACAAATGTCACGCTCACAAAAGCTAACAGAAGCTAAGATAAGTGGCGTGGATTCTAAGATAAATGGCGTGTAATCTAAGATAAAGGGCATGGAAGCTAAGATGGAGGATTCGATGGCAGATTTGAAGATAGATTTGAAGACATACATGGAAGAATTGAAGAAGTTGCTTCAAGAAAGGGTCACTAATGGTGAAAAGGTAGTAAAGGAAACTCATGATGAGAACAAAAGAAATGTTAATCATGATTCCATAGATGCTAATGTTGGATCGAAGAATCACCATATTCCAAAAATCGATATGAGGAAGTTTTATGGCAAGGATCCCGCCACATGGATATTACAGATGGAGCAATTCTTCGATCTCAATAATGTGCAAAACGCACAAAAGGTACGTATGGCAACTGTATATTTGGAACCAAATCAGTTTGTATGGTATCAATGGCTTTGCTCTCGTAAACAATTTATCACTTGGGAAATTTTTACGGAAGAATTGATAGCACATTATGAAGATACAAAAAGCAACACTTTTTTTAGCCAATTGATAAGTCTCAAACAAAAGGGTTCAGTAATGGAGCACATTGAGGAGTTCCAAAAATTGAACATAAGGGTAAAAGATATTCCAGAGGAGCATAGGATTGATGTGTTCATAGGGTCTTTAAAGGATAATATCCAACATGATGTTCGCCTTTGGGAACCTGATTCATTAGAAAAGGCATTCAGGTTAGCAAGAAAAATGGAAAGCAAAATTATGGCAACCAGGAAGCATACCACTCACAACTATAAAGACGGAAGTGTTGTTGCCCCTAGTCTTCCACAACCTATAAGGTTGACACCACAACAATTGGAAGAAAAAAGAGCAAAAGGGCTTTGTTACAGTTGTGATAGCAAATACACTAAAGGTCATAAGTGTGCTGAGAAGAAATTATTCTACATAGATTGTGAAGAGGAAGAAGAAAAGGAGCAAGAAAGGTCAAAAGAAGAAGATATACTCCAGGAACAAAGCCTAGATGAAGAACAAATAAATCCGACCATATCTTGTAATGCATTGGTGGGAATTACCACTCCTCAAACCATCAAGATAGAAGGACAAATCAAGAAGAAAAAGGTAATAGTGTTGATTGATTCAGGAAGCACCCACAATTTTATTCATTGTAGGGTAGCAAAAGAATTGAATTGCTTCCTATATCCAGCACCAGAGTGTCAAGTGATGATTGCAAATGGAGGAACAATAAATTGCTCTGGAAAGTGCCATAATATCAAGCTATCCATGGGAGAATATGTATTGACTAGCCCAATGCTTTCCATTCCAATGGGAGGTGCTGATGTTGTACTAGGAGTCCAATGGCTACAATCCTTGGGTACAATAGCTTTTAATTTTCAAGAACTTTTCATCAAATTTTCTATGGAAGGAAAGGAAGTTGAATTAAGGGGTATTGCAGGGAAACCAGGAAAGATAATCAGCTCTAATGGCATGACAAAGCTTCTAAAAAGGAGCAAAGAGGTGTAATTGCACAATTATGTTCGCTAGATGTTTCCACATTGGAATCATCTATTTCTCCAGATCTCCAAAAAGTCCTGGACAATCATTCCAAGGTATTTGAGACTCCCAAAGGTCTCCCACCTATGCGTGATCATGATCATGCTATTCATCTGATTCCAGGAAGTGTTCCTCCAAACATCAGGCCGTACAGATATCCCTATGTCCAAAAAAGTGAAATTGAACGTATGGTTGCAGAAATGCTAGAGGCTGGTATAATTCAACCAAGTCAAAGTTCTTTCTCAGCTCCAGTAGTATTGGTGCACAAGAAGGATGGATCATGGCGCATGTGTCCGGATTATAGGGAGCTCAACAAGCTCACTATTAAAGATAAGTTCCCCATTCCTGTTATTGATGAATTACTGGATGAATTGCATGGATCAATTTACTTCACCAAGTTGGATCTTCGTTCGGGATATCATCAAATCAGAATGAAGATTGAAGACATTCCGAAAACGGCATTTAGAACTCATGAGGGTCATTATGAATTTTTGGTCATGCCTTTTGGCCTTACCAATGCACCTTCAACATTTCAAGGTTTGATGAATTCAATTTTCAAACCATTCCTTAGAAAATTTGTGTTAGTATTTTTTGATGATATACTAATCTACAGCAAGTCTTGGAAGGATCATGTTGAACATGTTGACAGGGTGCTACAACTATTGGAGGAGAAACAATTATATGCAAAAAGATCCAAATGTTTCTTTGGAGTCCAGGAGGTGGAATATTTGGGTCATATTGTATCTCATGAAGGAGTTAAGGTAGACCCTAGCAAAATTAAAGCCATTAAGGAATGGAAAATCCCCACATCCATAAAGCATCTGCGAGGATTTCTTGGGTTGACAGGGTATTATCGCAAGTTTGTTAAGAATTATGGGAGAATAGCAGCACCTCTAACAACATTATTGAAGAAAGATTCATTTTCATGGACTCCGGAAGCAACAAAGGCCTTTGAACATCTTAAAGAGGCAATGTGCCAAGCACCGGTCTTAGCTACACCGGACTTCACAAAAACCTTTATTGTGGAATGTGATGCTTCAGGAAATGGAATTGGTGCTGTTCTAATGCAAGATGAAAGACCCATTGCTTTTGAAAGTCGTCCAATCAAGGGAAAGTTTTTAAGCAAAGCTATTTATGAGAAGGAAATGTTGGCAATACTCCATGCACTTAAGAAATGGCGACCCTACCTAATGGGAAGACACTTCAAGGTAAAAACGGATCATGATAGCCTTAAATACTTTTTAGAACAAAGATTATCCTCTGAAGAGCAACAAAAGTGGGTCACAAAGATGTTGGGTTATGACTTTGAAATCATCTACAAAAAAGGGAAGCAAAATGTGGTGGCAGATGCACTCTCAAGAAAGGATGAGGATGTGGAAGCATTGTTGTGTGCCATTTCTATTATCCAACCAGATTGGATAAACGAAGCAAGGGAGGAATGGAAGAATGACGAAGAAGTGTGGGCACTTATTCGAAAGCTACAACAAGATTCCAGTACTTCTGATACATTTAGCTGGCAAAATGATTCGTTATGGTACAAAGATCGCTTATACCTCTGTAAGAATTCCCAGCTAAAACAAAAGATTCTTATGGAATTGCACACTTCTCCCTTAGGAGGGCACTCAGGATTTTTAAAAACTTACCACAGGGTTAAGAAGGAATTTTTTTGGGATGGCCTTAAATCAGATATTCAAAAGTTTGTGGCGGAATGTTTGGTTTGCCAGCAAAATAAAGTTGAAACAATTAAGACACCGGGTCTATTACAACCTTTATCCATTCCAAGCCAACGTTGGGAGGAGGTTTCAATGGATTTTATCACAGGTTTACCCAAGTCTGAGGGAAAGAGTGTCATCATGGTGGTAGTTGACAGACTTACCAAGTATGCACACTTTTGTGCATTATCACATCCATTTAAAGCCAGTACAGTTTCTACTGCATTTATGGAAACAGTTCAAAAGCTACATGGAAACCCAAAGATTATTGTAAGTGACAGAGATCCCATTTTCACTGGAAATTTTTGGACAGAATTATTTTCTTGTCTTGGTACTCAGTTAGCTCATAGCTCATCTTATCATCCTCAATCTGATGGGAAAACTGAGATAGTAAACAAATGTTTGGAAGGATATCTTCGTTGCTTTGTATCTGATAAACAGACACAATGGGTCAAATGGTTGCCTCTGGCTGAATGGTGGTATAACACTTCCTTCCATACAGCAACAAAAATGACCCCATTTATGGCACTTTATGGGTATCAACCACCATCCATCACATCATATTTAAGAGAAAATTCTAAGGTTCAGGCAGTGGAACATCACATCGAACATCAACAACAAGTCCTCCAACTCTTAAAGGATAACCTCGTGTTGGCACAAAATAGAATGAAACAACAGGCAGATCAACATCGCAGTGAAAGAAGTTTTGATGTAGGTGATTGGGTATTCCTACGGCTACAACCATATAAGCAAATGTCCCTAAAGCAAGCTAAGAAGGATAATAAATTATCACCAAAGTATTATGGTCCGTACAAGGTGTTGCAAAAGATTGGTACTATGGCATACAAATTGGAGCTTCCTGCAGCTTCTCGATTGCACCCAGTTTTCCATGTTTCATGTTTAAAGAAGGTTATAGGTGACAAGCTCCCAATTCAAACAATATTGCCAGAACTTGACGAGGAAGGAAAAATTATATTGGAACCGAAAGCAGTCACAGAAACAAGAACTCGACAGCTACGAAATCGATCAATTTCAGAGTATCTTATCAAGTGGAAGAACTTATCCGCTGAAGATTCCACATGGGAGGATGAGAATTTTATGCAGAAGTATCCAGAACTACTCAAGCGTTGAGGACAACACTTTTTTGAAGGAGAGGGGCATGTTGGGTCCCTATAATACTAGTGATTACCCCATTACTATTGTAGTTATACCCCTTATTTATATTGTTGTGCCCCTATTACCCCCATATTGTTATTTCTGTGCCCCATAGAATCCCTCTATTGTTATTTTTGTGGCTTTATATTATTATTGTTAGGTCGGTTGGATTATATTGTGACTCCTTAGACTCCTATATATAGAAAGGAGGTTTTGTCATTTGTATCATCCAAGAATTGTTCATTTATGTAATGTAAAGGAGGTTGCCCCCTCGAAGAGGTTGAATTCTAAGGCGTTGATCTATCTTTTCTATATTTTCTTGAGCTGGTTTCATAACACTTAATATATCTCGAGGAGGATACCTTGTCTTCAGGATCACCAAATCAATGGGATACTTGTATAACATAATCATAACAACATATAGACATACACAAATGAATGTGTCAACACATAAACATCACTCTATCTAGGATCTAGTTATCGATGCAAGGCCATATCAATAGTGCATGCTATGACCTCATGCATGACAACAAAAATTATTCCCTTGTACGCATTTCTACATGCAACTAACAATATGCACAAGAAATTCCTAACCAACTAAAAATATGCATAACCGCATGTAGTCGAACATAATCAACCAATTCTTGTAATCAACCTACAAGATTGATTCATGTAATTAAATTATTCAAAATGTAACCTAACATACAAGGATATAAGAAGGTGACATAAAATCAACATGTAAGCTACAAATAGCCATATAAAGTCACTCACATTACGAATTTCAATTCAAATTCTCTATGATAGACATACTACAATCCTAAACCATCATTAAGAAAATGCAACATGTATATAAGTGTAAGAGACACACATGCAACTGACATGAATGCATGACCAACACATATTCAACCCATTCAATTTGAGAGTTCAACCATGCTTTGATACCATTGTGTAACACCCTCCTCCCACGTCAAACTAAGTAATGATGCCAACTAGGGTAAACATGAGATGAGAGGTTGCTATTATCATATTCGACCTCCTAGGTAACCTGAAGGATGTGGAATCGATGGAGCATCACAAAAAACCATCCAACATCATCAATAGAACCCTTAGGAGATAAATCAGGCACTTAGACAACCTGTCCCTAGGTCCACCTATTGTTTTCGATAATTTAAGGCCCAACCGCTCTCATCCTATGGGAAAGGGAGTGACCAAAGACCTAAATTCACTCTAATAGGCCTGCATGCTAGTGACTCTGGGATTTGAGCCACGTTTTTAGGCTCGGAGCTAAGGCCAGTACCCAGAATGGAATGAAAGCTCAAAATTAAGTAAAGTACATGGAAACTATGATGCAAAATTAAATAGTTGATCAACGCCTTAATGAGACCCCTAGTAGCCATGACAGAAATGTTATCAAACATATCATCGACATGTAACCTAAAAGTGTAAATAATAGAGTTAAGTGTATGGATTTCTTACTTATCATAGAATCACCATGAACCATTGTTTCCTCATGTCATTTGCTAGCTTATAACTTATTAGGCCATAGATACAATATCCATTCAAATACATGTAAAAACATGTTGAGAGCCAAACAAAGTTGTTTCCATAAAATGAACATATAACCAACATAATAGGAGCAAAATTACAATAAGAATACACCAATACATTTACACATGAAAATCAATGCAGTGAACCAACTGGTGATAGGATTGCCATGTTCAACACAACCATAGATTGGCTAAGAAAAGTCTCTCTTCAGCTAATAACCCCCATGGCATATTCCAAGAATGAATGTGGGACTCATAGAACACAACAAAAACACCAATCAATGTGGATGCCACTAGAGTTCTCCGCCTACACCATGAGGAATTTGAGTTCCTCCTAGTCTCTCAGGCTTTACCATGCTTCCTGAGTCTAATCCAGGGATCACTAGGCCCTACAATGAGACACAATCTCAAGGCTTTACCATGCATTCCATCCTATTATCACTATGCCCAATAGAGAGAAAATACACCTCTTAGCTTTACCATATATCCCATCATTCACCGTCAAGGATTCCTAGGCCCACCGAGGCACAAAATATGGCTTTACTACAACCAAACATCTAGTTCAGGGATAACTAGGAAAGTGGCTTTGTGCATCCTGAATCTGGTTCAAGGACCACTACCACCATGTGTTTGTTAATTTAGAGACTCATGCCACTCAACTTCTACTCTAATCTGACCATCCCACATAAACCACATGAGAGAAGCCATCTCACCAAGGCTATTAGGATGAAAATATGGTCACGCCTGAAAAACCCCATGCCATGGTATAAAAGAAACGTATGAAATCCCATGCATGCCAAATATACCAAGGAAAATGTACATGCAAGTTGATACCTGCATGAATCTTGTTGTAGCTTCTTGATCATACCTTTCCCTGCTTGATCTTTGCATCCTCTTGTCTTCTTTGCCTTTCTTTCTATGATGCCAAAGTGTTCCAAGAAAACTCTATGTGTCCAAGAGTATGTGAGAGAGAGAGAGACTAATGAAAGAGCTCAAAAGATAAACTAACAAAAAGTTACCAACTCATCCTCACAAGCTTTTTTATGACTGAGGCCTCTATTTTCTTCATTTTCCATTATTTTCCTCCTCACATGCAACCTGTGACCTTTCACCTCCTTTTTGTCCTAATTTCCATTATCTTCATAAATAAATGTGCCAAAATGAATTTTAATGGCTTATCCATTTCCTTTTCCAATTCTGTTATCCATAAACAATGCAATGAACGCCCCCCCTAGGATGTCTTGCCCAACATTCATCTTAGAATAAGTGTCCTATTCATCCATGGCTATTTTTTTTTACTTTTATTACATGGAATTTTCACCGGGGTTGTTACAATAGCTCACCATGGGCTTATAAGTCTAATTATCATAGATACTCTGGAGCATGTTCAAAACCCTGTCCCATGGATATACTTTATCAAAATGGATAGTGAGGCTTTCCTTGAAACACAAGCCTAAGCATTATTAGAAATTAGAGAAACAATAAGGAATGGAATTGCAGAAGGAGAAGTTAAATAAAAATCAAAAGACGGGGAATAATAGTTTGGTGAAGAAGAGGAAGAGGCTAGAGTAGAAGGAGATGTTCTAGGAGAAAAGACAAAGAAGAAGATAGAGGAATAATGAGAAGAAACAAAGACACCCACTAAAACAAAATTTCCTAAGAAGGACTCAACCAAGAATTCTATGGCACAAGTAGGAGAATAGGGAACCACAAAGGTCATTGGGGCATCTTCTAAATGTGATAAAAAGAGAAGAAAAAAACAACAAGAAAGTGTTCCAAAAGGAAATACTGAGGAAGAAGTGACTTACACACTATCATCCCGAAATAGACCAGTAAATCCCAAAGTGAGGAGGCCAAGGAAAGACCCATTTTATTTAAAAATTAGGAGGAGCACTAGAATCAAGTAAGGGAAGCCTCAACCATCCTCCACAACCCCTGTCATCATCGATGGATCAAATCACGACGAGGAGGGAGAATTGGAGAAAAATAAGAAACAAACTGAAGAAACAAAATGTTGGGGGCTAAAAGGTGTCTTTTAAAACTCCTAATTTCCTCACATTAATTATCAACCTGGGTAAGTCTTTTTATTTCAAGAGTGTACACAATACGTGCAAGCTATAAATCCAGAGAACAATGCTTTTTAAGTTGAACTATGAAACATCATACAAGAGTAAACGAATGCATCTAATAAATTTAAATTGCAATCATTAAAGGAAATATGACATCTAAGATTCAAGACTCAAAAATCTGCTAAAATCATAACCAAATCTCACACAAGCAATTCAATTAACAATAGCATCAGCCGAGAGCATAGTAGCAATAATTCATCTCTTCTTAGCTAATTCAATCTAAATCATACTCAATCTCTATAAAGCAATCTAGATGGAAATGATACCAATATGAGAGTTCGATAGCAATAACCAAACTCTATACAGTTGATTGAATCAATCCGTATAATTATCTAAGTAACTTAATCTGCAATGAATGTAAACTAAATCAAATGACAGTGCTGTAAATCATATAAAGCAAAGATATTCCTTTAATACAAGAAAACAGTGAAAAGAGTAGAAGATGGGAAAATTAACAAATTAATCAAACTTGCAAAAATCAGAAAGATATAATACAAAGAAGCAGTTTAATCTACCAGAGGCCAAGCCCTTAGCCGCCAGCGAATGTTGCTGAGCTACTTCAGATAAAGTGAATGAACAACAACCTCAAATTATATATTAATCATTGAACTTGAGTAACATTACAATATGATCACATTCTCTTGATAGCACGAGTTTGTAAATTAAATTTACATTTGAAATAACATAGATCCATCCCCCTTCCTCCTATTCTTTCCTATCCTATCTCTAATAATCCCTATAATAATCTATCTCCCTCTTTGATCTCTGTTCTAATTTAAATACACAAAAAGAAAAGAGAAGTTACAACCGAAATGATTACAATATTATTCCCATTACAAAATTAGATTGTTCACAACAAATTGATCAATGAGATCGTACCTCAAATATCTTTCCATCAACATTCAACAGGAATAGGTTGAATTTCGTATTGTAACTGGGATAATTTGGAAATCGGCCGCAATAGTGAATGTGAGAAACACTTCTTCAGAGAACCTTTTTTTTCTCTTAATACGAACCAAATTTGGGAAAACTGCTCATTCTAAGACTAAATTGGTCCATTATGAACAAAACCCATGATTCGGATTTTCCAGATTCTTCTCCATTTACCCAAAACGTCCAATACAAAACTGTCACTTCTTATTCTAGCAAATTTCTGAGTTGGCACATTTAATGATGAGCTAGAGATCAAATCTGCAATAAAGAAAATATCTTGGAGGCTAAAATGGTGAGTGATGTTACAACAAATTTATTAATAAACCATCATTGATAAAATCATGCATAATAATCATCAATTTATTAAAAAAAAAGGAGAAGAAATAATATTTATCCATAAGAGCATAAATAATTAAAAATGGAATTATATGATAAACCATGGTAAACAACGGGATAAAGAATGGTAGAAATGGATGAAATAGGTGTTAAAGAGTGATAATAATAATGACAAACTAGCGACCCAACATACCCCCAAACTAAATATATTGCATGTCCTCATGCAACTCAAATCCTCTATATTGACGAAGCAATAATACAAAAATTATTCATCCCAACTCATGAAATGGATGGAACAAATGAATTATTCCTCAAATAATGAATATTAAATTTTACCAATGTTGATAAAGGCATAACAATTTTTACATTGACGTTCAGCTATAAGTATAGGAAGTTACAACAAAATATGATATAAGTAACACCAAACTTCATTAACCATTTCTTCAAAAACTACAAACTGGATTTTGCTAAAATTTTCCAAGTAGATTTCTATTATATTAATACTTCTCTAATCCAAAAATCAGATCGTTTTGATGCAGGGATTATGAGATATAAGCAAACTAATTTAACTTGAAATTTTTTGGGTTTGTGTATTTTAATGATACGTCTTTGTTTTTTAGAAATCACACGAATTCAGTTCATATTTTTAAAGATATATGCAAATCAATTGCTGAACTGTATAAAAATGAAATTGTATGCCTTAAATGAGAAAGAAAGTAGAAAAAATCCATCATGTGTAGCAATTCCTCCCCAAAACTGGAGAATTAGCATGCTCTCATGCAATGCTAGAAAACAAATGGAGGTGGTTGCTACAAGCTGTTGAAATCTATGCTTGGTGTAAAACAACATGGAATAAGGGAGGTGTTGAGAATAAATAAGAAGATCAATGGATGATAAAGAATATTAATGGCATGGTCATAGTAAATAAATAAATGAAAAGACCTCTCCCCCAAACTAAAAGAATCTATCTTTGAAAACTAGGAAGTGGTAAAGATGTGGAATGAATGATGGTAAATAATGCTTAATGTATTTTCATGAAATTTTCCTAAATTTATAATAAATCAGAAAATTATGCTATTTTACCTCAAGTTTTACCTCTGAAAAAAATGTGGAATGACATGTATGGACTGGCATTTGTTGAAGTTGATGTAGTCTGAGTTGATGGTGAAAGTGATGCAAAAGGTGGAATCCAGGCAAGCATGTCATGTCTGAATAATTGTTCGCATTCATGAGCCTCTTCTATTAGTTGCAATAGTGTGGCCTTGATGTGAATATAGTTTCCCCCCATACTTGTTGTTCTCCTATAAACAAATCGCTACGCTGCATGCAAATTTCTTCAATCCACAGTTTTAGTTTTGAATAGCAATAGATAAGCTGCATGCAAAAATTTCAATCAAAAAAAACTTTTGTATAGATGCAATACTAATATTTTGTCAAATCAACAAGTTATGGCAGAGTGCAATAATCATATCGCATGCTATCCCATAATGCATACCTTCCCCTTCCAATTTGAGAAGGGCGTTCATGACCATAAAGCATAGGAAAAGTGTTGTGTTGACGATAAGGCAAAGGAATGAACAATATGACAGTAAATGAAGCAAAGTACACATATCAATGATAGGATGGTGAGAGGTATGGTTATAATGAGAGCAGAATGTGTAAACATAGTTATGAATAAAAGATAGGATGCTCTGGATTGATGATAAGTTATGTGAAAAAATAAAAGGGACATCAATATGCCAAAAAACTGCTTTGCTGATGGTATTCTAGCTGAAAATGACGTGATTGATCAGAAAACAATTTCTCATGCATAAAGGTTCAAAACAGGGAAAAATTAAGGAAATAACTTCTCCAATAAAAAGAGAGAATAAGAAAAGGGTATTATAGTAATAATTGACAATAAGATATAACTTCAATACCATAAGTAGAGCCTTTGCTGCCAGTAGGCGTCCATAGCCTCTGTAGGGTTGCTTTTTAACCCATGTGAGCAAGGAGCCTCAATTTATAAATGGAGAGTTCTAGTGTTGTTCTATAGAAGAGATCAGTGTGCTGACATGGTAAGCAGATAACCACACTGCCATTCACTAGGATGTAGCAAAAGTGATTAGGCCGGCTCATGATGAGACTTCCTGTTCCAAGGATATTATAGCTATCCAATGGATCATAACCGTAGTGTGGTCGCCATAGTGGGAATGTCCCTTCGCTACATCATTATGAACATGGTAGGTTGGCTCTTAATGAGACCCCCTATCCTCTATTTGTAGGCAACATGTTGCTATTATTACACATTTTTATGATAAATAGAGGGAGGCTCAGTACTCCTTAAGAGTAGGGATGGCATAAGAAGTTTAACATGTCAATATAAAAAAATATACCCATAATCTCATTTATTACAGACACAAAATATTATAACCAGGAAGGGTGGAACCAACATGGTATTAAGATGATCAATTAGTATCATGTACAACATAAAACAATGCAGTAAAGTAGTATATAAATAATTATGTTCCTTTTGAAAAAAATCTATCACCAAGGAGCTGTCTTGTTAAAGATCATAACGTGAATGATATTAACTCGCTTCAATAGAATCCATAAATTTTGTCCTCATAAAAGTAGTGTACTTCATGCCATCAAAGGGAATCAGTAAAATCTAGTTGAGATGAGCTAGGAATGATCCTTTAGGGAACAACAAAAACACTCGAAAAAGTGTTGTTCCTTGTAGGGAACAACAAAAGAAAATACACGCAAAAGTGTCGTTACCTATAGGGAAAAACAAAGAAAATGCACGCCAAAAAGTGTTGTTACCTATAGGGAACAACAAAGAAAATGCATGCCAAAAGGTGTTGTTCCCTATAGGGAACATCAAAAAAATGCACATGAAAAAGTGTTGTTCCCTAAAAATGCATGCAAAAAAATGTTGTTTTGTATAGGGAACCGTTAGAAAATTATATATTACAAAGTAATGGAACACATACAATATTGCATCAATATAAACACAGAAAATGCATAAAACCAGAGAGACACAGATATACGTGGTTCACCCAGTTTGGGATACATCCACCCCGAACAACCAGTCCTTCCTTTCTATTATCCAGCAAAATGAAGAGACACAACCTACAATAGATCCATTGTAATATCCTGTGTTTTCTCTCACAGTCTCACCTCTCTTTTTATCCCTCACAGAATACACATCTATTACATAGCCTCAATACAATTCCCTCATACATAGAGAGGGGTTGTGTTCTAGGGAAAAAAACCCTAAACTAAATATAATTTCTACCATCAGATCATCCACTTAATGAACGACCTAGATTGAATAGAAATTAGTATACTTTTACAAGGAAAATTTACATCTATTTTTAGCTTCAGGGGTGCTGCCCCTGAAACCCCCACCGAGGGACCACTAGCCCAAGAACCCCCCAGCTAGGGGCGATTAGCCCTGCCGGACCCCCGCGGGGGGGACAAGTCCCCCCCACACTCCCCTTCATGGAGGGGTGTACAAACGTACTGGGGTATACATCCAGCTGAAACAAAGACCTCTAAATAATCATGCTTCACACCCAACAATCTCCAACTTGGAGAATGATTGTAGCAACTCCACCGCTGCTTCATTTGCTGGACAATGACTTCTCTTTGGACCTGGCTATTTCTCATCTTCATCATCATCCTTGAAGACCAATTGAATATGAGCATATTGTTAGTTTCTCTCTAGTTACAACTTTTGTTAGCATATCTGTAGGATTATGGCTGGTGTGTATCTTTTCCAGCTTCAACTCTCCATCTTCCAATATTGATCGTATGAAATGGTAATTGAGCTGTATGTGTTTAGTCCTGGAATGAAATGCTGAGTTCTTTGCAAGATGAATGACACTTTGTCTATCACTGTATAACGTTCCCATATCATGCTCCTTATCCAATTCACCCATAAACCTTTGTAACCAAATCATTTCTTTACTAACCTCTGTAGCAGCAACATACTCTGCTTCTATTGTTTAAAGTGCAACAACACTTTGGATTTTTGAAACCCAACTGACAGTTGTTCCACCTACATTAAATACATATCCTCTATTGTTCCTCCTATTATCTCTATCACCTGCCATATCTACATCAACATATCCCTATAGATAAATGTTTGAACCACCAAAGCATAATGCTTGATTTGTGGTACCTTTCAAATCTCTGAGAATCGATTTCACTACCATCTAATGTTCCTTTCCTGGATTTTTCATGTACCTACTTACAACTCCCACTGCATGTGCAATATTAGGCCTTCTGCAGACCATTGCATACATTAAGTTTCCAACTGCTGATGCATATGGAACCTTTAGACATGTAATCCATGTCTTCTTGGGTCTTTGGGCACATTTCCTTACTAAGTTTGAAATGGCTAGCAAAAGGTGTACTAACTAGTTTTGCAATGTGCATATTAAATCTTTTTAACACCTTTTGTATGTACTCATTCTGAGACAATGTTAATTTGCGATTTTTCTTGTCTCTAGTTATTCTCATACCAAGGATTTGTTTTGCAACTCCCAAATCCTTCATTGCAAATGAATTTGCCAATTTTCTTTTGAGCACATTTATTTCCTGCATGTTAGACCCTGCAAAAAGCATGTCATCCACATACAATAACAATATAATGTAGCTGCCATCATTTTTCTTTTTCAGATAAACACAATGATCAGAGCGACATCTAGTATAACCTTGTTCAGACAAAAACTTGTCAAATTTCAGATACCACTGCCTTGGAGCCTGTTTTAAGCCATACAAGCTCTTCTTCAACCTGCATACTAGTTTCTCCTTCCCTTTCACCTCATATCCTTATGGTTGTTGCATATATATCTCTTCTTCCAAATCCCCATGGAGAAAGGTTGTCTTTACATCTAACTGCTCAAGATGCAAATCTTCAACTAGTACTAGACTTAAAATACTTCTGATTGATGTCATTTTAACAACAGGAGAAAATATTTCATCAAAATCAATACCTTTTTTCTGTGCAAACCCCTTCACCACAAGTCTAGCTTTGTACCTCTGTTTTCCTCCATCTTCTTCCTTTAGCCTGTAAACCCATTTATTCTGCAATGTAGTTTTACCTGTAGGAAACTTGACTAAGTTCCAAGTATATTTATGCATTAAGGAGTCCATCTTTTCTTCGATGGCTAGCTCCCACTTCTTCTTGTTTTCAACATGCATTGCTTCTTCATAACATTCGGGTTCACTAGAATCAGTCAACAATAAATAATATAAGAAGGAGAGCATTGTTTAGGGGGCATACTTATCTTGGTAGATCTTCTAAGACCACTTTCAGGTGTTTGGGGTGCCTGTTGTTGTTGTTGTGGTTGTTGATTATTATTATTTTCAGGCACTTTTACTTTTTCAGTGATCTCATCAAGAACTATGTATTCCTTGTTTTCCTTTTCCTATTGCTTTTCCTGCAACTGATTCTTATACAAGACCTTTTCATTGAATATTACATCTCTGCTCTTAATGATTTTGTGATTTTCATAATCATATAAGTGATAACCAAAATCATTAACACCACATCCAATAAAGGTACATTTCTTTGATTTTGCCTCAAGCTTTGTTCTATTTTCTTTATTAATATGGACAAAGGCCTGACAACCAAAAGGCTTTAAAAAGGAGTAGTTTACCTTTTTACCTATCCATGCTTCCTCTAGAACACCACCATCCAAGGAAATTGAACACCCTTTATTTATTAGATAAATAGCAGTATATACAGCATCTGCCCAAAATTGTAAAGGCAATCCTGCATGCAATCTCATGCACCTTGCAAGCTCCATGATTGTTCTGTTCATCCTTTCTGACACACCATTTTCTTGTGGTGTTCTTGGAAATATCTTCTCTCTGTGAATTCCATGCTCTGAATACTACCTATGAAACTCTTTGTTGCAATATTCACCTCCATTGTCTGATCTGAGACACTTCAATTTCTTTCTTGTCTTAATCTCAACCAAAGCTTTCCATTTCTTGAAAGTATCAAATACATTAGATTTATTTTTAATACAATAAATCCAAGTTTTCGTAGTTGCATCATCAATAAAAGTAACATAATAACGAGAGCCACCAAGAGATGATACTTGACCAGGTCCCCATACATTTGTATGCACAAGCTCTAATTTTTCTCTCTTCTTTTCTTTCCAAACTCTGAGAAATCTGACACTCTTTTGTTTTCCATAAATGGAATTCTCACAGAAGTCCAAATCAACATTCTTTAAAGCCGGCAACAAATTCCTTGAGTGAAGGATCTTCATCCCCTTCTCACTCATGTGTCTGAGCCTATGATGCCATAATGCTACATCTGCTCCTTTGGAAGTTAAAGCATTAACAAAATTAGAAATACCATTGCATAAATACAATGTACCAACCTTTTCGCCTTCTGCTATTACTGGGGCTCCTTTGGTGACCTTCCAAGATTTACCTATGAAAGTTGTCACACAACCTTCACCGCCTAACTTCCCTGTTGAAATCAAATTTTTCTTCAGATCTGGAACATGTCTTACCTCCTTTAGTAGACATTGGTTTCCATTCTGCTATTTTACAAGAACATTACCCATTCCAGCAATTTTATAGGGTTTATCATCACCCAAACGGACTTGTCCAAAATCTCCTTGAACATAGACATGAAAGTATTTCTTATCAGGTGTGGCATGGAATGAGGCCCCTGAATCTACCACCCAGGAATCAGTGATATTTTCAAAAGAAAGAATCAAAGCATCTTGTAACACCTCACCTGTCACATTTGCTTCATGATTGTTTTCTTGCTATGCATCTCCTTCCTTTCCCTTCTGAGATCTACAGTATTTCTTTAGGTGTCCTTTCTTTCCACATTTCCAATGGACTATCCCCGATCTGGACTTGGATCTGCCTATCTTTGATTTACTGTGATATCCTCAGCTCTTTCCTCTTTCCATTTTTCTTCCCATAGACTTTGCACTCAAAGCATTACCCGATGTCTCATCGGAGTTTTTCTGTCATATTTCCTCGCTAAGGATAGCACCGACAACTTCATCAAACTTTAAAGTACTAGATCCAGAAACAGAGTTACTAATGGCCATTACTAAACCATTCCAACTTTCTAACAATAAGCACAAGAATAATAGAGCTCTAACTTCATCATCAAAGTTTACCCCTATAGAACTTAACTGACTTGTAACAATATTAAAATCATTTAAATGGTATGCAACAGATCCACCTTCCGACATCTTCATATTAAATAACCATTTCATAAGAAATACCTTGTTTGAGGCCGTGGGTTTTTCAAATAGTTTCGCTAATGCCTTAATCAAACCCTCTGTCATTGTTTCCTTTGAAAGGTTGAAGGCGAACAATGCCGCAAGGCACAACCATACTATACCGAGTGCCTTTCTATCGAGAAGGTTTCATTTTTCATCTGTCATACCCATTGGCATATTTGTTTTTCTGCCCAATGGTAGGTACAGATCTTTCTGATACAAATAATCTTCCATCTACATCTTCCATAGGTAGAAGTTTTGGCCATTAAATTTCTTGACCCTAAACTTACCATCTTCCGCCATTACTCCCACTTGAACTAGGAACCCTTCTTTCTTGTGAGTTTATCAACCAAATAGACCTTCAGCTCCGATACTAATTGTTAGAAAATTATATATTACATAGCAATGGAACACATAGAATATTGCATAAATATAAACACAGAAAACACATAAAACCAGAGAGACACAGATATACGTGGTTCACCTAGATTGGGCTACATCCACCCCAAATAGCTAGTCCTTCCTTTCTATTATCGGGCAAAATGAAGAGACACAACCTACAGCAGATCCACTGTAATATCCTTTGTTTTCTCTCACAGTCTCACCTCTCTGGTTCTCGCTTGGAGAATACACATCTATTATGCAACCTCAATACAATGCCCTCATACATAGAGAGGGGTTGCCTTCTAGGTAAAAAACCCTAAACTAAACATAAGTTCTACTGTTAGATCATCCACCTAATGAATGGCTCAGATTGACTAGAAATTACTATAATTTTACATCTATTTTTAGCTTCGGCGGCAACCCCCACCAGGGGACCGTTGGCCCCCGGACCCCCTAGCTGGGGGGGATTATCCCCACTAGACCCCTGCAGGGAGGACAAGTCCCCCCCACACCCCCCTGCGTGAAGGGGTGTACAAACTTCCTGGGATATACATCCAACTGAAACAAAGACCTCTAAATAATCATGCGCCACGCCCAACAGGAACAACAAAAAAATGCACACGAAAAAGTGTTGTTCCCTATAGGGAATGGCAGTTGTTCCCTGTAGGGAACAAAAAAAAATGCACATGAAAAAGTGTTGTTCCCTATAGAGAACAACAAAAAATGCACACAAAAAAAGTGATGTTCCCTAGAGGGAACAACAGTGGTTCCTTGTAGGGAACAACAAAAAATGCACACGAAAAAGTGTTGTTCCCTATAGGGAACAACAGTTGTTCCCTGTAGGAAATAGCAAAAAAAGTGCGCGCAAAAAAGTGTTGTTCCCTATAGGGAATAGCAAAAAAAATGCACGAGAAAAAGTGTTGTTCCCTATAGGGAACAACAAAAAATGCACACGAAAAGGTGTTGTTCTGTATATTCACTATAGCGAACAACAAAAAGAAAACAGGGAGAGAAAAACAACACAAACAAGCAATCATCCCTACTGCTCTAAACAACAGAAGGGAAATCTTAGAAAATAAAGAAAAGGAATCGAGAAAAACATAAAAAACAATCACACATCTCAAAATAACTTTTTACAGAATTGGGACTGCCGAAGAGTTGCCTTCTGCAACTGAAAATTGCATGGTGGGGTTCTCATTGTTCAATCGCCAATGGATTAGAAACTTCAATTTGAAGGAAGCAACACCTGAAACACAAAAACATAAGAGAAATCATAAAAGAAACAACACTTTATTTAGAAACAATATATAAATAAATAAATTAAGTTACAACAGTTATGATGTTATTTCCTAAGGGAATATCAATTTGTCAATAGAAAAAAATGATCTCTTTGAAAAATCTTTTGGCAGCAGTGACATGAATCTTCGAATGGAAATCAATTCTTCATTTCTTCGGTATGAATCCGTTAGGTAATGAATTGGATGAAATGCCCTTGTTTCATTAAAATTTCTTTCAAAAATTGCCTATCCATAAATTGACCTTCTTTATTCTCCTAAAACCTGCAAAAAAACGAGTGTCTACCTACAATAAAACATTAAATCCTGGAGAAAGACAGGTGATCAGGCTCCCCTAATCCAACAATTATGCAAAAAATTAACAAGTAGTTACTTTATAAAACAAATCTATGGAAAAAAATAACAAAGTAAAATTTATTTGTCACCTGCAAGAGAGGAGTGGTCGTGTTAGGCCCTTATACTACTAGTGTAACCCCTTATTGTTATTAGTACAACCACCTTATTATATTGGTGTACCCATAGAAGCCCACTATTGTTACTATTGTGCCCTTACATTATTATTGTTATGTCGGCTCTAATTATATTATGACCCCTTAGACTCCTATATATGGAAAGGAGGTCTTTTCATTTGTATCATCCAAGAATTTTTCATTTGTGTAATGTAAAGGAGGTTGCCCCCTCAAAGAGGCTGAATTCTAAGGTGTTCATCTATCTTTTCTGTCTTTTTTTTGAGCTGGTTTCATAACATTTGGTACCAGAGCTTTGGATTCTAGGGTTTCGCTACTCCAAATAGGTCATCGTGGCATTTTCACTATAACTTATTTTCTACGACGTTTCAGAAGCTAAAAAGAAAAACCCATTTGAGAAGAAATCACGCTAAACCTCGGGTCCAAATTTCAGAGCTTTTTGCACTATATTTGTGGAGATATGATCTGAGAAAATTGGTCTTTTTGCAGACTCCTGAAATACATTCCAAACAGGTGATTTGGGGAGAATTGTCATAGCTTTCTCTCTGAGCATCAGATTGAAATTTCGTAAGAAGGTACAGAAAGAGAACGGACTTTAGTTTTGTGTTGATATTTTTCAAAGCCAGAGGTTGAAACAATGACACGTGGAACATCGTACAAGTTCGCTCTACTGAACTAGTCTATAATCAGGTCACTGTGGGAGATTTGGCGTAACTCTTCCTTGGAGAATCCAATTTGGATCAAACTGGTTGCATTGGAAAGAGGAAGCAAAGGGCTACTACATATTGCAATTTCAAAACTTAAAGATCCGAAAGTATAGATTTACATTCATTTCAAGATCTAGCTCCTAAAATCAAGAAAAAGCAAGATGAGGAAGTTTCATGGCAAGGATCTGGTAAATTGGATACTTCAGATGGAGCAATATTTTGATCTACATGGTGTACCACTGTGTTGTGGTCACCAACAACCCCCCTCTTTGTTTGGCATTAGCAATAACACCAAGCAAAGGGGGACCCTTAACAAAAAATCCAAAAAATATTTTTATCAAAATTTTTGTATTTTAACTCCCTAAAGCTATATCGCATCGCGAAGAGAGAGTGAAGCGTTTCCTATGCGTATAAATAAGCTGCGAAGAAGCGACGCGAAATTCATCGCATCGTATATATTGAAAGCGCTCTTAAATGCAAAACTTAAGGAATCGCCGACGGTCGATATGTGACGTCGCATATCGCAACGTCGCATAAGCAGCGCATAATGATTGAATGATAAAACGCGATCTTGCGATCTGCGATCTTGCGATCTGCAATCTTGCCATCTGCGATCCTGCGTTTTGCGATCTGCAATGAATGAGACTATCAATTCCTGCGATGACACTTCTTGACATCACAATCCTCGATACTGCGATGCGAATCGCAGAAACCACTCATCGTAAAATTTCCTCGACATAGTCTGTAAACCCAAAATTGAGCGCGCACCTTAAGGGAAATTAATGATTGTACGCCAAAGTATCCAAGAATGATTGTGTTGCGTTTTTCGAAGAGTCAAGTAATTATGAGTGTCATGATTATGCATTCATTATAACTTAAAGCTTTCATGTCAATATTTTCGTCATTTCTCTTTTCCTTTGCGTAAACTGTAAGGCAGCAACTAATATAAATCAATGTGCAGGAAACATCTAAGGAAAAGGGGAAAGCGCCAATACTCGGAGAACAGAGAGGAGATGCCTTCGCAAATGGATGCCGCATGCAGCAGGACCGTGGATTCCAGAGTATCACTCAACAGATACTGATGGAAATAGACTATCCAAGACTGAGAGTCAAAGGCGCACAAAAGCAGCATGTTTACAAAAGATCCTGAAGCTCAGACTGCGTAAAGCAAAAAGAAAGACGCTAAAGAGGGAAGACGCTCCAGAAAAGCCTGGAACAAAGAACGGAAGCAATTTTCAATACGGAAGATTGTTCAGGCAACGAAATCCCTAACTCATTGAGTCATTCACACGGCCAGAAACCGAAATAGCAACAACACAATCAGTTTGAAAGAAATCTGGGTTATACCAAGTATACACATAGCGAATACAGCAAGCCAGAGGAAGATTTTTGAAAATATCTTCTAGTTTGTCAGAAAGAGGTGCCAGCTCTTGTTATTTCTACTTTTATCGCTCGAACGAAAGGAGAAGACAACCAGCCGACTCTTCCCAGGCGAACGTTGCATTGCTTACAGCACTAAGGAGCAGATACAGAAACGGTTAGAAATTAGATTCAATTTTTAGAAATAAATTTGTTTTAGTAGAAGGGTGGTCATTTGAAGCCGTTTCCTAAATTTGTGTAATTAAGATTAATTAGTTAGTAGTATTTAACCCTTCTCATGGCATTTGGAGAAGGGTCCGGAAATTTGTCAAAAAACTTGTCCTCAGAACATGCACTTTTGCACCCTTGGAGGGGGTTTTTGATGAATGGATGGATCGAGATTTATTTATGTTTGCGTTTAATGTCTGCTACTGATGTTTCACTTCTGTACTCTTAGTAGATGTTAGAACAAGTAGAGATAAATCGTTATTGCGTGAAGTTTGTGAGTGAAATCAGTCATAAATGGTACTTTTATCTCTTGACCAATTTCTGCTTATATTCTTAAAGTGATATGCAGCTGAGTTGTTTATATGTTAATGTATGAATGCGTGGGTTACCATTTGGCACTTCTGTACGGTGGAGTCATTTATTTGTGCTTGACATATAAATAACTTATTATGCGATATGTTGTTTACAACTGTTTTGCCTAACTTTTTATGCAGAATGGTTTATCTTAATTGATTTATATTCTTATGATAGCTGAATGATCTTTATTACTAGTTATTGTTCGAAATCTTTTTAGATCGCATAATAGAAGAAATCTACCCCGGGTTAGCGTAGATTAGATGTATTGTTTTTATTAGATTACAATAGCATAGAGTCAGTTTAGGAGTTAGAATTAAATTAGCTTAAAATACTTCTAGATCAGCATCATCAAACTTTACACACACACACCCCTTAGATTGGGAAACTGGTCCCATTATCCCCAGTCGGACCCGCTATACCAAACGGACAAGGAGCTGCCAACCAAGTTCCGGACTGGGTGGGTATCCCCCTTGTTGTTGACCCAATTTTAGGGCCCTCAACATATTTGGCACTAGAAGGAGGGCACGAACTATGAATGGCACCTAAATCAAAATCTAAATACCATTCTGAGAGTAAATCACCCTCATCAACTCCCCCGACTTCTCCAGTACAGTTAAACCTGGAGTTTGAAGTCACTCGAGTATCCACCGCTGCTACATACCCTAATATATCATACCAACTTATCAATGAACCCCCTGAAATTCAAACTCTGATTCGCAAACTCCAGGGATTCTCTATTTTTACTCAGAGGTCTGATAAATCTCAAAGCAGCGTGACTTCGCAGTACAACCCTGCTCATCCCTTGACCAGATTGAAGAGTGAAAAATTTGGCATCCAACCAACTGAACTCCCTCTCCCCACCAGGAAAAGAGCAAGGAAAACACCACCAGAGTCTGACAATGAGACTCTTTCATCTACTTTGCCCATTTCAACTCCCTCACCGTGAAGTCAGCCACCCACATCTTCATCCCAAATCACTCATCCATCTTCCACAACCCTTCCTCTTCAATCATCAAAGATCATAATATCTTCATCTTCTCAGCATCAGGGATCATCCTCTGCAGTTTCATTAACTAGCAGCTCAATGATGGCCCAGTCTCCATGGAACAATCCTGGGGCGGTTTTAATGCCTCCACCCCTGAGCCCAATACCAGCCCATCCTGAGAACTGGCTACCTAAATTCAATCCAGAAACAGGCATGCTAGCTGAAGAGCATATCAATAATTTCATGCTTTCTGTTAATCTCAATGGAGTTACCAACGAGGATGCTGTCGTTCGGCTTTTTCCCTATACAATGCAAGGAACAGCCGGGTCATGGTACTTTTCGTTACCTTCCGGGTCCATCACAAGTTGGGACATTTTTCAAAGTCAATTCCTTACCAAGTTCGGTGATGACAGATCAACGGCGACGTTGATCAATGACCTATCCAATCTTAAAGCTGAGGCTAGAGAACCCATTAAAGATTTCAATTTATGGTTCAATAAGATCCTCAACAAAATTCCCGCTGCTTCCCAACCCAGTGAGGAAGTAAGATGTGAATGGTATATCACGGCCTTACCATCAAACTTGGCTATATTCGTAGATAGGGCAAACAAAACGACCTTAGTTGAAAACTTGACAGAGGCATTAGCAGTAGAAAAACGCGTAGTAGCCCTAGAAAAGAGATCTGCAATAGAGGAACACAAATCTAAGAAAATCTCTTTCAAAGAAGAAACCAAGAAGAAACAAATGAAAGATCCTTTCGATTTGGAAGGATTACAAAAAGTATTAAAGGCCATGTCCAATGAGATGATTGACATAAAAAAACAAGTAGCAGAAACTTCTTCAAAAAATCCCTACAGAGCTTTTAAAAGAAATCCTCCCATGGATGTGAAACCACCCAATGCCGTCTCAAACGTCGAATCTGAAGAAGAAGCAGAAGAAGAGAATACCACTGAAGGGCAGACCGATGATGAAGAAGTTGTGGAACTACAAGGAATGTGGGATTTCATCCTCCCACAAGAAGAAGATCAAGAAGCATTTCCGGTTAGCACACGAAGCAAAAATCAACTTGATCCTCCCCAAACTACCCCTAAACAGAAGGGCGCAAGCCCTGCAACAAAAGATAAGGTCGCAACAAAGAAAACAACTGCTAGAGTGACCCAATTTAGCTCAGTCCAATCGAATCAAACACCTCCATCAAGAACACTGATAGTGTCGGATGAAATGGAATATAACATTATCGATGACATGAAAAAGACTAGGGCTAATATCACTCTTTACGAGTTGAGCAAATTGAAACATCAACAGAAAATAATGATGAAAGAATTACATGCCGTGCCTACTACATCTTTACCTACAGTTGTAGCTTCCCACAACGTGGGAAGACCTCCAACCAACACGATCAATAAGATTGACCCAAATGACATCGCCTTGATTAGAGGAAGATCAAGATCTCATACTCCCCCTTTTCTTCTCACTTATGAAATTTTCAATAAAAACGTGCACAATTGCTTGGTTGATTCTGGTGCTTCAACGAATATTTTACCCAGATCAATATGTGCCAAATTGAATGTTCAACCACAAAAATCCGCAGTGCACATAGTTCAACTTGATCGATCCCAAGTCGAAGTGATTGGTGAACTTAATCAAGTGACCATAAGATTTTCGTCTAACCCGAAGGTATGTCAGGTTATCGACATTCTAGTAGCTGATATCCCTGAATTCTATGGTTTGATTCTTAGCAGGGATTGGTCTGAAAAACTCCACGGATATTTCTCAACCGACTGGTCGCACATGTGGTTACCCTATAACGGTAAACCGAATCAAATAAAGGTTGAACGAGAGTTACACCAAAAGTACATAGTGACGGAATTGGAAGGAGAGAATGAAGCAATAGCATACAATAGCAGTATCATAGGCAATTACTCGGTAGATTCTTTCCTCAGCAATTTCAATGCTCATACCTCACCTTACTTAGAAAATTTAGTTTTGTCCCAAGTTGAAAAATTTTCCCAAACTGATAATTCAAAGTGTGTTAATTTTTTAGATAAACCTGTAAATACATCTTTGTTTTGGAAATTATATTTTGATGGCTCTAAATCTAACGACGGAGCAGGAGCAGGATGCGTTCTAATTAGCCCAGACGGAAATAAGACCATGCTTACGTGCAGACTTGAGTTCGATTGCACAAACAATACAGCGGAATACGAGGCCTTGGTGCAAGGCCTATACAAAGCAATCGGGTTGAAAGTTAAGTATCTTCAAGTCTTTGGAGACTCTGAGATTGTCGTCAAACAGGTACGTAGCACCATACATTACCTATCAGGTCATTTGAAACACTAGCAATCTTTAGTACAAGATCTGACTGCACATTTCATAGCATTCAATATTTCGTCAATCCCAAGACTCCAAAATGTGAGCGCAGACCTGTTAGCTAACGTAGCCTCTAGACTTATTCCCTCCGAAGATTTTAGTCCAGATAGATTCTCAATAGAATTAATCTTTAGACCATCCATCCCTGACAACATCACCAACTGGAGATTATTCAACGACGATCCTGACATTGTAAATTTCCTCACTTCTGAGGGATCCTACTCAAACCAAATAATCGACGAAGACCATCATGATCACCAAATACAACAAAATAGCACTGATAATGCCATACCCAAATCGGTGGTTAAGTTAGAAGACTTATATGATTTGAAAAATCGGTTTAAAAGGTCTACCAATTCTAAACTCTACAGTTCGACTCTGAACTACGAATTAGTGAACCTAGGAACCGATGAGAAGCCACAAAACGTTAATCTAGGCCACGGCCTAGCCCCTGAAGAAAAATCAGCATATATCTGTCTTCTGAGACAATACAAAAACGTTTTTGCCTGGAATTACGATGAGCTGAAGACATACGACACTTCTATCATTCAACACACTATCCCTATGATTGACAATGAAAAACCTGTCCAGCAGAAACTCAGAAAAATCCACCCCAATTTAGAAAATCAGATAAAGACTGAGCTAAATAAGTTGTTGAGAGCCAGAATAATTTTCCCTGTCAGACATTCCAAATGGGTATCCAATATGGTGCCCGTTAGAAAGAAAAATGGAGATATTAGAATCTGTATCGATTTCCGGAATCTCAACAAAGCCTGTCAGAAAGGCAATTTTCCCCTCCCACCTATGGAGCAAATATTACAGGCAGTAGCAGGCTTAGAATTAATGTCTTTTCTGGATGGATTTTCAAGATACAATCAAGTGCTAGTACACCCCGATGATCAATTAAAAACCACATTCCGAACTAAATGGGGCACATACGCATATCGGAAGATGCCATTTGGTCTGATCAATGCCGGCACTACCTTTCAGAGAGCCATGGACATCGCATTTAAAGGTTTAGTCAATAAATCTGTAGTGATTTACCTGGATGATATAACAGTGTACTCCAAGAAGCGAAGCGACCATCTCAAAGACTTGAAACAAATCTTTCAACGATGTTTAAGGTATGGGATTTCACTTAACCCAAAGAAATCTTTTTTCGCATTAAGTGAACGGAAATTGCTAGGATTCATAGTGTCAAAATCTGGTATTCACATTGAACCTGACAGAATCAAAGAAATTTCCGAAATATCCATGCCTCATAACAAAAAAGCCATGCAATCTTTCCTTGGTCAAATCAATTTTGTAAAGAGATTTGTCCCAGATTTTTCACGTATTATTTTTCCTTTACAAAATATGATAAAAAAGAATTCAAATTTTAAATGGGGTCAAGATGAGCATGAAGCATTCAACTTGATCAAACAAGCTATCATTAACGCTCCATCTTTAGTGACCCCAAACTTTTCAGAATCTTTTATCTTATACACATTTGCCTCAGAGAAATCTTATGCCGCAATTTTAACTCAAGCAAATCAAGAGAAGGCGGAAGCTCCAATCGCATTTTTTAGCTCGAACTTACAAGGTGCTGACCTCAATTATTCAGACATGGAGAAACAGGCATATGCTATTTTCAAAGCGATCAAGTATTTCATACCTTTCTTACTTAAAGCCCATACCAAAGTCGTAGTACCGTTTCCAGCGGTAAGAAATCTTCTGATACAGAAGGATGTGGGCGAAAAGAGAGCAAATTGGATTACCGCTTTACAAGAATACGATCTTGAGATCAAGCCAACAAACATCGTAAGAGGTCAAGGCTTCTGCAAGATGTTAGCTGGAGCATCACAAATTCCTGAGAACTCATCTGAAGAGGTGCATACGTATGAGGTAAGCCTAAACGACGCAGAATCATTATATGCTGACACCATTTATTATCTTAAGAACGGGTATGCTCCATCACACCTGGACCACACCAAGAAAAGAGCTCTGAGATTGAAAGCTAAACAATACTAGCTCATAAATGATGTTCTGTTTAAAAGGAATTACGATTCTGTGCTTCTTAGGTGTCTTGAGAAAACTGAAGCCGAAAAGGTTTTGCAGGAACTCCACGATGGACCAGCAGGTGGACACTATGCAGGAGACACTACTGCACATAAAATCTTACGTGCAGGATATTATTGGCCCACGCTGTTCAAAGACTCATACAATTATGTAAGGAAATGCCAAGTCTGCCAGACTGCTGCAGGGAAACAAAAGAAATCGTCCATGCCACTACAGCCGGTTAACATCGAGCAACCATTCAGTCAATGGGGCTTGGACATAATAGGTGAGATCGTTCCTCACTCTTCTAAGCAGCATAGGTATATCCTCACGGCAACAGATTATTTTACTAAATGGGTAGAAGCAGTTCCTCTCAAGACAGCTAATTCTGAAAACATTATTGAATTCATAGATCAATTTATCATCACTAGGTTTGGATTGCCAACGGCCTTAATGTTTGATAATGCCTCATACTTTTCTGGAAATACAATGACTGAGTTTGCACTTAAAAGAGGGTTCAAACTGAAATATTCTGCCAACTACTATCCTCAAGGTAATGGATTGGCTGAATCAACAAACAAGAACCTAATCAGGATTATTAAAAGAACAGTCGACCAAAACCAAAAGAATTGGCACAAAGCGCTGGTAAATGCCTTATGGGCAGATAGAATTACGAAGAAAGCTTCAATCGGCACTTCTCCCTTTAATTTAGTTTATGGCAAAGAAGTGGTTCTTCCAACTCACTTAGTCATTCCCTCTTTGTCTTTAGTACAATACATCGATGAAGTATCCACTTCCTCCTTACAATTGAGACAAATGGAAATAATCAAACTAGAAGAACGACGAGAACAAGCTAAGAAAACCCATGCTCACCACCAAGCGCTAATAAAATCCTCTTTTGACTCAAGAATAATGACCATAAAAACTTTCAGATGGGAGATTTAGTTTTCAAATGGGATAAGGCTCATGAAGAAAAGGGCAAACATACGAAATTTCAGAAGCTGTGGCTTGGTCCTTTTCAGATTGTAGAAGTCATAGGCCCATCGACGTTTGTGTTGCAGGATTTGGCAGGTAGAAGAGATTCTTTTCCTGTGAATGGACAGATTCTTAAAATGTATTTTCCATAGAAGATCATTCTTCTATTTTTGTAGGATAGTTTTAGTTTTTATTTGTTTTTTTTCTTTCTTATAAATAAAACCTGTTGTAAATGGTCACTAAAAAGGATTCATGAAAGAGCACACCAATTCTCTATCATATTTTGATTTCACTTGTACAAGTAGCAAAACTTTTTGAAAAATCTGATTTTTATTATTGACAAATAGAGTTAACTTTAGCCTAAATATGATGTTAGTTTCAACCTCAAAAAACTTTGATGAAAGAAACCTTTGGTAAAAAATTGTTTTATATCAGCACAATGAAAGGTATCATCAATAATAAAATAAATATTCTCTGTAAAGCTGCTGTTTCCAAACTCTATTATTGTCGTCCAGAGCTTTGTTAAGGAAAAACAATGACTTCCTCCCTGCTAAAGGAAATCGCAGCATTCAGAGGAAATATCCGAGAAAACACTATATCTCAAAGAATAAGAGGTCTCATCATGAGCCGACTTATCATGATCACAGATATGATAACTTGCTGACTTTGTCGACACTGTCTACCAAAACAGGGCAACGACTCAAGATTGTTGCAATCAAAAGACAAGGGGTCTCATCACGAGCCATCTTGTTCAGCAAAAGTGTAAATCAAGTGAATGACTGTGTCATAATTTGGCCACCAAACCAAGACATTGTTCTTTAGAGAATAAAAAAAGGAAAAAGTGTCAAAAAGGATTTTTCTCTGAAATGTTGTAAATAACCTCAAGCAGGAAAAAGGATCATTGCTGGATAACGGGTAACCCTGTCGAGGCTATGGACGCTTGCGGGCAGCAGAGACTCTACCTATGACAAATGAGCATATTTTAAAAAAAGCCAGTACGCAGAGAAGACCTTATTTTATCTTTAAAAATACCAAGTAATGTCTGGTATGAATGCAAGAACTAAGCCTGAGGAAGCAGACAATTGGAATATGAAAAGGTTGAGACAAAGTATCATTGACAGGATAAAGGGTAATGTACTCTATCTGTCCATAACAAAATTTAGACATATGAAAATTTTTCTGTTTCGGAAGTGGAAATTCAATAGAAAAGCAGAGATAACTGGTTCTTCACAGTGAATCACCATTGTTGTGGTCACCAACAACCCCCCTCTTTGTTTGGCATTAGCAATAACACCAAGCAAAGGGGGACCCTTAACAAAAAATACAAAAAATATTTTTATCAAAATTTTTGTATTTTAACTCCCTAAAGCTATATCGCATCGCGAAGAGAGAGTGAAGCGTTTCCTGTGCGCATAAAAAAGCTGCGAAGAAGCGACGCAAAATTCATCGCATCGCATATATTGAAAGCGCTCTTAAATGCAAAACTTAAGGAATCGTCGACGGCCAATATGCGACGTCGCATATCGCAACGTCGCATAAGCAGCGCACAGTGATTGAATGATAAAATGCGATCTTGCGATCTGCGATCTTGCCATCTGCGATCCTGCGATTTGCGATCTGCGATGAATGAGACTATCAATTCCTGCGATGACACTTCTTGACATCGCAATCCTCGATACTGCGATGCGAATCGCAGAAACCACTCATCGCAAAATTTCCTCGACATAGTCTGTAAACCCAAAATTGAGCGCGCACCTTAAGGGAAATTAATGATTGTACGCCAAAGTATCCAAGAATGATTGTGTTGCGTTTTTCGAAGAGTCAAGTCATTATGAGTGTCATGATTATGCATTCATTAGAACTTAAAGCTTTCATGTCAATCTTTTCGTCATTTCTCTTTTCCTTTGCGTAAACTGTAAGGCAGCAACTAATATAAATCAATGTGCAGGAAACATCTAAGGAAAAGGGGAAAGCGCCAATACTCGGAGAACAGAGAGGAGATGCCTTCGCAAATGGATGCCGCATGTAGCAGGACCGCGGATTCCAGAGTATCACTCAACAGATACTGATGGAAATAGACTATCGAAGACTCAGAGTCAAAGGCGCACAAAAGCAGCATGTTTACAAAAGATCCTAAAGCTCAGATTGCGTAAAGCAAAAAGAAAGACGCTAAAGAGGGAAGGTGCTCCAGAAAAGCCTGGAACAAAGAACGGAAGCAATTTCCAATACGGAAGATTGTTCAGGCAACAAAATCCCTAACTCATTGAGTCATTCGCATGGCCAGAAACCGAAATAGCAACAACACAATCAGTTTGAAAGAAATCTGGGTTATACCAAGTATAAACACAGCGAATACACTAAGCCAAAGGAAGATTTTCGAAAATATCTTCTAGTTTGTCAGAAAGAGGTGCCAGCTCTTGTTATTTCTACTTTTATCGCTCGAACGAAAGGAGAAGACAACCAGCCGACTCTTCCCAGGCGAACATTGCATTGCTTACAGCACTAAGGAGCAGATACAGAAACGGTTAGAAATTAGATTCAATTTTTAGAAATAAATTTGTTTTAGTAGAAGGGCGGTCATTTGAAGTCGTTTCCTAAATTTGTGTAATTAAGATTAATTAGTTAGTAGTATTTAACCCTTCTCATGGAATTTGGAGAAGGGTCCGGAAATTTTTCAAAAAACTTGTCCTCAGAACATGCACTTTTGCACCCTTGGAGGGGTTTTTGATGAATGGATGGATCGAGATTTATTTATGTTTGCGTTTAATGTTTTCTACTGATGTTGCACTTCTGTACTCTTAGTAGATGTTAGAACAAGTAGAGATAAATCGTTATTGCTTGAAGTTTGTGAGTGAAATCAGTCATAAATGGTACTTTTATCTCTTGACCAATTTCTACCTATATTCTTAAAGTGATATGCAGCTGAGTTGTTTATATGTTAATGTATGAATGCATGGGTTACCATTTCGCACTTCTGTACGGTGGAGTCATTTATTTGTGCTTGACATATAAATAACTTATTATGCGATATGTTGTTCACAACTGTTTTGCCTAAATTTTTATGCAAAATGGTTTATCTTAATTGATTTCTATTCTTATGATACCTGAATGATCTTTATTACCAGTTATTGTTCGAAATCTTTTTAGATCGCATAATAGAAGAAATCTACCCCGGGTTAGCGTAGATTAGATGTGTTGTTTTTATTAGATTACAATAGCATAGAGTCAGTTTAGGAGTTAGAATTAAATTAGCTTAAAATACTTCTAGATCAGCATCATCAAACTCTACACACACACACACCCCTTAGATTGGGAAACTAGTCCCATTATCCCCAGTCGGACCCGCTATACCAAACGGACAAGGAGTTTCCAACCAAGTTCCGGACCGGGTGGGTATCCCCCTTGTTGTTGACCCGATTTTAGGGCCCTCAACACACTGTTACAAAAAGTATGTATTGCATCTTCATATTTAGAACCGGATCAATTTTTATGGTATAAAGGGCTTTTTTCTCGTAAGAAACTTGTTATGTGGTCAATTTTTACAGAGGAAATGATAGCACAATATGAGGATACAAAGAGCAACACCTTCTTTAGAGCAACACCAAAACAATTGGAAAGAGTAAAAGGGCTTTGTTATATAGTCGAAAGTAAAATTATGGCAATAAGGAAGTCTACCCCTCACAGCTATAAAGATGGAAGTGTTGTTTCTCCTAGCCTTCCACAACCTACAAGGGTTACACCACAACAATTAGAAGAAAAGAGAGAAAAAGGGCTTTGTTACAATTGTGATAGCAAATGCACTAAAGGTCATAAGTGTGTTGAGAAGAAATTATTTTACATAGAGTATGAAGAGGAGGAAGAAAAGGATCAAGAAATATGAAAATAAGAGGATATATGCCATGATCTAACCCTAGAGAAAGAATAAATGAATCAAACCATATCTTGTAAAGCATTGGCAAGAATTACCACTCCTCAAACTCTCAAGATAGAAGGACATATCAAGAAGAAAAAGGTGCAAGAAGTGAAAGATCACATCGAGAAAGAAGAAATGAATCAAACCACATCTTGTAATTCATTGGTTGGAATTACCACTCCTCAAACTATCAAGATAGAAGGGCATATCAAGAAGAAAAATGTTCAAGAAGTGAAATATCACATCAAGCATCAAGAAATGAATCCGACCATATCTTGTGAAGGATTGGAAGAAATTACCACTCATCAAACTCTAAAGATAGAAGGACATATCAAGAAGAAAAAGGTTCAAGCAGTGAAAGATCACATCGAGCATCAACAACAAGTTCTCCAACTTTTACAGCATAATGCCACTTTGGTGCAAAATCGAATGAAACAACAGGTAGATCAACATCGCAGTGAAAAATGTTTTGATGTAGGTGATTGGGTATTTTTACTACTACATCTCAAGAAAGGTATTTATGAGAAGGAAATGTTGGCAATACTAGTTTCACTTAAGAAATGTTGACTTTACCAAATGGGAAGACACTTCAAGGTAAAAATGGATCATGATAGTCTTAAATACTTTTTAGAACAACTATTATCTTTAGAAGAACAAAAAAAATGGGTCACAAATATGTTGGGTTATGACTTTGACATCATCTATAGAAAAGGGAAGAAAAATTTTGTTGTAGATGCACTCTCAAGAAAGGATGAGGATGTGGAAGCATTGTTTTGTGCTATTTCTACTATCCAACTAGATTGGATAAACGAAGCAAGGGATGAATGGAAGAAGGACAAAGAAGTATGGCCACTTATTCAAAATTTGCAAAAGATCCCAATTCAAACAATATTTCCATAAATTGAAGAGGAAGGAAAAATCATATTGGAGCCTGGAGCAGTCACAGAAACAAGAACTTGACAGCTACGAAATCGATCAATTTCAGAGTATCTCATCAAGTGGAAGAACTTACTCTCTGAAGATTCTACATGGGAGGACAAGAATTTTATACGGAAGCATCAAGAACTACTCAAGCGTTGAGGACAACACTTTTTGAAGGAGATGGGCATGTTAGGCCCTTATACTACTAGTGTAACCCCTTATTGTTATTAGAACAACCACCTTATTATATTGGTGTACCCATAGAAGCCCACTATTTTTATTATTGTGCCTTTACATTATTATTGTTATGTCGGCTCTGATTATATTATGACCCCTTAGACTCCTATATATGGAAAGGAGGTATTTTCATTTGTATCATCCAATAATTGTTCATTTATGTAATGTAAAGGAAGTTTCCCCCTCGAAGAGGCTGAATTCTAAGGTGTTCATCTATCTTTTCTATATTTTTTTTGAGCTGGTTTCATAACAGGTTGACCATACTAACTAGCAGTGTTTTAATCACAACTCCTTTGATTTCGGTCTGATTCAAGTGATTCAAAATCCAAATAAGAGCTAATTCAAGTTTATATCATGAATAGAAATAGATTTTGAAAATTCCATGATATGATATGTCAATTTTACTTAGAACAACGTGCATAACAGAGTCATTTTCGATTTCCACACTGGGAACAACAGTGTATATTTAAAGCATAGCTTTTTCGTTGGATGGCAGATTAGAATTATTAAAATTGAAAATGAAACTAGATTCATTTATTTATCTCCAATAGAAATATGTTTTGAAAAAAAAAAAAAGAATTGGTGGATAAGATACTCTAGTGAACAGCCAGAAAAACAGAGTTTTAAGAGTGCTGATTTACGATAGACAGTTAGTATTTTGGTCATAACCTTCTCATACAATATCAAAAATGAGTGATTAAAATTTATTTTTAAATTAGAGTCATAGGGTAATATATCATAGAAATAGGTTTTCAAAATATAATCATTTAGGCCTCCAAAAACTGACTGTCCCAACTCTGTTCTTGAGCTGCCTACTAGACACCCAGTCAATGTTTTGGTTATAACATTTTCATTTCAAATCCAAATTGAGTGATTAAAATTGCGTTAGAAATTATACATCAAGGAATACTTAGGATAGGAATAGTTTTTAAAAATATGGTCATTTGGGCCTCCAAAAACTCACTGTCCCAACTCTGTTTCTAAGCTACCTACTAGACACCCTGTCAATGTTTTGGTTATAATGTTTTCGTTTCAAATCAAAATTGAGTGATTAAAATTGGGTTGGAAAGTATAAATAAATGGTTACTTAGGATAGAAATAGGTTTTAAAAATATTCCCTTTTGGTCCTTCAAAACATGACTGTCCCGACTGTGTTTTCAAAAATTTCATCAAGCCCACAAGCCAAAAAAATATGATATTCAAGCATTTTTTCCAAATCGGTGATAAAAATGAATATGAGTATTTGTAGAGCTGGTATTTCCATTATAATTCATCTACATACACAAATGAATTAAAACATTTATCACCAATGTTGATTTCCACAGCGTGTTGCAACAAAAACGACTATTTTTACATAAAAACAAAATGTATTTATTTATGTCCTTATTTATTTTATTTTTTACACTAACCTACTCTGATTTAAAAAATGAATATGATTATGTATAAGAGTACTTCCAATGGAAATATTTTCAAAATAAAGCTTCAAGTATGTACATACCCAAATTTGAAAAGTCCATGTTAATAAATATTAGGGTATGAGAAGCCAACTTCCCTTGAAAAGATGGTGTCAAAAATTATTGAAGTATTGAGTGATGCTACAAAAAAATGATGGGGTGAAACCAATCTTCAATATGTCCTTTATTTTCTTGATTTCCCATAGCCATCATATCATGAAGTTCTTGAGCTTTTAAAATGGCTTGTTGATGTAGACTAAAAGAAGCCTCATTTTCTTCCATAACTTCTACAATTTTTCAATTTGAAACATTCTGAATTTCAGTATAAGTTTTTTCCAATGGTGCATTTGAGATAGAATGGAGGGTGGGTAAATTTTGCAGTTCAACACTATAAGCATGTTGTACTGGTTTATTGTGGTGAGGGTGTGGAATGAGTTGAGCAAGAAATTGTGTATGGAATGGAGTGTTTTGATGATATAGTTGATTAGGTTGAGTGGATGATTTTGATAGGCAAGCAACATGTTGTAGAAGAGCTGATGAAGAATATGGAGGATGTGTTTTTGCTACAAGATGAGGGAGAGTAGTCATGCAATCATAAGATGAACCATGCCAAACTTGTAGACAAGATTGGTGGTGGTTATATTGAGATTGACATGGTTGCCATAAAACATGAGTATTCCATAATGGATTATGCAAGTAAGAGAATGGAGAGGAATTGTTTTGACCCATACTTGTAGGCCATGCTTCCCATGTTTTTGACCTTGTTGCAACTTTGTCATTTCTTTGATATGCTACTTCCATCCTAGATAAGGAAGAACAACTATCTATGGGATGCTCCTGTCGATAAAACATTTCATCAAATTCTTGATTTTTCTGAACCTGCAAAACATCCAATTGTGAATTTAGAGAGCTGATAAAATAAATTTTAAAATGTTCAAATAAATTATTGATTTTAGCTCTTATGTCTCTTGTTCTTGTAGTAGATTTTGAAAAGAAAGAAGAAAATTCTCTAGAATTCTTACCAACCTTGGAGATTCCTCTTGAATACCTTATGCACAATTCACAAACATCATAATATGACAACTGAAAAACATCACATTTTCCTATTAGATTTAAGACTTCTAAAAATTCATCTTTGATTCCTTTGAGTAGGAGTGTTTTTAAGATCTCTTTTTCCAAATACTTATGCTTTGATTTTTGAAGGTTGTATCGAAATCACTCCACATAGCCCTCCAAGCTTTCATCTTCCCCTTGTATCATATCGAAAATATCTTCATTTTCCTTGCAATAGTCCTGATACTTCTTCAAGAATATGTTCTTCATGTCCTCCCATGTTTGGATGCAGTCCCCACCTAGGCTCATGAACCATGAGAGAGCTGCTACTTTTAGAGTAAGAGGAAACACTTTCAACCTTTGATCATTAGTACAATAATCATATCCTCTACAAAGTATTTGGAACTCAAATAAGAATGTATCTGGATTTTCATTTGTGAAACCATGAAAATTTGGTGGAGAAGATGGGGGAATTATGTGCATTTGTGTCACTCCTCCTAGATCTTTGACAGGGAGTTCAAAAGTAGAAATGTGAGCGATTTCTTACCAAAATAGAAGATGTTTTTCATGTGTTTCTTCAAGGCTACTCATTGAAATGTTCCTGTCAATTGGTTAGTGAAATGGGTGGTGCTTACATCACCACTTGAGTGGAATTATGAGATTTTTTTTCAAAAATTCTACCTCTAATATTCCTACTTCAATTCCTACGCAATTATGTTGAAAAGCGGGCGGAGGAGAAAACACTTTACTTGCTCGTTACGCAGGTTTTTACCTTCTGTTTTTAATACCCAATTCTTTCATAGTAGACAAACATCAAACAGCTTCCTCAACTTCTATGCAATTGTGCTGAAAAGTGGGCAGAGGAGCAAGCACTTTACTTGCTCGTTACGTAGGTTCTTACCTTCCGTTTTAAACACCCAATTCATTCCCAGCAGCAAATATCAAACCTACATTACTCTATGTGAAATGACAATACTCTCCCCGGCAACGGTGCCAAAATGTTGGGTGCTAAAAGGTGTCTTTTAAAACTCCTAATTACCTCACATTAATCATCAACCCGAGCAAGTCCTTTTGTTTCAAGAGTGTACACAATACATGTAAGCTATAAATCCAGAGAGTAATGTTCTTAAAGGGAAGTATAGACCTTTGATACAAGAGTAAATGGATGCATCTAATAAATTCAAATTGTAATCATTAAAGGAAATATGACTTCTAAGATTCAAGACTCATACCTTTGCTGAAATCATAACCAAATATCACATAAGCAATTCAATTAGCAATAGCAACGGCCGAGAATAAAGTAGCAATAACTCATCTCTTCTTAGCTAATTCAATCTAAATCATACTCAATCTCTATAAAGCAATCCAGATGGAAATGATATCAATATGAGAGTCGGATAGCAATTACCAAACTCTTTACAGTTGATTAAATCAATCTGAATAATTATCTAAGTAACTTAATCTGCAATGAATGTAAACTGAATCAAACGACAATGTTGTAAATCATATAAAGCATAGATATTCCTTCAATACAGGAAAACAGTAAAAAGTGCAGAAGATGGAAAAATTAACAAATTAATCAAACTTGGAAAAATCAAAAAGATATAATATCGAAAAGTAGTTTAATCCACTAGAGGTCGGGCCCTTAGCCACCAATGAATGTTGCTGAGCTACTTTAGATAAGGTGAATGAACAACAACCTCAAATTATATATTAATCATTGAACTTGACTAACATTACAATATGATCGCGTTCTCTTGATAGCACAAGTTCATAAATTAAATTTACAATTTCAAATAACAGAGATCCATCCCTTTTCTACCTATCCTATCTTATCCTATCTCTAATAATCCCTATAATAATCTATCTCCCTCTTTGATCTTTGTTTTGATTTAAATACACAAAGAGAAAAGAGAAGTTACAACTGAGATGATTACAATATGATTCCCATTACAAAATTGGATTGCTCACAACAAATTGATCAGCGAAATCATATCAGAAATATCTTTCCTGCAGCATTCAATAGGAACAGGTCGAATTTGGTATTGCAACTGGGATAATTTGGAAACCGGCCGCAACAGTGAATCTGAGAAAAACGTCTTCATAGAACCTTTTCTTTCTCTTAATAGGGACTAAATTTGGGAAATCTACTCTTAAAAAAACTAGTTTGGTCTATTCTGAACAAAACCCATGTTTTGGATTTTCTAAATTCTTCTCCATTTGCCCAAAACGTCGAATACAAAACTATCACTTCTTATTCTAGTAAATTTCTGAGTTGGCACATTTAATGATGAGCTAGAGATCAAATCTGCAATATGGAAAATATCTTGGGGGCTAAAATGGTGAGTGATGTTACAAAAAATTTATTAATAATCCATCATTGGTAAAATCATGCATAATGATCATCAATTTATTAAAAATAAAGGAGAAGAAATAATATTTATCCATAAGAGCATAAATAATTAAAAAATGGAATTATATGATAAACCATGATAAATGACGTGATAAAGAATGGTAGAAATTGATGAAATAGGCATTGAAGAGTGATAATAATAATGACAAACTAGTGGCCCAACACCATGCTCCACAACCCCCATCATCATTGATGGATCAACTCACAAGGAGGAGGGAGAATTGGAGAAATATAAGAAACAAACTAAAGAGATAAACATTATGTTGATGGTGTTGGACGTGCCAAAATTCATGGGATCTCTCTGCTAAGAAGTCCCAAATAGACCTCAACCCATTCGGAGAAGGAATCCTAGAAGTAGGTTGTAGTTTAATTCCTTCACCATGGTAGCACACAGAGATAAGTATGATCAATTGCGGTGAGTGAAAGTGTGCAAGCTTGTGGAGAGTCAAATGTGATGCATGGGGGTTCTAATACACAGAGGGGAAAAGAAGTGTGCTTGTTAGAAGCCTGTAATAGTACGCAACTTTAAAGGAACACACAAGCGGAATGAAATCACAATCTAAGATGCAAAACAATCCACAAGTTAAAGTGATGGATTAATCCAACAACACACATCCAACAACATTCATACAATTGCATCCAAAGTAGTTCATAAGCAAATTCATAATTTAAACAACATGCATTTCTAAAGTAACCATGATAGTCCAACTACAATAAAAACATATGCATGAAAGCATGTTGAATCTGATATTATTATTATATGTGAATATTCCATCAATACATACACCATTGACAACCATTAGCCCTAATAGTGTAACATTATAGTCAAGAACACCCGCTCCTCCAAAGAAGTATACTCGCTCTACACTGTGGAGAAGCCAAGGCTCGTCAAAATACTCCCAAGCATTTTCTAAGCCCAAGCTTAGACAAAAGCTGGCTCACAAAAGTCCCATCTATGAGTTATGAGGTTCCATTATAATAAAGGGTGGGGTGACCCTTGACATTCCCCTTTGTAACTCTTTGACTACCCTCATGACTCTTCAATTTTTTTAAAAGTAATTCATTACATAACATGATGAACTTTCACATTCCACTAATGACACTTGGAATTTCACTTACAACATATTTATAAATAATATTACATTTTCCACATGTACCCAATGAGACAAAATGGGCTAGAGACAACCTAACAAGAAATAACACTAACACTTTGAAGTTTAGGGAAATACCAACTCAGCAACTTGCACTTGGTTCTTCTTGGTCACATATTTATGCCAAGCTTGGTAGTGCATGATGGTGTCTCAAAATACCGTGATGTTTTCTTCCTTAAAGAAAACTCTTACCTCCATGGAATCTAGGTATATGGCCTTGGAAATTGTGTCCAACCCATTTTGAAACATGAGCAACATTGCATTTACCTTGATAGGACCAACGATGTACTTCTTCATGTTGTGTGTGCTGAACTCCAAGTCTTCCCCGGTGTCCTCTTATATTAGTTGCTCTACATATTCATTGATCTCTAGCCAGACTTCGTTCTTGTGTTAACGTTGGTGGGGGAACCTGCATCTGTTCAATCTCTTCCTCAGTTTCTGGCCATTTTGTCTTCATCAACCCGTATTAGAATTATTTTCTCTGTTATTTCACCTTACCATTTTTATTCTTCCTATTCCTACTTCTCTTCTTGTTTTATCCTCCACAACTCCCATCCTTCCTTTAGTTCTTGTTCTGCTTGCTGTGATCTCAGTTCTGTTGTCTACAAGATTTTCATTTCTCTTCATCTTCTTTGTTGTTTGCATCCTTTGCTTCCTTTTTCTTTTGATGCCAAAGCTACTTGCATGAATATTGAATCCACTTTCACTCTGCAACTTTGTTCTTCCTTTACTATGTCAGCAACTTCCTCTTTCACATATCTTGTATTAGATTGTTTCCTTCTTCCACTGTTGCTCGACTTGCTTCCATGTTATTGTTGACTCCTTTTCTATGAACAGTTGAGTGTCTACATATATTGGCGACTAAAATGGCACCCGCTCAATTGCTTCCCCAGTGCTTCTTTCAATGGTCTCTTTTGAAGCAGATCTCTTTGGTGCCATGGTACAATTACTACTAGAAATAAGTTCTTCACGAGTGTGGTACTTGTGGGAGAGAAAGGACACTCATGGCAAGAAAACATTAGATCTTATAAATCTAACTTCATAGCATGATCTAGCAAAAATCAAGGCATCTTATGAGAGGTATTGTACAATTTTGACTGAGAGGGGTAACTGGTTGACAGTGGGAACTACACACTATGTAATCCAAGTGGTTAGTGTGGAAGCTTGATGACTAGAACTATGTAATGTAGAGTTCAGTCTGGGCCAGGGCCTGGGAGAGATTGGACATTACATAGTTTCAGTGGCTAATCTAGGAGACTGGCTCATGGAATTACGTAATGAGCAGTTAGATCCATGTGAGGATAGGATCTGTGCAATTCCATAAGCTAAGGTAGAGGCCTTGCCCTCCTATATTGCATAGTGCATGCAATGAAGTGTGAGTTCTAGGAAAGGGGAGCCCAAATATGCCCATGGGGAGTGCGAAAATCAAGTAGATATGAAGGATGATGTGATGGTGGGTGCAAATATGACTAAGTGTTGATGCATGCATGTGTAAAAAGTGCAATAATTTATTAAATTGAAGGAAAATGAAGCATTTGAAGAGGGTTTCCATAATAATGACCATTGGTGCACAAACGGGAAAACTCATGCGACACTTTGGAAAGGCAATCTATAACTCAAAAAAAAAACTTATACAATCTCAAAAGAGTTAAAATTCCAGTAGTCATTTAAAGAAACAAGTGAAGCAACACTCTCAAAATCTAAACAACAAAAAGCGATAGAAAAAGCGACAGAATACAATGAAAGAAAAACTCACCTGGAAAAGTGATGAAAATGCTCTAGAGGCTCCTTGATCTCCTCGAGAATGCTAGGGATTGATGATTGAAAGTACAAATGATCTCCAGAGACATCCATTACATAGAATTAAGAAAATTATAATTTGTGACGTGAATGCATGAGATGAAGGACAAAAGCAACACTTGGTGGAAGCTTCTAAAGAGAGAAATGTGCCACCTTCGGCAAACTAATGATAGATCCCTATTTTTTAGGGATGATCCTTTATTTATTTTTCTTTTTTAGGAAAACTACCATGCATTTCCTAGAAAGATTGAAGAGTTCTGGGAAGAACTTTGTAAATCTCTAGTTCATGCACTAAGCAGTTTCTAAGCACAGTGGGTTCTATGAAATTTTTGGGTTGAGTGGCTATGGGTTGCCTCTCCTGTTTACACAATTTCCTAGCTCAAGGTTGGATGTCATCTAGTGCTACAAAATTCTTAAGCTCAAGGTCCACTGATAGCTTATACTACACAATTCCTTGGAGAAAGGCTTATTTCACTCAAGGATTGTGTAGTTCTCTAAGGAAAGCCTGAAATTGGATTAGCACCAAGTCAAGAGATCAACTTGTGGGTTAGACAGTAGACCAAGTAAGCAAACACAAGCCAAGATTCAAATGATGAGTCTCAATCAAAGAAAAAGTTCCTGGATAAGTGATCTAAAATGCAACCTTAACTAAAGACTAAGGTATTACAGACTTATGTGCAGGAAATGCCTATATTATTTAGTGTAATGGATCGATAAGATTGTAAATAATATAGACAATCAATAGTTATAAGACATAATAAAACACATATCAACACAGCCAAATGATAAAGGAGTTCACCAAACGTCCTGGCTATGTCTCCTAGACCAAGTGTTTAGTGCGACCTCTATATTATGTCTTCAAAAATAGAGTTTACAAGTGTGAGCCCAAACACTGAGTCTTAACACAATAGTCAGTGGCAATTACATAGAGTTTACACTCAAACAGAGTGTCACGACCCCCAGACCCCCTGAATGGTTCCCAAAACCTCTCTGCCTCTGCTCTACTCTGATTTCCACCCAGATATTCTAGCTCTTTGACTCTCTATCTGTTTGGCACAGTTTCTTTGTTTACTTTTGAACTGTCAAAATCCCCTCTCTGTTCTATGTTATTCGTGTTTTTATAACACGTTTTCTTACATGAATACCACTTATAGCAGGGGAACAATTGTTCATAATAGAAATAGTTTGAACGAAAGGATCGATAGGCACAGCGAACCCAACCATCTGCCTTTTCTTTGTAACAAAATCCCAAATTAGCACTTTTTTTTCAAACACAACAATACATGGGAATACATTGAAAACACTGAAAAACCCGACCGCAAAGCTTTAAGCCGGAACTCAAATTTTAAGAAACCTGCTTTATAAATCCTTTTGGGTTCACACTCATCACAAGTCGCATGTTGTAATGGTTAAAACTCCCTTTGTTTTTCTTTCCCGATCTCTGATCCCCGATCGCTCCGATCGACCTCATCCGCTATCAGTGCATTGGCGGTACTCTTGCTTCAACGGTCCTTCCCCTTTGTGATGCAATCAATATCACCGATCGAAATCGCACATCAGCCTTGCATAAGGCTTTGGGTTATAGTCTTTCCCTTATTATATATCTAATGCGATAAAGTGGAAATCGTATATCACATAGTCTTTGGGCCTACATTTAAGTCCTCCCTTTGGAAACATTACGATGCGATAATGTAATCTAC
Source organism: Pinus tabuliformis (assembly GCA_031772625.1). NCBI lineage: Eukaryota > Viridiplantae > Streptophyta > Pinopsida > Pinales > Pinaceae > Pinus > Pinus tabuliformis. The sequence goes on from CM062820.1 coordinate 1,393,638,549, forward strand.
ACCATTGGATCTACGCGCCCGATCCTATGGCTCACGTTATATCATTGTTCACCATCGCATTTCTCTTAACCTTCCTCCGATACGCTCCACTAGCTACCTCCGATGCGATGTCCTAATTTAATCCTGACCATTGATCAGGCCGATCCAAGGGCTCTGGTGCAACGAGACTTCATTCTCCGCTTACTTGGGTTTCCGCCATTCCTTATTATTTTTGCTTGGATACTCTGTATCTAATTTTTGAAGACTTAGAGGTTTAAGATCCATTTTGGATCATGCCTCCACACTAAAAAGCTTTTGGACCACCAAAAGTTGGTTTAAAGCATCGATTAAATGAGGATACTATTCCTTCACTTGTCCAATTTTTATCCATCATGCCTTGCTTGGATTTGAACCCTTGAGTCCTACTTTCAAGCACTCAACATCCCCTCATCATGTAGTTCTCACCTTCTGGTCTACAACTATGTCCTCCTACAACTCATTGAGATACTCAGGTAATAGATCCTCAATAGAAGGCAACTGACCTTGCTCATCAGGATCTTCAATCATTGGAGCTTCATACAATCTCAAGTTTTCAACATTAACGAATGAATATATCTGCATATAATTTGTTAAATCAAGGCAAAAAGCATTTTCACCAATTTTACCAAGTATCTTAAAAGGTCCATACCTTATTGGTTTAAGCTTCTTACCTTCACCCTACATTCTGTCTTTGTTGATGTACATCCAGACTTGATCACTAACTTGGAAACTATGCTCAACTTGATGCTTATCATGTCTTGCCTTGTACTTGGCTTGAACTTTTTCCAGCTGTTCCTGTACTACCTAGAGAATTTCATGGATTTGTTCAATGAACTTGGCTTCTTTGTCCACATCAATGTGCCCATCAACTATTATGTCTTTACCAAAGACAAAATCCAAGGGAGACTTCCGTATAAAGCAAAAACAAGTCTCAAAAGGAGATCTCTATGTAGAAGAGTGTTTGACATGGTTGTAAGCATGTTGCACATAACACAAATGCTCATCCCAAAGCTTGGGATGCTTGCTGCAATAACCTCTGAGCAATTGGATCACTGTCCTATTAACCACTTCTATCTAATCATGTGTTTGTGGATGAAAAGTTGTGCTTTTCTTCAATATGGTGTCTATTAACTCCCATATACTTGACCAAAACTTCCTAACAAATCGAGAATCTCGATCAGATACAATAGAAGTGGGTAACCCAAAATGAACCCATACATTCTGAAAGAACAACTTTGTTGTTTGTTCAGCTGTAAGCTACATATTACATGGTATCAAAATACCTGTTTTACTGAACCTGTCCACAACTACATACAAATAATCATAACCTTTCCTAGACTTTGGCAATCCCCCAACAAAATCCATGGAAACACTTTCCTAATGATGAGAAGGAATTGGGAGTGGAGTGTACAAGTCTAACTTTCTATTACTGGGCTTGCTTGTAGTAGACATAGTACACCCTTTGATATATCTAGAAACTGTCTCATGCATTCTAGTGCTCTAAAATCAATACACATTCTCCACAAACCATGTTTCTTTCTCACCAGCACGATTGGTGATCGACATGGTGATGTGATTGGTCGTATAAACCACTTATTGAGCAACTCCTATACCTGCTTATTTATCTCTGCATTCTTTAAAGATGATAACCTATACATTCCAATGTTAGGTAGTGGAGCATCTCGCTGTAAATGAATATCATATACTATTTCCTGCTTGGGTGGAAAACCTTTAGGTTCTTGAAATGGAATATCATACTCTGAAACAACTTTAACTAAATCAACTTTCTATTTAGGATGACATCCTTAAAATGCATTGGATTTTTCAGGATCCTTTGCCTTTACAACCATTAGTAAAAATTTCTTACCTAGATTCACTATTCTTTTCATCTACCCTAAGTTTATGAGAAAGTAGTTATCTTTAATTTTATGAGCCCTTCCAATGTATTCTATTCCATCTTTAGTGAGTTGATACTCATTCTCAGCTCTATATAAAATAGCTTTCCTATCATACAAGTATGGACTTCCTAAAACAATACCACATATATCCAATAGAACTATATCTAACTCAACCTCATCTACAAATGTTGATCCAATAGCAAACCTAAGTTTATATTGTCTCATTACTTGTACCTCTGTTTTATCACACACCCAACCTAATGGATATGGCTTCTTTTAAGTCTTTGTTTCTAATCCCAACTTCTTTACATTTGTTTCAGAAATCAAATTTACTTGTGATCCACTATGGAATAAAGTATCAATCTTATTATGCTTGGAAATTACTCTAATATGAAATAACTCATTTCTTTTCCTCTCATTACTTTCATTATCAACAGATTATGAAGAATTACTTGTGGATGATTCAGAATCTTTACCTTTAATACCTATGGTTGTAACTATTGTTTCATCACCTAAGTCTGACCCAAGTCCTTTTGAATAGTAGCAACATTCTTTCTCTCCTTACCCCCGAACTTCTTAGGGTTCAGCTTTGGATGCAAAGACCAGCAGTGTGCCTCATCGTGTCTTTCTTTCTTACAATGAGTGCATGAAGGTTTTTCCTTCTTTACAGTGTTTGCCTTCCTCTCCTTCCATTTCAGTTTCTTATTTTCCTTGTTCTTGTTTACAGAATATTTAGATGATTTCCCAACCTTTGGGTTTACATTCTTACCTCTAGCCTCTAGATTTGTTGCTTGAACTGATACATCATCTAAGCTAGTGAGATTAAACATAAGTATAGTATGTTTGAAATAACTATGAAGACCACCTATATACTTCAATAAAGTCTCAGGTGAGTCCAATTAAATACCTAGAGTTAAAGATCCTTTCCTGAATTCCTAAGTACAACTCTGTACACTCTGTCCCTTCAAATGCCGAAGAGTTTGCCAACTCATCATTGCCTGATGCATGTAAGCGAAAGGATAGAATTACTTTTTGATAGTAGAAACAAATTCATTTAAGGTAGAAATGATTTTACCATGTTTTTGAAGATCATCTTGTGTCTTGCCTTCCCACCATACCAGTGTAGTTCCTCCAAGTCGAAGGCTAGCCAGCTGGATCTTCTTCCTCTCTGAATGAACATTCTATACCCTAGAATATACATCAATTTTCCTTATCCAATTATGTAGCTCCTCTACATTAATTTCTCCATTATAAATTGGCAAATGAAACTTTACATATAATTTGATTAAAGAAGTTTTCTTCTTATTCTTCTTAGAAGATCTAGTTTTATGCGAAGAGGATGACTCTAAGGACGATGATGATGATGGAGGAGTTGGTGGAGGAGGAATTCCTCCTTTTCCTTTGTCTTCTGGAGGTGCAAATAGAGAAGGTTCCACTTCTTTGTTTTGTGTAGGTGTTGAGGTGCCTTCACCTTGACCCTTTTTGAACTCCAAATACATCTCTTCCACCATAGCTCTTATGGTCATAAAATTGTCTAGAAACTGAGATTCTAATCCCAATGGAGTTTCTTTTGCCATTCTCCTCTGAGAAAAGATTCTTCCAATCTCTGGATTAGCCTCAACAATTTTTCCTTCTCCTCTTCTAAGATTTAATCTAGTTAGCATTCAAATTCCTACAGAAACTTGTCTAACCTTAACAAAAACCTTAGTGCTATGATAACACTTGATTTGAAATGCGGTCTTAAAAAAAGACCAAGGTATTACAGACTTATGTGCAGGAAATTACTATATTACTTAGTGCAATGGATTGATAAGCTTGTGAATAATATAGACAATGAATAGTTATAAGACATAATAAAACACATACCAACACAGCCAAATGATAAAGGAGTTCACCAGACTTCCTGGCTACGTTTCCTGGTTCAAGCTTTTAGTGAAACCTTTATATTATGTCTTCAAAAATGGAGTTTACAAGTGTGAGCTCAGACACTGAGTCTCAACACAACATTCAATGGCAATTACACAAATTTTACACTCAAACAGACCGTGACAACCCCCAGACCCCCTAGATGGTTCCCAAAACCTCTCTGGCTCTGCTCTACTCTGCTTTCCACCTTTCTATTCTAGCTCTCTCACTCTCTATCAATTTGTCACAGTTTCTCTATTTACTTCTAAACTTCCGAACTCCACTCTCTATTCTATGTTACTCATGTTTTTATAACACATTTTGTTATATGAATACTACTTATAGCGGGGGAACAATTGTTCATAATAGAAACAGTTTGAACGAAAGGACCGGTGGGCATAGTGAACCTGATCATTTGGCCTTTCTTTGTAACAAAATCCTGAATTAGCACTTTTCATTCAAACACAACAATACATGGGAATACACTGAAAACACAGGAAAACCCGACTGCAAAGCTTTAAGCCAGAACTCAAATTTTATGAAACTTGCTTTATAAATCCTTTTGGGTTCATGCTCATCTGAAGTCGTATGTCGCAATGGTTAATGCTCCCTTTGCATTGTTTTCCCGATCTCTGTTCGCCGATCGCTCTAATCGACCTCATCGACTATCAGCGAATCGGCGGTACTGCTGCTTCAATGGTCCTTCCCCTTTGCGATGTGATCAATATCGTCGATTGCAATTGCACATCGGAATTGCATAAGGCTTCGGGTTATAGTATTTCCCCTTTTAATATATCCGATGAGATAACACAGAAATCGTATATCGCATAGTATGTGGTCTTGCAGTTAAGTCCTCCCTTTGGAAACGTTGCAATGTGATAATGTAATCTCCACCATTGGATCTATATGCCCGATTCGGCAACTCACGTTATATCGCTGATCGTCATCGCATTTCTCTTAAGTCTTCCTTCGATATGCTCCACTGGCTGCCTCTGATGAGATATCTCGATTTAATCCTAACTGTTGATCTGGCTGATCTAACGGCTCTGGTGTAATGGGACTTCATTCTTCGCTTACTTGGGTTTTCGCCATTCCTTAGTGTTTTTGCTTGGATACTCTGTTTCTGATTTTTGAAGACTTAGAGGTTCAAGATCCATTTTGGATCAATAAGTGCAAGGTAATTTGATGTGGTTTAGAAGGGAGCCTCCAAAATGAACATTGGCGACACACTAGGATAGCTGAAGCTCTCTATATGAACCTTGTCTCATGCAAAGCGAGTCTAACTCTTCCAGAAGTATTTTTCAATTCTTCGATCATCATATCTTCTTCACTATCTTGAGTTAAATATGTAGTCCCTATAATTTTCTTTATCGGCAACACACATTCCAAGCCAAGTAAAACTAAGTTGTTTTGGTTATGGATGAGGGGTATATAGATGCATAAGTAAAATACAATTTCATAGTTTTAGTTTCATATTTTTTGTTGCTCTACTACCAGTGGGCTTTGATAGTGCGCTAACACAGTCACTTCAGGAACACAAGAACTGCTCCACTACTGGCGAGCCTAGATAGTACCTTGGCAGAGTTACTTACTTTACTACTCTGCGTAGGAAGAATTTATCTTCTTTCTCATTTTATTTCATATTTCACTTTTTTTCTCCATTTTCAAAGAATTGTTCATGGGCAGTTATTTATTTCATGAGGTGGAGGATGGATCCCGACTTATTGAGAGCATAAGAGGTTGTCTCTTCAGAGAAGGATGTTTATTGCATAACTTTGACATACTTATTAAGGTTTCCCACTATCCTTACTCCACTTGACTAAGTTGACAAGGGTTACCTGAATATAGATAACCAATTAGTGTAGGCAGTACTAGTTACGAGTGCAATTATCATGATTTCACTAGGAATCTCTCTAAAAGGAACACATTTTCCATCAGGGTATCATTGACTAAAATAAATGAAAGACTAACATAAATGGATGGAATAGACAGATAACCATGTGTTTATAGTTGTACAAGTTCCTCTTGGATTTCACCCTTCTTGTCCAAGAAGCCAAACACGATTTCATGCGGAAACTAAAATAGAGGTGAAAAATCAAGTAAACAAAGGAAAGGAGTAAGACAAGGAAAAACAAAGTAAGCAAATCGAGAAATAACATAATAAAAGAGAAAACTACTCATAGTCCTACACTAACGAGAGCATAAGCCAAATCACATAAAGTGATACTTCCAATGAAACCATTGGCACATTCGTTGGCCCATGTAGGCAAGAGAATCATTGACAAGAAAGATATGCGAGGAAAGGAGCAGACAAAAACAATACAATAATGTAAACAACAATGTTTGAAGCTTGTATGCATCCACAGAAAAGTATAAATGGAAAGCATGTGCAAGGCATTCTATGGATGTATCATGTTGTCCTGTTACATTTCACATGAAAGAAAAACATGTAGACACCTTCGAACTTGAAATATGAGAAAACATAAATAAATAAGAAAACTTCCATTTTGCAACAGCTGTTTCTATGTATGACTCCTCCAATTCATGAGCGTTAGGATCATGTGACTCTAGTGGTAGATGTGAAAGCTATGAATGATATAGATGTTCAATGTGACCAACAAAGTGATGAGGATCCAGTATAGATTCAAAAAATTTATGATCAAAAGTGTAACTAACCTCAAGGCTATGAGAACTTGACATAACCATCAGCTTGATATGAGGTACCTCGATAGCTTGAGGAGTTTCCATTTCATCAGAATATGGATCATAAAAGACCAGTGGCTTAAAAAGATCAACAGCAGAAAAATCAAAATCGTGATTGGATGAATGAATAAAAAGATCATGACAACCATGATAAAAAAAATCAAGACGATGGATATAGACATCCTCATGATCTGATGAATCATAAAGAAGGGATGATGAAAAACGAGAAATTTCACCCTCAATATTTTTGGAAAGGTATGATGAGATATTGGATGGATGAACGAAGAAATATGTATCCTCTCTACAATCAAATCAAATAATGGCAGCCCACATGTTATGTGAATGATCAGAATTAGAAAAATTCAGAAATTAATTGTCACAAGATGGCATAGAAATGGCAGAATCGTGGAATGTACAGGATAAATTAGAGAAGGTGTAGATAGAAGAAGGTCATCGTTCACTGCAGATTCTTGTTTAGACTCCGACACATAATCATAAAAATAATAGTGCAAGTTGGTTGTTCAATACCAAATCCATCCAGAACTTGATCCTCATGAACATCACAAGTGAAATCTGAGATGAATGAATACAACATACCAAGATTTGGAGGATCAAAGGAACCAAAGGACGAATGTTGAGGAGATAAGACTAGGTGACAACCATCAGGCTTGTAGTCCAATTCTATACAAAAATATTGAGCAAGTGGGGTAGGATGATATGGTGAGAAATCAATGGGTGGATTCTCAACATCTTCCACCTCAAACTGCAGAGCTAGAGATTTTTTATGAGAAGGGGATAGAGGGTAACTTCAGAGAGAATCCTTATCCATCTAAGAATTATAAGAGCTAACATTGACGTATGTTGGTAGAGGTTTGAATTATTCTAACTCATGTGGATTCTCCAAAATGGGAAAAATATGTTGAAATAATTCCTCCAAAAATTTCCAGTCAACTTCATCTTCAGGAAATTCATAACAATAATGAAGAAAACAATCATGAAAATGCTCAAGATATTTGTTAGGAAATTTTTGCATTTTTTTTAACTTTTTTTATTAATTGTTTTATGGCCATAAAGAATGAAAGCACAAAAAAATTCTTTGAACATGTGATCAAAAGGGTGTATAGAGGTTGTGAGTAGTGTGTGACATTATTTCTTAGCATGCCCTTTGAACGTGAATGTGAATAACCCACAAGAAATGTAATCCAAGGGGACATCATGCCTATCATAGAAGCCAAGAAAGGAAATTTTGTGTCTGAACAAGAGTGTTCTGTTGTCTACATTGAAATAATATTTGGACAGGTCATCTATAATTCTTGTCAGCACATCGAAATCAACAAAGTTAGAGAAATATGTTGGGGTTGTGAATTGGACAGAAGTCATGAAATATGTGTAGAAATCTGAAATAGACTTCAATGTCTCATCTTGTCATCTGGACCTCCTTCTAGTGCCAGAAATTTTGACGGTGTTGCACTCACCAACATTCAGGGGATATCTCGGGTAAGAACTCTGAACTAGACCTCAAACGATTTGGAGTGGGATTCCCAACAGTGGGTGGTATTGTAATGCCTTGACTACGGTAGTGTGCAAAGATAAGTATGATAAATTTGGGTGAGAGAAAGTGTGTGACCATGCAGAGATTCAAATGCTTTGCATGTGGGTTCTAATACACGAAGGGGAAAGGAAGTGTGCCCCTTAGAAGGCTCTAATAGTACGTAGCTTGAAAGTAACACACAAGTAGAATGACATCACAAGCTAAGATGCATAATATTCCACAAGTTAAAGTGATGGATTAATCCAACAACACACATTCCACAAGATTCATATAATTTCATACAAAGTAGTTCATAAGAAAATGTGTAAGTTAAACAACATACATTTCTAAAGCAACCAGAATAGTCCAACTACAATAACAACATATGTATGAATGTAGGTTGGCTATGATATTATAATTATAAGTGAAAGTTTCTTACATATATACACCATTGACGACCACTAGCCCCATTAGAGGAACATTACAGTCAAGAACACCTGCTCCTTGAAAGATGTATACTCACTTTACATTGTGGAGAAGTCAATGCTCATTATAATACTCCCACGCCTTTTCTAAGCCTAAGCCTAGCCAAAATCTTGGCTCCCAAAAGCCCCTTCTACAGATTATGAGGCTTTATTTATAACAAAGGGCAGGGTAACCTTTGACATTCCATTTTCTAACTCTTTGACTACCCCAAAGAATATTCAACTTATTTACAATTAAATCATTACATAACATGATGACCTTTCACATTCCACTAATGACACTTGAAATTTCATTTACAACATGCTTACAAATAATATTACATTTTCCACATATTCCTAATGAGACAAAACAGGCTAGAGACAAGCTAACAAGACAAAACACTATGACTCCAAAGTTTGGGGAAAGACCAACTTGGGGACCATCACTTAGTGCTTCTCAGTCACATATTGATGCCAACCTTGGTACTGCATGATGGTGTCCCCAAACTGCTTGATGGTGTATTCCTAAAAGTAGAATCTTACCACCATGGCATCCGAGTATATGGTCTCGGAACTTATATCCAACTCATTATGAAAGATGAGAAGCATGGTGTTGACCTTGAAAGCATTGTCGATATACTTCTGCATGTTGTGTGCATTCAACTCCAAGTCTACCTTGGTGGCCTCTCATCTTAGTTTCTCCACATAGTCATTGATATCTAGCCATACTTGGTTCTTTTCTTTAGCATTAGCGGGGGAACCTGCATATGTTCACTCTCTTCCTCAGCCGTTGGATGTTCTAACTCATCAACTTGTATTAGCATTATTTCATCTGTCATTGTGGCTTTCCTTTTCTCCTCTTCCTACTTCTACTTCTGTTCATGTTCTTTCCACCTGATCTCCTGTCCTTCCTTTAGTTCTTCTTCTTCTTGCAATGACCTCAGTTATGCTACCTGCAAGCTTTATTTTCTCTTTTCCAATGCTATGTTGTCTATTTCCTCTCATTCCTTCTTCTTCTGCTTCCAAAGCTGCCTGCATGGAGATTGAATCCGCTTTCATTTTCAATCTTTGTTCTCCCTTTATTATGTCAGTAACTTCATCTTTCCTTGATCTTGTACCGATTGAAACCTTGTGCCATTGTTGTTGAAATTTCTACCATGTTAGTGTTGATTCCTTTTCTATGAGCATTTGAGTGTTTTCATATATTGGTGAGTAAATTGGCACTTGCTCAACTGCTTCCCCAATTCTTCTTTCACTAGTATCTCTTAAGGAAACACTCTTTGGTTCCATGGTAGAAGTATTGCGGAGAGACGTGCTTCATGAGTGTGGTACTTGCAGGACAAAAAGGACACTCATGGCAAGAAAACATTAAATCTTACAGATCTAACTTCACAGCATGATCAAGTAGCAATCAAGGCATCTGATGAGAGGGATTTTGTTGGGTCCCTATAATACTAGTGATTACCCCATTACTATTGTAGTTATACCCCCTATTTATATTGTTGTGCCCCTATTACCCCCATATTGTTATTTCTGTGCCCCATAGAATCCCTCTATTGTTATTTTTGTGGCTTATTATTATTATTGTTAGGTCGGCTGGATTATATTGTGACTCCTTAGACTCCTATATATAGAAAGGAGGTTTTGTCATTTGTATCATCCAAGAATTATTCATTTATGTAATGTAAAAGAGGTTTCCCCCTCGAAGAGGCTGAATTCTAAGGCGTGGATCTCTCTTTTCTATCTTTTTGTGAGCTGGTTTCATAACATGTGGTATCAGAGCTTTGGATTCTAGGGTTTCGCTGCTCCAAACAGGTCATCGTGGAATTTTCGCTATAACTTTTTTTCTGTGATGTTTCAGAAGTCGTAAAAAAAACCCATTTGAGAAGATTTGGCGTTGAACCTTGGATCCGAATTTAAGAGCTTTTCGCGTGATATTTTCGGAGATATGATCTGAGGAAGTTGGACTTTTTGTAGACTCCTGAATTACATTCAGAACAGGTGACCTGGGGAAAATCGTCATAACTCTCTCTCTGAGGATCGGATTGAAATTTTGTAAAAAGGTACAGAAAGAGGACAGACTGTAGTTTCTTGTATATGTGTTTCAGATTCAAAAGTTGAAACAGTGACTCGTGGCACGTCGTACAAATTCGCTCTACTGAACCAGTATAAAAGCAAGTCACTGTGGGAGATTTCACATAACTCTTCCTTGGAGAATCCAATTTGGCTCAGACTTGTGGCATTGGAAAGAGGACACAGAAGGCTACTGCAGGTAGCAATTTCAGAATTGGATGATCCAAAATTACAGAGATAGATCAGATTCAATATCAGGCTTCTACAAAGTTAAAAAAAGGTGTGTAGTTTTTATTTTTTATTTTTGCATAAGCTTGGTTTGAAGGAATTCAAAGGCCATAGTAAAGCATTATTATCGGTAACTGATGCCCCGAGGAAAGAAAATGCAAACACCTAGTAAGGGACCTGAAAGCTCTAGCATGACTCATGAAGAAGAGGAAGAAATGCAACATGATATATCAAAATTACAAGACCAAGTGAAACAATTGTCCCTTGCACAAAAGGGAACAGAATCTAAGATGGATGGTCTAAAGAAAGATGTAGAAGCTAAGATGGATGGTTTAAAGAAAGGTGTGGAAGCTAAGATGGATGACTTGAAGATAGATTTGAAGACAGACATGGACGAATTGAAGATAAATATGAATAAGTTGCTACAAGAAATCGTCCCTAAGGGTGAAAGGGTACTAAATGAAACTCATGATGAGAATAAAAGAAATGTTAATCATGATTCCATAGACTCTAATGTTGGATCGAAGACGCACCATGTTCCAAAAATTGATGTGAGGAAGTTTGATGGCAAGGATCTCGCCACATGGATATTACAGATGGAGCAATTCTTCGATCTCAATAATGTGCAAAACACACAAAAGGTACGTATGGCAACTTTATATTTGGAACCAAATCAGTTTGTATGGTATCAATGGCTTTGTTCTCGTAAACAATTTATCACTTGGGCAATTTTTACGGAAGAATTGGTAGCACATTATGAGGATACAAAAAGCAACACTTTTTTTAGCCAATTGGTAAGTCTCAAACAAAAGGGTTCAATAATGGAGCACATTGATGAGTTCCAAAAGTTGAACATAAGGGTAAAAGATATTCCAGAGGAGCATAGGATTGATTTGTTCATAGGGTCTTTAAAGGATAATATCCAACATGATGTGCGCCTTTGGGAACCTGATTCATTAGAGAAGGCATTCAGGTTAGCAAGAAAAATGGAAAGCAAAATTATGGCAACTAGGAAGCATACCGTTCACAACTATAAAGACGGAAGTTTTGTTGCCCATAGTCTTCCACAACCTACAAGGTTGACACCACAACAATTGGAAGAAAAAAGAGCAAAAGGGCTTTGTTACAATTGTGATAGCAAATACACAAAAGGTCATAAGTGTGCTGAGAAGAAATTATTCTACATAGATTGTGAAGAGGAAGAAGAAAAGGAGCAAGAAAGGTCAAAAGAAGAGGATATATTCCAGGAACAAAGCCTAGATGAAGAACAAATAAATCCGACCATATCTTGTAATGCATTGGCAGGAATTACCACTCCTCAAACCATCAAGATAGTAGGACAAATCAAGAAGAAAAAGGTAATAGTGTTGATTGATTCAGGAAGCACCCACAATTTTATTCATTGTAGGGTAGCAAAAGAATTGAATTGCTTCCTATATCTAGCACCAGAGTGTCAAGTGATGATTGCAAATGGAGGAAAAATAAATTTTTCTGGAAAGTGCCATAATATCAAGCTATCCATGGGAGAATATGTATTGACTAGCCCAATGCTTTCCATTCCAATGGGAGGTGCTGATGTTGTACTAGGAGTCCAATGGCTACAATCCTTGGGTACAATAGCTTTTAATTTTCAAGAACTTTTCATGAAATTTTCTGTGGAAGGAAAGGAAGTTGAATTAAGGGGTATTGCAGGGAAACCAGGAAAGATAATCAGCTCTAATGGCATGACAAAGCTTCTAAAAAAGGAGCAAAGAGGTGTAATTGCACAATTATGTTCGCTAGATGTTTCCACATTGGAATCATCTATTTCTCCAGATATCCAAAAAGTCCTGGACAATCATTCCAAGGTATTTGAGACTCCCAAAGGTCTCCCACCTATGCGTGATCATGATCATGCTATTCATCTGATTCTAGGAAGTGTTCCGCCAAACATCAGGCCGTACAGATATCCATATGTCCAAAAAAGTGAAATTGAACGTATGGTTGCAGAAATGCTAGAGGCTGGTATAATTCAACCGAGTCAAAGTTCTTTCTCAGCTCCAGTAGTATTGGTGCACAAGAAGGATGGATCATGGCGCATGTGTCCAGATTATAGGGAGCTCAACAAGCTCACTATTAAAGATAAGTTCCCCATTCCTGTTATTGATGAATTACTGGATGAATTGCATGGATCAATTTACTTCACCAAGTTGGATCTTCGTTCGGGATATCATCAAATTAGAATGAAGATTGAAGACATTCCGAAAACAGCATTTAGAACTCATGAGGGTCATTATGAATTTTTGGTCATGCCTTTTGGCCTTACCAATGCACCTTCAACATTTCAAGGTTTGATGAATTCAATTTTCAAACCATTCCTTAGAAAATTTGTGTTAGTATTTTTTGATGATATACTAATCTACAGCAAGTCTTGGAAGGATCATGTTGAACATGTTGACAGGGTGTTACAACTATTGGAGGAAAAACAATTATATGCAAAAAGATCCAAATGTTTCTTTGGAGTCCAGGAGGTGGAATATTTGGGTCATATTGTATCTCATGAAGGAGTTAAGGTAGACCCTAGCAAAATTAAAGCCATTAAGGAATGGAAAATCCCCACATCCATAAAGCATCTGCGAGGATTTTTTGGGTTAACAGGGTATTATCGCAAGTTTGTTAAGAATTATGGGAGAATAGCAGCACCTCTAACAACATTATTGAAGAAAGATTCATTTTCATGGACTTCGGAAGCAACAAAGGCCTTTGAACATCTTAAAGAGGCAATGTGCCAAGCACCGGTCTTAGCTACGCCGGACTTCACAAAAACCTTTATTGTGGAATGTGATGCTTCAGGAAATGGAATTGGTGCTGTTCTAATGCAAGATGAAAGACCCATTGCTTTTGAAAGTCGTCCAATCAAGGGAAAGTTTTTAAACAAAGCTATTTATGAGAAGGAAATGTTGGCAATACTCCATGCACTTAAGAAATGGCGACCCTACCTAATGGGAAGACACTTCAAGGTAAAAACGGATCATGATAGCCTTAAATACTTTTTAGAACAAAGATTATCCTCTGAAGAGCAACAAAAGTGGGTCACAAAGATGTTGGGTTATGACTTTGAAATCATCTACAAAAAAGGGAAGCAAAATGTGGTGGCAGATGCACTCTCAAGAAAGGATGAGGATGTGGAAGCATTGTTGTGTGCCATTTCTATTATCCAGCCAGATTGGATAAACGAAGCAAGGGAGGAATGGAAGAACGGTGAAGAAGTGTGGGCACTTATTCAAAAGCTACAACAAGATTCCAGTACTTCTGATACATTTAGCTGGCAAAATGATTTGTTATGGTACAAAGATCGCTTATACCTCTGTAAGAATTCCCAGCTAAAACAAAAGATTCTTATGGAATTGCACACTTCTCCCTTAGGAGGGCACTCAGGATTTTTAAAAACTTACCACAGGGTTAAGAAGGAATTTTTTTGGGATGGCCTTAAATCAGATATTCAAAAGTTTGTGGCGGAATGTTTGGTTTTCCAGCAAAATAAAGTTGAAACAATTAAGACACCAGGTCTATTACAACCTTTATCCATTCCAAGCCAACGTTGGGAGGAGGTTTCAATGGATTTTATCACAGGTTTACCCAAGTCTGAGGGAAAGAGTGTCATCATGGTGGTAGTTGACAGACTTACCAAGTATGCACACTTTTGTGCATTATCACATCCATTTAAAGCCAGTACAGTTTCTACTGCATTTATGGAAACAGTTCAAAAGCTACATGGAAACCCAAAGATTATTGTAAGTGACAGAGATCCCATTTTCACTGGAAATTTTTAGACAGAATTATTTTCTTGTCTTGGTACTCAGTTGGCTCATAGCTCATCTTATCATACTCAGTTAGCTCATAGCTCATAGCTCATCTTATCATCTCTCTTTTCTATCTTTTTGTGAGCTGGTTTCATAACAGATTTCATAATTTTGACTGACAAGCATGGCTGACTGATTATGGGAACTACACACTATGTAGTCAGAGGGGTTAGTATGGAAGCTTGACCTCTGGAACTACCTAATGTATAGTTGAGTCTAGGCCAAGGCCTGGTAGAGATTACACATTGCAAAGTCTCACTGGCCAAGTATGGAGACTGGCTCCTAGAAGTGTAGAGTGCGCAGTTGAAGCGAGGCTAGGACAATCTTTGTGCAATTTTAGAATCCAAAGCAGGCGCCTTGAGCTCCCAGATTGTGTATTGTGTATAGTGAAGTATGAGATATGGGAAAGGGGAGCAGAGATCTTCCGATGGGGAGTGTGAAAATTGAATAGATCTAAAGTATGATGTGATGTCAAGTGTATATATGACTAATTCTTGATGCATGCATGTGAAACAAGTGCATCTATTCATTAAATTGAAGGAAAACAAAGCATGTGAAGAGAGTCGCCAAAACGGCGACCATTGATGCAAAAAGGGGTATGCTCATGGGACACTTGGGAAAGGAAATCTATAACTCAAAAAATAAACTTCTACAAGCTAAAGAGAGTTAAAATGCGAGTAGTCACTCAAAGAAGCAAGTGAAACAACACTCTCACAAACTAAACAACAAAAAGCATGAAAAGATAATGAAAAAAAAAATCAGTTAGAAATGCGATGACAATACTCTCAAGGCTCCTTAATCTCCTCGAGAATAATAGGGCTTGATGATTGATTGTATAAATTATCTCTAGAGCTGTTTGTTACATAAGATTGCGCAAATCAGAATTTATGATGCACATGCTTGAGATCAAGGAAAAATGTGACACTTGGCAGAAACCTCTAAAGATAGCAATGTGCCACCTTTGGGAAACTAATAATAATTTTTTAAGGAATCCCTTTCCTTTTTTTCTTCTTTGGGAAAAATGCCATGCATTTCTTTGAAAGATTGTGTAGTTCTGGGAAGAACTAGGCAACTCTGGAGTTCATGCACTGAGAAGTTCTGAGTATAGTGGGTTCTGTGAAATTTCTCGGTTGAGTGGCTTTGGGTTGCCTCTCATGTCTATGAAATGTACCAGCTCACGGCTAGCTACAATCTAGTTTTGCACAATTCTGGGGCTCAAGGCTCACTAACAACTTCGACTGCACAATTCCTAAGAGCAAGGCTTGATTCCTTTAATGATTGTGTAATTCTCTATGGCAAGCTACGAACTGGATCAAGACCAAGTCAAGAGATTAGATTGTGGGTTAGATAGTATACCAAGTAAGAAAGCACAAACCAAGATGGAAATGATGCACTCAATGAAAGCATAAGTACTTGGATTAGTGCAAGATGATTTGTTGTGGTTTAGAAGCGAGGCTCTGAAATGAAGCATAGGAAAAACTTTGGAGGGTGGTTGTAGATGCTACAACACATCATTAAAGCCAAATGAAAATAGCTTCAGACCTCATAGAAGAAACCAAGAATCAGGGGAAGCAAGACTAAATATACCTTTAATTTGCAAAGAGAATCTTTCATGATACAATAAGGTGTAACAATGCTACAAGAAAGCAGAGAAATGCTATAGGAAGGTGCTACACAATGAAGAGAAGGAGTTTAGGGATTATGAGAGAAAGATATGACCCTACAAGAGTTAAAACCTTAACCTATCCTTCATTTCTACTACAAATTCTTTAAGGTAGAAAAACTAATTCCTTACAAATTTGCAGTTCCACGCCTATTTGAGTTGGAGAAGGAAAGAGCTAGAACCCATATGTCGATGTAAATTTCTATATCGAAAGGAGTAGAAGATGTAGGGGTAATGGAGGATAAGATTAATAAAATGGCATAGGATAAGGCTGATTTGATATTCAAAGAGGAAAATATGATAGAGAAACTACAAATGGAGAACATGAGGCCAGGGGACCAACTGTAAGAGAAATATGAGTAACTTGCCACCATGGCAAGCTTATCCATAAATGAGATTTATCCATGAATGAGATTCAATGTTGGCATCGATAAAAGCCATACCCATTGTTCCTAAAGAAACAATTTTCCCAATCTAGATAAAAAAAATTAGCCCAACATGGCTATCTCCCTTTTAAAGATTATAGAAAATTGATTGAGTTTTGTCAAAAATTTAGTGTTGAGGATAAAGCTAAAATATCTTATTTTTTCATGCATAATTTGATATTGATTAACATGAAACTTTGTGATCCTAACTGAAGAAAGTGAGGTGTAAAATTAATGGCAATGGCCTCTTGGCTTTGTTATTTACCTAACTCAAAGAAAAGATAGATCAACAAATTAAAAATTATCCTCTTTGAGGGGGAAACCTCCTTTACATTACATAAATGAAAAATTCTTGGATGATTCAAATGTTAATACCTCCTTGGTATATACAGGAGTCTAAGGGGTCACAATATAATTAGAGCCTACATAACAATAATAATGTAAGGGCACAATAATAACAATAGTGGGCTTCTATGGTGCAAAAAAATAACACAAGGGATACATGGGCACAACAATAACAATAGGGGTCTACAAAAATTACAATAAGTGGGGTATGCTAGGCTTATAGGTAGCTAACATGCCCCTCTCCTTCAAAAATGTGTTTTCCTCAATGCTTGAGTAGTTCTGGATGCTTATATATAAGATTCTCATCCTCACATGTGGAATCTTCAGTGGGTAAGTTCTTCCACTTAATGAGATACTTAGAAATTAATTCATTTTGTATTTGTTGGGTTCTTGTTTCAATGACTATTTTAGTATCAAATATATTTTTTCCTTCTTTGTCAAGTCTTGGAAAAACTATTTGAACTTGGATCTTGTCACCGATAACCTTCCTTAAGAATGAAACATGGAAAAGTGAGTGTACTTGGGAAGATGCAGGAAACTCTAATTTATATGCAATAGTAAAATCCTTTAAAACACCTTGTAAGGACCATAATACTTGGGTGATAATTTATTATCCTTCTTAGCATGCTTCAGGGACATTTTTTTGTATGGTTGTAGTCATAAAAATACCTAGATGCCTACATTAAAACTTCTTTCATTGTGATGCTAATATGCATTTTGTTTCATTTGATTATGAGCCAGAGTGAGGTTATCCTTTAATAGTTGAAGAAATTTTTTTTGATGCTTGATGTGATATTTCACTGCTTGAACATTAGAATTTTCCCTTAAAGATGATGTGATGGTTGGTGGTTTATATCCATAAAGTTCCATAAGTGGGGTCATTTTTGCTGCAGTATGGAAGGAAGTGTTATACAAATGTTTAGCTAGTGGAAACCACTTGACCCATTATGTTTGTTTATCTAATACAAAGAAACGAAGATACCCTTCCAAACATTTGTTTACTATATCAATTTTCCCTTCAGATTAAGGACGATAAGATGAGCTATGAGCTAGTTGAGTACCAAGACATGAAAAATAATTTCATCCAAACATTTCCAGTGAAAAAGGGATCTATGTCACTTACAATAATCTTTGGCTTTCCATGTAGCTTTTGAATTATTTCCATAAATATAGTAGCAATTGTACTAACTTTAAATGGATGAGATAATGCACAAAAGTGTGCATACTTGGTAAGTCTATCAACTACCACTATGATGACACTCTTTCCTTCAAATTTAGGTAAACATGTGATAATATCCATTGAAGCCTCCTCCCAACGCTAACTTGGAATAGATAAAGGTTGTAACAAACCTGAGGTTTTAATTATCTCACCTTTATTTTGTTGGCAAACCAAACATTTTTCCACAAAATTCTGAATATCATATTTAAGGCCACCTCAAAAAATAAGCTTCTTGACCGTGTGGTAAGTTTTCAAAAATCATGAGTGCCCTCCTAAGGGAGATGTGTGAAATTCCAAAACAATCTTTTTCTTGATATGGGGATTCTTACAAAGAGATAATCCATATTTGTACCATAATGAATCAATTTTATAGCTAAATATGTTAGATGTACTAGGGTCTTGCTGGAACTTTTGAATGGGTTCCCACACCTCTTCATCATTCTTCCTTTCATCCCTTTCTTCAATTATCCAATAAAGTTGGATAATAGAAATAGCACAAATAAATTCTTCCACATCCTCATTCCTTCTTGAGAGTGAATCTGCACCATCATTTTTCTTCCCATTTTTGTAGATGGTTTCAAAGTCATAACCCAACATATTTGTGACCCATTTTTATTTCTCTTCTGAAGATAATCTTTGTCCCAAAAATTATTGAAGAATATCGTGATTTTTTTAACCATGAATTATCTTCCCATTAGGTAAGGTCTCCATTTATTTAGTGCATTTAGTATTGTCGACATTTCTTTATCGAAAATAGGTTTGTGTAAATATTTTCCTTTGATTGGTAAACCTTCAAAAGAAATGGGTCTTCCTTATTGCTTTAAAACAACACCAATTCCATTTCTTGAGGCATCACATTCAACAATAAATGTTTTTGTGAATTTATGTTTTATCTAAGACCAGTGGTTGGCACATTGCCTCTATATCATGTCCAAAGGCCTTAATCACTTATGGAGTCCAAGAAAATGTGCCTTTCTTTAATATTGTTGTTAAAGGTGTTTCTATTCTCCCATAATTCTTAACAAACTTGTGATAATACCGTGTCAACATGAGAAATCCTCGAATATGCTTTATGACTGTTGGGATTTTCCATTCCTTAATGGCTTCCATATTCTTACAATCTATCTTAACACCCTCATGAGATACAATATGACCCAAATATTCCACCTCCTATACTTAAAATAAAAAATTGGAGATTTTTGCATATAATTGTTTCTCATGCAATAATTTTAGCACCCTCTCAATATGTTGAGCATGATCCTTCCAAGACTTGTTGTAGATTACTATATCATCAAAAAATACTAACACAAATTTTCTAAGGAAGGGTTTGAAAATGGAATTCAACAAAACTTGAAATGTTGAAGGTGCATTAGTAAGGCCACAATGGATGACCAAAAATTCATAAATGACCCTCATGAGTTCTGAATGTTGCTTTTCGAATGTACTCAGTGTTCATTCTAATTTGATGATATCCTGAACGAAGATCCATCTTGGTGAACTAAATTTCTCCATGTAATTCATCCAAAAATTTATCAATGACATGAATGGGAAATTTATCTTTAATAGTTAGCTTATTGAGCTCCCTATAATCCATAAAAATACACCACGATCCATCATTCTTCTGCACCAATACTATTGGAGCAGAGAAATAACTTTTATTGCCTTGAATTTTACTAGCCTCCAGCACTTCTGTAGCCATACGTTCAATTTCACTATTTTGGGCATAGGGATATCTGTAAGGTCTAATTTTTGGAGGAACACGTCTTGGAAGAAAATGAATAGCATGGTCATGATCACTGATAGGTGGGAGGCTATTGGGAGTCTCAAATACCTTGGAATGATTATCAAAGACTTTTTGAAAATCTGGAGAAATATATGATTTTGATGCTTGAACCTCTAATGAGCATAATTTTGGAATTACACCTCATTGTTATTTCTTCATAAGATTTGTCATGCCATTAGAGTTGATTATATTTATTGACTTACTTGCAATACCCATTGATTAAACTTCCTTTCCTTCCAAAATAAAATCCAAGAAAAGTTCTTGAAAATTAAAATCTATTGTCCACAAAGATTGTAACCATTCGACTCTTAGTACAACATCAACAACACCCATTGGAAAGGAAAAAAATGGAATTTCAATGCACATTCCCCCATGGTTAGCTTGATATTATGGCACCTTCTAGATCAATTTATAGTTCCACCATTTCAACAATCACTTGAAACTTGGGTGTTGGATATTGGAAGAAATTCATTTCTTTTGCTATCTTACAATGAATAAAATTATGAGTACTAACTAAATCAATCAATACAATTACCTTTTTCTTATTGATATATCATTTTATATTGAGAGTTTGAGGAGTGGTAAGTTCTTCCAATGCATCGAAATATATGGTCAGATTCATTTATTCTTTGTCTGGGGTTGGTTCTTTGTTCTTGGTATATATCCTCCTCTTTTGATGTTTCTTATTCATTTTCTTCCTCCTCTTCAAAATCTATGTAGAATAATTTTTTGTCATCACACGTATGACATTTAGTGTATTTGATATCACAATTGTAACAGATCCCTTCTTCTTTTTTTTCTTCCAATAGTTGTGGCATTAACCTTGTATGCTATCGAAAGTTAGGATTAGCAACACTTCCATCTTTATAGTTGTAAGTGGTAGACTTCCATGGTGCCATAATTTGTCTTTCAGCTTTTCTTCCCACCCTGAGTTCCTTCTCCAATGAATCATTTTCACAAAGTTTAACCTCATGTTGTGTGTTATCCTTCAAAGTCCCTATGAGTAAATAAATCCTATGCTCTAGAATATCAGCTACCCTAATATTAAATTTTTGGAGGTCCTCAATGTGCTCCTTCATTGAACCCTTTTGTTTGAGATTTATTAATTGGATAAATAAGGTGTTTATATTTGTATCCTCGTAATGTGATGTCATTTCCTCTATAAATATTGACCAAGTCACAGCCAATTTACAAGAACAAAGCCATCGATACCATACAAATTGATTGGTTTCTGAATATGAAAATGCAATGCAGAGCTTTTGTGTGTGTTGCACATCATTTAGATCAAAATATTGCTCCAGCTATAGTAACCATGATACCAAATCCTTTCCATCAAAATTACTCATATCTATCTTTGGAATGGGGTGTTCTCTTAAATCCCACACTCAAGTCTATAAAATCATAATTCATATTTCTTTTAATGTCATCATGACTTTCATGGATTACCTTGTCACAACTAGGAAGCATTTCTTGCAACAACTTTGTCAAACCTTCCATGTTTTCTTTCAAACCATCCATCTTAAATTCCATGCCATCCTTCAAACCTTTCGTGTCTTATTTTAAACCATCCATGTCATATTTTGTTTCTTTTTGTGAGAGCAAAATTTGTTGCACTTGGTCCCGTAATTTTGATATATCATGATACAATTCTTCCTCTTCATGTGTCATAGTAGATATTTCTAAGGGCTTAATGCGCATAAAATTATTTTGTTTTGCAGGAAGTTTAGAACCGAATACTTATATCTATGCTTCAATATTTCCTTTGAATCACTTCAAATTGATTTTTCAAATAAAAGTTATGGAAAAATTTAAAAAATACACACCTTTTTCTTGATTTTTTGGAGCTCTATATTGCAATTATTGTATCTTTCTAATTTCGGATTTCCAAGGTATGAAATTTATTCATGTGGTATACATATGAATCTTATTTCCAATTCCACAAGTTAGACCAATATTGGATTCTTCAATATAGAGTTATGCTAGATCTCCCACAATGACCTAATTATGGACTAGCTTAGTCAAACAAAGTTGTATGAGATTCCATGTGTCATTGTTTCACCATTCGTACATGAAATTTCCACAAAAAATACAAAAGTCAATGAGATTTCAACCATTTTTTATAGAATTCAAATGTAATTCCTAAAATGAAAGTTATGATGCATTTCCTTAGGTCACTTGTTTGAGATGGAATTCTAGAGCCTGCAAAAATCCTAAATTCCCTAGATCATATATTGGAAAATATAGCGAACGAAGATCTAAAATTTGTACACAAAGTTCCCTATGTTTTTAGATTCACATGGTAGAAATTTCAACTTTTCAAGACTCATAGAAAAAAAATTATAGTGAAAATTCCAAGATGAACTCTTTGAAGAAGTGAATCCCTAAAATCCAAATATATCATACAAAATTTTATGAAACTAGCCCATAGAATAGATAGATAAACACGTTAAAAATTATCCTCTTTGAGAGGGAAACCTCCTTTACATTATATAAATAAAAAATTCTTTCATGATTGAAATGATAAGACCTCCTTGGTGTAAATAGAAGTCTATGTCACAATATGATCAAAGGCTACATAACAATAATAATGTAAGGGCACAGTAATAACAATAGTGGGCTTCTATATGGGGCTACACTAATAACAATAAAAATTAATAAAAACATGGGGCTACACTGATAACAATAAGGGGAACACATTAGTATTATACGTACCTAACAGGGTTACTCATGAATAGGAAAGGGTTTAGGAGATCCAAAGGGTCATGTATAAGAAGGAAAATGAACCTTTATGGATTAGAGTAGAACTGAGAGTACCTAGTCTTGTCACCGGCAATTATAGACTCACCGTTGAAGACCCTATACTAGAACCATCCTACATAGAGAGACAGGAACAAGCTATACCACACTTTGAGGATATTTTTAGATTTATAGGGATTGAGAGTCTATAGGATTGTTGTAGGAGGTGGCACTCTCTATCACATAGCTTCATAATCATAGAGTACCACTCTCCAAAAGAATAAGGAATTCCTTGGAAAGGAAACCCTTGTACAAGAGAATAGTTCAGAGGCTAAAAATAAATTATATTTGGCTTACATTCATCCCTCCTTTTCTATTAGGACTATAGGAAATAAGATAATAGGTAGAAAAGCAATGAGAGTGGGAAAAAATAGAAAGGAATGCAAGTTTCCACCCTTAAGTGGCCATTCCATATGAGGTACCTTGGGATGTTAGGGAGACAACCAGGACCACAAATGAGATGTAAATAAGTGACTGAGTTTCTCAGAGGGTGAGAAACACTTTCAATAGGAGGGAAATGATGGGCCTCCTAAATAGGTACAAATCAATGCCTCTCTGGACATCCTTCAACATACATGTACCTCTCTTTTTGGATTTGATGACATATTTTTGGACTATAATGTGTTCATTACGGAGGTTAAGGAACTTTTTTCATATTCGGTAGTCTAACATGTTGAATGTGTAGGAAAAGGAGCATTTATCATGCATATGTATGTTGGAGACCAACTAGAGGGAATGTAGGAGGCATGTTCCTTACATTAACTCACCGATAACTTAGTTGGCTATTAGGTAATTACTACACTTAGTGGCCTTGAGGATCTTAAGAGAATATATCAAATTTTATAGGGATTTTGGAGGGAAGAAAGCATCCTTCTAAAGAGTTTCTCCACTCACTCATTTTTTACAAATAAAGGAGTCTGAGAGCTCAATAAGATTTTTCTTTTTAGAGGAGCATAATGACTATATTTAGAACCTGTTACTTGTCATTTAAATTTCCATGTCATGTACTTGAACATTTTCCATGATAAATGAAAAGAGTTTTTTTTCCTTCAATCTAAGTGTGTTTTATAGGGTTAGGTTCTCTTCGGTTCAGACCCAACCCAAGCACTCAAGTCTCTTTCCCTTTTACTTTTATATAATGCATTTTCTCCTTTCCACTTAGTTCAGAATTGTCTCGTTTTGCAATATTTGTTAAGTGACAAATGTTTTTCCTTTGTAAATTTATCATTCCTTTTTCTTAAAAAGTGTGGATGTAGGTTTTGTAACAGAAAGCACAAAAATATAGTTTTTTTCTTAATGCAATAGTTATATCTTGGCTAAATTCAACTCGTCCTTTCCATTACAATTTGATCTTCTCCAATTAGTATTTTTGGTATTCTTTAGATCTTGATATTTCTCTATTTGAATAACCTCCCTATGTTCAAGTGACATATACTAGCTTGTGATTCAGGGAAACATCATTATCATTCACATATCCACCATCTTCCCTAGAATCCTCTTGCCATTCTCCTACACTATTTACACACAAAACTTACATCATATATTTACTAGAGGTTATTGGTTTGCATTCTCCACTTGTGCAAGATGAACTAGAGAGGAGAAATATGCTTTTCAAGGTATCCCATAACCTTCTCCAACCTTATACCATCATTCCCCACCTTCAAATCCTTTTTAGAGCCCTTGAAATGCTTTCTGATGCATTCTTGTAGAAATACAAGGCATCCTATAGAATCTTGTAGGAGTCCTGCAGCATCCTGTAGAACCTCACAAATTCCACTAAATATTGATAATATTTTCTCTTTGAGACCCATTTTTTCTTCTTAACCCTCCATAATGTCTCATATACCTTGGAAACAAGATTGATGAAGATCAGAAACCTCTTAGAACTCTTATTTCCATCACTACAATTTTATTTATGTAATTACGGTTAGTTGTTTTGATCATGAATTCAATAGGAAATAATAGTTTACATCGACATGTCTTGAAAAATTTGTTGGAACTTGTAATTAGAATATGATTTAATTTAGATGTAGTAGTATAGGATTTATTTTATGGTATTAACATTTTGTAACTAAACTAGGTTTATTTCTCTGTCATTTATTTTCTACAATAGATTAGGGTTTATTTTCCAAGTATTTCTTTCCCTACAAGCATATAAGATATTTCTCTTAAGAAATAGGACAAGGAATATTTTCCTTCTTCAATACTCAGATTAAGTAAACTATCTTCTTTAACCTTGAAAAATTTTCTATGTAGACATTGTTTTGATTCATTGCCTCAGAGTAGCTTAAGTAGAACCTTACTTGCTTTGCATACAACAATGTCACCTCTTAAGTTTATACAAATCCTATATTGATAAATTAAAGTTGGTAGTCCTCAGAGTCGCAACGCTGTTGTTGTAATACCAGAGCTCATCAGTTGTAAATAATTTTTAATAGTATATAATTTTATGCACATTTCAATTAATACAATCCTTATATAAGGTTATGCCTCCATGAAGGAAATTGATGTTTGAACAATATATTTCCTGAGTTTTCCATATCTCACTCACCTTAGGAGAGCCCCGTTTTGAGTACGAGTGTATCATATTTTTCCCAATGCTTCATTTCTACAAGGTAAATTACTTTATTCTAATATTATTTTTTGCAAGGTTTCTTCCAAGTATTTTATTTAGATGATATGTTTTTCTTTGATTTATTTACACACTGCCTTTTTCTCATTTCATTCTTATTTGTTTGTAGATACAAGTAGTTAAATAAACCTTTGAAAATGATAAATATATTTATCATTTGTTTCTTTATTTTATTCTTTCAAATTTTCATTCAATTACTCTCATATTTATAGATAATGCACAGACTTGAATGAGCTCTAAAATTTGAACACACACACAAGTCAGTTCATTATTTCAATCTCAAAGACAGATGATATTTAGATCCAATCTCTTATAATAACATTTTCTTATTTTTATAGAATAAGGAATCTTTACTTTCCATAGCATATAATTCAATAGCTATAAAATTTGAACACGCACACAAGTCAGTTCATTATTTCAATCTCACAGATAGATGATATTTAGATCCAATCTCTTATAATAACATCTTCTTATTTTTATAGAATAAGGAATCTTTACTTTCCATAGCATATAATTCAATTTATTTTCTATAAACAAGAGCTTAAAATGCTTTCCTAGAATAGAGTTTTGAATTCAATACTCTTAAACTAGACTTTATGGATTTTATAGAATAAATCTATGTTCATGTTCATGTTCATTTTCATTAGAATATAACTTAAGTAGTGTTTAATATAATATATGTAAGAAAATATTTTAAAATCTTTCGTAACATAAGTTTAGAATAAGAAATTTAAGAGGATTTCATAAAAATGTCATAAGGGTCTAACATAAGAAGATGATTACTTTCATAGTATAAGAATATATTTGTCTCTTATAGCATAAAATTGGTTTCATAGAACAAAATTACATTTATTTTTTATAGAATATAATTGTGGTTTAATTTCACTTATAATTAAATTTCACTGCTTTCTAGATTAAATCCTATTTCCTTTCTAGAATAGTTGTGTCTTACTTTCCTAGAATAAGAAAGAATGTGTGCTCATTTTGGATGTCATTTCATGACTAGGATTTTATTTTAGTATTGCAATTTCTTTGAATAGGTAAAATTTATTTTTAAAATTAAAATTTAGTTTCCTAGCGTATATTTTGCAAGCATGCTTCGAAAGTGTACAAACTTTTATTGATAATTTAATGATAAGTAATTTAACTCAAAATTGGTTACCCACCATTTTTGGCATCGTTGTCAGGGAAGTATATATAAGAATTTACTGTCAATTTAGAATGTTTTTATTTTACACAACTTTGATTAGGAGGAGAATAAAACAAGGGGTAAGAACTTACATTACAATTGTGGCATTCTTCCTAACTAGAGCTGTTGCAATTGTATCTCATTTTGGTTGTGTTCAGTTTTAAATGCATTGTTAAAACTCATATTAAAAATAATTTAGGATGCATGTATAGGGAAAGAGATTCTAGGGGTAGATTTGTTAGAGGAAGTAGTTCAATTCAATAATCACCAAACACTCCCACTAGAGCATGTGGTGTTGTAAGAGCCAAATCACCATCCACATCATGTATTCCTTTTTTTGTAGGTAGAATAAGACTTCTTGAGATTAAAAGATAACAAATTATACCTAGAGAAGAACCAACTTCATCTATAGAACCATTGGTAGAAGAACCTACATCCATAGTTGAAGTATTAATCTTCCTTTATTCAATAATTGAAAAAATTATTGGAAAATATTTAGAAGTACCTAGAAAAGACGAAGAAGAAGAAGAAACATTTCTTGAAGAACCATTGATAAAGGAACCAAAGGAAGGCATTCCATTTGATGAGCCTTACATAAAATCCGAATTGAACTACTTCCTCTAACAAACCTACCTGTTGGGCATGGAATCCCCCCCAAGCATGTTTTGGGGCTCAAAGCCCAAGTTTGGGTCAAATGTTATTATAAGACTCCGCAAATTGCCAGCGCAGTGTGCAAAGTGTATGATTGAGTCATAGCGTTGTCCACCCTAAGTTTTGTAATGTAATTTCGTCCTATCCTTGATCTGCAGACCATGGGATTGTATAAATAGAGCAAGGCTCTAAGTTTTAGGAGAATCATTTAAGTAATGGAGTTTTGATGGGGAATTGAGTTGGATCTGTAAAGTCTTGGGTCATAGTAGTAGGAAGAGGCTCTACAGCTGAGTGCACAGAGGCCTAGTAGAGTCCGCAGCTCAGTGCGCAGACCCCTGCAGTTGAGTGTGCAAGGCAGAGTCGGGTCTGTAACCAAGAAAGAAGAATAATAAAATAATTTTGATTCCAGATATTGTGTATCTATTCTTATCTTACTTTCTATGCCTTTATACTATTTTGTTTATCATGCGCACTTATATGAATGTTGGACACTGTTAAGTATAATTGGGCGCATACAGATAAGCTAAGTAATTAATTAATATCTTTTTAAGGGTAAGGAATTCATGTAATAGCGTGGATCGCACCTCGAGCAGGGTTGCGCGAAGGAAACATCGTAGGTTGCAAGGGATTGATAGTTGCGCGTAGCGATGTGGACGTAGGGTCAAACCGCAAACCGCCAAAAACCATCAAATATCTCTAGGGTCCGGAAACCTGGTTCCAGCACCCTCCCATACTACTTCGGTTGAGACCTCAGTCCGCACTCCGCGGACTATTGCCAAAACAGCCAGTAGTACCGGGATTTGTTTGGCTAAATCATCTCCGAACTGGGGTCAGGCCCATACAAGCCAACAAATGGTTATGTTGTTGGGACCGAGATCTTCATAAGGGATGTTTGATGTCGTGGAAATGGAATCCAACAAAGAAAGAAATTGAAGAGTGGCTGGACAAGAAGATTCACAAGTTTGCGACGCAGGAAAATAGGAATCCGTGAGTGTCTAAGGAGTAGTGGCTAGAGAATTACTTATATACGAAAATCCACAAGATTTTCTTTGCTTCCTTTCCTTCTGATCTATATGAGTGGATCGCGAAGCTAGTAGATAGTCAAGGAAGGTGCAGGCTAGATAAACTGATCGCGTGGACTCTGGAATCAATGCACAAATTAGAAGCCTTGAAAGATAAGATCGTGTGCACTATGGACCATTGGCTCAATCAAATTATAGGAGGGTTTATCATTGAGTTCACAGTAGATATGATCGTCAACTACAGTGAGGCGAAACGACGCTTCCTCAAAGGACCGTGAGGTAAGTATATCAAATCTTTGAACACTTGGATTAAAATTCTATTGTGTGAAAAGTGGATTATGTGGTTAAATTAATGTTTGGAGCTATGCGGAGTGGGAAGATCTATAGAAGCAAAGGTAGCACAGGGATAGAGAATAGCCCTTAGATTTCACATCGACGAGAAAGCGAGGAAGAGCTCATGGAAGTTTCACCAAGAAGCGCAGTCAGTCTGATAAGACAACGAATTCTGTGTTTACCACCTTATCCTACACTACCACTCATCTCCCCATCTTCACCTCCATCCCCACCCACCCCACCTCCGCAACCATTGCAGTTTAGTATGGTGAGCACGATCAAACTCACTGTATTCAAAGGAGTAGGAAATGAAGATCCAGAACAATTTTGGTTCATCGTGAGGGCAATATGGGAAGCATAAGGCGTTGTGGACAATAATATAAAGAAGGTTACATTGGTAAGCATGTTTTAGGATTTCACTCTAACGTGGTACATTAAACACTCTAGTGATCATCCAAACACAGGAATTGTAGAATTTAGGCAGTGCTGAATAGGGAATTTAGTAGGCCAAAGTCAGAGACACAATCATTTATTGGATTTAAGGAGATCGCAATGCTCCCAGGTGAGACCCCTTGGAATTTGGACCAAAGAATGAAGGGTATGGTTCATGAAGCCAGCATGACCTTGACGGATGCACAACACCACGAATGGTTTGTAGCATCACTATCACCACATTTAACAATGGCGCTGTCACAACAAAAGCTTTCCACCCAAGCTAAAGCTTTGGAGATGGCAATGAGATTTCATGAGACCCCTATATAAGATCCTACTCTAGCAGTCTATCAAATCCATGCGCAACTACAAAATCTATGTCTAGAAATGCATAGCTTGACATAAGATAGGACACCTCGACCAGAGGCGTGAGAGGAAGTATGCTGCATAAAATGTAAAGGTCAGGGGCATGATAATGACCATTGTCTAGCTTTCATGAACTTCTTAGTGGTAGGAGGGCCAATGCCATTAAGACCAGAGGCATAAGCAGGGCCCAGAACAGTGCCTACATTATGGTGTGTGATTTGTTAGAAGGGAGGAAAACACAATACATATAATTATCACCTATTGCAGAAGTATACATAGACGTCCCAACAATTGTTCTATAATTTTTGCAGGTCGGTAGGCCATGATGAATGCACCTACAGAAGCTACGAACTAGTGTTGGATAGGAATCCTACCTACAGAGTGTAGACTGAAACATGAGCCCTTAATTTGTATGCAAGGATGGCGCGGACTGGATTTCAGGGGGCAAACGAGGACAAGGAAAAATGGGACTAGGATGGGTTTGCAGACAACTAATTTGTTACAATTGTAGAGGGCCAGGACAATACGCTCGCGATTGTAAGAATCTGACAAGAACATCACCGTTTGTACTATGCTTAGTTTGATCATGAGGCAGAAGATTGCCCTACATTGATAGAAAAGTTGTGTGTAAACGGGGTACTCTAGCCTCCCCCAACACAGAATGTACAAATGATGAGGTCTGAACCGCACGAAGAGGACTTGAATGTAAACATAGTGATTAGAAGTGGTATCACGACAGGAGATGACAAGGGTAAGTAGCCTTAAGAAACTGTGTGGGTTCGCAAGGATCTTGCAAAGGAACCTGCCTTTGATTTAGAGCATGCAAAAGAGATGCTCATGGAAGTTAAGAAGAGCTTCACGGAGGCCTCCACTTTAGGTAGTAAGGATCAACTAGAATCAAGGATGGATCCTCACTACCTTTCTAGAGACATGCATGAAATTCTTGCATGACAGTAAGGTGGTAAAAGGACTACAGGAGCTTATCACTAGGTGCGCAGGGTTAGGAGAACCATGCATGGTACAGAAGGTTGGAAAACATGCATTGCGCATAAGAAGGGAAATGAGATTGACTGCGCAGATCAGAGAATATGAAATGGATCAAGTGATTCTGGATTTAGGATCGGACGTGAATGTATTACCAAAACATACATGGGAACGCATGGGCAGGCCCGCATTGGAGTGGTCTCCTATTCAATTATGAATGGCTAATCAGCAGAAGATCCTACCGATGGGCAGATTGCAAGGGATAACAGTGGATATTGAAGTTGCGAGTGCATTGAAGGATTTTGAAGTGATAGAGATTGTCAATGATAGAAATCCCTATCTCGCACTATTGGGCATAGACTGGGTCATGGATATGAATGGAGTCATAAATTTGAAAAAGCGCAAAATGATTTTTGAGAACAAGTCACTACACATCATAGAACCACTACACCTTGCTGAAGGAGCGTGATACACTGAACTGGTGCAAGGTGATGATAATGATGATGATCTCTATTACATCTACAAGATATCTCCATGAGAACAAGATTGGGTGAATCCAACTACAGATGGTAGGATTTTGTGGGAGCGTGAAATCTCCCACACCTTAGATTCAGATGAATAAGTAGAACGATGGTAGAATTAGTTGCACAAAGTATCAACGGTAAACTACAATACTTTGATGAGATCACTGCACTACATGACAACAGAGGTAACGAATTTGCCAATGTATGATGGGTTGACATTGCTGGAGGAATTTCTGAACAAATTTGAAAGTGCAGTATCAAAACAATAGCGGCTCGATGCACTAAAATGGACATTGTGCGCTCTGCCTACAAGATGATGGGGTACTGTTGTGGCAAGCAACAACCCCCCCCCCCCCCCCCCCATTTTTCATTTAAGTGTTATCCGAAGTACTAAATGAATGGGGACCCTTAGTTTAAATTTAGGAAAAGCAAGAGTTTCATTTCTTCAAAATAAGGTTACCATCGTAAGCTTAGGAGGATCTTTTGAATATCTTAAAAAAAAACCTAAGTCTATGATAAGGAAAAAATCTTTAAAGCCGCGTTACATAAAGTGATAGGAAAACACTTCCATTTGAGTATAACCCCGGTATGCACAAGATTCTCGTGCTAAGCAATATATCGCATCGCAATAAGGCAATGCCAATAAGAAAGACTTCGAGATTTTCCGATTTGCGATAACACCGATTGCAAGATCGCATATCACAGATAATGAGCTAACGAAATTTGGCAAGCATAAAACTTCCGCGATCTGTGATGATGCGATATCGCGATCTGCGATGATGCGATTTGTGATGGTGCGATTTGCGATGGCGCGACTTGCGATGTTGCGTAAGCAAATCATAAAATCACTTCATCACAAATCCTTCGGGCACACTATTCAAGAAAAGCCACTTACCATAATCTGACTCAAGATCATGCGCTTTTAATGATAGTAATGGAATTAGTTGTCAGCTATTAAATGAAATGTGGATGCATGCTTTTGTAAAGAATTACTTCACGTAAGGTGGCATATTTGATATATCTGTTGCATTTAAAACTCTCCCATCACCTTTCTTGATTAGTCATTTCCATTTCACTTGTGAGCTGCAGGAACGAAGAACGAAGAACGATTCAAAGCCAAACGCAGGAAGAAATGGGAATGAAAAATAAAGCTCACGGCTTTGAGGCGAAGGAAAAGACGAAGGAAATGGCGCCTTTGTATACTGACACAGGCTGTAACAAAGACGCAGGGATATCGACGTGGGAAAGCATGTACATACTGCTTGAGGAAGAACATCCCAGAATAATGAAGGTTACTGCTATTGCGGGCTCACAACGCTCCTCCGAAGCATCCTTAGAAGAGCTAGCATGCTCATTTCTTCATCGGATAGCAGCAAGGCCCAAAATTCTACCGTATACGGATATGATCAAGTGGATACTCGACAATGCAGACATGAACAACAGGCAATTCAAGATTCAAGGATATGGGCTCATCGGATCATTCGCTGCACAAGATTTAAAGCTTTTGTATCATCTTCCTGAACCGCGGGCGACTTACAATGCACAATTCATTAAGAAATTTGTGGCGGAAAACCCAGATCTATCAGAGACCACCAAAGATTGGTCCAGAAAAGAGGAGCCACTCAGGAAAGACAAAAACGGTATGTACAGCACTGGTTCCCTCACCTCTCCATATTGTTTTGCTGCGGCCATGCTTTGTAGATTATTTGGGATGCCAGATATCAATAAGTTTTCGTTTGAGTGGTTACCATTAATAGATGCTGCCACAAATGCCGATATTATGGATTGGGCCAAGATCTTTTCTGATAATCTATACACGGCTATTATCAATTACCGGTCTAAAAGATCCTTATCTCAAAGGATCTATCCTCCTTTTTATCTATCCGCATATGTTATGGATTCTATTTGTTATGTGTCTAAATTTCCCATTATGGGTTGGAAATGGACAACCCAGGACCCATTACCAATCCATGTTTATCATAAGATCTTATGGGGTTCTCAGTTTATTCCACATTTCTACCAGATTTGCCATGGGCTTATTTTACCCTTGTATAGAACAATGTATGGTGACAACCCCCCGAGGTTCTCACCCGAGGCACAGATAGATATCATCCCCGTCGCAAGATGGTTCAGGGAAGAATGGTTTACCTATATTAGAGTATTTGGAAGCACCGTCCCTCCTCATGTCCTACCCTTGTATATTCCTGACAAACTATTGGCTTGAGAAATTGCATATCAAACCTGTTCAGAAGGCGGCCTGACCAAAGAAGAATGGAAGCAGAAGGCACAGGAAAAGGAAAAAGTGGTCCAAGCACCAGACAGGTTAAATTGGGAGTGTTACTGGGCATATTTGGTGAAGCCGCATAGTCAGCAAATGACTGTGAAATGCATCATAAATGCGGCCGAGAAAGTAGTGCCAGCTCTCATAGATTCTGTCTTCTCAGCCTAGCTCAAAGCAGAAGTCGGCCAGCCAGCTCTCCTCAAGCCCATGATGAACACTTGCAGCTTTAAAGATCAGATTCAGAAGTAATCTTATTTAGCATGTTGTTTTTTCTTTAAAAATTAGATTAGAAAAAAGGACGGTCATTTGAAAACCGCATCCTAAATTTTGTAAATTAACTATTATTAGAATTAGGAAGTAGTATTTTAACCCTTCTCATTGCATTCGGAGAGGGGTCCAGAAATTTGTCAAAAACTTGTCCTCGGAACATGCACTTTTGCACCCTCAGAGGAGGTTTTGATGAATGGATGGATCGAGATTTATTGATATTTGCATTTACTGTCTACTACTGATGTTGCACTTTTGTACTCTTGGTAGATGTTAGAACAAGTAGAGATAAATCATTTTTGCTTGAAGCTTATGGGTAGAAGCAGTCATAAATGGTACTTTTATCTCTTGGCCGCTTCTATTTATATTCTTAAAGTGATATACAGTTTTTAGTTGTTTATATGTTATTGCATGAATGTGTGAGTTACCATTTGGCACTTCTATACGGTGGAGTCATTTATTTATGCTTGATATATGAATAACTTATTATGCGATATGTTGTTCACAACTATTTTGCCTAACTTTTTATGTAAAATGGTTCATCTTAATTGATTTTTGTTCTTATGATAGCTGAATGATCTTTATTACCAGTTATTGTTCGAAATCTCTTTAGATCGCATAATAGAGGAAATATACCACGGGTTAGCATAGATTAGATGTGTTGTTTTCATTAGATTACAATAGCATAGAGTTAGTTTAAAAGTTTGAATTAGATTAGCTTTAAGTACTCTTAGATCAGCATCATCCAACTTTGCACACACACACATCCTTAGATTAGGAAACTGGTCCCATTATCCCCAGTCGGACCCGCTATACCAAACGGATAAGGAGCTGCCAACCAAGGTCCGGACCGGGTGGGTATCCCCCTTGTTGTCAACCCGAAATTCGGGGCTTCAACAGGTACACATCAAAAAGTTTTCAAGGATTGCCAGGAATGCAAAAGGATGATGTGTCTATGATTTGGCAAATCCTAGTTAGGGATGAGAGCTGGTTGCAAGGGACCAAACAGCTTTCGCAACCACCTTTCCTGATGGGCACAGACCTATGACATACAGCTTGCCCTTGCACACACCAGTACCATAATAAAGAAGCAGAGCACGATGCAAAGACAAGAAATGTGAAGTGTGCCATGGATTATCCATGGAGAAGCATTCAATAGGGTGTGTGAAGTACTGAATAGAGTTCACTAGGTGCGACGTACTGACTGGGACCTGCACGTTGCAGAAATCCAATGGACTTATAGGAAAATGTGCAAAACCTTGACTGCGAAATCAATCCCAAGGTTGCGGAATGCAGAAGGGACCGTAATCCCTAAAGAGCCTACAAAGATGAACCCACACAGAATAGCACCTGCAAGTGTGGCAGTGCGTGAAGCCTAGAATGAAGAAATCACATAGTTATGCGAAGTGGAACACATAAGACTTCAAGAAGCCATTCAACAAGGGAACCGTAGACTTTGTGAACTTGAAAAGGACTGCGTACGGCTAAGGAAGAAAAGTAGTTTGATGGATGCAGAGGTCAAGAAGTTGGAAGTTGAAATAAAGGAAGCTTTTCTTGTCAAAAAACCAAGGGTGGTACGGCAAGGTGTGCACACCCTAGTGATAAATGGGAGAACTATCACCAAGAATTAATTAGTCTGTTGCCATGGCTCGGACCATATATCACACAACGTAGTAATTAGTAAAGCACACTACAACCAAGAGAGCACGGGGCAAGGACAACTGAGGATTTTTCATGGACTATCCTAAGGGGCGAAATGGAGCTCCACATGGGTGGTGCGACCACTTAACTAGCTATCGAAAGAACAGTCTTAGTTCTCCATGCAATTGAGAGAGTGTGTGAGACTATAAAACAGTCTGCTTGGGAACTGCATGATAAGAGAGGTGCACGCAGAGTCAGCATGTCGCAAGGTTTGCACCCATGCACAGGGGGATGTGCTGCCATGCAGGTAGGCTGGGAAGTGACCGTTGGTGTCACTATTCATGACGAGATGTCTGGTTTGAGACCAAATGGAGCAGGTGGCGGGCAATTAAGACAATAGTTATGGCCCAAATTTTGGCAAATATGCTGCCAAGAAAGCTTTGATGGCTCAGAATTGGGGGGAGCAGGCAAATTTGAATTCAAAAGGCAATATAAAAATCTAAGGGTTAGACACAAGACAACATTTCTTCACTTGAGGTTTGAGTGATTGAATAGAGCACAGAGTGTTGAGCGCTGAGCAATATTTGAGCCCCTAATCTTGTGAAAGACCATATACAGTGCAGACACCATCACAGCTACTAGGCTAAGTTTGTGTGTTGTAGAAGAAACCGTCGGCGAGATCGTGTAGACCCATATGGTACATGATGATTCCGAAGGTACTGGGGTTGTGCTAGAAATCGCGAAATCATTGCGGATGCCAAGACCGAAAAAAGATAAGTAGACAATGGGACCAGTCCGCATGTCCCTAAGGAATCCGTGGTTCAGTAATCTATCAAATGGAGGAAAAGGGCAAGGCAGTCACCATTGAATCTAAGGAAGAGGAGGGAGACTTATAGGACTTGATTGTTGAAATAGAGGAAGGAGAAGACGTGGAGGAGGATGTTGTTGGGCACCAAATTGGGCTATCTTTCTGCTGCATTTCCATCCCTCTTTTTGTCATTTTTACACTAATTCATTTGTATTTACTATGCTAAATCCACAAGGTAATTACCCCTTTCCTATTATTGAAATATTTTATTAATGAAGTAATGTCATAGGGTTTCTTCTATTCATAGCACTGAAATATATGTCTAATTGCAGCTTCTGGAGAACGAGTACCGATCTTTCAACGTATTGTAGTAGATCTGCAATTCACAACAACGACTAGCCATAAGGAAGCTGTGTATCCGGAGTCAGAAATGTCCTTGAACCGATGTATATTTCTGGGTATATGGTTACCAGGTTTTGGGGAAGGATGTTGTTCTCCTTTGCTTTGTATTAAAAATAGGTTATTCCTATAGAGGAGAGACTCCCCATCAATATTGTAATAGTTTTCTTCCAGTTAATAATATACCAATCCTTTTGCTCCTCCACTCTTCACTGTGATTAACGCAGCCCTAATCAAAGAGCTAGGCTGGCTCTCCTAATCAAGTGCTGTGTAGTTCCTATTGTGTGTCATTTATCATTCAGGATTGCTGTTGCAGATTGTTATTTCTTGTAATTTCTTTTCTTGAGTACTA
The DNA here is from genome assembly GCA_031772625.1 of Pinus tabuliformis. Taxonomy (NCBI): domain Eukaryota; kingdom Viridiplantae; phylum Streptophyta; class Pinopsida; order Pinales; family Pinaceae; genus Pinus; species Pinus tabuliformis. The sequence continues at coordinate 1,393,675,323 of CM062820.1, forward strand.
CAGTTAATTTCGGTTTTATGGCAATGATTTGAGTATTAATCATGAACCCTTGGTCAGTGACGGATGGTAACCTTGCCCCTACATATACTTTGCATGTTGCCTTGAAAAGGATACGCACCCAGATTGATAAATTAATGTAGGAAAAAGGGTGAATAGATTGTTCATACCTAGACACTAATGTTTTGGTGCCATTGCCAAGGAGGCTAACAAGGTGCAAGACACGATTTGGACCAACCAGAGGGTTAATCCCTGATCTTGGGGAGAGAATGAGTTTTCTCACTCTGCTCTAGGTCCTGAGTGTAGGTGTTTCTTTTTGCTTGTTTTTATTTGCTTTCTTGTTTTCATAGGGTTGACCTCTTGTCCTAGGGAGGGAGAAGTCTTTTGACGCCCTGCTCCAGGCCCCAAGTTAGATTTATTTTTCAAACCATTTTGTGTTTTAATTTCAGGGATCTATAGCTTTTACCCTGGGGAGGGAGGAGTCTTTTGACGCCCTACTTCAGATCTGGAAGTATTAGGTCTTCTTGGAGGTGTGTTTTTGTTTTTGTTTCTTGTCCTGGGGAGGGAGGAGTCCTTTGATGCCCTGCTCCAGGCCCTGAACCTTAGATTCTTGTTTCTTTTCTGTTAGTTGTCTCTCTTTTCATAAGCTCTTTTGTCTTAGGGAAGGAATGGTCTTTTGACACCTTACTTCAAGTCTAGAGCATTGTAAGTCGACACCAAGACCTTCTGTTGTATCATTATTTGTATGAACAGAGAACCAAATAAGAGGGGAAAAGGAAAAGCCCCAAAGAGGGGAGGACCAGACTTGGGGAGAAAGACTTACATCCAGCAAATTATAGCAAAAGCTGAATTAGAAGCATCCTCTCGCACAGCCATGAGACCAGGTGCGCGGAGAATAAAATCTGAGGGACAATCAGTAGATCAACCAGTGCCGTCTACAACATTCTTGGGCGATTCGACACAGCATCCTCTTCCAATAGTTGAGGAGACATCCAGCAATATACCTGACTTGGGGAACCCTATGTTGGTAATAGAAAGGGAAGAGGCTGCAAGCAGAACATCGATAGTGTCAGGCCACTCCAGCAAGGGAAAGGAGGTCATCACCGAGGCATCAAGTCATTAGGATGCAGGAGAAATAATTGTAGGGGCACTCACATCACCAAGGGACCAGGGAAGTGCTGCCAAAGCAACTTGAACCCGAGTGGTAAGGAATCCTTGGCCATCTTCGACAAAGCTTGTCGAAATACCTAGTGGTTATTGGAGGATATTTATGGTACTTACAACCTCCACTATCAATTTTTTGATCAGGGATGTGGGACCTAGCACGCCCACGAAGCCCATCCCATTAGCAACCTTACCAAACTTTCATGGGCTTATTTCAGAAGACCACGAAATTTTTTTGTTCAAGTTTGACATAGTGTGCCCAGGGTATGACTACATGATGGACGACCAGAAGTTAAAAATTTTTCCTGCCACACTAAAAGGGACAGTTGTCTGATGGTTTATCAACCTCCGAGGAAATTCTATTTCCACATGGGATGATATGCAAACAACTTTCCTGGAAAAATACCAGGATTATTTCAAATCCCGGAACATCAAAGGGGAACTTTTTAAGTTCACACAAAAATAAGATGAGAGCTTGGAAGACTGTGTGGAATGATTTAAGTACACATTACAGAGGTCAGGTCACTCTGACCTGGATATGGATATTTTGAAAATCATCCTCCTCTGGGCTTTTCGTGAGGACTCTTTGGAATTGTTAAACATCGTAAGAAAGGGAGATATATCGAAGGAAAGCTTTGACGTTATCTATGAACTATGCATCCAGTTCTTGAAGGGACTCACAAGAAACAGAGAAGGGATTCTCTCAACAAGGGTATCTAGTGGGGGTGTTATGAAGGCAGAAATCAAAAACTTGATGGATAACTTGAGAACTAATATCCTGATTACTCTCTCGACACAGATGGACAAGCTACAAGTGAAACTAAAGCAGCTGGAATTGGACAGGACCATGGCTATGTTCTGCCCAAAGTGTAGAAAGAAACATCCAGAGAGGGAATGTCCATTGAACTCCATAGAGGAACGTGAAATATGTGAATTAAATCATGCAACAAGCTCATGCCCCTCCTTGCCAGGCCTGAAAGCAGTGTTTCAAGGGACAGGAGAAGACATGGAGCAGTTGTACCTCATGGGGTCTAAAAAGCCATGGCAGCCTCGACCACCAATGGGAAATCAAGGTATGTACTCAGACCCATCTCAATATTTTAGTAATTTCAATATGAATCCTTAGTCCATGCCCTATCCACCCATGTGGCCACAATACCAGTTTTCACCTTGGCAGCAGTGGAACCCTCAAGCTGGTTCGAGCTCCCCATGGGCTCCAACTTGGCGAGGACCTTCTCCTGGGTAGTTTCCTCAGCTGATGCCACAACAACAACTCCAACTGCCCTCTAATGTGCCTCCTAGTAGTCAACCTGTTCATCCCCAACTTCCCATCCAACCTAACCCGAATCCTAATAATAAAGGAGTTCATCAAACCGACACTCTCAACCTACCTTCGTATAGCATTTCCACCGCAGAATTGTATGAAATGAATTTATGATCAGGGTGGATAGTCGATGCTCAACCTCCACCAGTTATCATTGAACAACTTGACAGTGATGGTAAAGAGTTAGAATTAATTAACAAGGAACCAAAAAAAAAATTGTAGAAATTAGGCACCTCTTGCAAAACAACATCAAGTTGAACCACCCTATCCAGAAAGACTAACTTTGAGTAAATCAAGCCCTCAAGCTGAATTCAACTTATTAGGTGAATTACAGAACTTATTTGTCAAAATTCCCCTGTTACAAGCTATGAAGGATGTACTAATATATGCAAAGACTCTTAGGGAATACTGTTCAAAGAAGCCAACAAAGAAATCCAAAGACCCCCTTACTATTCACGTCATGGGAAAATTATCAGATTTTATGATGGGAAAGTCAATGCCTGTAAAGTATGGAGATCTAGGGAACCCAATTCTGACAGTGCAAATTAATGGGATAGAAATTCCAAATGTGCTAGTAGATCTGGGTGCTACCATCAATGTTATCACCACTGAAACCATGCATACATTAGGTCTTCGTAACTTGAAGCACACACCTACAGTGTTAGAACTGGCAGATCGATCTACAGTAAAACCAGTAGGAAAGTTAGAATATGTAACAATTTCAGTGGATTCATGGCACTATCCCATAGATTTCCTAGTATTACACACACAATCTTCAGTCGGCAGCCATCCCCTGATTTTAGGTAGGCCATGGTTGGCTACTGCAGATGCTTACATTGGGTGCCATTCAGGGCACATGGTCATTTCAAATGGGCACAACACTAAGAATTTAGTGTTATACCCACCTACAGAACCAAACCCATCCACAAAACCAGCAGGTAGCAAGAAAATCTTATCCAGGAAGGAACTGAATTAGAAAATGAGAAATTAAGACCAGTCCTTACTATTGGATAGGCCCTTCATTTAAAAATTGAATCGAAGGATGATGCAATCACCTCCATTATGAAAGATCCTTGCTCCGTCTCATAACCAAATCAACAAATCCTAGAAACAATCTTAAGCTGTGAAACACAAGAAACTATTGAAACAACAGAGGTATCTGAGGAGCTACCCGTAGTTGCATCCCATGGAAGTATTCCAGTGGAATTAGAACTTGGAAAGACCCTGAACATTAACCCAGACCTATCAGAATCCCACAAGAAACAACTTTTATATATCCTTCAGAAACATAAAGAAGCCTTCACCTGGGATTATTCAGACATGAAGGGGATTCCTACTAATTTATGTACCCACCATATACATATTAATGAAGATTGCCATCCTATGAGACAGCCTCAGAGAAGGATGAACCCTGCATTGAAAAATGTTGTTAAAAACCTTCAAAAATTACTGGACATAGGTTTTATGTACCCCATTTCAGACAGCCAATGGGTTTCTCCATTAGTAATGGTCCCTAAGAAATATGGTCAATTTTGGATATGCATGGATTATAGAGAATTAAGTAAGGCAATGCAGAAAGACAATTTTCCTTTACCATTTATTGACCAAGTTCTAGACACATTGGCTGGTAAAAAGTTTTTCTCCTTCCAAGATGAATTTAGTGGGTCTAACCAAATCTAGATAGCCCATGAAGATCAGGACAAAACTACATTCACATGCCCCTGGGGAACATTTGCATACCGGGTCCTTCCTTTTGGCCTATGTAATGCACCTGCAACGTTGCAGAGGAATTGAATGAATAAACCTATTACCCCTGGTCACATTACAAGATGGCTTTTGCTACTACAAGAATTTGACATTACTATAGTAGATAAACTAGGGAAGGACAATGTGGTTGTTGATTTCCTATCTAGGACAGAAAGTGATGGTAAGAATACACCCATTGAAGATAATTTTCTAGATGAACATCTTTTTGTAGTTTTTGCTAACACTCTTTGTATGCAGATATTGCTAACTATCTAGCTATAGGGAAGTTTCCTCATCATTTGTCACATAAGGATTATAGGAATATTATTCATCATAGTACCCGATATTCATGGATGGAAGGGTACCTCTTTCATACAGGGGTTGATCAACAGATTTAGAGTTGTGTGGCAAAGGATGACATCTATAAGATATTAAAGGCTGCCAATGACATATCCTGTGGAGGACATTTTGCAGATAAGAGAAGAGGCCATAAAGTGCTGCAGATGGGATACTACTGGCCTTCCATCTTTCGTGATGCTCAGGATTATGTCCATAGATGTGATAGTTTCCAATGAATGGGACAACCTAGGAAAGCAGATGAAATGTCTCTACAGCCCGAGATAGTCCTCGAACCTTTTGACGAATGGGCCATTGATTTTGTTGGACCTTTCAATCCACCTTCTCATCAGAAAGCTCACATCTTGGTCTGCACTGATTATGTGACTAAATGGCTAGAGGCCAGAGCGGTCGCAAGAGCAACAGAGTAAGTAGTGGTAGACTTTCTTTTTGAAGAAATCTTTGCTCAATATGGTACTCCAAGGGAAATTGCGTCAGATGGAGGGGTGCAGTTGACATCTGACATGATGGGGAAGCTAATGCAGAAATATGGGGTTAAACACAGAGTGACAACCTCTTATCATCCCTAGGTGAATGGATAGGTAGAAAGTACAAACAAAATATTAGAAAATATCTTGGCAAAGACACTAGCAAGTCATCACCAGGACTGGTCTCAGAAACTTCCAAAAGCTTTATCGGCGTATAGAGCAAAATGGCGGAACACAACTGGGTTTTTTGCATTTGAGTTAGTCTATAGGAAATCCCCCTTGTTTCTAGTAGAATTCAAGATCAGCATGCTCAGAACAGCTTTGGAAGTAGGCCTAGACTTATCAGAAGCACAAAAACACCAACTAGAACAACTCAATGACTTGGACGAGATTCGATTGGTAGCTATTCAGAAAAACGCTGCTGTTCAACATCAAAGAATGAAATGGCATGATAAATTTATCAAGAGCAAGGTGTTTCACGTAGGGGATTGGGCATTACTTTACGACTCCTAGTTTAAATATTTCAAAGGCAAACTTCGCACTCATTAGATGGGACTGTATGAAGTGGATGCAGTGTTTGACAATGGAACAGTTAAACTAATTACAATATATGGGAATCATACTTCATTCTTAGTAAATGTACACCGTCTAAAGCTATACCACCGTCTAGCTTCTAGAGATGCCTTCGTCAAACATATTTATGATTCATCTCGTTTAACGGTTGTTGGTATAAAGGACACTCTCACTCCGCTCTGAAAAAAAAAACATTGTTATTACTTGTTTGTATTTTGCAGGAATAACAAAGGAATATAGCCAGGAGAAATGTAACACTCGGTGCTGTTACTCAGTTGTCGTTGTTACTCCTCCGATGTTGTTACCTTGCCAGTGCTGTTACTCTGCTGGTGCTGCTACTCAGTTGTTGCTATTACTCCACTGCTACTGTTACTCCATCGGTGTTGTTACTCAGCCGTTGCTGTTACTTCGCCGTTGCTGTTACTCTGTCGTTGTTGTTACTCCACCGTTGTTATTACTCCACCATTGTTTCTACTCTATCATTACTATTACTCTGCCAGTGTTGTTACTCTGCCATTGCCGTTACTCCACCATCGTTGTTACTCCACTGGTGTTGTTACTCAGCCATTGATGTTACTTCACCAGTGCTGTTACTCCGCTAGTGCTGTTACTTCGCCAACACCATTACACCGACATTGTTGTTACTCCACCAGTGTCGTTACTCCATCACTGCTGTTACTCCATCATTCATTTTGTTGTTACTCCACCACAAGGTAGGTCCCCAGGTATGTCTCCACTAACTTTTACGAATTTAATTAAAATATTCCAAAAGACACCAATACATGCCGCGGACAGTCGTAATTAAGTTGGGGGGGGTCCCGTCATAATAAACGACAGTGTACCAACAAAAATGCATTCATATCACATGATTCACACCAAAATAAATCTAATCATTATGGTGATTTCGTAATCACGACCCCGATGCATTGGAATTCATATTCGTACACAAAAAGTTATAACTGGTCACTTCCCCAACATGCCGCATTGAACCATTGAAAACATCCAACCATACTGCCATAACTCGCCATCATTCTCTGAGATTTCTTCAGACGTACCAGTACTGTTACCATCCTTTTTCCCAAGGCGACCATGACGTTATTACTGTTACCAATGGTTTGGGTCCCTATCATTTTCCCCTACCAGCTAACTGTATTCATCGTGCTAATCCCACCTCTATAGCGATGGGTGGACAGTTTGTGCGGCATGAGCTAGAAGACACAACAAGTGTTTCAAACAATCAGGAAGTATGGCGGGTCTTTGAAAATGCAAGTTTGGATGTCTACTTTGATAGGTTGAGGGGGTCCAACGAGGAAATTGCAGTGGAATTCACACTCAATCTGGAAGAAGAAAGTTCTCGGGTCTGTGGGATAGAAGTCCCTATTACAAAGGAAGCCATTGCAGAAGTTAGCGGGCTCCCTCAATATGGACAGAGATGGTTTTCAAGGAGAACTTCCCTCCCAGAGTTTCCTGAAGCCTTTTTGTAGGTAGGAGAAAGCATTGCTCAGAAGGGGCGAGGATATGACCGAAACTCATTACCGCATCCATGGGGAGAGGTAGCAGAGTTTGTAATAAAGTATATAACTTGCGAGGGGAGGTACTCCACTATGTTTAAATATCATCTCTGGATATTAGCTCACCTCCGATTCCCCCAAGTAGAGGCCTTCTCATTAAATGTGCCTTATTTCCTACTAAGGAGTCTTCAGCTAATGGCTTAGTCTGCTCAATGGTCGCGATAGGTGATGGCAATCATTACCCACCATATGTTGGTCCAACTACTGGTGATGAATGAAATTAGATGGATTCCAATTCTATGGGAGCTATTTCGGGATTCCAAAAAGGAGGAGATAGCAGCCGCTATGGCCACCAAAGAAGATAAACCAGATCAATGGAGAAAGAATATGGAGAAGGAGATTACTATGTTGACCAAGAGGAGCCAGAGGAGATGGCAATGGGATTCGAAGAACTTGAAGAAGAGGCTGCTCCTCAAGAGCAAGCCGTAACTACGGAACTAGTGGAAGACGGAGGAGTCGACATAGAAAGGCCCACTAGTACCATGGCTGAGGTTGTTCCACAAGAACCAACATTGACTGTAGAGCTGGCAGAGCAAATCAACAACACGACAACAGCAGAAGAGGTACCAACAGGCAAGGACGCGAGAATTGTTTGATATTGTGGCTAAACATACCCCATAAGAACTTTCTGCCACCGTGGAACCAATGGAGGAAGAAAGCCCGAATGAAGAAGAGGTCATGGACGCCCCGACCATATAACCAATGGAGGAGGATGAACCAAGATGAGAAGAGCTTGGAGCTGGAAGAATGTTGTGGATCTAACCCAGAAATAATATAGATCTGATAAGAAAATATGAGATAATGCAAATAAACCGAGAAATAATATGAAATGATTCTTTATTGATCAAACCCTTAAGGTAGGGCAACACCATACATTCACTCCTTAAGGAAGGAGAGCACTCCACAATCCATATGCTTGTTCATACAATAATACTTCTCTTCATATCTCCCATGTAGAGTCTCTAGCCTCTATATAGGCCTCATACATACAATACCATGGGTCATTACCATGGTTCCCTCATACCATCAACTAATACCATGGGCCCATTACATTATTATTAACTACTTGTGGTCCCTTACATGACATGGGTTAACCACCTTATTTATTACTATGGCCCATCCCATTATTACATTATTACCTTGGGTACCACCCTTGGTACCCCATATTATCCCCCCTAGGTATATAACATTCCACCCCCCTAAGCATGTTTCGTCCCCGAAACATGGGAAGAACAAAATAATAAGATCTACTCAAAATAGTAGTCCACTGGTACCATGCACGTGCATCTAGCCATCCAAGAGAAAGGTGAACCCTCGATCTCGCTGGTGCCTCGCTCGCTTGAGATGGAAGTTGACAGTGGCAGCTCTTCTGTGTTGATGTGTAGTGGGTGGATCGTCTCTCCTTTCTATCCATCATGTGACTACTTGGTTTCCATGATGGTTGTCTTTCGGGGTGATGTGGGTGATGATATGTTGAAGTTTTAACCCACGATGGCTTTTTCTTGACTTCACCTTGCTGTGGTGCCTGTTGTGGTGTCTTCTTTTTCAATATGACTTCAACCACTGAGCCCTCCTCTGATGTATTATCACCTGTAGCCTCTGTTTGTGTTTGATTGTTGATCATCAAAGGCTCATCATCTGACGTGTCAGTCCCTTGAACATCTTCTGCTTCAGCCTCCTTGGACTCTACCTGCTTATTAATGGAAATATCCTGTAATGTAATTTTCTTCTTTTTATACCAGAGCTTCAGGAATTTCTTCTGCACATTAATATTGTTAGTACCCACTAATTCCATCCAAGGGTATCCCAAAACAACATCCATGTTATTCATATCTAAAGCATAAAAATCACCATGAAACACATACTTATCCATAGAAAGCTTCAAATCCTTATAGATTTGAACATCCTTATCATCAACCTCTGTATGTTCAATTTTTTTTGCTGGAACTTGCAATTTCTTTTCCAAGTTGACATTTATAAGATTTTGTTTGCAACTCGGATTGATAGAGACAATGATTTTCTCCTTCTGAATCAATCCATGAACCTGCAATACAGAGATACCAGCCAAAAATAACCCTTTCGGTTCCTTAGTTTCCTTCTTTCCTGTAAAAATAAAAGCTTTTCTAGGCTGTGTGTCTGTCTGTGTGTGCTTATCCACAAGATTTGATTTACAGTCAAAGCGCTCTATAAGAGCTTTTTTGAAGGCATCCCAATTCTGAAAAGGTCCATTGCAACGTTGATGCCATTCCGCCCATTGCCATCGTTCATCATCCAGGTACTTGGTCCCCACCATAAGCTCAGTCCAATCATCTAGGATATGATTCAATCTGAAATACTGCTCCATTTGTGCTAGCCATGTTGACGTGTGAGAACCGTCAAATTTATACAAGTCCCTCGAATTCTGATCTAGGCTCGCCATCACAAAAATATTGGTGAAAAATTGAAATGGTCACAGATCCGTCAATATTGCTCAGAATCTCTATTATAACCTGTTTTTAGAAATGGAACAACCACTCTGCATCTGCCCGTGTGGTAGAAATCTTGATCCAGGCACCTGAAATTTCAGATCTGCGCTGCTACTCTCCCGCCGTCACCCAAAATTTCTGCAAAAAGAGCTGATTTTAATTCAGCGATATCTCCCTCATCCGAACTCCGATTCGACTGATTTTTTTTTTGAAATCATGTGTTTTTTCACAAAGATTCCAGATCTACAATTAGATCTTGCAGATCTGGCACCAAGACTTCTAGATCTGCGCTGCAAACTCGCTGTCCTGAAAATTGTCTGCAACCCCACTGATTTTTAAATCAGCGATATCTCCTTCATCCGGACTCCGATTCAACTGATTTTTTTTTTGAATTTGGGTATTTTTTCACAAGGAATACAGATATGTAATTAGATTCTGCAGATCTAGCACCAAAACGTACAGATCTGATCTGAAATTTCGCCACCCAAAAATCCCTGCAAAAAATAAAAAAAATACATAAAAAAAATTCTCCACGGTTTGCCCAAGAAAGTGCTCTGATACCAATTGTTGTGGATCTAACCCAGAAATAATATAGATCTGATAAGAAAATATGAGATAATGCAAATAAACCGAGAAATAATATGAAATGATTCTTTATTGATCAAACCCTTAAGGTAGGGCAACACCATACATTCACTCCTTAAGGAAGGAGAGCACTCCACAAGCCATATGCTTGTTCATACAATAATACTTCTCTTCATATCTCCCATGTGGAGTCTCTAGCCTCTATATAGGCCTCATACATACAATACCATGGGTCATTACCATGGTTCCCTCATACCATCAACTAATACCATGGGCCCATTACATTATTATTAACTACTTGTGGTCCCTTACATGACATGGGTTAACCACCTTATTTATTACTATGGCCCATCCCATTATTACATTATTACCTTGGGTACCACCCTTGGTACCCCATATTATCCCCCCTAGGTATATAACAAAGAAGCATGGAAACTATGGAGGAAGTTATAGGAGAACTAGGGCATGAGGCTAGTGCTGCTCCACAAGAACCAACGTCAACCTTGGGACCAAACACTATACAAGCAAGGAATGTGACCCAGAACAGAATTATCGAAGGCCATAATGAATATCCCTGCCAATTTTCCTTTTTCTCTTCTATTCCAAGAGGAGCCAGGGTATCTCGTTCCCCCTGGCGCACAGAAGAAGATATCACCATTCCTCTTGCTTTGAAATTTGATGAGTCGACTAGAAGAAGAGGTGTCGGAGGATTGTTGACTGTGGACTCCCAATAGGACCCTTTTGAAGGATAGCTCGGAGAAAAGGAGCCTGAAACATCACAAAGACCACAACCGGGTGGGATAGATGTTGCCTAGACGACAAGCATCTCGGAGCCTGAAAGAGAAGAAGAGGCAGATATCCTTGAGGCAAGGGAACCTAGAGGGGTTCTAGTAGAAATATTAATAGATGATCATCTCACAAGATCACCACCAGTCATAGTGATCACACAACAAAGGGAAGCAGTTGCTGGCAAAGAGGAGGGACCAAGCAAAGTGGTCCTGACGAATGAGCCAGTGGTAAGGCCGGGCGAGAAGGCCCTAAAACAAGAAATAATTGAGGAAGAGTGAGCAATGGAAGGAAACCTGACAGTCAGCATAGTAGAAGCTTTCCCAAGGGATTTACCTCTAGCTGAACCAGTTGTAGAAGCTAAAGAGGTTTCGGTTAAGCAAGAACAGGTGGAGTTGTGCAAATGATGAAGACTACTTGTCAGACAAAAATACTAGCAGCAATTTAGAGAAATAATGCTGCTCAAGATAGAGGTTAGGAAGCTGAGAAAACAGGTACATAAATTGCAGAAGCAGGTGAAGAAATACAAGTAGCAGGCCAAAAAGTCCGAAGACATAGTAGTTGAAGCAGGGACTCAGGTGGACCAGATAGCCACAACTTCTTTTACCACTCAAACAGACCCCATTAAGCAATGGTTTGAAGACTGTGAATACGCCCTAACAACCAAAGTGCAGACTTGGAAATCCACTATAGCACGATATCAAAGCGATGTAAAAATAACTCATGAATGAGCCTCTACAACCATTTTTGAATATGTGGAGCGTATCGATGTTGTGAGTTTGAGGCATGTGTAGTAGTAATTGAAGATGGAGCAGCTGGAAGGGTAAGTGGCAAAATTGAAAGCTGATAAGGAGCAGATGTTTAACTTAGCACAAGAGGTGATGGCATGTCGTTCCCCTACTTCTTGTTATTCTTTATTCTTACATGAACATTTTCTTTTCTTCTGCATGGAGAGCATCAAGAACAAAATTAGTTATGAAATAGAGGACAGTGTACAATTCCACCATATATTGAGGAGCCATGACTTGCCAACTCAGCATTCGATGTGAGAGTTTTACATGCATGGGTATCTACTACGCATAGATAGAGGATTTAACCCAGTCCCATATGTGGGAGACTTTAATTCAAGGGCTCTCACCTCTTACACTTTTAATTAGATCAGTTGGTGGAAGGTTTTTAATACATTTGAGTCCAATTAGGTTACAAAGCCCTTTATAGTAAGAGGAGAACATTAAAGTTCAATAAACACAACACCTTTTTGGGAATTGTGGGAAACAAGGAAAGAATGCTAAGTACAAAAAAATTGTGCCTTGATTTTTGTGTCAACAGTTAGTTACATTTCAATATGAAGCCGTTGATTGTTGTTAGAAAAGATGGATGATGTCACCTACAACTGTCCAGAATAGGGAATCTTTTGGAGCACCGAATTTCGTACGAGCACTCAGCAAAGTGCCAAGGTATGTGGCGTGCGTCCGAACATGTGGGGTTCGGTGGATGGGGATCCGGTTCCAGTTCCCCACCATCTGGTTGCCAGTGGAAAATTACACCCTAGCATATAATGTTCTAGGTGATTGGTGGAAGGAAATCCTCCTCTTAGAAGGTTTTAAAGTTCTAGGGACAGAGATGGCCAAAGAGTATGATCTCACTCATCTCCAGGAAGTCAACAGTCTACATAACCAAGACCTATGGAGGTGGCAAGCTGCATGAGGACATGTAGAAGGCTAATTGGGGGGAGATGTTGGGCACCAAATCGGGCTATCTTTCTGTTACATTTCCATCCCTCTTTTTGTCCTTTTTACACTTATTCATCTGTATTTACTATGCTAAATTCATGAGGTAATTACCCCTTTCCTGTCTATTGGAATATTTTATTAATGTAGTAAAGTCGTGGGGTTTTACCTATTCACAGCACTAAAACGCATGTTTGACCACAGCTTCTAGAGAACAGTTATCGATCTTTTAGCATCCCGCAACAAATCCGCAATTCACAAGAATGACCAACCATAAGGAAGTTGTGTAGCTAGAGTCGCAGATGTCCTTGAACCATTCTTGGACCATTCTCTGATCTTGTTCATTTGGTGCTAGTGCCGTTCTAAACCGATGTATATTTCTGGGTTTACGATTACTAGGTTTTAGGGGAGGATGTTGTTCTCCTTTGCTTTGTATAAAAGATAGGTTATTCCTGTAGAGGAGAGACTCCCCATCGATATTGTAATAGTTTTCTTCCAGTTAATAATATACCACTCCTTTTTCTCCTCCACTCTTTGCTATGATTAACGCAATCCTGATCAGAGAGCTGGGCCCACTCTTTTGATCAGGTGCTGTATAGTTCCTATTGTGTGTCATTTATCGTTCACGGTTGCTGTTGCAGATTGTTAATTCTTGTAATTTCTTTTCTTGAGTACTATAGTTAATTTTGGTTTTATGGCAATGATTTGAGTATTAATCATGAACCCTTAGTCAGTGATGGGTGGTAACCTTGCCCCTGCATATACTTTGCGTGTTTCCTTGAAAAGGATACGCACCCGGATTGATAAATTAATGTAGGAAAAAGGTTGAATAGATTGTTCATACCTGGACACCAACAGATGTCCTACCGATGCATTCTGCAGTAAAATTACCCAAGTGTGTCCCTCTGTGAAAAGGGAAAGCTAAGGTACCAAAGGACTTGGATGCCACAAAGAGTGCACTACAGACCCTGCCCCTCGCTTATGGAATTACCTTTGAGGGGCCGCTCCTAGGCCGTGTGCTGACCATAAAATTTAAGGATTGGGACCTGATGGACAGCGAGAAGTTCTTGCACTTAGAGATGGAAAACCTGATGAAAAAAAATATAGAGGGGCCAGTGATCACATTAGAGCTGTAAAAATGGTTGCGTGGTGTGGAGAAGTCTGGGTTCCTTCATCTGCGATGGATACCACATTTTCACCGTGCACCTATATCTACTTTCGTCATCATGCAGCTACTTTGCCTAGTGCATGATGGGTACTTATGGCTGGAGGAGGCTATTCCTATCATGGCCGATCTCATCCATAGAATTTCTCGGCTTCCCTATAAGGGAAAGGACCCCACGACAATAGTAGGAAAAAGTAGTGATTTGGCTCTCACGGAAGCCATGAAGACCAAATACAAGCTGGAAAAGAAAAGGAGGTTTTATGCCATTTCCAGTATCAAGGATAAAGTAGTGCACGTAGCTACCCAACTCCTGGTCGACAAGTTAATGAGGAAATGTTGCGCCGATGAAGTACCAGCGCCGGTGATTTCATTGGCTGAACAGTGCGTGGAGGGGGTCCAGTTCAACTGGGCTGAGTTCCTTTACGAAGAGATTTTGATCAACTCTAAGGAGGCCCATGAGCAGGGTAAGACCTTCCACTATGCATGGTTTCTCTTATCCATTTTGCTGGTAGTAGGAGAACTGCTGGAGGACAGTCAGTTCCCGAGCATTGAATGTGACCTGCCAGAGTTCGTGAAGTATACTTTGCTCTGGGCTACCAAGGACGTGAAAAGGATTCGCGAGACCAAGGTTTTTTGGCTGCTCATGGAGGCAAGCATCTAGATGTGGATTAATAGGAGGTCGCGCCTATCCCCACAGTGCACAACAGTTTGTAGAGCTTTGCAGATTTCAAAGCAGACATACACAATATTTACATCAGGGCACGAAAGCATCCGGCACAGCAGTGGACAAAGCTCCCATTCATAGCCACTGACAACATAATCTTCGTAGTGTTAGAGACATGGCCTCCTCAGTGGCGCATCTCTGATTTGGCGAAATTGGAAAAGGTGGTAGCACAACGAAGGAAGGATGAGGCCAAGTTGTGCATCACATAGCTAGCCGAGAAAAGGCGTAATGAAAAAGTGGTAGTTGAGGTAGCCATGAAGAAGAAGAAGGCTGTCGAAGCAGCAACAGTAGTGCAAACAACAGAGACCACAGCAATGCAGGTAGAGGAGGGCCAAGAAGTGTCTACAAGATAGGAGGTGGAGGACACGAACCGTGCAGAAGAATGCACGGACCCAGAAACCACTTCGACCCAGCTTAAATGGCCATGCATCACTAAAATATCAGGTCCACAGAAAAAGGTCAAGGCTTCAAAGCTGGCCATAGACCTGATCACCTTAACTGAAGGTGATCTATATGATGTCAGTGAGATAATTCACAATGTCACCAAGGAAGTGCTCTAAGAAGTTATGACGGAGTAGCAGTCTGTGTTGGGGGCCCTAAGGGCGCAACTGCAGGAACTACAAGTGTGGCCCCCATCGGAAGACACCTTGTCCACCTATGTCACGGTGGGCACATCAACAATAGAACAGATGCTACACATGAGGACGACCAATACCATAGTGTTACTAGAAGGCATGCTAGCAGCAGCGAATGAGATCGATAGAGCTATTTTTGGTAGGATTAAGGTACTTGGCCTTAATTTGGATTCTCTTCTATAAGAAACATTGTACCAATTGCAGGATGGGATAACAACAGAGCTTTGCACTAGGGAGGGTCGTGCGATACAGGTTCTGAGTGAGCAAAAGATAAATATCGATCAACTTAGCCTATAATGAGATGACCTGCTGTCATAGAATCATGGGTTTAAATAGGTGGTAGACGACGCTTGTAGAAGCGTCCCGGAACTGGCCATCTAGTAGATCTACTAGTAGTAGAGTAGATCCACAGGTCGGCGAACGACGTCCGCGAGGCCAGAGAAAAAACAACAAAGATTCAGCTGGAGCTGAATTTTCAAATCACTGAGCTACGGTTGAAGGCACAGCCTTTCACTTCCTTGGAAGTTAGAGGTTAGTGTGCTCACGCTATCCAAATAGGTTTGGAAGAAATTAGATAGGTGGTGCAAGACTGTACTGGTATGTTGTACCAAGCCTTTGGATTCCTCACATCCTTGCAGGAGGATCCCAACATACAGCGCCTAGAAATAGAGGTGTGCAAACTCGAGGAGCAGTACGACAATGTTCGAGGAACTACGCAGATAGTCATACTCACTAAACGGCTCACAAAGATGTAGCAAGCAAGGGTACTGAAAGAGCAGGTGGATGCTACGAGACAACAAGAGGTAGTTCTTAAAGCGTGCATCTAGCCATAGATTAATGAAGCCTTAACCATCATGGGAGAGATTGAAGGCAAGATCACAAAGATGCAGGGGCTATACATGCTAAGGCAGGGATTTGATCCTCATAAAGAAGCATCGGAAGAGCGCATGCAACAGGTCCAACAAACCACAGAGCAGTGCATTGCAGACCTCTAAGTAGCAAAGAACCAGCGCGAGGGACTCTACGCCAAGATCGCCATGCCGACAGAATGACTCGAGGGCGAGTCACAATGTTTGTGTTGGGGGCTTGTTAGGCATGGAATGCCACCCCCACAACATGTTTTGGGGCTCAAAGCCCAAGTTTGGGTCAAATGTTATTATAAGACTTCATGAATTGTGGGGGCAAAGCGTGAAGTGTATGATTTAGTCATAGGGTTGTCTGCCCTAAGTTTTGTAATGTAATGTAATGTCGGCTGACCCATGGTTCATGGACCATGGGATTGTATAAATAGAGCGAGGCTCTAAGTTGTTGGAGAATCATTTAAGAAATGGAGTTTTGATGGGGAATTGTGTTGGATCTGTAAAGTATTAGGACGTAGTAGTAGGAAGAGGATCTGTAGTTGAATGCACAGAGGCCTAGTAGAGTCTGCAGCTGAGTGTGCAGACCCTTGCAGTTGAGTGCGCAGGGTGGAGTCGTGTCTGTAATGAAGCAAGAAGAAATAATAAAGAATTTTGATTCCAAATATTGTGTATCTGTTCTTATGTTACTTTCTATGTCTTTATATGATTTTTTTTATCGCGCACACTTATATGAATGCTGTACACTGTTAAGTATAATTGGGCTCATACAGATAATCTAAGTTATTAATTAATATCTGTTTAAGGGTAAGGAATTCAGGTAATAGAACAGATCGCACCTCGAGTAGGGTTTCCTAAAGCCAGCATCGCAGGTTGCGAGGGACTGATAACTACGTGTAGCGACATGCAGGTATGGTCAAAAAGAAAACCGCCAAAAACCATCAGACATCTCTAGGGTGCGGAAACCTAGTTCCAGCACCCTCCCATACTACTTCGAGTGAGACATCTGTCCATGCTCTATGGGATATTTCTGAAAGGGCCAGTAGTACTGGGTTTTTTTTGGCTAAATCATCTCTGAACCTGGTCAAGCCTGTACAATCCAACATGGAAGTAGGAGAAGGAGAGGTAAATGATGGACACATAATAGGAGGAGGAGAAGAAATACCACCATTCAGTGGTAGAGGAGATAGAAAGCCTCCTCCTAGAGTTGGTAGGGTGGAAGAGGAGGAAGAGGAAATGGTGGAGATAACAATGAAGATGAATATTGCTTTGGATTTCCTATTAAAGATATTGACACAACCGATACTATGAAAAACATTTCTCCATCCGTTCTTCCCAAATTCCATGGTATGAGGACATTGCAGGATCCGAAAACATTTATCTTTGAATTTCAAGTATCATGTAGATCTTATGATTATTTTCTTGATGCTCAAATTTGACTTTTTTTCGGGCTACATTGAAAGATGGGGCTCCCAAATGGTTTATGCATTTAGGAACTAATTCTATAAGGAAATGGTATGATATGAAAATATTATTCTTCGAAAAATATAAGGATTATTGTATACATCATGACCTTAGAGAAGAGATTTTTAAAATGACTCAAAAGGAAGATGAAAGCATTGAGGATTTAATAGAGATATTTACATATAATGCTAAAAGTCCCAAATTGCATGATTTAAGAATTGGTACATTAAAAAGTCTCTTACTTAGAACTAGAAGGGATGAATGGATTGAACTTCCTAACATTATGGGTAAATGAGATGTGTCACAAGTATCATTTGAAGATATTTGTGGACTATGAAAACGTATATCAAGAGGAAAGACAAAATATCGCAAGAATCCCATAGATCCATTTATGTCACGAGTAAGTAGGTGTGCATTAGGAATGATAATGTGAGAAGAACTTTGTAATTTTGAGATAAATTTAAAACTAATATTCTTGGTAATCTTAGTAAACAAATTGATATGATGAGAATGCAAAACAAGAAAAAAGTTGCAAATGTTTCCTTATCTATATTTTTCCCTAGATATATAAAGAAACATTCATTACGATAATGTCCTCTTGACAATATTAAAATGTGTGATATATTTGTGCAAAAACTCATGCTACAAAGGATTGCCCTTTAATACAAGGATTACAAGTTGTTTTCCAAGAAGAATATGGAGCAATTGAAACTCTAGAAAAACTTTGTTATGTTTCTCCTATAAGGCCACGGAAACCTCACCAACTAGGTATGGTACAAGGGCCTAATACAAAATTTCAATCTTATGCACAACCTCAGAATAATTGGAACACACCTCCACCTTAGAAAACATAACCATCCCAACCTCAAAATTCATATTGGTCACAAGGATGGAAAGGTTAATATAATAGAAATAGATAAAACCCTCAATATTTCCAACAATATCCTCAATATCAACCTTAATATTACTCTCCAACTGAACCTCCACATCCTCCCAAATCTCAATTCCATCGCTAATTCACCACAAGTCAACCTCTTTCATTACCGCCTACTTGCTTTCCTCAAAGACCAAAATAGTTACCTGCACAACCACTCTCGAATCCCAATAAAAAAACACCTCAACAACCCACATACAATGTTGAAGTCCAAATTTTCAAAATTATATGATAGCTCCACTACCTCTAAATGATATTAATCTTAGTCTAGGATATTTTTACCAAAGAAAACACCTCATGTTGTCATTCAGGAATATAAAGAGGATAAGCCTCCTAAAAATGAGGAGAATCCTCAAAAGGAAGATATACTAAAGAAATAGATCACAATTAAATAATGTCAACTCCTACAACTCCTCTAGCATTAAAATCCCTTTTCTTCAATAAATAATGGGAATTCCTATTTTTGCAAAAATAATAAAGGAGTTGTGTATTACAAAACTTGGATGAAAAAAAATAAAAATAGAAAGAGTGCAACTCATAGGGAAAATTGTAGGAATTATGATGGGAAAGTCTACAATTGAAAAATAATTAGATCCAGGAAGTCCCAATATAAGGATGCAAATCAATAATGTTGAGATATCAAATACATTAATTGACTTAGGTGAAATATAATTTTCATGAGGAATAATACTATGGAAGAATTAAAATTAACTCATCCTCAATATAATCCTACTATATTGCAATTAGTGGACCTGTCTATTATCAAACCAAAAGGTATGTTAAGGGATGTATTAGTATCCCTAGATTCATGGCAGTATAGAATTGATTTCATGATTTTAACTCTAAGGACTAATATAGGAGGTCATCCATTGATATTTGGTAGGACATGGTTAGTCATTGATGATGCATGTATTAGTTGTAGGTATGGTAAGTTGTTTATTTATGATGGAAATTCAACGAAATTTTTGACATTATGTCCATAAACAAGAGCAATAATTGAAATAGAGAATAGAAAATGGATTGAGCATGATGATGAACATTATGAAAATATTCAACTTGTTTTAACTATCTCACAAAACAATAAGGAAAATAAATTAATGAATATAATGAATAATCATGACTTTTGCTCATATTGTGAATAAAATTATTGTGTGCATATTGTTGGGCCACTAATTTGTCATGATTACTATCACTTTTTAACGTCTATTTCATAAAATTCTACAATTCTTTATTGTGTTATTTATCGTAATCTATCATATAATTCCATTTTATAGTTATTTATGACCTTGTGAGTAAATAATACTTGTTCTCCTTTATTTTTAATAAATTAGTGATTATTATGCATGATTTTACCAATGATGATTTATTAACGAGTATTTTTATAACATCACTCATTATTTAAGCCTCCAAGATGTGTCCCAAATTGCAAATTTCATCTCCAACTCATAATCAAATATTCCAACTCAAAAATTCAATGTGATAAAAAATCATTGTTTTGTGATGGAGGTTTCGGGCAAATGAAGATGAATCCTGCAATTCTGACACATGGGTTTTCTGCACAACATACCAAGTTAGTTTCCAATGGGAAGATTTCGAAAATTTGGTTTGGATTGGGAGAAACACAAGGTTCTTCGAAGTTCCTTTTTTCAAGTTTGCTATTGCGGTCGTTTTTCAAATTCTTCCAATTGCAATACCAGATTTGACTTGTTCCAGTTGAATCACGATGGAGAGATATTTCAGATGTGACCTTTTTGATAAAAAAAAAAATTGACAATCCAAATTTGTAATGGAAATCAGTTTCAAATCATTTTAGTTGTAATTTCCCTTTTCTCTGTGTGTATTTCAATAAAAGCAGAGATCAAAGAGAGAGGGGGGAGAGGATGAACAACTGAGGAATTTGAGGCAAAGCTAAGAACTTCATTATGTTGTAATTATTTCTCTCATATGTTTTAATGAAGGAAGTCATCCATTGAATTCTACATCTGTTATTTGTAATCCGATCTGAGTTATTTCTTAAGGTAGAACTGAGTCTTTGGCAGTTGGGCCCACTAGCTTAGAAAAGGTGCTACTATTATTTATGTGTTTGTTCCTTCGAATTTCAATTCTTATTACTTAAAGCAACTTTCCTTTTTAATAATGTAATTTGTTAGTTGCTGCATTTTCTAGATTTGTTGTTTCCTACAATGTCTAAATCTCATTTAATTTACTTCTCTAGATTAACTTTTGAATTATGTTGGGTCAAATAGGTTAAATTTCCAATTTTGCAAGGTATGGTTTAATTCAACATTGACTTAATTCATGTGATTATCATAATTCTTTTCATGTCATTCACTTTCTCTTTTTAAATTTAGTATTGCTTTCCAAGTTTTACATTTTATTTCTTGTCAAATGAGATTGATAGTGTATAACATAATCATGTAGAACCAGTGTTAGTTGTTGGCATTTTCTTGCATATATTTTTCCAATTTCCTTAAATTAAAAAGATGCTCATCAAGTTCACAATTAATGTCTAGGTGATTAGTTTTGTTTTTATTAAGAAATTAATTTCCTCAACATTTTGGCGTTGGTGTTGGGGATGCAGTCAATTAGCACTACCTCACTAATATATGGTTGCCAATGCATACCTGACTTCATGAGAGATGGATATTGAAGACAGAATGTAAGAACCTATGCACACATCCTAGGGAATGAATGATTGGTCTACCCTCAGTAATTAGGCTTAGGTCATATAGCATGCACTGCTAGAAGTGCGGATTTTAGAAGTAGAATTTTGAAAAGAAAACAATATCATGATTCCACTCAAATGGTGATGTAAGAACCACCCATTTCACTAACCAATTGACAGGAACATTCGAAGGAGGATCCCGAAAGCATAAAAATTATAAAAATTTCTAGGGTACTAAATCTACGAATTTTAAGAATACAGAAAGTAGTCAACCGAGTAAACAACCTCGAGGAAATAAGAAAAAGACTAGGTGGCAAGTAGATAATAAGATGATGGAAGCATCCAACAACCCAATCAATGATAAATATCCCTTTTATAATGTTTGGGTTCTGGGCGACCTCATTATTATAAGAATTTCCTTCAGTGTAATCAACCTGACCAAGTTGCTAATATAAAAGGGGCATATACAATTGGAGAGGTGTCAAGGAGCATGCCCTGGATCAAAGCTACATTGGAAGATCAACAAGATGATTGTAAAACTACTATGATAGAGTTGGAAGGTAAGTTAACTACTCAGTCCCAAGGTAGTAAAAAAATGTTGTTTGTAAACACATAAATTTAGAAATCCTTGGTTGGTGCAACTAGCTACAAGCGATAAGAGAAGGGAAAACACCAAAGTCCCAAATATTTTCTATTGAAATAGGTGGTTAGATTACAAAAATATATTTGAATATATTACCTTTAGGGTCATATGAATTGTTGATTTGAATATAATAGTTAGAGAGTCATTGGTCCTTTGTAATTTGTAAGGACAAGTCCATCAGCTATCTTGTTGATGATGACACTCAGCAAGAAGTATGAGGAGTTAAAAATCATATAAGGTTACGTCCCATCATTGCCTCCCATTTCAATAAATGTATTAGGAAAGGTTGTATGATTTATGTTTTCTAGGTTAGGTATTCCAATTCCAAAGAGAAATTGCTACTTTAGACAACATTCTAGTAATTCAGGAATTTCTTGATGTATTTGCTAAACATATTTAGGGGTTTCCTCCGAAGTGAGATATTGATTTTACTATTGAGATAATTCTTGGGACAACACCAGTGTTCAAAGCCACTTACGATGTGAGTATTCTAGAGTTAACCAAACTCAAGATGTAATTACAGGAATTACTCAATAAAGGATGTATTCACCCTAGTCTGTCACCTTGGAGAGCCTCAAGATTGTTTGTAAGAAAAAAGGATGGAATGTTGTGGCTGTGTATTGACTACGGGAAACTTAAAAACTTAACTGTTAAAAATAAGTACCCCGTGTCATGAATTGATGACCTATTTGGTCAGGTCAAAGGTGCAACAATTTTCTCAAAGATTAATTTATGGTTCGAATATCATCAAATTTGGTTCAATGGAAGGGTATTTTCAAAACAGCCTTTTGAACTCGATACAACCACTATGACTTTGTAGTCCTACCCTTTGGACTCACTAAAACACCCATAACATTCATGAGTTTGATGCATCGTATTTTCCATCCTTTCTTGGGTAAATTTATTTTGGACTTTGTAGATGATATTTTGATTTATTCAAAGTCACTAGAAGAAGATAAGGAGCACTTACAAATAGTATTACAAACACTAAGTGATCATCAACTGTATGCGAAGTTTAGTAAGTGTGATTTTTATAAAGATCAAATTCATTATTTGGGACATGTTATTACAGCTCAGGGTATAACAGTCGATCATAAAAAATTCAGGACAATTATGGTGTGGCCAATTCCTAAAAACATGGTTGATATATGATCCTTTATGAGATTAGCAGGGTATTAGCACCATTTTATTGATATTTTTTCTCGAATTGCATATCCCATCACCTCCTTACAAAAGAAGGGAAATATTTTTAATTGGACCAATTGAACAATTAAAACATTTATTAACTACTAACACTATACTAATAATTAATGACCCTAATAAGGAATTTGTCGTCTGCAATGATGCGAGTGTGGAGGGCGTGGGGGAGGTATTAACACAAGGGGGAGGTATTAACACAACTTTCCTTGCCTTTCAATTTTTTTTTTTGATGTTAATAGATCATAAGAGTTTAAAAAGTTATTTGAAGTAGCCTAATTTAAATGCTCGGAAAGTAAGGTGGAATTATTTCCTGAGTGAATTTGAATTTGAAATTAAGCATTTGAAATGTATGGAAAATTGTGTTGTTGACACATTAAGTAGAAGAAATCGTTGTGTTTATGAACTATGTTAGAACCAAATAGAATTTAAATTTCTCGGGTAGATTAAAGATGATGCCCAACAAGACTCTGAATATAAATTCCTGTGGAAGCAAGTGGATAGGAAGGAAAGACAATGAAATTATGACTTAAATAAAGATCAAATGTTAACATTCAAGAAAAGAATATATGCGCTAACCCGAAATTCAGTTAAACAAATGATTTTAGGCGAGTTTCGTAGAATCCCTTCCCATGCCCATCCAGGGTATTAGAAAATTCTATAATGAAATGTTTTCAGCCATCAAACCAAATTATGTTTGGCAAGGAACGCACAAGGATATTGTTGAATATTTGAAAAAATGCATTGAACGTCAGCAAGTTAAAGTTGAACGTCAACAGTTGGCTAGTCGTCTTCAACCCATACCCATACCGAAAAGGAAATGGGAGGTTATTACACTTGAATTTACTAATGGGACGCCTAAATCAAGGGAGAATAATGAATTATATCAGAAAAATATGTAAAATTTACATCTGCATTTTTGAGAACATTATTCACTAGATTGTGTGTGGAAATACATTTCACAGACTCACGGGAAAACTGAACGTGTGAACCAGGTTTTGGAGGACATGCTTCGAGTGTATGTCACGTAGAAACCCATCAAATGGGAGGATTATTTATACCTCGTGGAGTTTTCTTATAATAGTGGATATCACAAGTCTTTAAAAATGAGTCATTTTGAGGTACTCTATAGAAGAAGGTGTGGAACACCTGTGAATTGGAGCAATCCTTAGAACAAGTTAATATTGGGACCATAAACGCAGGAATAAATGGAGTAAACAGTAAAGAAGGTTCAACAAAATTTGAAAGTTTCCCAAGATAGGCAAAAAAAATACGCTTATCGGAAAACAGCATTTCAAGAATTTAAAGTTGGGGGCCATTTTTATGTGTGAATTAAACCCAAGAAGACTACACTCAGATGGGTTAGTTGCATGAAGCTTGCCCCTCTTTTTTGTGGTCCTTTTGAGATACTTTAAAGAATTGGACCAGTGGATTGCAGACTAGCCTTACCATGACATTTAATGGTTCATAATGTGTTTCACGTTTCATTGTTAAAAAAATATGTGTATGACCCTAAACATGTAATTCATTGGAATAACATCTAAGTAAAGAATATTGTTCCTTCTTTTTCTTTAAGAAAAAGGAAAATATAATTTTTTGTTATTGTGATAAGTTATTATGGATAAATTGTGACTATGTAACAAGTCAAACTAGATGGAGATTTCTTGGTAGAACCTCAATGCATCCTTGAATAGAGATAAATAATAGTACGGAGACGACGCATCAGCCACGTTAAAGTGAAATGGAAGCACTTCAGCGTGGAAGAGGCCACTTGGGAAGATGGAGAATTAATGCCGGAATCATACCCATAATTGTTCAGGGGATTGGATAAAAACATCGACGATAGTGTTTTGCTCGATAGGGGGAATATGTAACACCCCATTGTTGAATTAATTACTAGGTAGATAAATACTTTTATCCATCATAACTTTGTAGACTTTTCATGAGTTACTAAAATGATTGAAAAGAGGATTTTTTTTTTAAACTATGTGTGAGAAAGACATAGGTCATGGTTTTCAACAAAAGAAAATAAAAAAAGAATAACAAAGAAATATATATATATATATATATATATATATATATATATATATATATATATATATATTTCTTTATTATTTTCGAGACAATTGGAATCAATGAGGGCACCTTCCTTCCTCTCCTTCTTAGAGAGAAAAAGGGACTCTTAAGGGATTGGGAGGGATGAGGGAGAGGGGAATAGTTGGAGAAAAAAGCCATAACTTGTCACAAAAAGGATAGAAACAAAACTCTACCCAGGGGAGGTGTTCTTGAGTTGAAGAAGAAATTTAGTGGAACCCTCAAACTGAATCCAAGGTACAGTACTAGACTAGACTAGGGGTCCTAAGGTTCAGATATCAGTTACCAAGAGTTGGAAAGTCCTTCCTTCATTGTCTGGAAAAAAGCTTGGGGGGGAGGGGGGATACATGACATAATCGCCAGTCTCAAGGTTGGGTGGCGAGACCTTTTGGAATTTACAGAAACAGATAAGTACCTCTATGAAAGAAAATAGAAGAACAAACATTTTTTCTTGATTGCTCATTTTATTGTTGTAGGAAAGAGGAAGTTAAGGATAATTTGTGTGTTTCTTAGTTTTCTTTATATTTTACTATCAGATTGTATAATCTGTGAAAGAGGGAAAACTATTAGAGGACCCTGGAAAAGAGAAGAAAAAGAATAAGATAATCCTTCTAAAGCACCAAATGTAGAATGAAACTAAATGTAAAATCAGAGTATAAAATATATTCTCTTTTTTTTATAATACTAGATCATAATGGTAAAATAACTATTTGTGATAAAGGGCACATAGTAAGAAGGAAAGGTCTTTAACAGTTTCACCCTTTTCAACAATCTCCAAAAAATTACCGAATCTTAAGGGATTGGGTGCCTCGAGGGAAAACTACTAATCACCTTTAGGAATAAGGATTCTACACGAGAAATTTTCCTATCGACATCGGTAACATAAAACTAAAACCCTTATTTTTAAACAATTTTTTGAACTTTGAAATTATTACAATTTGGTACATGAGAAAACTTTATGCTTAAGGTAATCGACTTCATTTAGCAAAAAATAAATTACATCACCAGTACATGGAAACATATAATCAAACTACAAAGAAACACTTCTTAGAAACATTTATAAATTCTAAGAGGTCCAATCCATAAGAATAATGTCCAATAGGCACGCGAGTGCATGTTGTAATGGTTGGGGCGGTCGGTTTGCACACTCCCCCGTTTCAATCCGTGGAGCTGCGCTTGCTGCAGCATATTCAAATTCATGGAGTATTCTCCGGTGATGGAGATTAATTAACGATGTGATTCTGACACGTATATGTAATATATCTAGAAAAAAGAGGGCCCATAATGCTTCTGAAGAGAACTAGCCACTCCCATTTAAAAAAAGAATAATGTCCAAGAGAACCAGAAATACTGATTTATTTAAATAAAAAATAAATATATATGAATAGAATTTGTCTCTCTTAAGTACGATGCAAGATTGCAGATTTGTTCTACAAAGAAGTTCAGAAAAACCTAAACACAATTTAAAAAAAGACGGCTCACATAATTCCAAAATATCGTTAAACACCATATTTTCAAAGCATTTCTTTAAAGGCATGCCGAAAAGAATGGGGAAAACCTAGATGAGTTAAGATCTTAGAAACCCTCTCAGAAGCTGGAAATACGAACCCAATTGGGCGATAAGGGTCAGCAAACCCTGAAATAGGAGTTTACGCCAACCTTAACGGATTCATAAATTTCTTAGAACATTTCAATTCCTCAATGAATAGGTGGAAAAACTCTATACCTGTTAAAGGGGAACCAGAAACCATGACTCGGCTTGCGAAGTTCGCCCAGCCTGTCAACAAGAGCAGAAGGGAGGAAATTTGAGTAAAAGTCTAGCAGTGAGAATGTTAACCCTATGCCAATATGGAGCATAGAGTAACGTAGAATTCTTTAGCTTTTCAAAGTTGCAGTCAGCGAGTTGGCGATTCTCCCTTCATGCAAATACAAAGCCCTATTATTACAAGGTAGGCTATCAGAGGACAAGTCTGTGTTATCCAAGGGAGCGGAATGCAAATTGTAAGAACCTACACCATATCAAATGAAGAAGCTTGAGTTATGGAGTTGCAGACGACGATGAGAAGAACCGAGAATCAACACTGTAACTCAAAAGAAAATTTACCTTCTTACTGCCAAGGAAGCGAATAGTTAAAGTCAGAGACAATTTGCCAGGTTGAAGAGCAGGTTTGTGGCCGTCGACCGAGTGGAATGACGGTTTGGACGAAGGTTAGGGTAGGTTCATTACCCCAACCACGGAGGAACAGATCTGAGCCATCCACGAAGCCCTCGTCATGTGATGGAGAGCAGGCCAAATGTGAGTCGATTACAATCGACGCCTAAAGGTTCGAGAAGCTTCCTTCTTATACATTATTTCACCAAACCAATAATATATGTATCACTCAAACAACATTTTCCTGCTATGTTCCTTGAATAAATCCATACAGATCAAAATCAAATAATAAGTACCTATGTAATGCTATGCGACATTATGAATGAAAACATC
Source organism: Pinus tabuliformis (assembly GCA_031772625.1). Classification (NCBI taxonomy): domain Eukaryota; kingdom Viridiplantae; phylum Streptophyta; class Pinopsida; order Pinales; family Pinaceae; genus Pinus; species Pinus tabuliformis. Next base: position 1,393,702,951 of record CM062820.1, read on the forward strand.
AAAGTGGTTTGATGTTGAACACAGTGCCAAATTCATAATATATATATATATATATATAATTATGAGAAATCACCCATATGAGTGTACTCTGTTTTGAATGTCCAAAGAAACTTAAGCAATGTGAAAAAAAAAAAAAAAAATCAACTATTAGTTCACTCGTATAGAAAAGTAATCGGAGCTTATGTAAAAAGGGAAAAAAAAAATTGTTTATGCTTTGATGCCTTTTATGGGTTAGAGGTTGTTATATAGGTTACACCATTTCATTTATATGTTAAATTAAACCTTCACTTAAATATTAAATCATAATATGTATGGAGAAAATAATAATATTCATGAAAAAAAACCTAAAAATAGATACACCAAAATCAAAATAGTAATCACGACTTGATTTCAAGTTAATTACTAATATAAAACTAAATTACGATAATTAACATCAGTATCTCTAACATTATTGATATTTTTTGTATTCAAGTTTTTGTGATCGAGAAAGAATTAAGCAAAGTTTTTCTGCAGAAATCACATCAGAGAAATTTTTGGCTGATGGGTGAAGTGTGGTTCATCATGAGGAAGAGATGAAGAGGCAGAACATGGCAAAGGCTTAAATAAATAGAGAGCAATGTAGAGACATAATTTCAAGTAACTTAAATTATGATATTAATTTATTAATATATTAAAAGCAAATATTATTAAGTAACCAGTATATTTACAGCTATCATTTGAAAAATAATATTTAAATAATGATATTAGTTTATTAATTTATTAAAAAAATATTAATAAGTAAGAGCTATATTAATATTTAAATTGTGATATTAGTTTATTAATTTATTAAAAACAAATATTAATTAGTAACCACTATATTAAACAACTAGTTTTTGAGAAATAATATTTAAAATAATTTATTAAAAAAATCATAGTCAAACTCTAAACAACGAAGGAAATAAAAAAATTTAAAAATGAGTCACGACCCTAATCGAGATCATTTGATAAATAAAATAATTAATGGAAATAAAATAAACTAAATTAAAAATAATTAATGGAAAAAAAACAAATATATACACATGCGAAAATAAATATATATATATAAATAAAAAATAAAAATAATATATATATATATATATATATTCAAAGAAAAGTAATTAATAAATAAATGAGGATCAACAATAAAATATGGGGTTGAGGCACATTAAATAAATATTAAAAATACTAAAAAAAGTTAAGAACTAATACATAAAAAAATACTAAGGATCAAGAAAATAAACTCTAATTAAGAATAAATCAACAACAAATATTATAAAAAGGATGTCAATACTTACATAGAAAAACAAACAAAATAAATTCCAAAGAGAAACCTAAAAAATTAGGAGGACACTACAGGGACCCAACTTCTACTAATATTCCAACCATCATCTATATTCAAATTATTGGGTCTTTTTTCAATTTCTAAGACTTCCCACAATTTAAGATGATGGAGATGACTACCCGTAACAACAACAATGAAATGTGTTTCTTATTTATTTTTGTGAAAAAACCTGTGAACAGTTTTGAAACCAAGGTTTCGGACTAGGTTAGTGAGTCCATCATCAGGGCAATGAGATTTATATTTTGAGAAGAGAGAGCGTGAAAATTGAGGAGCTTATTAATAGTTATTGATTTTTTTTTGTCTTCTTTAATAGTCGACTTATTTTATTTATTTATTTATATAAGTATTTATTTTATTTATTATTTATTATTATTATTTATTTATTTAGTTTTATTTTACTATATTATTATTTATTTATCATATTTTATTTATTTATTTATTTATTATTTTAATTAATTCATTAATTATTATTATTATTATTATTATTACTTATTTTATTTTATTTTATTTTTATTTTCATTTTTATTTTTATTTTGTTTATTAATTTTTATTTTTATTTTTATTTTTATTTTTATTTTTATTTTTATTTATTTATTTTATTTATTTATTTTTTAATTATTTATTATTTATTTATTTATTTATTATTATTATTATTATTTTATATTAATTGATTAATTTATTTATTTTATGTTTAAGATCCTTTGCTATATGTTAATTGTTTTTACTAGAATGTATATAATTTTAAGGTAATATTTTTGAAGGATTTTTTTTTTTTTAATATATATATGTTAACTTATTTGTTATGTGATTTTGTTAAATTTATTTATTTAATGGAGAGTTAGATAGGGTAGGTTACAAATATTTATTTATTAATTAATTAATTTTATTTATTTATTAATATTAATATTATTATTATTATTATTTATTTATTAATTTTATTTTATTATTTTATTATTATTATTATTATTATTATTTTTTTAATTAATGAATGTGCGTAAATCTGTGTCTATTTCTTTTTTATTTTATTTAATAGGGGTTTCAAGTGTTACTTAATTTTAGTCCGTCGTCTCTATTCATGTTGTTGGAGGATTTTTTTATTTCAATTGCTTCTTTCAACCTTCTTTTTAAATAATGGTCTTCCTTGTGAATTAATTTTGCTTGTTCCATGCAAATATAGTGTGAGGAAGAACATGCATGCTCTGCTAGACCTGATTTTTCTGACCTATTTCTTGAAATATCATTAATATGTTCTTTTAACCTAATGCCAAAGGATCTCCCTGTTTCACCTATATATACCTTGCCACATGAGCAGGGAACCAAGTATACTCCTTTGTGATTTTTTGGGTCTATTCGGTCTTTGGCAGAATCTAGCATGTTTTTTATGGTGTTAGGGGGTGTAAAGGCAACCATAATGTTATGCTTGGTGAGAATTCTGGCGATTTTGTCTGTGGTTCCTTTTATATAGGGTAAGGAGATTGTAGGGTTTTCAATAGATTTTCTTTTTTGGTTATTGGTTGTGGATTCTTTAATTATTTTTTGGATAATGTTTTTCTGATAGCCATTGTTTATAAAGATCTTATAGAGATGGTTAAATTTTTCTTCTACATGTTCAGAGATCCTTAGATTTATTTACAATGCTCTGCTAAAGAAAACTAGCCATCCTCATTTACTAGCAATAAGATTTACCAACTCATATAAAAAGAAAAAGAATTACAGTTCATCATTTCAGGCTTTCTTTAACAAAGAGAGAAATTTACATGTGCGAGCATCGATCTTGCTAAGTGAAATCGTCATCAACAGGTTGGGCCGTAAGGTTCTCACACACACATAACTAGAAAACAGTGACAGTCTAAGGATTATATAATAAATTTAATAAATTTGAATCACCACCATGACAGTATGAGGACTATAGAGAGACCGAAAGCAAAGTTGAAACTCTCACGGGTCGATTGCAGAGCTTATATATTACATTAACAATGATGGTAAATCAAAGGTGCCTTAATTAAATGATGCAGAGTGCCCTGAGAATTTAATAAACTATATGTATAGCCATTGTGGAGTTAATTAATTATTATTTTCACCACATTAACAACAATGGTAAATCAAAGGTGTATTAATTAAATCATGCAGAGTGCCCTTAAAATTTAATAAACCATACGTATAGCCATTGTGGAGTTAATTAATTATGATTTTCACCATAAATTGTGTAGTTAATTAATTATGATTTTCACCATAAAAACATTTGAACGGGTATTATTAATATGTCATTTATTTATGTTAAGAGGGTGAGGCCCCGTTGTTGATGTTAGGGTTGTATGCTAGCTTGTAAAGCCATGTGGCATTTAAAATTTTATGATTTTTTAATTTGAAGTTTTATTAACATTAACCTAGAGCTTGATATGTGTAGAGACTGATAGGTTCACATATATATATATATATATATCCAGAAAACATTGACAGTCTAAGGATTTGTAGAGATACGGAAAGCGAAATTGGAACACTCATGGGTCTACAAAATTCGCTAACACATCCGAGGTAACCCGAAAGCGAAGTTGGAACACTCATGGGTCTACACAATTCGCTAACACATCCGAGGTAACCCTTAAGCGAAGAACAGTAAGAACCCAAGTGAAAAATCTGTAGGATATAGTCACTCGGATTCTGCCCGCAAAGAGTTGAGGCATGGAATTTGGTGTGGGAACCTGCAAGAGATAGATATGGATATATATAACCAGAAAATAGTGATAGTCTAAGGACTGTAGAATAAATTTAATAGATTTAAAAATTTAAATCACCTCTACCGTCAGATTAGAAATCGAGCCATGAACGACTAAGGTTAATCCACTTGGGCATGTGGATATTAGAAGTTGCCAGTTGGAAGCTCTTCTGGAATATTCCAGCGGGTATCAAGGAAGAAGTTGCGACAACCGAGGTCCATTGCAGAACTTAAATATTACCTTAACAATGATGGTAAATCAAAGGTTCCTTAATTAAATCATGTAGAGTGCCCTAACAATTTAATAAACTATATGTATAACTGTTGTGGAGTTAATTAATTATGATTTTCACCATAAAAACATTTGAACGAGTATTATTAATGTGTCATTTATTGATGTTAAGAGGGTGAGGCCCCGCTGTTGATGTTAGGGCTATATGCTAGCTTGTAAAGCCATGTGGCATTTAAAATTTAATGATTTTTTAATTTGAAGTTTTATTAACATTAACCTAAAGCTTGATATGCGTAGAGAATAATAGGTTCTCACACATATATATAACCAGAAAACAATGATAGTTTAAAGGTTGTAGAATAAATTTAATAAATTTAAATCACGATAGTGACAGTCCAAGGATTGTAGAAGGACCGAAATCGAAGTTGGAACCCTAACAGGTCTGCGCAATTCGGTAACAGATATGAGGTACCCCTTAAACGAATAATAGTAAAAACGAAGTGAAAAATATGTAGGATATAGTCCCTCAGACTCTCCCCGGAATGAGTTACAACAGGGAAACTGCTCTGGGAACCCTCAAGACATGAAAAAAAATTGGAGCTTCGTCTCGGAAGCCATAGAATAGGCATCAAACAAAAACCAGTAAGTAGTTGGGGCATACCTAATGAACCCTCAAGACATGAAAAAAAATTGGAGCTTCGTCTCGGAAGCCATAGAATAGGCATCAGACAAAAACCAGTAAGTAGTTGGGGCATACCTAATGAACACAACTGGGATGAAGAGATCGTCCACAGGTTGGGTTGCAAGGTTCACACACACATATAACCCGAAAGCAGTGGCAGTCTAAGGACTGTAGAATAAATTTAAATCACCTATGTCATCGGATTAATCCACTTGGGCTGATGGACATTGGCAGTTGTTTGTTGGAAGCTCCTCTGGAATGTTCCAACAGGTATAAAACTATCTTGATATGGAGGGCTTAAGGGCGGAGTACAGGAAACCGAGGTCAATTGCAGAAATTAAATATTACATTAACAACGATGGTAAATCAAACGTGACTTAATTAAATCATTCAAAGTGTGCTAACAATTTGATAAAGTATATGTACAGCCATTGTGGAGTTAATTAATTATGATTTTCACCCTAAAAGCATTTGATAGAATATTATTAATGTTTTATTTATTTATGTTATGGGGGTGAGGCCCCGCTATTGATGTTAGGGTTGTATTCTAGCTTGTAAAGCCACATGGCATTTAAAATTTGAAGTTTTATTAACATTAACCTAGACCTTGATAGAGATCTATAGTTTTGAAAATCAACTTTATATTACATATAAACAAACCCTAACGTAATTACTATTTCATTGCATAAAAAATGTATTAAAACTAGATATTAACATTAAGCTAGCCCATCTAAAAATCAAATATTTATTTTCGTAATGAAAACTATAAACTCGGAATTAAATACGAATCTAACTAAGAAATTTATGCATAACTCGACTGCGTATTTCCTAGATTCATTACATAAGTCTCTATTTACTGGCAATAAGACAAATTCCTTAAAAAAAAGAATTGCAGTTCATCATTTCAGGCTTTCTTTAACAAAGTGGTAAATTATACATGTTCGAACATCAATCTTGTTGACCGAAACCCTCGTCCAGAGGTTGGGTCGCAAGGTACACACACATAAAACCAGAAAACAGTGACAAGACTGTACAATAAATTTAATAAATTTAAATCACCACAGTGACAGTCTAAGGACTGTAGAGAGATGGAGAGCGAATTTGGAATCCTCATGGGTTTTCACAATTCGTTAACACATCTGAGCTAAGGAAGAACAATGAAAACCCAAGTAAAAAATATGCAGGATATAGTCCCTTGGACTCTGCCGGGAAAGATCTACAACAAGGAATCTGTTTTCATAACCTACAAGAGATAAAAAAAAATTGGGGCTCCGTCTCAAAAGTCGTAAGACAGGCACCAGACAAAAACCACTAAGTAGTTGGGCATACCTGTTGAACGCGGATGGGTTGAATATGAAGCTTAAAAGCTCCTCTTGTGGAACTGGAAAGACCTGGCGAGTACAAGGATTCGCATCAGAATTAAATCTAGAAAGTATTTAGGATAACTAAACGAACATGGGATTTGTTGCAGATAAATATATTTTTAGTTACCAAAGGAAACACCACACATCCCACTGGGTTTTTCGTATATGACCATGAAATTCATTATAATTCTTTGGGTTTTAATGGCATACATATCTACATGGGTCTGTTGTACATTAACTTGTTTGATACCTAGTGGATTTTGTGGCTTTTGTAGTGTCCTGTTTTGGATTCCATCACATGCAAATTGTTGTCACAGAAATTGGCATGGATATAATTTTTAAAATCTATTAAATGTAATGGACCATTTTTTTAAATAGAATTTTCTTATATATAAAATAATGTTATAAATAGTAATGAAAAATTTATTAGAATTGTAATAATGTGAATATGGAAGAACTTATTAGAATTGGAATAATATGAAATACCTAGAAAATTATTAAAATTTTATTTTTCTTTAATTTGAAGTTTTATGAATTTTTTACTTCAGCACCTAATTTTGTTAAAATTTTAAATGTTAAATTTTAGTGGGTGTTAGAAGAATTTGAAATTTTTAGTAGAATGTGTTTATTTTTTAATTATTGACTTTTAAGATGCACTATTTGAAATGATTAGTCTACTATTGAAGTGCATAGGAACAAATTATTTTTCACATTAAAATAATGGATGAATTGTGTTGCTATTGTGATTGATACATTTTTTTTTTCTTCGAAGTACACAAGGGGAGTTTTCCGTTGTTGCGAGCAAAGGTTGTTGCTTTTGGTATGGATGTTTCTATTTGGAAATTTCTCCCCTTTGAGATTATTGATCTTCTCTTTCATTGGGTTCCTTTGTTGGCCTTGATGAAATTGAAGTTGGTTTTTAGAGAATGGTGTCTTGTTTTGGAAAACCCACTTTTCCTTACGGCTTGTGATCGATGTCGTGAAAAAGAGTTAGGATTTATTTATTTCTCTTCTTTTTTCCCCATCATTTATTTCTAGCATCATAACTTAACAATAGTGGTCACTTGTCTACAATGGTATTTCCTTTTCTTCATTATGTATACATAAATGAATGTACAGTGGGACCAATAATTATGTTATGCATGCGTGGAAGTTATTTGCATAGAAAAAATTATTTCATGGTGAACCCTCTTACAAAAACATTTAGAAATGTTGGAGTTATTAGTGTTGGGGAGAAAGGATTCTTCTCTTCATTTAAAAAATGTAGTCCAAGAAATTATGAATGGGTGTTTTTGAAACATGTTTGTAAAAGCATGGACTCACATTTTCTTATTTGCATTAGTGTTGACAATGTTTGGAAGAGGAAGAAGCTTCCATAAAGTGATGTAAGTCCACCAAAGGAGACTATCTTCCTTAAAGAAAATTTTTATTCGGGATATCTAAAGAAAGATTATGAATAATAACCTACTTATGGTTACACTATTTACTTGTTGGAAATGAACAAAAGCAATTGGGGTTATTCATTTGTTCTTATTGTTGACATATAACATATGTCATTAGGATTATACAGGAATCGATTTGTTTGTGTTCTTAATAATGGTGGCACATCTGTTTGGTCACTTCAAAAGATAAAGAATTTTGAATTTGGTTAACTATTGAAAGAGAAAAGTTTGGAATATTTTGAAGATGATTGGGGAAACAGATGGTCATTGCTTGAATTTGTACCTTTGGATATAAATAGTAAATGCAAAGGTTAACTACCTTTGCCCATAGTTGGAGAAAAAATCATTATGCTCAGTTGGTCTAGGGTGCAGTTAAAGTTGTATAATTTAGTGAATAGATTGTGAAAAACAATAATCGTTGATGGATTATCCATGCTTGAAGCATCATGCTTCTATTTACAAATAGTTTAAGGTTTTGATGATGTGATTGAAAATGGAATTTTTTTTTTCTTATTCCTAATCTAGATTATATTATTGAGATACCTTCACTACCCGTGGATGTATTGAATTAGCATTTCAAGGATTACCATGTTTCTTTTGCATATTAGTGAACAACACATGTATGTTTAATGTTTTTAAATATGTTTTTGAACATCATTGTAATTGATGTTTTGAAATAATATTAAGAACAAAGCCTCATGTTTCTATCTACAATTGGTTGTCGATTTTGATGATGTGATTAAAAATGTAAATGTATTTTTGGTTATTCACAATGCAAATTCTATTCTTGACATGGTTGCACTATGTATGAATGTATTAAACTAGAGTTTGAGGGTTTTTATATTGGAATTCAGTTTGTATTCTATTTTTTGCTAAAGCAAGAGATGTTCTTTCTATATCATTAAGCCAAAAATATTTTACATAGTTTACAACCATCCACCAGGCATTGTGGACTCAAGACAAGAGTGCCAACCGCCTAGGGCATGTTCCCCCAACTCAATACATATAACCTTCAAAACCTTTGGAATACAAACCATATTTGTGCTGAAAGAATGGCATGACTTTTGAAATCCATGCAATTACCCACGCCATCGCTCACCAAACCTACCTCTTTAATCGTGACTGTCCAATCCACTTTCTCCATCCAACGGCGGAGGAGAAAATCGCTCCGAGAAGGTGCACGGTACTTAACCCACCGGCCCCACAAAACTGCACAATCATTCCTGATCATTGATCCATACCTCGAAATCCAATGGATGATAGAGATATCACTCTGCTCCAGGGTACTAATCTTTAGTGTGCGATGAGGGCAGTTTACAATCCCGGCCCGCCGCCACGTGTCTGACGCTATATGGATTGCTCCCAAATCACAAAAACTACTTCCTGCTTGAGAGAGGAGCAATCAATCAAATACCACTCGGTGAGCGTTTTGTCTCTCGAAGAGGGGAATAAGGTGTAATATGGCTACCAATAAAGAATGGATTCCTGTCCTTCACCTTCTTGCCCGTATTCCTAAACCCGAAACCAAAATTAGTGCTGATACTTTCCTCTGGGCGACCACCCACTAAACTGAGAAACCCATCCACCAAACAACAGAGATTTTTGAAGTTGAAATTACCCATGCTGCTGAGGCCGACCGAGGCCTGCCTCTCACCAAAGACCTGTCTGACCAAAATTAGTGAAACATACAGAGACCAAATCATAGAGATCTTTCGGGAATAAGGTGTAATATGGCTACCAATAAAGAATGGATTCATGTCCTTCGCCTTCTTGCCCGTATTCCTGAACCCGAAACCAAAATTAGTGCTGATACTTTCCTCTGGACGACCACCCACTAAACTGAGAAACCCATCCACCAAACAACAAAGATTTTTGAAGTTGAAATTACCCATGCTGCTGAGGCCGACCGAGGCCTGCCTCTCACTAAAGACCTGTCTGACCAAAATTAGTGAAACATACAGAGACCAAATCATAGAGATCTTTCTTATATAGCTTTTTTCAATACAGTTCTCTATCCTCTTATGCTTGGTTGTGACAGAGTACTTTAAGACTACCCTGAGGCACTACTTGCCACCCCATTGAAACTCTGTGTTCATTACAGTTCACACCTTGGTTTTCCAGTATATCCGCTAGTTTGTTTTTCTTTCTATGTACGTGGTTGAATCTTACCGTGCGTAGTCCCTGAAGGTGACCCTGAATTCTTTGGAATACCTAGATTAATCTCCAGTGATTTGAGACTTTCTCCAACTGTGTTCCACAACTAATTCTTTTGACCGAGTTAATGACTAACTCAGAGTCAGCTTCTATAATCACATTTAGGTAGTTGTTTTGCTTTAGAAATTCTAAACATTGCTCTAGAGCCATTAATTCTACCATGTTTTTGGTGGCTTTTCCTAAATGACAATGGAAAAGGATGAGAATTCTCCCATCATCATCTCACAGAACCCCTCCAAAACCCGCAGTTTCTGGGTTGCCTTTTGAAGCTCCATCTATGTTGTATTTCAAAAAACCTTTCGAGGGAGGATGTCAGAACTCCTTTTTAGTTTCCTTTAGGATAAATTTCCTGTCCATTCCTTGTGGAATGAGCCCCTGCATGCCCCACTGCCTGAGAATTCTCTTTTGAGCCTTTGAGGGAGGGTTATTGGGGAGATTCCTCACTATGGTGCCAATAGTTTCCTTAAGTTGTTTTAAGATCTGCTCAAATAGGTGAAGAGATGGATTCTTTTCATTTTTGAATATTCTCTTATTTCTTTCTTTCCAGACATTCCATATATTGAAGCTTGGCATGAAAGCCCAAGCATAGTTAAGAACTTCATTATCTGAAAATTTTCTTCTCCAACGGCTGAGGGTGTTAATGATACTCTCTTTGTCCCCGTCGGTCTTTTGGAAAATGGTGGCAAATGTATCCCATAACCTAGAAGTGAAAGTGTAGCTATTGAGAAGATATTCCATTGTCTCCTCTTGGGTTTCACAGAGCTGGCATCTGGAAGGCCCTAGAATACCCCTTTTCCGAATATTGTCCCAAGTCAAGATCTTGTTGTGATGTAGCAGCCACATGAAGAGTTTAATCTCCATCCATCCCTGGTGTCTCCATAGGTTTTTCCAGATTCTGTCCGGAGCTTGGGACTCCAGCTCAAGGAGAATACTTTTAGCCTCTTTAATATTAAAGATGCCTTCTTTATTATTGCCCCATATTAGTTGGTCCTACCCCCCCCCCCCCCCCCCCCATTACTAAAATCATTCTTTGTTCCAATATTCTCATGAGTGCCTCTACTTTTGTTATCAGGGGCCTATCATCCTTGCAGTCTATGTTTCTCCAAGTTCTCCATTTTCCTGAATTGTTGGTGTGATCCCAAAAATCTTTTACTTTTATTAATCCTTGGTTATCTGTCTCATGCTTAAGGCCCAAAAAGTCCTCTTTTAACAGTGTTGGTACTTGTTTCCATTTATCCTCCTAGAATAGTGCTAGATCACCCTCTCTGATTTCCCAAAAATTGTTTCTTTGTACTAAGCCTTTGTTCTGCTAGGCCTTGTTCCAGATGGACGAGCCCCTTATATTTCCAGACATCCTTATGAGATCAGTATGTCACCAAGAGCTGGAATATTTTTCTTTCCAAATACTTGCCCATTGAGCCTTTGGATCTTTAACCCAATGCCACCATAGTTTGGCCCCTAGAATGTTGCTAAGAATCTCCCAATCATCCAAGCCTGGGCCCCCTAAGTTCTTTGGTTTACAGATATTTTCCCAAGAGACTAAGGCCCATTTCTTTCTTGACTCCTCCTTGCCCTAGAGAAAGTCTCTTTGGATGTTTCTAAATTGTTGCAATACCCCTTTTGATGCTGGGAGAGCTAATAGCATGAAAACCAGGATAGATTGGAGCACAGTATTTGTTAGCACCAATCTACCCGCCATATTTAAAGATCTGAAGGTCCATTTCCTGAATTTATCCTACATCTTATTGATCAACGATCCCTAAATGCTCTTATGCAAAGGCTTTGCAGTTAGAGGCACTCCCAAATACTTATAAGGGAGGGAATCCCTTTGAAGGCCTAGAGTTCTAGAGATGTTTCTCTAAATAGCAATATTGGTATTAAAGAAAAATATTTTTGATTTGGAAAGATTAACTTCCATACCTGTAGCCATGGAAAAGTCATTCCATATTTTTTTGAACGCTAAAGCCTCCTTGACTGTGGGGATACCCTGTAACAAGGTGTCATCTACAAATTGTTGATGAGTCAAAACCTATCCATTCTCCGTTAGTTGAAGTCCCTAGATTTTGCTTGTTACTCTAGCATGCTTGATAGAATGACCAAGTCCTTCCATCCTGAGGATGAAGAGAAGGGATGAGATTGGATCTCCCTGTCTGAGGCCTCTTGAAGGAAGAAAAATCTTAAAGGGAGAGCCATTAACCAGGATTGTAAAGCTAGGAGAAGATATGAGGGCCATGACCCATCTGACCCAGTTATGATCAAAACTGAATGCGATAAGAACTTTCCTAATGTAGGTCCAACTCACTTTGTCATATGCTTTGGCTATGTCCAGTTGCATGATCATTCCAGCTTTCCTCTTGCTAGTTAACGAGTGGACCACCTCATGAGCTTGAATGATATTGTCTAGAATCTATCTACCTTCTACATAACCGAATTGTTCCCTCGATACTAGAGAAGGAAGCATAGGTTTGAGTCTATTGGCCACTACCTTGGATATTATCTTGTAGACCACATTGCATAAAGCAATGGGTCTATACCTTTCTGGTATTTGAGCATTGTCCTGTTTGGGTATCAAGGAGACGAAGGAGGTATTGAGCACCTTCAAAATAGTTTTGTTCAACCTAGAATCCTCCACAACACTCAAAATATCATGTTTAACAATATTTCAGCAGGCTTTAAAGAAATCCACATTGAAGCCATCGGGGCTCGGTGCTTCGCCATTCTGCATATCTTTGACGACCTCACTGACCTCCTTTTCAGTCACTGGTCTATTAAGGTTTAAATTGTCCGCTCTTGTTATATACCTAGGGGGGATAATATGGGGTACCAAGGGAGGTACCCAAGGTAATAATGTAATAATGGGATGGGCCATAGTAATAAATAAGGTGGTTAACCCATGTCATGTAACGGACCACAAGTAGTTAATAATAATGTAATGGGCCCATGGTATTAGTTGATGGTATGAGGGAACCATGGTAATGACCCATGGTATTGTATGTATGAGGCCTATATAGAGGCTAGAGACTCCACATGGAGAGATATGAAGAGAAGTATTATTATATGAACAAGCATATGGCTTGTGGAGTGTTCTCCTTCCTTAAGGAGTGAATGTATGGTGTTGCCCTACCTTAAGGGTTTGATCTATAAAGAATCATTTCATATTATTTCTGGGTATATTTGCATTGTCTTATGTTTTGATATCAGATCTATAATATTTTTGGATCAGATCTACAACAATTGGTATCAGAGCTCTTTCTTGAGCAAACCGTGGAGAAATTTTTTTTTTTCATTTTTGTAGGGTTTCTTGGGTGGCGAATTTGCAGATCAGATCTGTACATTTTGGTGCAAGATATGTAGAATCTAATTGCAGATCTGTATTCCTTGTGAAAAAATACCCAAATTCAAAAAAAAAATCAGTTGAATCGGAGTCCGGATGAAGGAGATATCGCTGATCTAAAAATCAGTAGGGTTGCAGACAATTTTTAGGGCAGCGAGTTTTGCGGCGCAGATCTAGAATTGTTGGTGCAAGATCTAAAAGATCTAATTGTATATCTGGAATCTTTGTGAAAAAACACATGATTTCAAAAAAAAAATCAGTCGAATCGGAGTCCGGATGAGGGAGATATCGCTGATTTAAAATCAGCTCTTTTTGCAGAAATTTTGGGTGACGCCGGGAGAGTAGCAGCGCAGATCTAAAATTCTAGTGTCTGAATCTGGATTTCTATCACATGGGCAGATGCAGAATGGTTCTTCCATTTCTAAAAACAGGTTATAATAGGGATTCTGAGCAATATTGACGGATCTGAGACCATTTCAATTTTTCGCCAATATTTTTGTGATGGCGGGCCTATATCGCTTTGAACAGGAAGACTCTTTTCTGGGTCATCTCACTAAGCTCCGACAGACTGGTACAGTGGAGGAATATATTACCGCTTTTGAAGCCTTAGCCTTCCGCACTAAGGGTCTCCCAGATACATTCTTCAAGGAATGTTTTATCAACGGTCTTAAAGAAGCCATCAAAGCTCAAGTTCTACTTCACAACCCTCCCACGTGGAAGGAGGCTTGTGAGGTAGCTCTTCAAGTCACATTGCCTAGCAAAGATTTTATTTTTACAGAAAAGAAGGAAACCATGAAACCTAAAGGGTTATTTCCTACTGGTATATCCTTATTGCAGATTCATGGATTGATTCAGAAGGAGAAAATCGTTGTGTCTATAAATCCTAGTTGCAAGCAAAATCTTATCAGTGTTAATTTGGCAAAAAGATTGCAAATTCTAGCAAAACAAATTGAACATACACAGGTTGATGATAAGGATGTTCAAATCTATAAGGATCTGAAGCTTTCTATGGATAAGTATGTGTTTCATGGTGATTTTTATGCTTCAGAAATGGATAATATGGATGTTGTTTTGGGATATCCTTGGATGGAATCCGTGGGTACTATCAATATTAATGTGCAGAAGAAATTCCTGAAGCTATGGTATAAAAAGAAGAAAATTACACTACAGGATATTTCCATCCATAAACAGGTAGAGCACATGGAGGCTGAAGCAGAAGAGGTTCAAGGGACTGACATATCAGATGATGAGCCTTTGATGATCGACAATCAAACACAAACAGAGGCTGCAGAAGAAAAGGTTCCACGTGATGATACATCAAACGAGGGCTCAGTGGTTGAAGTCATATTGGAAAAGAAGACACCACAACGGGCACCACAGCAGGGTGAAGTAAATAAAAAGCCATCATGGGTTAAAACTTCAACATATCATCACCCACATCACCCCGCAAGACAACCATCAAGATGGCAACCAATTAGCCACATGGACAGCAACCCCCGCACGACAGATCGAGAGGAGCAAAGATCCACCTACTACACATCCACACAAAAGAGCTACCACAGTCAACTTCCATCTCAAGTGAGCGAGGCACCAGCGAGATCGAGGGTTCACCTTTCTCTTGGATGGCTAGATGCACGTGCATGGTATCAGTGGACTACTCTTTTGAGTAGATCTTACTATTTATGTTCTTCCCATGTTTCGGGGACGAAACATGCTTAGGGGGGTGGAATGTTATATACCTAGGGGGGATAATATGGGGTACCAAGGGAGGTACCCAAGGTAATAATGTAATAATGGGATGGGCCATAGTAATAAATAAGGTGGTTAACCCATGTCATGTAAGGGACCACAAGTAGTTAATAATAATGTAATGGGCCCATGGTATTAGTTGATGGTATGAGGGAACCATGGTAATGACCCATGGTATTGTATGTATGAGGCCTATATAGAGGCTAGAGACTCCACATGGAGAGATATGAAGAGAAGTATTATTGTATGAACAAGCATATGGCTTGTGGAGTGTTCTCCTTCCTTAAGGAGTGAATGTATGGTGTTGCCCTACCTTAAGGGTTTGATCTATAAAGAATCATTTCATATTATTTCTGGGTATATTTGCATTGTCTTATGTTTTGATATCAGATCTATAATATTTTTGGATCAGATCTACAACATCTCTAGACACCAGCTTAGGAATATGTCTGGTCAAGTCCCTAATGTAGTGTTCTCTTTTTGGGTTGTTTTCCTAAGCTATGCCTCAGAACTGCTAGATCAACACAGCTTCTATGTCCTCATGGGATTGATGAATCTACCCATCCTCGTTCTTTATCGAAGAGATCCTGTTGTGAGCTCTATTGGCCATGGTGGATCTGTGGAAAAATCTGGTATTGCATTCTCCCTCTTTTATCCATTGAACTCTGGACTTTTGTCTCCAAAATATTTCCTCTTATTTACACAAGTTATCCCAGTCTTGATGATGTTTCTCAACTTGATCATTTTTGTCTTTATCAAAGCCTTCCTTGATCATGACTTGGTTGAGTTCCTAATTATTTTCAATAGATTTCTTTCCAACAAAAATGTTGTCAAATTCATTCTTGTTCCAATCTTTAAGTCTCATCTTCATGTGCTTTAATATTTTGTGTAGAAGGAACATTCTTGTTCCCTGAATCTGCAAATCTTCTACCCACCATTTTTCAATATTTCTCATAAATTCTGGCTATGAAAGCCATATATTCTCAAATCTAAAAGGTCTATTCCGAGGGGCCTTTATGCCCTGAATATCCATTTGAACTGTCCAGTGATCTGAGCCTCCAAAGGGAAGAACCCTCATTATTATTTCCTTATCTATTAGCATAAGGTCCTCAGAGATTATGAATTTGTCTAACTTGGAGGCTACATGAGACTCTCCTCCTCTTTTATTATTCCATGTAAAGTAAGCATTGTCTGTCTCCATGTCAACTAGCTTCATATTATCTCTAAAGGTTTGAAAGGCCAAAGAGTCTTTATTTAGAGCTTTGATTCCCCCTTTTTTCTCTGAAAGTGATTTGATCATATTAAAGTCCCCTCCCATAATCCAAGGTATCCCTGCATGTCTATCCCTAAGATCCACAAGGGATTCTACAAACCAGAGTTTTTCATCTATCTTTTTTGGGCCATAAACATTCGTGACTAGATAGGTTTCCCTATCTCCAATAGGCTAAATGACCACTGATAAATAATTCCTAGATGCCTCAGCATCTATTATGCCTATTCTTTGAAGATTCCAGAGAGTGAGAATACCTCCTGCTAAATTCTCTGCTTTAACTTCTAGAATCTAAAATCTACTGAGCCATTTGCTATGTATTTGTCTTAACTTTTGAATGGAACATTTTGTTTCCTGGATAAAAATGATATTCGGAGCCTCGTGTTTCAGTCTATTACTAATAATACTCTATTTTCTTTTACTGCCTAGACCTCTAATATCCCAAGATGTAAACCTCATATTTAAAGATTAGTAAAGGAATAGCTAGCTAGATATTTCATCTCACCTGAGTCTATCATGAGATTTTCACATTCCATCAATAGCTCATTCTGCTTTTTACTACCTCTTTTCTTTCCTGGGTTTCTAGCTGCTAATCTCGAAGTCATTTTTATCATTTTCACTCCTTCATTGCTCTACCTGCCAATTTTTCCCCCCTCCAAACCCTTAGCTTGAGTTCTCCATAAACACAACTGTTCTATTCTATTGAACTCTTCTTGAGGTAATGATTCTACCCCCCCGGTTGTTCCCTGAATTAAGAGCCCTTCTAGATCTAGGTTTTCTCTGTCAAGAATCTCCTAAAGCTCATGCTCCTCCAGTTCCATCTCACTTTAGGTCATTTCCTAATCCATCTTCGGTTCTGTATCACTCATCATGATCTCTTTCTGTTTATCATTTTCCTGTGTTTGTTCCCTGTTTTCTTCTTTCTCCTTCTCCCCAAGGCTTCCTTCCCTTGTTTGATCTTCTGCTTTTAATTCTTCATCCGCTTCAAGAACTTGGAACTGGTTCCATCTAACCTATTGTCCTTCCTTTTGTTGTTTCTTTGGCCCTTTTTTATTGCCATTTCCTTTATGTACCAGTTTGTGAAAACTATCAGTGTCTTTCATTGTATTATTTTTGCTCTTGTTGTCTGCTTTACTGAGAGGGAAATCTCTGAGTAGGTTCCCATGTTCATGGCATCTATGACACCTAAACAGAATGTGATCGTAGTCTACTATTTGTACCCATTCTTCATCAAAAATTTCCAGGATTACTTCATCTGGAAGAGCTCCAGATAAATCCATCTCCACACATATCCTTGCAAAGGAGGTGTATTTTCCCCTTCTTGTGGCTTCAGAAGCTTTAAAAAATCGACCTAATTTATTGCCTATGGCAGCTAACGATTCAGTCTGACCCCTTCTAGGACCGAAGTAAAAGTTTCACGCTTCGTTACAAAGTTCATCATCCATAGCCTCATATAAATACTTGCTATTGTGTAGAAGTAGGGCCCTCCTTCAAACACTCTATTTTTATCTTCGATGTTTGTGAACACCACCGTGAAGAAACCCTTTGACTGAAGATGTAGATCAATACTCCCTTTAGGTTTCCAGTGGTATTTGATCCATGTTTGTAAAGATTTTTCAGTGGTCCATAATCCCATGAATTTACAGATGATTGCATAGGTGCGCATGTGATCCCTATGTGCCTGCAACACTGGATCATTTAATACCACTCTGGGTGTGATTTCAGCTTTGGGTTTACAAGGTCTCTTTTGTCTTTTGTCTTTTGTTCCCTGTTTTTTTTCATCTTCCTCCTTGTCTTTTGTGCTATTATTCTCCTTCATTTTGGTACCTTCTATCTCTTTTCCCATGTTTCTTCTTCCTTTCTCAATGGTATCTCTGCCATTTTCTAGATGTTTCTTGCCCTTATTGGCCACAGCTTCCTTGTATGAGGGAGTGGAGCTCCTTCCTCTGCGATTTTCCATGGAAAAGACCTCTGTAGCAATCTAAAACCCTAGCTGTTTTCTATTTTCTCCCATTTTTCCGGTTCAAACTCAAGCCAGAATTCAGTTCGTATTCATTTGTTTTTAAATTCCAGAATTTGTTGTATCGGTTATGTTTAGGGGGAACATTTTTCCATTTGTTCCAATTTTGTCGTGGGAAACATAATTTCTCAAATATTTCTTGTTTGCACTTTTGTTAGTTTTTGGTTTTTTAAATATTGAAGAGTATGTATTACCATCAAACAAAATTATTAAATGGCTTTTCAGCTGACACTAACTTTATCCTAGAGATGTTAAGTGAAATAAGAAACAAGAGTGGTGAAGAAAGACCTCGCTTTGGTGGTACATGACAACAATCAAATGTGTCAGTGATATCAGCAGAATAAGGAAGTCATTAAAGCATGCAAAAGAGTTGAGTCTCAATAAAAGAAGAGAGATTTAGCAAATGACGAAGAAGGAGGACCTATAAATCATAAGTACAAAAGAGGTGTGATTTTCTGTAGTGAATATTTTATTTAGATGGTCATTTCATTCGATGTTTATGATCTGAAAGAAGTTATTTTTTTGAAGGTTTACAAACTTTTGTCTTTTCTGGGAACAATGTGTTTTGAAAGAGAGTGTTGATATGAACGACAATGTTATTTTATATGAAAACAATGCAAAAAAATGCAATTTTTGAAGTTGATGAGAACTGTAGGAATGAATAGTTTCCTCAAATGGTTGAAAAATTTGGAGACTCTATTCGTGAAGAGGGTTAGTCGTTTCCTAGCAGCAACTATATTGTTAATATAGTTATCGCTAGTGAATCTGTATGTAAGGTGTTTCTTGAAAAAATGTAGGGAGTTCAATTTTTTTTTTTTTGTATTTCTTTTCTTGTCCATTTGAAGTTTTTACTGTTGTATATTTTTTCCATATCTTTTTTTCCAGAATAGTGTCAGAATGGATACTAACTGTGAAATAGATTCTGAAGAAGTCAAACATTTATTTCTTCCTAAATGCAAGGGTCAGCGACCAACTTGTCAAACTTCATGAAATGATGAAACATATGCTTTGAGTAATCGTAAGTTTAGAAACTTTCATCTTTATGTGGGAGAAATTTTTTTTTACATGTTTGTTTTTTGTGTTGTTGATTTTCTCAAAATTTTGGTGTTATTCCATATATCTTTTGATATGTTGTATGTTTTGGAACATTGTGTTTACATAGGGATGCTTCTTAAAGATCATAACCTTGGCAATTGTGGAAATGTTGGAAGAAATGTTATAAGGGAATATAGGGAATCTAAGTCTAGGGAAGAGGTTTTTGCTTGTGATTTTTTTGGTGATAGTAATATGCTTTCTAGAATGGTTGATAATTTTGTTTCGTCTGTTGGAAATGTTCGGATCAATATTTATCGATGTAGCTCTATAGGGAATATTGTTGAAGCGAAAGAACGTGGGGATAATTTTCCTCTTGGCGGAGCACAAGTGTGTAATGCATATTTAATTTGGAAGGTTTAGTGCTTCTCAATGTCAAATTTATATTATTTTACAAATTGATTTCTTAATCTTTTTTGCAAAATTTTGTCCAAGTAAATAGTGGCCGAGAAACAAATTTGCAAGAAATGCAAGAAATATCAGTTCTGTGACTTCCACATGAATGATGAAACATTGAGGAAAATGTAAATTGTTTTTGGTTTCATTAACAAAATTGATTTATTTTGTAGATATTTTATTCTTACAAAGTTCATTTGTCTTTCTTCCAAGCAGAATTTGGTTAGGCGTAATGAATAGAGAAGAACGATTTCCCATTATGTTATGGAAATAAATGATAAAACCAATACTTGAGTTCAATGAGTTGTTTCACATCATCACCAACTTGGAATGGTGTGTCAAAAAGAAAATGAAAGTGTTCCCTATCATTTTAGTTAACAAAAGGTTGATGTGCATAAAACATTTCATTCGAGTATTGATACATTGTCTATTGTGCATATATGCCATGTATGTAATGAATTTTATCTTGGTATACAAGTTATGAGATTATATCAGGGTCCCATTTGTAAAATATGTAATTGTGAGAAAGGTGCTCATCGCTTTTCTCACTTTAACAACATGGATTAAGTTGAGCAGCCTCACATTCTAAAATTTTAGATACAAGTTGAAGAGATGCTGATAGCGTGGATAAGTCTAATATTGCAAGTGATGCATGCTCATGGTGGTAAATAAAAATATAGTGGCCACACGATATGTTTTCCACAAGATATTTATTTAATTGCGAAGAAGCTTCAACGATGTGTTGAAGAATTATATTTTTTTATTGTAAGAAGGCGAGGTGTTCAACCTAAATGTTATGAATGCTAGGTGAAGAGACAATGTGTGATGGATGAATTATGTTATAAAATTTAAATGGACAAGTACTACAGGGATGTGGAAATTGACATGGATTCAGTTCCTCCTCTCCCGCAAATACGTATTGATGTTTCTAAGAGGTTACAATATGTTGATAGTCATGTTGATGATATACCTAGGATGGATGCAGGGATCAAAATATATGGGCCTAGTTGTTTGCATTGTCACCCATCATCCTTTATTTCTCGTTGGCCTAATGAATGCAAGGAAGTTGATTGAATCAGAATATTTATTGAGAATGAAAATAACACATCCGTTGAAGAAATATATTTCCCACATATTGATACATCTCCCATTAATGAATATAATACTGAAGGGCTACTAGATATGGTGTTCCCCACTTTATTTCCTACAAGTGATGTTGATTGGTTGTATCCTCGCATTTTCAATGTTCAGATGCATGAATATGGTTTGAATCTATTGATATTTTATGATTAAATATTTGGAATCCATGCTCTGTTTCGAAATATCTTGTTGAATATGATTATGCAACATTGTAGTTAGGGAACAAATTCATTTTTTTTGAAGAGAAATATTCCTGAAAACGTGTCTGCAACTATTCAGGAGTTACGTCAATCACTTTTTTGTTTTCTAGATAATAAGATGGATAAGAAATTAATGCATTTTGGATATTATCTTAGGGTTAAGAGAGCTTATTGGAAAAATTGTCATTCTAAATTAACTGATAGGATCAAATAGTTGAGTTGCCCTACTTTATTTCCTACATTGAGTGACGCTGATAGAAAGTGGCCTGATTTACATAGTGTTATGCCTTCAACCATAGATTGTCATTGAGAAAGTGAGCATGCTAAAAATATTCAAAATGTTATTAAGCACCCACATATAGTTTCTATGTACATGCACCAAATATTTAATATCTTATGTGATATAGTCTTGCAAAGACATCTTGGTGATAATGACTTTTGGTATAGGTTTATTGTCATTACTTTTCAACAATTTTATAATGATTTGAAGGAAAATGTATGTTGTTATGATTTCTTATTATATCTTAACCACATGTTTCTAATCTTGTTAGGTATGAGTGGAAGCGTAGAGGTTCCTCCCACATCCACAGTTTTTTGTGGTTGCCTCAAGCACCAGATGTGGAAACATTGGATTAGTCCAATGCAACTATTGTGGGCATAGAAAAGAGGTGCTTTGAAAAATATTTTACAGCATGGAATCCACTTGACATACATTGTCGAAATGTGATGATACCTCGAACTTTAAATGATGATCCATGTCTTTTGAATAATGAACAATTTTTTTCTTGCAATACTGAAGAATATTATGATCATTTAGTTAACTGTGTGCAAAGAAATGCAAAATATAGCATTGATACTTGTTTATGTAAAAAAGGGTATGTTGTTTCATGTCGTTATCATGCTTCATGGGAGGTTTGTGCAGAGTCAACATTTTTGATAGATGAAAAAGGGAGAAAAAGGTATGAACCATCATGAAATTATGTCCGTTTAAATGTTCACAATGTTAATGTTTTAACAATGTGGTGAGTAAATGTTGATTTTAAGCCAATTTTTCCTCGAGATCAAGTTTGGAAGTATATTGCAAAATATGCTTCCAAGGCAGAGAGAAGATCTTAAAATTATCAACAAATGTTAACCAAAGTCGCTGGTGGAAGTCAGTATGAGGCTCCTATATTTTGTGTATAGAAGTTTCCTTGTGGAGATGCTTGTTGAGCATGACGTTGGAGCTTAATAGACATACCATCTGTTTCTAAAGCTAGCTCTTATTGTCTGTAGTTAGAAATTATTGTCCTCTAATTTTGGAATGAAAGTGTACCAAAGGGTTTCGTTGCATTCTAATGAAGTTTTGTGTGGAAACAATTTCATTCAGGTTTATCAAAGACAACTTGTTTTCTTGGAACCTTTGTGCCTTATAGAAACAACACGATTGTGGAGTTTTGAGGAGAAGCGTAGGGAGGATCAGTGGAGGCCATGTGATAGTAATTCTATCATTCATGTTTGGCCAAGGTTTTATTATGTTCTTGATGAGAGGTCAGAGGATTTTGAAACGTTTTGTTGGAGTGAGTTTATTTTATACAAGTCATTTCATGATGTTGGTTTAGATATTGGTTGTCTACTAAAAGTATTGCTGAGAATTGGAGGAATTGGAGATATCATCCGTGGAATTTTCATTGATTCCCTTTACCAAATGCATTTGCTTAAGAGGATGTGGAGCCAATTATAGATGATGAACATGTTGATCAAGATTTTGAAGAGTGACAACTTTTTTCATAGTTAGTTCCTCCAATTTTTGTAAACATTTCAAACTTTGATAATCTTGGTAGAAGGGACACTGATATTGACTATAATTGGAAAGAAATGATGGTCTCAAATGATTTCTTAGAAGAACGGGAGAATTTTGTAAAATATGTAGAGTTAGTAGGTGTTTTGAATTGTGGTTTTGTTAGCGAGGAATATTTTTCACCTTCCTCTGTATCAGAAAAACAAGTAGCTTCTTTTGAAATTATTTTTCAACACTTTGCTAATGGTGGAAATGATGGTGCTTTGAAAATGATTATTCGAGCTATTGTTGGAATAGGGAAGTCTTCCCTCATTAGATGTACATTTTATGCTCTTCGTAATTCAACAATGAATGGAAAAATTCCTTTGTTATTTCTTTCTCAAACTGGTATTTGTATTTTTATCATACATGGGAAAATTAAACATCCTGTTTTAAAAATTCGAATAAATGATATGAAGCCAATATCTGGACAAGATTTGACAGTGTTCCAAGAAGAAATGAGGCACATTCGATATATATTGATTAATGAGATGAGCTTTATAGGTCCAACTCTATTCATAAAAATAGATTCCATTTTGTGAGAAGCCTTTCCCGAAAAAAAGGACTGTCCTTTTGGTGGTAGGTCCATCATGCTTGTGTGTGACCTTGCGTAGATGCCTCCTGTTAATGATAAACTTTTGTATGTAGGTAGAACAGATGGGAAAGTTTTGTGGGAAAGATTCAACATTGAAGAAAAGAAGGAAGGAGATGATTTGAGACAAGTAGTAGGAAGGAGATGATTTGATACAAGCATATTTTCACAATATTTTAACTAATATTAGAAATGCACAACCTTTTCTTCGTGATTGGGATATTCTTATGATGCATGCTGATAGTTTCTTGGATTAACAAGAAAGAAATTTGTTTGATTATTTTGTTGAATTATTTGTGATGAATAATCTCATCAATTTGAACAATAAAAATATGCTTAAAGCATTAAATTCTCCTATTGTGAGATGTGTTGTAGAAAGTAGTAGAAGAAAAGAAATAAGTGATAGTGATGATGATATGTTGGAGCATGAATTACTGCTATGTCGTGGAGAGCATGTGACGTTAATGTGTAATTTGTGGGTTAAGTCTAGTCTGGCAAATTGTCCACTTAGATATATTGAAAATATTTTCTTTGTGCCTTGTTCAAAGGTGCCACAACTTCCACAATTTGTTACAGTTATGTTTGAAAAGTATTGTGGTGTTCCTTTTGATAAGGACTATCCAATTTTTGTATCGATTTTTCCTTTTCTTAGAGGAAATATGAGACAAATTCCTTTAAAAATGGCATGGCCATTGACAATAAACAAATCACATGGGATGAATTTGCAACGAGACAATATAGATATTGGAGATAGAGAGAGGCAGGGTCTCACATTTACAACTATATCAAGAGTAAAATAAATAGATGGTTTACGGATTTCACAACCTTTTTCTTCTCAACGTTATGTAGAAATGAGAGATAGTGCACATGACACACTTAGAAAGAAAGTAGAAGAGCGATTAGAGTCAATACCATTTTTGGGGTATTTGTCTTCATATATATTTTACTATTCATGAATTCTCTTTTTACTTTTTCTTCTTCCTTTGAATTAGTTGTGCATTTTAGAAAAAAGAAGATTACTTCTCTTTAGTTGTTATTATTTTTTGCAAATATTTTTATGCATCTTGATGAGTTGTTTTGTTTCAATTATTGAAGTATGTAAACTAAATATTTTGGAGCAATTTTTGTTTTATTGATGGAATTGTAGTTGTTTGCATTTTTTTCTCTCGTTCTTTTGAATCCTGTTATATTTATGTTTGAAAATGAAATAACAAAATTCATAAATCAGTTGTTTTTTTTTTTTTGTTATTTTGTTTTCTCTCAATGTACTGTTTTCAATTGTATCTTTTTGTCTATGATTCATACCTATGGAGAAAAATGATGGTAATTATTAAATAAGAGTGATTAATTCTATTGGAAAAAACATTAGCTTTGTTACCTTTATTTGTCCCAGGTTTGATAGAAGACATGGCTTCCATCCTAATTTTGTCGATGAGCATATCTGTGTTTCGAGTGAAATGAAATCAGAAGTTCAAACTTTATATCATTTGCACCAAAGAGAATTAGGGAGGAAAACGTGAATGGACTCAATTGAAAGCATGAAGTATTGTGATCATTATCCTATTCATTTGAATTGGCATTTCTCTTTCCACCGCTTTGGGTGTGTTTTGGAAAAGGTTGTTATCAAATAATTATGTTCCCGTCAAGTTTTGACACTTGAATTTTTTTGTGGAATTGCTTATTATTCTTATTGTTATTTCTTTCAATGTTACTAAATTCTCAGTTGTTGTGATTCATCCTGTAATGTTTAAAATTTCATTTCATTTTTTTGTCGCATTGCCACTGAGATAGTGAGAATCGTCCTTTCCTATGTATCATCAATGCTGGTTAGCCATTCACAACAATTCTTGTTGATGTGAAAATTTATATTCTGCTCAATTCCTTTACTTTTTCTTGTGTTTATAGTAACTCTTAAATATTGTGTTTATATTAGTTTTTTTTTTTCCAAGATTATTTTCATGTAATTATACAAAAAAATTATATTATATTATATTATATATATATATATATATTTTGTTTTATATTTTGTTAAATTAATTTAATTTATGTTGTTTTATCTTTTATTATATTTATAATCTTATGAATAATAATATTTTCCATTTTAACAAATAGTATTATTATTAATAGTGTCAATTACCAACATTATTTAAGATTTTTAATTACGAACATTATTTGATATTTCTAATTACCAACATTATTTTAGCAACATTTCACATTGGTTAACGATTGTATTTTGGTTATTAATTTTTATTAATAAAAATTAATTATGTTCTTCTCGATTGTTAATTTGATTGTTTATTTTATGATATATTTGTATATATTTAGGTTATTAATTTTTATTAATATGTTTTATTTAATTCCATGGTTTCTTTTATTAAATTGTGTTTAATTATTTTTTATGATATTTTCTTATGTGAGCTATTATTAATTTCTAAAATTATTTTCAATTGTTATTGATTAATTGATATTTTATTATTTATTTTTTCTTTTTCTTTTATAATAAATAATGTTATAAATTTAGACTATTGATTTTTATTAATATGTTTTATTTAATTTCAAGCTTTGTTATATTAAATTGTGTTTAATTATTTTTTATAATATTTTTCTTATATGCTATTATTAATTTCTAAAAATATTTTAGAAAATACTAATATTAATATGAATATAAATAATTAATAATATAAGCCTATCAACCAAATTTATATAAATATAAATGCCGTTGTAATGTGAAAATAAAAACATTATGTGAAAAAACATACATAAAAACTTAACGTAACAATTGTAGAAACCTCTTATCATAAAGTTATAGTAATAATGACTAGAATAATAAAAACAAATAAATAATAAATATCAGTCTTTTAATTTGTGAAACTTCCATATCACTCTAATCTATTTTTGAACAAAATTAAATAATAAATAAACATTAAAAATAATTTTTATTAATCAAAATAAAATAATTAAATATGTAAATTATATACCTATCCAATTTAATAATAAACCTAGTTAATGAAAAAATACTATTCTCTCATATCACATGACCATTAATTCAATCGTTTTTTATTTATCACAATACATCTTCACATTTCATCATCATTCATTAAATATTTAACGGAAATATGTGATGCATGCGATACTAGAAGCAACGTAGAAAGGAAAGTATCAAAACCAATTTAACATACTTGGCAGAATAATTAAATCTCAGTTTCTACAACTTACACCATCAATGATTACTCAATTACCACAAATTACACCATTGTCGATTTTTCAGTTGGTGGGATGTTTATCACGTTCAAACGATATCCCGATTCTTCCATTACTAGGGCGATGGGGATTCCCAACTTGGGATCCATTTTAGCTGGTCCATTAATCCCTTTGATTTTGGTGCCATGTAAAACAACACGAGTGAGACAATTTACAAATTAATTTCAAACACCAAAACTCCAAACTACATTCATTCAGCCATATTTATTTTTTCTTTGTGCCGATTTCCTACTCTTTCTCCAGTAATGCAAGTCCCACTTTCAATATGCAAGCACCAATGGTATCTGCTGCTGTGCTCTGTAATTCCTTGACCATTTCACTCACATCCCCTGAGCCGCAATCCATACTCATGCATATTTTGTATAATGTTGTCCCTGCCGCTAACTTCTCCTTAGCTTCTCTTTTACTTTGTTCTGCAAGCCTTTGGATCGCTGCTACTGCTTTCTCTATCATTGTAGGCGCTGGTGCAGGAGATCTTTTGCCATTCTATGCACTTTGTTCCGTAATGTCATGAATTGTCCATCTGCTGCTTTACTCACCAAAAGAATCACGCTATGGATTTGAGGAGCTCACTCCTCAACCAAATCCATAAGCTTCCGGTCGTCATTGTATACCTTAATATTATCTGCACCAGATGAACAACCTTCTCTCCCACATGATGAATCTCCCATGATGAATCTCCCCCGAGCCGGGAGATTATTTTCATCAATGAGACCGTCGTCATCTTTGATGACCATTTGCTGAAGTGTATAAAATACCTTGCCATGTCTAACGCGGAGTCTGGATGTCTGGATCACGTTTCCACAAGAATTTCAAACATGTTCGCTCATGTACCATTCGAGGATGCAAACACGATATGTGCACACTTATTTCAACTACTACATATAGGGTGTAGGGGTTTTAAGACAATATTTAAGACAGTATTTGAGTCAATTGTCTTAAGACAAAAAGAATCTTGTATATTGTCTTTAAGCGGGTGTCTCAAACTATAACGTCTCAAAGTATAATGTCTCAAAAATTTGTCTCTATGAAGACAATATAGAACACATATTATTATTGTCTCTATAAGGACAAGAATTATTGTCTATTAAGAGACGATTTACAATTACATTTTTGTCTACTTAGAGACAATTACATTTTTGTCTTTTTGAGACAATAGCTGAGATTAAAAACATACTCTATAGAGACTATATGTCCATAATTCAAACTATTGTTTCTATAGAGACAATATAAAACTAGCAATTGTCCCAGAAGGTACAAAGAGAGGCTGATAGGATTATTAAATTGGAATTGTTGAATTTTTCTAGCAGAGATGTTGAGCTCGCTAAAGGTTTTCTAATTGATAATTCATTGGTTTTGCTTTCAAAAGCTTGAAGGAATTTGAAGAGCAGGTATAGAATTGCTTTGTGGGATTTGATCCCAAAATCATTGATTTGTAAATACATACTCAATGAAATGTTAATTGGTTGAAACTCTGCACAAATGTTTGATATAAGCAAATAAGCCGAAAAGGTTGAAAGGCTTAATTGGTTTGTGGAAAACCTTGTTTTCTTGGATTGGATCATTGTGCAATTACTTTTCTTTAGATGTTTTGTTTATATCTATATTACAAGGAACACATTGAATGTCTTATTTCATTTTAGAATAAGTTAATAAAAAATATATATTATTATTACTAACTCTCATATGAATACAACATAAAAATAATAATAATAATTTATAAATTCAAAAATATTTTAATATTTCAAAACATACAATTAAATTCAAATTAAACATAGGAAAATATTATCTTAAATTATTTATTTTTCACTATTAATTAATCAACTCTATTAAGTTGTCACATTATATGGTATTTTGTATCCATCCCATTGCTCAAACTGTATTACGATTAGCTACATTGATATTATGCTGCACCAAACAATATTGTACTCTCATGAGATCAATCCTTTCAATACGAAGACGTCCTTTCATTGCTACGGTGATCCTAAAACACTTTATAATGCCATGGAAAGAAATGCAGTAGACAATGAAACCAGAGAATTTATTAACCATGAGAAAATCCTTACGCATTAATTTGAATACAAATTTAAAATTGTATTATTATCATAATATTATTCTATCGATTAAACTTACTAATTTATAAGTTGCGCGCGAATTTATCATAAAATACTTCATCAGAGAACATATGTTTGAATCCTTTAATGCAGTAAAGATTACGGTGTAGAAATTATATGCCAATTAGAATTTTACCACGATCTAGGCATCATGTATATTGAAATTTCATAGAAATAAATCAATGGCATCGATATAAAAGTATTCAAATACTAGAAATTCAATCATACTGAAATGAAAATTACTACAAAAGGCTTTAATTCATAAACTCTCTTCATATGAATAAACAATTCTGTCAAATTACTTATTATTAATTAAAAAACCCTTATATCAACCTTCATCCCTTGGAAATCTGCCATCCATTTGTAAAAACTGTTACTAACTTATCGTATTACTAACTTACTCCAAAACAGTTGATATATCGAAGGAATATGTAATGACATTGGTGTTTACTTTTCCCTTCACTCATTGATTTCATCGGAGACTTTTGGTATTGGAGGATGACCATTATGGCCTGGAGAGGGAGCAGAAGGAGCAACAACAGCCTTTAGCAGGCGTACTGAATATCCTACTTCATCAACTACCTCTGTTACAGCAGATGTGGTCCCTGGAACTTCAACTATCACCATTAACATTAAAATCCAAGCTGCTACCATTACTGTTTTATTACCCATCGCTCCTCTCCTCTCCTCAACGTTGCTGCTGTTGCTTGATATGATTAAGCCTGCTTGATGCAATTCAAATACGCTTTACTTGGAGTAGATCATACATCCATCTATTTAATTAAAACGTTTCTCTTTTCCTTACTAGTTTACAACTGAAAAGAAAAAGAGGCCTTAAAAATTAGAGAGCCAGCAGATCACTGGTATGTTTAGAATGTTTCTTTCTTCCTTACGCACTAATTTTAAATTGGGTAAAAAAGCCTACAAAAAGCGAGTGAAATCATATATTCGAAAAGACAGGAAAGCCTTTTGCGAAAAAACAGAAAAAGAAAAAAGTGAAAGTGGGTCATTGCAAAAAATAGGAAAGTCTGCTTAAAAAACCAGTGAAAGCAGATTAGCACAGAAAAACAGTCAAATCGAGAGAGTTATTCCAGGATATATTTTTGGGAAGGTGTATTACTTGTTAATAGAATTTAGTAAGTAAATAATTTGTATCGGTAGCATAAACCACACTTCAAATCAACGGTTGAAAGTGTCTCACCTGATGGAACCGAGCAGGGTAAATTGGTTGATGATTGTTAATGCATAGGAAAGCCTATCGGCCTAAAAAAAAAAAAAAATCATTTTGAATGTTCTTTCAAAGTAGTTTCACATTCAAAGTTCCCAAATAGTGATTTTAATTACCTTAAATCTTTGTTGTTTATGGATACCAACATAATAAAAAATAAATAAATCCATTATTTTTAACGCTAACAAAAAAGTAATTTTAAATCTAAATGAAAAAAAAAATTTCTGAAAAGCAACATTGAAAATAATAAGGCAACACACTTATATTTTCTGAAAATGCATTCACGTCATTTGAACATGCAGGATCCTCAGTTGGAACTTCATTTTAAGACATTATGAGTCAAAAAAGAAATGTTCTAGATTTCTCCATCCTACAAGAGGGTTTACTCTCTAACATAGAAATTCAAAGCTTCAATCACATTAAATGGTGGAAATTAAATTCATATCCAATTGTTAAACCACAATTTCAATACCCTTGTACAATTGGAATTGGCTTCCTTGATAAAAAAGAATTGTAATAATGTATATGAATTTGAATTTACAATTGATTGGAAATTTTGTCTTCATTAAGGTTTTACAAAAGATGAAAAATTGACACAGTTCCTTCAACATGATATAGGCCAATTCTCAATCTATTAGTGGCCTACATAATTATCTTCTCCACTATTGGCTTTCATAATTCGAGTTGGCTCCATCTCTTGTTGCAGCCCAAGAATTGTTGCAATTGGTATCCAAATTGGTGGTGATATAGTTCCTAAGGAAGCTTCATATCCAATGAATCTAATTCAGGTAGTGAACTATTATGATCAACTTCATAACAAGTTGAAGTTGCAAAAAAGTCTCTATCACTAGATTCTTTTTGAGTTGAAAATAATATTAATTATTTTGTATTAATGGAGAAATGGTTACACAAGTTGTAACGTATCTTCCTAGTTTAGGATTTGTTCCTAGAGTTTAGGAGTTTGGTTGCAACTTCCTGATTTCTATAATGTACTTAATGATGTAATTGCTCATTTAATGTAAGTAGAGTGTACGGAGAGAGTTCTCTTTGTTTGAGTGCAGTCTCCAGGTGCAGTACTCACTTGTGAGCTGTAACTCCTCCTTTCTCAATTCAAGTCTAAATTTTATCTTGGTATCAGAGCACAGAGTAGGGATAGCCTTAAATTTTTTTTAGGATGCATCATTGATTACAGAACTGTAGTGGCGGTGGAGTGTATAGAAGTATTCGTAGAATCAGGTGGACTGTAGTAACACCTGAAGACAGGTATCAGATGACTGATCATCTCTAAGCAGAAAATAGGGTTGGCGCAGTTTCATCTCGAACAGTCGCACCATTTTTTGAGCAGAACGAAGGGTTGGCGCGATTTATTAAGAAACAGTAGCGCCATTTGGCACGGTTTTGAGAGATATAGTCGCGCCAGCATGCCAGAAAGTGCTATTGGCGCGGAAAATCAAGCCTGAATCGCGCCAATTTCGTAAGACGCATCGATTTTGTTTTCGGCGTGGGTATTTCACTGTTGAGAAGTGCCAGCCTCTTTCTCTGTGGAAAATCTGCAATTTTTTTGCAGATCGGCCTTGCCCGGTGGTGGCACTTTGAAATTTCTGATCTGTTCGGTGGTAGCAGATCAGATTTGCCTGGTGCTGACACATTGGTGTTCCTGATCTACTCGGTGGCAGTAGATCAGAGTTGCTCGGTGGTGGCGCATTGGAGTTCTGGATCTGTTCGGTGGTAGCAGATTGGACTTGCCTGGTGCTGACACATTGGTGTTCCTGATCTACTCGGTGGCAGTAGATCAGAGTTGCTCGATGGTGGCGCATTGGAGTTCCGGATCTGTTCGGTGGCAGCAGATTGGACTTGCCCGGTGGTGGCGCATTGGAGTTCCTGATCTACTCGGTGGCAGTAGATCGGATTTGCCCGGTGGTGGTGCATTGGACTTCCGGATCTATTCGGTGATAGCAGATCAGACTTTCCCGGTGGTGCCGCATTGGAGTTCCTGATCTACTCGGTGGCAGCAGATCAAAGTTG
The DNA here is from genome assembly GCA_031772625.1 of Pinus tabuliformis. Lineage (NCBI taxonomy): Eukaryota > Viridiplantae > Streptophyta > Pinopsida > Pinales > Pinaceae > Pinus > Pinus tabuliformis. The sequence goes on from CM062820.1 coordinate 1,393,735,201, forward strand.
CTCGGTGGTGGCGCATTGGAGTTCTGGATCTGTTCGGTGGCAGCAAATTGGACTTGCCCGGTGGTGGCGCATTGGAGTTCCTGATCTGTTCGGTGGCAGCAGATCTGATTTTCCTGGTGGTGCTCATTGAAGACTTATTCATCAGAGGATCAAAAATTTTATCAGTCCAATATGAATAACAGTGATGAGTACTCTCTTAAGCCAGAAAAGATGTGGTCTATTATCAGGCCAGTAGATTATTTGCTCAGGGAGCAGCGGCTGCTGTTTATTTTGATAGGAATCACCATCTCATCGAATTTCTTTATCCTTCAGCCTGTTTTTTTGGCTTCTAATGTTAATGAAAATGGAAGGTTTGTGCCCAAAAAACCTCATCGGGTTGTTTATGAGACTCCTATTTCTCGGTTTGCTCAGTATTATTCGGGTTCGATGGTGAATTTGGGGGCTAAAGTACCCCTAGGTTTGAAGAAAAAGTCCCTGCGAGTTGTCGTGACGGGTGGAGCTGGCTTTGTTGGCAGTCATCTACTTGATAGGCTCATGGCAAGAGGCGAAAGTGTTATTGTTGTCGACAATTTCTTCACAGGAAGGAAGGAGAATGTTTTGCATCATTTTGGCAATTCGAGGTTTGAACGGATAAGGCATGATGTTGTGGAACCCTTATTGTTGGAGGTTGATCAGATCTACCATTTGGCTTGCCCTGCTTCCCCTGTGCATTACAAACACAATCCTATGAAGACTATCAAAACTAATGATGTGGGAATCTTGAACATATCCAGACTTGCCAAGCGTGTTGGGGCAAATGTTGAGGTTCAGATTGCTCGAATTTTCAATACATACGGTCCGCGAATGTGCCGTGATGATGGTCGGGTTGCAAGTAATTTTGTTGCTCAGGCTTTGCGCAAGGAGCCTTTGACAGTCTATGGAAATGGGAAACAGACACGAAGCTTCCAGTTTGTTTCTAATTTGGTTGAAGGTCTTATGCGACTTATGGAGGGCGAACATGTTGGTCCTTTCAATCTTGGGAATCCTGGGGAATTTACAATTTTAGAACTAGAATAGGTTGAAGAAGGAAAGGATGACTCTAACAGTGATTGGCACATTCCATTGCTAATGGAAGAAAACAATGAAGAAGATGAAGAGCAGGAGCAGAAACAAGAAGAAGAAGTAACAGGAAATGTAATCAATAATGCAAGCCCAGAAAACGCTGAAATATACATATTTGAGGTAAGTCCCCTACCAAGGAGATCAAGTAGGAATACTCGATTACCTTCTAAATTGAAAGACTATGCATTAATGTCAAAGATTTTAAACATTGTAGAACCTGCAAATTATGAGGAAGCAAGTAAATCTGATGCATCAAGGGTTGCAATGTATGAGGAAATAGAATCAATAAACATAGATCATACTTGGGATTTGGTTGAATTGCCTGAAGGTAAAACCCCCATAGGATGCAAATGGCTGTATAAACCAAAAATAAATGCAGATGGGAGTATAGAGAAACTTAAAGCTAGACTGGTAGCAAAGGGTTACTCACAGAAACAGGGAATAGATTTCGATGACACCTTTGCTCCTGTAGCCAAATTAAACACCATTAGAATGTTAATTTCCTTAGCAACAAAACACAAATGGCAGCTACACCAAATAGATGTTAAGTCTGCATTTCTGAATGGTGACTTGAAGGAAGAAATTTATTTAGTACAGCCTGAAGGTTTTGTGAAAAAGGGGTAGGAACATCTTGTGTGTAAATTGAAAAAAATACTTTATGGTTTAAAACAGGCACCCAGGTCGTCGTATGAGAAAATTGACTCATTTCTTGTTCAGCATGGCTTTCATAGGAGCTTGAATGATCCAAATCTGTATACCAAGTTTAATAAACAGAGGAAAAATATTTTGATTTCTTTGTATGTAGATGATATGATTGTAACGGGGAATGCTAACAGTCTGATCAAAAAAATCAGATGTCACAAGTGTATGAGATGGAAAGATCTCGGAAACCTTCATTATTGCTTGATATTGGAGGTATGGAAAGACTCTGGACAAACCTTTCTTACTCAAGGGAAGTATGCCAGAAGCTTGCTGGAAAGGTTCAGAATGGAGCAGTGCAGATCAGCAGCAACACTATTACAGTAGAACTTAAAGTTGAGCAATGACGACGATACTAAAGAGGTGTATGCAACCATGTACAGACAGCTAGTTGGCAGTTTGATATATCTGACTACAACTAGACCAGATTTGGCATATTCTGTTAATGTGTTGAGCTAGTTCATATCAAAACCACTCGAAAGTCAATGGGTCGCAGAAAAAAGGGTGTTGAGGTATCTTAGTGGTACTAGTAATTATGGCATTTTGTACACTGACACTTCTGATGTTATTCTAGCAGGATTTTCAAATTCCGATTGGGCAGGTAACTTGGATGATCGAATATCTATCATAGGTTACGCATTCAGCATTGGATCTAGGGTCATAGCATGCAGCAGCAAAAACCAAAGCACTGTAGCTCTGCTTCATCAAGAGAAACTACTATCAAAAGAGATATGTGTTGAATATTGTAAAACTTGTGCTAACATGGCTGATATTTTTACTAAGCCTCTTGGGCATGTAAAGTTTGAATTGTTTAGAGGGATGCTAGGAGTTCAGGATAATCCTTTCTCCATTAAGGGGGGGAGTTGAAAATAATTAATATTATTTTGTATTAATGGAGAAATGGTTACACAAGTTGTAACGTATCTCCCTAGTTTAGGATTTGTTCCTAGAGTTTAGGAGTTTGGTTGCAACTTCCTGATTTCTATAATGTACTTAATGATGTAATTGCTCATTTGATGTAAGTAGAGTGTACGGAGAGAGTTCTCTTTGTTTGAGTGCAGTACTCACCTGTGAGCTGTAACTCCTCCTTTTTCAATTCAAGTCTGATTTTTATCTTTCTGGGCAGTTAATCATTTCTTGGAGGCACACCAAACCACCCATCCTTCTTCCTGTTAAGAATAAAATAATAAATTCATGTAAGGCAAGTTTTATACCATTGCTCAACCATTTCCAAGAGAGCTACTTACTGACATAAAATAAAATAAATGTAGTTCGTACCTGAAATAGAAATGTGTGCACTTTTAGTATTTCTTCATTATCACTTTCCTTGTCGTGCCTTGCCTGATTCCCCAGAGCACCTACAAATGCAATAGTAGAGTCATTTTATTTTTTTATAATAAAAACCCCTACCATCTTTATAATAATTAATAATTGAAATAAAAATAAAATTCTGAAAACTTATTAAACTCTCAATATAAAAATGGTTCAAAAACAAAATCAATATACTCTTTAATATGAACATAAATTTTAATGATGATACCATCTCTATTTTTGGTTGGTAGCACTGTTTGTTCCCAATAAAATCCCAAAAATGTCATGAATACTAGTGAAAATACTAGGTAAGTTTCAAACCCTTTTAAAATGAAAGTACATCACCTATTTTTCTCTACAGTGGGATGGGAAGTATTTGACAGCTCTTATTAGAAGAGTGAATAGAATCTTTGACTAAAACTTGCAGAATCTCAATCAACATTAATACTCAACAATCATATGGGATTTTCCCTAAATGAGGAGATAGGGGAGAGAGAAGTGAAGTCTTCCACCTAGCGAGATGATGTGAGATCAAGTGGTGATTGAACTGGAAAACATCAAATAGAGAAGAGGCAAGTTGGTTCAAAACATAATAAATGTCCTTCTTCCGAGCAAACTACTCAACTGGATGGTACTTTGGCTATTGCAGTAAATCACAGAGAGAACTCTCCCACAAATTCCATTACTTATTACAATAATGAGTTGGGAAGCATGAGAAAATGAGTTCAATGAAGAGAGGTTGAGCAAAACGAATTTTCATTCAAAAGGGTTGGTGGTTTGCATTCCCCTGGAGTGTTGGTAGTGTGGAGTATCACCAATCTGGTCTACTAGCAATTGTCGCAAAAGGTGCAAAGACATGCCAATAGATTTTTTAAATTGTTAAAATAATATGAGGAATGCATTTGTAAATATGTATGCCATATATATTGACAAATTTAAATTTTAGTGGTGTATAACTGTTGAGTCTTTGTAGAGTGGTATTATGCATACAAGTGATGGCTTCAAGGTGGTTGCCCTGGGGTAACTAGTTTAGCATTCTACATGCCTCTTTTGAATGCAAATGCAATATAATATAAATATACACATAAATATAAAATAGATGCTCCTGTGACACTCTACTTATGAGGTTTTTTGGTAAATGACACTCCCACTCTGCTGTGTGTTCTCACAACTTATGTTGAAAGAAATTTAATAGAAGAGTGAATTAGAGATATATCATAAGCTCTATACCTTCAAGTGACATAAGCAATATGGGTATGCTGAAGGATAAATCCTTTAGCCACATTAAGTCAAGCTAACTATTCACTTTCCAAGGCAGACAATATGTCAACTTGGTAGTTACCTGCACTATAACTTAATATTAAATATTATTCTTATTTTTTCTATTAATATGAATGCTTCTAATATTTAATATATTGTTAAGTAGATTAACCATCGAATAATTATTGAGGTATCTAATATTGGATGAGAGATTTGTAAGGCTGAAATTTTGGCTACCACGGGTTAAATTTGGTGTTTGTATCATGTCAATGCAAAATTAGATTTCACACCTCTCCAGGAATCAATCAAAATAATTTACACATACCAATCAAAGGAATTCAATAGATGGTTAAAGTAGTGGTTGGGAGGAGTTCATTGTCAGAAACATCCAAGGGTTTCCAAACTAGAGAAACAAGGGCATGTGTTTGATTTATGGGCTAACGTTTGAAAACTTTCTATGAGAAGAGGAGTTGGTGGGAGTCCTTACGGCAAGGGCTTTCACCTCTTCCTTTATTTCTTAAAGTAGGCTTGAAATAAGTGATTATAGATATATGATACATATAATATGAAAACCACTCACAACACAACAATATTGAACATTTGCATGAGACATAACTTGATTTATTTTCAATATATTTTTGCTTTAAAAAAGGCAATATATGCTGCCATGATGCAATACAATGATTCACCAACATTGGGCACCAAACAAATGAATTGGACCATGTATGTTATGTACGATGACAATCATCCACGATAAACTATGATTATTAGCCACTCTGACAACCCTCATTTATGGTCACTCATTGAACATGCTCATGAAATCTAAGATCACTGGACATGGTTAACATGCTTTGGTTAACACAATCTAGTATGGTGTGAGGGTCTTGCCTACAATGCCAGCTTTCTAACACCCTTTACAACAACATTGCTTCACGAAAGGCATTTGACATTGCTTCATAATTTTGCCTCTGTATATGAGAAAGAAAATAGATGTTACTTCTCCCTTATCCAATATAATTCTCTTAATTACAAATTGAACAATGTATCATGACATTGTCTTTCTCTCTTTGTGTGAACTTGGTCAATTAGCATCTAGATACCTTCTGAGATAAAACTCAATGTATGTATTATATTTGGTATTGTGTCAATTATTCATTTTTTATGTCTTAATATTGTGTTAATGGCCTTCCAATGCATGGTCAATCTTGAATTAAAATTTTGACACGGAAAATCCCAATTTTGCAATTTTGGCAATCAAAGGCACAGTGCAGGGACAACATGTATCCATCTTGGTGGACAGTGGGGCAACCCAAAATTTTATTAATGCACAGTTGGTGGAGTGTAGAGGCATTCATATATTAATATATATCCTGAACAATGTGGGCGAGAGAGGATGCCCATGCTTCACCTTAGTTGTCTTCTTGATTGTTGGTTCGATATGTTGAGGATATGGTTGATGGGACAAATGTTGAGGATATGGTTGATGGTTCGATATTGAAGTCAAAATCCTCCCTTAACCCTTTAGCCAAAAATATGTCTCCTCAAGTGTCTCCAATAATATCCTATGAAGAGTCATAATATTTAACTTAGAATTATGGCCCACCATGATCATTTAATAATGAATTGAAATAGCAGTACACCCCAATTTAGGGATTGGGTGGATCATATGGTGGGACTATGCTAGTGGGAACCCTAAATAAATGACTTGAAACCTCCTTGATTTTCTACGTTGATGGCATTCATCTCCCAAATTTCTTGTTGGATACACAAGTCCTAAAAACCTGACAAGGAAAATGAGAGGAAGTTGACAAGGACATTAGGTTGTCGTAGAACATCATAAAGTGAGTCCACATGGATGAACATGGAATGGGAATTAAGGTAATAAAGTCATAAAGGTCACAAAGGTTCATCAAAATATTTTTGGAGTGTCCCAAAGGGAAATATAAAATTCTTGTCTCGTCTAAAATAAAATACACATTTATTGTTGTGATAGTATCCACAAGATTCTTAGAACTAGTGGTATAGTGTTTGGCAATGAATGAATAAGCAAGAAACCATAAGCAAGAAAAGGGGGAAAGTATCTAACAAATATGGTTAGAGTATGCATCAAAATCCCCATCCTTGAATGAAATGGTGGTTTACACAGGGCTCATGAGAGAATATGGGATGGAGGGTAGATTAGCATGGTCAGAAAATGAGAGAAGGGTTTTATCTACTAAAGGAATATGGGATGGAGGTTATGTCTAAGTTCATGGAGGCTTTTAGCTTTTTTGACAAGGATGGAGGTGGATGTATCACAACAAAGGAGCTCAGGACAATAATGCATTCTTTGGGTCGAAACCCCAATGTATATTGGAAGTGGTCCAAATGTTTTATATTCAATAATCCAATCTCGAATACAATCAACCACAAAAGAGTAGTTATAATTTGCCTGTAAATGCAACATATTAAATACACCATTCCAAAATGATTTTTCTAAGGAGAATCAAAGAAATAGATGAGTCTGGCTATCCATTGCCTCTATACATAAGAAACAACAACCAGGTCCACTCTGTCCTTCATGACACATTGTCCCATGCTAAGATGAAGCCAGAAAGATACATTTACTGATATTCTTAAGCAGAGTGAAAATATGAAGCCAATATACAGAGATTCTCTGAAGGACTACTTGAACTAGAGTCAACTTGCCTCCTAGGGAGAGCCACCTCTGTGCCCATGATAAAAGTTTACAATGGATTTTCTCTATAAGTCAACTCCAATACTTAATTCCATAACAATTAGGTTGGAGCATAAATCTAATATTTTCAAAATCTGCATCCAACACAGTGGAGATAACACCAAAAATATGATAAATATCTAGTACCAATGCATCATCTAGGTAAGAAGAAAATATATGAGATTTATTATTATTCATAAGGAGTGCAGAGACCGATCAAAAGAGGTCAATCTACCAAATAGTAACACATCATTAACAAATATCAAAGGAGTAACTGTGACTTGTCTACCTACACAATTACATTTAATCCATCTACCTCCACACATGCAACCAAAATTACTGCCCTTGTGAATTTTGTGACTAATTCTTCCACAATCCAATATTTTATCCTCAATGTCTTCTTCTCGAAAAATTTGTCATAGATACTTTGAAGTAGGGATATTGTCTACTAACAAATATTCTGTAATTTGCCTCCACCATCCTTGTAGAAATTATGGTGTAGAGTTGCAACTACTTATGAAGTTTTAATCAAAATCAAAAGACATAAACCTACTCTATTGCTCTCTTGAAGTTAATTCACAATTTAGAACAAAAATTTCATACATGCAGCAAGAAATAACACACATGCACACACAATTTTTCCGAAGGAAGGAAATATGCTAAAAAACCCAATCTCTTCTTGCATTAATATGATGAATAGAAATGTATTGCAGTTTACTTTCTCAATTGAGCACAACCTGCAAGTGAATAACTAGTCTCTCATCTCACTGAGAAGCTATAACCCAGACTTAGTAAATTTCTACCTCTGTTTGAGCCCATATTTCCTTGCACAATTCCTTGAGAAATTAGGCCCCTATTATTTAGGAACTTTTACCAAATGGATTGTGAAATTCCCAAGGTTGATCATGTGACTACATGTAACACCTATACACTCAAGGCTAGTCTACAATTGATGTTACATTGCCTTGGAATCTCCACCATAGTTGGGCAACTCGAATTCTCCATGCACGAGCTATTTTTCGTTGATTGATCAATTAACTTGATGATCATTGAGTTTGACTAAAGTCCAACTGCACAATTGGCCTTTCACTAGTATGGGCTCTGAAATGTTCCATGATAATTGCTTATTCTTAGGGCTTGGCTTTCAAGGCAAAGTCCAACATTCACTCTAGACTAACTATGATCATAAATAACCACTTGGTGAATGCTAGTAGTCAACCAATAAACCAACCACGCAAGAATTTGAAACCGAATAGATCAAAATGAAGATTAAGTATGTTAACGCAAGAGTTCAATAAGAACTTGAATTTGGTTACTCGTGCCTACTAGGGTGATATTTCCACTAAAGGAAATCATAACACGAGAAACAACACAACAAAGTATAGGTGATCTAAATGATGATGTTTCCAAATATGTAAGTGAAGGACTTGGAAATTTATAGTGATCATGGGAATGATAGATATCAAACACAACATGATGATGTTGTTGGGGAGGGACATATCATTGTGGAGGGATGGATTTAGTTTCTAAAAGGGTCTCAACTCAATCTACCCAGTTGGATGGATTGTTTATCTCAGATACATTGAGATTGGTTAAATTCATCTTATCAGGTTCATCAGGGTAGGAGAGGTAGGCAAAACAGAGATGGGAAGCTTAACAGTCATCCAAAAGGAAAATATATGCATGCATGTAAAGGTAAAGGGAATGCTAGGGGGTAATTTGATTCAAAGAAAGGGTGAATTATGCTTCCCTAAATGGACATCATGAGACTGTGTTTAAGATTCACCATTCTGAAGCTGCGAGAAGACTAGAGTGTAAGCACAAGAGAGAAGCTAAACATATTGTGGGTTGTGAAGAGGGCCAAGAAGGCCCTTTCTGTTTCTTCCTCTTTTAGATTGGAGACACAAGATTTAAGAGTGTTTATAAGGTAGCAGTAAAGTTGAGATGGATTGTCAAGCATATGTTGGCAGGGTGTTGGGCTGTCATAGTGAAAAAAATGATCTAATGGATAAAATGAATGTCTACTGAAAAAGAAAATTTCAATGTTGAGGAGCAACCTGGAAGGGGTAGCTGATGGTTCCCTAAGCTAGGTCAAGTGCCTGCAATAGATTAAAGATCAACTTCTGCTGCAAAGCCTCATGAGGAATATGATTATGCAATAACTGCACTTGAAAAATTGGAAGTCAAAGTCTAGGACTCAAGTGGTTCAAACAATCACCACGAAGTTTTGAATGGGATCTAAAATTTGACTTTCTAAAAATTGAATGAAGTTGGAACCACTATGAAACAACCTGAAACAATTAATGTTAATATTAAAGATTTAAGTAAAATTTGACATTATCCTTATCTTTCCTTTTCAAGAAGGAAAGATAAGGAGAATGTCAACTTTTACTTTAACTTTAAAAATTAAATATTACCATTAATTACTAGGGTTAGGTTTTGTAGGGCTCTCGAGTTAAGAAAATTTTTTCCTTTTAAGTATTTTTTATTAAAAAATTATTATTTGGTGGTCATTAGCTATGTTGCACTACATTCTTCATAATTGGTCAATTTATTAGAGAACTAGTAACGTTGGTGTTTTAAGGTCAGTTCAATACAAGACCAACCTTAGCCAATCTAAACCACCAAACTAAACTAGCACAACTCTAAAACCATTGGGACCAACCAATTCCACTAGTTCTAGGCTAGTTCCAATAAGAGTTTTCCCTTCTCATCTTCCTCTGAAGTCGTTTTGTTGGATCCTTTCAAGGATGGTGATTTGGAAACTGCCATAAACTATCGAATTGTTGTGAGCACCTAAGATCATAAGTAGTTAAGCCTTGTCAAACATAAATTTGCAAGGACACAGTACAGACATCCCAAAACATATTTAGTGACGATGTGCATGCAAGAAACTATTACAAACCTCCCAAGATACTTAGTGAGGACGTGCATGACCAAAAAGCATAAAAAAAAATTATCCACCCTCAAAAACCTTGCCCAAAACATTGAAGTGTGGTGCAAAACAAATTGTTGGTAGGCTATTATGCTACTAACAATCATTCCCTCTCCAATTTCACAAGAATCTCCTACTCAAGCTACCTCCTCCACTATGGTTATAGCAAGTTCTTGCAACTGTGTGAGCTACAAGAAATTAAAACTGCCTTCAAATCTCCACCAATATTAGGGAACTTGACTTCTCTTCATGCCCCAACTATTTTGGGTTGACTGATGAGTTAACTAGATGATCACCGAGTTTGACCAAAGTCCCACTGCTTAAATTCCCTTCCACTAGTTCCTCCAAAAGTTAGAACTAGTTTAACTGACAACAACCTGAGATAATTGGCCTTTATTGCTACAAATTAGCAATCATGTATGCAGAACTAAACTCTAACTCCTCTAACTCGAATTTATTGAGTAAATTAGGTGACACAAGCCATGTCACACAAGTTAACATCATCCAAGTTGTCCGTTGATGTGGAAATTCGAATTTTTTCAATTTAATCAAGGAAAAATTAAATTCAGAATTTCTTGCTGCATTTTTCAACACATAGTTCATTGGAATGTATTACTTTCACTATGAACTTGGCATATTTCACATGTTAAGTTCATAAGGTTTTGGGTTGATGTGGTTCTATGTGTTGTGTATATAAATAATAGGTGTCCATCTCTTCCTATTAGAAATAAGATTCCCTATGAAATGTGGTATGGCCACATTCCTTCGGTGAGGCATCTCAGGGTTTTTGGTTCCTCCTATTATGCCTTCATACCTAAGGAACACATAAAAAACCTCATTGCAAGGAGTCACAAATATATCTTCTTTGGGTTCTCATACCTCCAAAGCATACCATCTTTATGATGAAGTGAATAAGAATTTTATAATATCTAGAAATGTGATCTTTCTTGAGTCTTCCAAGATTGACAATGTTGTTGAGTGGCAGCTTAATTGTTTGGATATATTCAACCATGCAAAGTATTTTCAAGAGTTTGATAATGAGATTCCACATCTCCTTCTCTTAGCTCTATAATTTCTATGAAGAGCCTTGAAGAAATCAAGTTGAAGGAAATTCCTTCACCTACTTTGTGAGGAAAGAGCTAAGAGACTACTGGCAGCAGGTAGCCAAATCTGACAAGTAGTGAAGGTATATGCAAGATACAAAGCAAGGATTAATGCAAAGTAGTAATGAAAAGGAGTGTACTAACTACATACATATCATCAAAGATATTTCATCCCATTTATGATGCCCTGCATCATGCCTGGTTAGTCATAAGAACATGTTGGTCACAACCTTCGTAGCTTAAATAAACAAGTGGTAATACTCTTAATCTTCTAAGCTATGTAATAAACAAGTGAAAAGGAGAAAGACACATAGAGGAAACACATGGAATGAATTTCAGTTCTTGAAACCATGAATGTCATTGAAGACAGAATGATACGACGATGATAAGCAAAATTTTAAGCTACATTAAGAGGTGTATTTCAAAAGATGTGCTTTGTTTTCCATACCTAGCCTCTAAAGGGTTATGCATTAGATGGAGTCTCATGCTGTCTTGATATTCTATCATACCTTAGGTTTCTTGGTCTGCTTATTTTTCTCCTCATCTCCTTGAGAGTCATCTATCATGTCATCTTTCTTCGTGGCCCGTGAGAGACATAATTGTGTAGTTTCAACAGCCAGTGACTGTTGCGAGATGAGGCCTTGGGAGGACACATTTACATAGTTTTAGGATGCAAGGCACTACTATGGAATGAGGCCTTGGGAGGACACATCTATGCAATTTTAGGATGCAAGGCAGACTGGGTAGTCAAGGGACAAAACTGCACAGTTTTTGGAGACAGTGGGTTCCGACTGAGAGAAGGACACTAGAGGAAACCACTACGCATTTTTCAATGGTAAGGGAGGTTGGGATTTCTGCGCATTGAATGGTTCGAACAAGAAATGGAAAAGCTTGAGGGTTACATATGTGAAGTGCGTAGTTCAGGAAAGGTGGATGAGGCTAGGTTGCTAACGAAACTCTGAAATTTAGCTAAGTGTGGGATCAGTGGAAATTATGTGAATAGTGATAAAACTTGACTATGATCACACACTTGAAAACTTATCAATACAACATAGACCATATAGAACATGTAACACATACTTCACTTAATGCAACAACCTTTGTCGCAACTTATGGCAAGTGCAGCTCCAATTATATAGTTTGGAAGGATAATGGTGACATTTGTGTAAGAGTGTGTCAAATGAGTGTCAAATATGTCTATGTGGTGGGGATAACCCATTCTCATAAAGATTTCCCCTTGAAGAAAAAAAAACCACCCTTTGCATGTCAAGTGATTACCCCCATGCCCAAAGATGACACATTCTATGTAAAGATAAAAGCATGAGCGACTCTTAAGATCGAAAAGGGGAGCTTGAGATAATCAACTTACCAATAAGTGACTAAGGAACAATCGATCACAATATCCATAGTAGGCTCTGAAATTTAAGTGCATGCCAAAATTTTGGAGGGTGTTGCAGCCTCTAAAACAGAGGCTTCACCTTCTTGCTAGCTTCTTTTTCAACTAGTGTCTTGAATTCTACGAACTCAAAGTATGTCTCATCTTTATTCCACTTGAATAAGATTCAACACTTCCATGAGAAGTCATCAATAAAAGTGACAAAATATTTGTGTCTAACAGTGTAGGTTGCCGAGAAAGGTCCATAAACATCATAATGGATCATTTCTGGGACTGCATGTGCTTTGTTGTCCTGATCATGGAATGTGGATTTTATGTACTTCTGCAATGTACATTCTTTGCATATATCCTACTCCTTAAGTGCTCCTTTAGAGAGGCGAGTGGTTATTTGTTCTATAATATTCGAGGTACCATGATACAAATGACCAAGTATTTTGTGCCAAAGCTCATCGACATCACGACCTTCACTTTCACCACCTTAGTGCTTAATGTAGCATAGTCTCCCACATCTAACTTATACATGTTCTTCACACGAACCCTGAGTTGCTTCACCTGCCCTATGGCTATTTGTCTCGGGAATGCTTTTCCTTTGTTGAATATCACTTCACAACCATGGTAAACCAACCACTTGGTGAATGCTAGTAGACAGACCCCTAATCCTTTACCTTTACCTTTTTTTACTATTGCCTCATATTGAAATTTTGAAGACAAAATATTTATTTTCTCTTAAAAAATTGTCTTAAAGTCCCTCTCCATGTAGTAGTTCCGAATGCAACAATAGAAAATTTTTCTCTAATCGTATCAGCATATATGAAAGGGATAGAAGAGGAATTGATGTCCGAGAAATCTTGTCAGTAAAACTTGTCGCGTTCTTCTTAGTCGACTACCCCCACAAAACAAAAAGGCCAACAAATCATTGTCTTTATATAAGATAACGTGAATGGTAAGTAAAATAACAACCTTGGTATATGCGTAAAATAGTAGTTGTCTCTAAGTTGGTCTACTTAGGGCACACTGTCACAGTCAATTTTGCAGCTGTTAGATAATATCATCTTAAATTGATATGTTTGTGTATTAATTGTTATTTTATTAAATAGGTTTGATCTAAAGTGGTCATTATCTTAAATATAAAGTTTTGTCTTAAAATATTTTTGTCTCAAACTTCCTTTGTCTTAAATATGAAGTTTTGTCTTAAAATAATTTTGTCTTAAATTGTTTTTGTCTTAAAATAATTTTGTCTTCAACTATTTTTGTCTTAAATATAAAGTTTTGTCTTTAAATTTTTGTCTAAAACTAATTTTGTCTTAAATATAAGGTTTTGTCTCAAAATATTTTCATCTTAAATTATTTTTGTCTTAAATATAAAGTTTTGTCTTAAAATATTTTTGTCTCAAATTGCTTTTGTCTTAAAATATTTTTGTCTTAAACTATTTTTGTCTTAAATGTAAATTTTTGTCTTAAAATATTTTTGTCTTAAAATATTTTTGTCTCAAACTATTTTTGTCTTAAAGTTTATATTTAAGACAATTCAATTGATATTAAATTTTAATGTAAAATAACGAAAATAAAAAAGTGATTTTTTAAGACAAAAGAGTTCTTTTGTCTTAAAAAAATGTCTTAAAAGTGCCCTTGGTGTAGTAGTGTTCGGGCCTTCTATGCTTCAGAAAAGAAATCATGGCATCCGTCATTGTTGCCATTTTCCATTATTTCCTTAGCTTGCTTGATGGACTTTCGATTTGTTTAGAACACACTATGAGGAGTCTCTGAGAGAATATACACGTTGGTCAACACAACTTAAAATTCTTCAAACACTTTGTCCAACTTTCCCATGTGCTTTGAAAATATCGCAGTTGTGGCTATGTTGTGGACAAGTTTATTATTGAACACAAGTTCTCAGCTCGCAGAAGAAACAACATGTATACAGAAGAATGGCAACTATCCTGTGGACAATCTTATTAGTGAGCATAATTTCTCAGCTCGCAGAAGAAACAATATGTATATAGAAGAATGGCAGCGATCTTCTGGACAAGCTTATTAGTGAACACAAGTTCTCAGCTCGTAGACATGTTTTGGATACTACTAGACTTTGCAGCTATGGAGTCCTCACCGTCCACACAATAAAGATAAGCTTGTATATTTCATAATAGAGTTTATTTAATTATGAGTAATTATTAAGAGAGTAATTATTTAGAGTATCTTATAGATTTAACATCCATGGAATATATTCAAATAATCACACAAGTGAAGAGCTAATATTTATTAAAGAAAATGTTATATCAACATATGTCACATAGTGCATGTGGTATTGATAATTCATGGTATTGGACCATGGTATTTTCACTACTACACAAGAAGGACACCTTTAAGACAAAATAATTTTTTTGCCTTAAAAAAATCTCTTTTTATTTTAGTTATTTTCCATTAAAATTTAATATCAATTGAATTGTTTTAAATATAACATTTAAGAGACAAAAATATTTTAAGACAAAGTTTTATATTTAATACAATGGAAAATGGCAATTAGGACAAAACTTGTTTAATACAATATAGTTAAGAATTAATACCAAACCATATCAATTTAAGATAATATTATCTAACACCTACAAAATTGGCTCGGATAGTGTACCCTAAGTTCCTGAGGCTACTATTGTCTCAACCTATAGGGAAGTTGTTATTTCACTTATCATTCATGTTACCTTATATAAATACAACGATTTGTTGGGTTTTTCGTTTTGTGGGGTAGTAGACCTGAAAAACACAATGAATTTTCTCGCAAGATTTCTAAAACATCAATTCCACTTATGTCTCTTCTATCTCTCATGATACCATTAGAGATAACTTGCTTGTCCTTGCATTTAGGAATTTTGCATAGAGATTCCATGAGTGGATAGGAGATAATTATATTTTTTATTTTTTAAAATAGATATTCAAACCGCATGAGATTTGATCATATCAATTTCTTTGTTTTATATTATTTTTTTTTATTAATATTTTCTAATTAAATATAAAATTAGAATATGCTAATTATATTAATTTTTTAACAACTTACAAAATTAAAATATAACATTTTGAAAAGTTAGAATATTTTTAACCATTTTAAAATATTTAATTTAATATATGTTTATTTGAATATTATATTAAAAATTGCATAAAGGTAATAAATTAAAGATAATTTGATTTCAAAACAATTACAATATACATACCACATTATAATTATATAATAAATAAATAGATAAGAAATCTTGTTAATGATTATTTTTTTCTTGACCTAATTCACCCGATTTGAACTTTTAAGTTTTACAATTATTTATTTATTTATTTTTTTAAATATCTGTAATATTTTAAATTACTTCAACTACAAATTTGATATAAATTTATAAAAATTAAATACAATAATATCTCTCTCTCTCTCTCTCTCTCTCTCTCTCTCTCTCTCTCTCTCTAGAAATCGAAAAAAAATAAAATACGAATTCATCAATATATGTATTTTAAACTTTCATTTTTTCTTTCTAAATGAAAAGTCAGAAATTTGATTCTTGCATGTCTTATACTCATATCTCATTTTTTTTTCACTATTGAACAAATATATCAAAGAGATAAATAACAATAATTTAATGATCTCTTAGGTAATATTTTAGTATTTAATTTGTTTCTTATGGTAAGAAAGCTTTCTACTAATATTGTAAACACAAAAAGGTATACAAAATGGAGTTTAGTATTTTTTGATGTTAATTTTTTGTTAAGTATTAAGATTTTGGTAAAGCTTTTCATATAGTAATTACAAAACCGTGAATGCATTATTAAGAAACCAAGTAATATTAGTAATTGATATCATTTCAAATGAGGGAATAATGACTATGTGATTTATCTTCCTCACTTAATAAACATATATATAAACAAATTATGAAGGGGGTTAAAAGATTAGCTCTAGCAAAAACTCTAATTAACCTACAAATCCATTGTCATGCCCCTATTGTCACCCACACCAGAGGCTGACTTAGTGCACACAAATGTCCCATCACTATAGGTTTGTGGTGCATCATGATTCATTTCATCTCATCAATTTTCTCAATATAAAACTAGGTGATTCCACACTACACCTCACTTTTCATATTCCACAATTATTAAAATTCATATTTTAACACTTAATGAAGTATGTAGATATTCATTAAATACAATTTTTCCTTAAGTTAACCAATATGCAAACCATATGAATGAAGGTAATATTATAGAATTAACAACCCAACTGGCCTAACAATTGTGAAATATTCAAATGTGCTACAGCCAAGTGCACTCTAGTCTCGTATAGCAATTTAAAAATTATAAGAACACACAATTCATACAAACCTATCCAAAAATTTCCTATTTGATTTACTACCATCAAACACAACTTTGTCACAGATCAAAATCATTTCATTTCAAAGAAATCGTAAGTACTCTCGTTTGCATGCGATATATGAAGTTTTACGCTAAGTGAAGGAAAGAAAGTTAAGTCTAATATTAAAATTCAAGGGAGTGAGAGTTAAAATTTGAATTCCTTGTCAAGAAAAGCTAAGTTCAGGAAAATAAAAATCTCAATTTATATTAAAGCGAAGTTAGAAAATATTAGCTAAACTGTTAAGCCATCATTTGCAAGAGGAAAAGAAAGTTAGAGTTTACATGATTCCATTTTTATCAATTTTAATGCTTATATACTCATGGTTGGGTCATTGTAATGTGAAGTAAGAAGAGAGAATAGGAGAAACTCAATGGATGTATATGAGAGAATAATTAATGAATAGAACTTCTTTATTCATACAGAAACTTGTGTACTTATTTTTGTTGTGTTTACATGTTTATCTCTGCCTCTAAATACCAAGTGGTATTAGAGAAAGGTTTATCAAGGTTTCAAAGAACCAATGGAGTTAGGAAGGTCATGAGATGCTTTCAGTAAGAGCCTTGGATATTATGAGTATCTCACAAATCAAAGTTTGCATCCATTGGTAAATAAGTAGAATCTAGAGCTCAATGAGATTTTTTAAACCTAACTACTAAAATATTAGGGTGAGTAGCCTACAGAGCCACCACCATATGAGGAAGAAAGAGCCTCCACCACTAACCAAAGAAGGAGTACACACTGTAAGCTGTAGCCATGAGCTTCCATAAGAATCTACATAGAAGATCTTAGCAAAGCTGTTAGTAGTTGTTAGGATCCACTGTTAATGTGAAGGTTAATTTTTTTAGTTTCAAAGACAATGAAGTGTATGCAATGTTCATTTCTAGAAGGATGACACAATAAAGAAAGAAGACAAAAGACAAAAGGAAAATGACAATCATGGATAATAAAGAAAGACTAAAGAAAATCAAGAAAATCAATCGAAAGGAAGAGCCAAAGTATTTCTAAGATCTCATAGAGGTTCTCGCCACAGTAGTGGCATCTAAAATACCAGTATATGAACTAAAAAAATTCGAGGATGAATGGATCAGGATATATCTGATAACACTTCCAAAATTTACTGGTAAACATTTTAATTTTTTGGAAATATCAAAATGAAAAAATTTCTTCGATGTAAAGAGTTGATTGAGTATCAGCCTAATAACCCATATGATAAAGTATGTGATACCGTAGTATTAGATCTTATAAATAATACATTGGATGAGAATTCCTTATGCAAGGTAGAAAAATCTACATATTCCTAGGAAGCGTGGAAGATCCTCAAAGTATAATTTCGTATAAAGGAAAGTGACCTAAAGAAACAAATTTTGATATAGTCTGTTCAAGTAAGAGTAAATGAGCAAGACTCTAGGAGGAAAACAGAGCTTGCATAATCCTACTCAAATGTGGATGATGATCACAAAGGATATAAAAGTGAAACCCATCATGTAGAAATGCATATGCATGAGCAGGACATAGAAAAGATTGCAGAGTGAGAAGTTGAAGCCTCTACGTGTGAAGTAGAGAAAGAGAATATATATGCTCTAGAACACAATTGTAACATGGATGGTGGAGATGACAGTGAATCCCACTGTGATGAAACACATGTGGATGGTGACTAGAAATTGAGTTTTGAATTGGTGAATCCAACAATAGACCTTATTGATGATGGTGAAGCTTACAATAAAGAAGTGAATAACATGTGGGATCTAGTTGGTATATTGTATTTGATGATTACCTCTTCGCATTAGAGTTTGAGTAATTTAAGTTTGAAAATAAAAAAAAGAGACAATTTTCCATATGAAGCAATAGTTTATAGAGCTTAAAGTGTGTTTCTCATGAATCCAAAAACAAAAAATTAATTTGGTGAAGTTGAAATTGTTAAAGAGCACATGCATTCTTAGATATGTCACCACAAAGTGAGTGAAAATTATATTAATAAAATTTCAGGCCCTTTTTTTGAAACAAGGACTGATTGTGGAAACATGGAAAGTCCCATGATTAATTAAAAATTGAAGGTTGAAGCTACCATTGTAGCAACACATTATGAATCAATAGTTATAATTGCTTATGAATTAGTGTGCAATCTAGAAAAAATAATGATTAAGAAAATGTTAAGGTGATTCATGAGCTTTTGATGAGAATATCCGCTAACAACATAATAGTGGAAGATAACATCAATGCAATTGAAGAGGTAGGGAAGAAATAAGAAGAAGAGAAAGATCTCACTGTAGAGAATAATGAATATGTTTTTAACATTGATTTTGAGTGTGCAAGTAGACATGACACCATTACAATTATAGTTATAGCTAAAAGAGAAGATGAAGAAAACGATGTAGGAAAGGGCATGGAAGTTTTTGAAGATGAATAAGAAAGCATTGAAACAACCTTTCAAAAATGGAGTGAAGAAGAGATAAAATTATACTATCATGAAATATGGTAGAAAGAAGATCAGGAATATGAAGCGAAAGAAGCATGGAAAAGCTGATAGTTTGAAGATGAAGAGTTGTGGTAGTAGTCTATGAGTGAACGAATCTTTGAAGAGGATGGTATATAAGATAGGCTATGAAAGCCTAAATTATTTTTTAAAACAAATATAAACAACTCAAAGAAAAATTTCAATAGCATTAAGTGAAGAAATATATAGCTTACATCAAGAAATCACAAGTGAAAAGGAAATTGTTTCAAGGATATATAATATGGAAGAAACGAAAAAAAAATAAACTACATTGAAAAAAAAAATTGAGTCAATTTTTTATTACAAGCGTAGCATACATAGTTGATTCACGATTAAGTTGAGGTTTAGTCATATTTTCATAATTAATGGGGAGTTTTAGAAATAGTAATTACTCTCATACGCATGTAACAATGCATGAAGTTAAGGAAATAAATTAGAGTCTAATATTAGAAGTCAAGTGAGCCAGACTTAGAAGGTTAATGCTTTGTCTAGAAAAGTTGATTCAATAAAAATAAAAAAATTGAGTTAATATAAAAGAAAGTTAGAAAAGTTTTGTTAAAGCACGATGACTTAGTTCTCACGAAGAAAGGAAAGTTAGAGTTTGCATGATTCCATATTTAAAAAGTTTGGTATTTATATACCTATGGTTGGGCCATTGTAATATGAAGCAAGAAAAAATAATAGTTGTGTTACACAAAAATATCGTCACCATGATTATTTGCAGTCAGTATGGGTCTATCATCACTTGTACTGTCCTCCTAAGCAAGTCTCAGAACTCAGCTCTTCAAGTCAAGCTTTGAAAATGAGAGAAAGACATTGAAAATCAATAAAACTCTGGTTCCGTACTTTCTCTCACTGTTACCTGTGGTCCCGCACCTTTTGTTTACAAAAACTGCGGACCTGCCCACTCTGTCCCTGAAGGTGTGGGTGCGGACCCCTGTGAAAGTCAAAAAGGTGCAAGTTTATTCTAAAAAACTCACTTTGGGTTAATTCTAGATGATTCTAGAAGGAATTTTGACGTGGATTGGCCGCTCTTAGGTGGTTCATGCATCCCAAAAGAGAAGGAGCTAATCCCTTGATGAGAGGAGCTATCCCTTTGAAGGAGGGCTTTATCCCTTTGAAGGAGGACCTAGTAACCTCCCTCCATTGTACTATAAATTCAGGCATTGGGCTAGTTACTGAGGAGGTTAGAAGCTAAACATTTTTTAGGGTAAATGCTGGTGAAATCAAGACTTCCTAGTTAAGCCTAAGAGGAGAGATCACATAGCTTTTTGGTTTCATTGGGGAGTGAGCGAAACTTGTCAAAGTAGAGGAGACTTCTTGTTCGACCCTGGAAGGAGCTTGTACAACGTCAAGGAAAAGGTTGTAAAGTTCTTCTTATTTTGAATTAATACAATCAAACTCATTTTTCTCAACAAGTATCTTATGTTATTTGTTTCATGGACTCCTTGACTTTCATGTTAAATATGTTTTATGCAATTGGCTTTTCGGGTGCTATTTAATTTTTTTGCCTTGTTTGTGTTTGCAAATTCGAAAAAAGGAGCTCATTTGGATCAAAGGAGCGAGGGCATCCACAAGCTTGCGTTGGACCTAAGGTAGGCCCTAAAAACACTTGTTTGTCATTGTTTATTAAAGCATATTTAGAGAAAGATAGTGTCTAGTTGGTTTGCTTGTCATTAGGTCTTCTTTAGATTCTAGGAAGGTCAATCTTGTCCGCAAGATCGACTTATTCCGTGTGACAAGTTGTACCTCAGTGGATGTATGTGAGAGAATAATTAATGAATATAAATTATTTATTCAAGAAGAATATTTTGATTTATTTTTCTTGAGTTTGGATGGTTATCTTTTCCTATGAATAATATGGACTTATCTGCCTACACCTTTTCTTGTAAGAAATTTGTGTCATGACTTTTACGACCCACAGAATCATGTTGGACATTGGGCGATTTCACACTATCCAAACCCATATAAATTTATGAATTTACTCTCCCACTCCTTCACCAACTCTTCATCTCATGTTAGCACTTAGAATCCAAATGGTACATGGTCAAATTCGTGTTGCCTTAACCAACTCTCTTGTCGCATTTACAAGAAATCATTCCAAATTGAAGAAGGTTGCATCCTTCCATTTCGAATGGGTCAATCTTTTGTATTACATATTTTACCCAAATGATAGTTTGGACCAACCCATATCAATAGTCATTGTGCTCACTTGAATAATGTGTTATCCTGCCATGTCCACTCTAGTTGATTCAACTCATTCTAATGGGTTCCTCCCTACATGCTTGCATGTTACCCTCATCTGTTCATCCCCTGTGCTACACAGTAGCCTTGTATTCATAATATAATTGTCAAATCATATTTTGTGAGCCCCTTGATGCTTCAAATACCATAAAAATCCAAAAAAATGTCTAAGGATTGTGCTTGTTATCATTCCATCCTATGTTTACCGCTCCCATTTACGTAATATGATTATTCTAGTTGTCTTTCCTTTTAGGCCAGGTTTTTAAATAGAAAATAAAGTTTCTTTTGCATTGAGAAAGAATATGAATATATACAAGGAGAGGGAAACTATTGGGTTTCATCTCCCAATGTCTCTTCATCTTCTAACTTCGTTTATTTTTTGTTATTTACAATATTTACATAATTTTTCCTAATCCCAAGGATTAGGTGTCAACATTGACCCCCCCAAATCTGAAGCGATGTTTGTGAGTCCAAGCATCATTCTAAATCTTTCAAACTTTTCCCTTCCAATCACTTTGGTGAAGATGTATGCAATATACTCTTTTATGGAACAATGTCAAAGGTGGATTGTTTTGGCCTCAACATCATGTCGAATCAAATGGTATTTTGTAATGATGTGCTTTGTTCGAACATGGAACTTTGGGCTCTTGGCAAACTTTATTGCATAACTATTGTGAACCAATAGAGGAGGTGAATGTGCTTGTTTCTCCTACAAATATTCCACAATTCTCCTGAGCCACACAATTTCCTTGATTCTA
This sequence comes from Pinus tabuliformis, assembly GCA_031772625.1. NCBI lineage: Eukaryota > Viridiplantae > Streptophyta > Pinopsida > Pinales > Pinaceae > Pinus > Pinus tabuliformis. Next base: position 1,393,757,596 of record CM062820.1, read on the forward strand.
AATCTGTTGCCCCATATTTTGCCTCAGTTGTGGAATTTGATGGAATTGAATGTTTGCATGAAATCTAAGTGATAAATCCTAATCTAAGACTCATAACATAACTTGAAGTAGATACTAGGATTTCTTTTGCTCAAAAAATGTCTGAATCAAAGTAATTAATCAAGATGAAGTCACCCACTTATGTTATGTATACTTGAGTCTAAAGTCTTTAGTTCCCTTCGAGTACTTTAGAACTATTTTTGGAGCAGACCAATGCACCTCACAATGCTTTTGCATAAAATTGGAGGGATTCCAATAGTAAATGAAAATTTTGATATGGTAGTGCTAAGGTAGTTGAGATTTCCTACGAGATGTCTATACCTTGTCTGACCTAACTATTTGACCTCAACCTTGCCATAAAACATATGAATGTAGTGTCCTTTCTAGCAAATGTTGACCAGATACAACAAGTTCCTCCTCAACTTGGGGAGGTATAGAAAATCATGTGGAAGAAAGTCTAGAAGTCCATACAATTTGAGCTTGATGGTGCACAGATTTGATGTCTTGAGTTTTGACTTGTCTCCAAACTATATTTCTCCATCAACATTATCATTTATATCTTCAAATAAATCTCTTCTAAAATTCATGTGGTATGTTGCTCCTAAATCAAGAAACCAAGCATATTTCCATGAAGAAAGTGAAGCATTAAATAAGTCTTTAGATACTCCAATGTTGCAATGTTCCACAACATAATGAGTGGATTCAGGTGCTTTACCTTTCCCTTTACAAAATGTTTTACCATGTTCAATGAAGGATTGTTCGATGTTGTTTCCATAGGCAGCGTGTCGCTACAGTAAATGTATAGTACCAAACAACAAAAAATGATGAACCAATTCACAATGATGATCTAATGAACCAGTTAGAAATCAACTCATATTATCGGGGTAGAATTCCAGCAAACCAATGTTCACCAACATCCAGATGAAGGGTCTCCAACCTAATGCAACATTTATTCCTACAGAAAATTCAACACAATGTATACATAGTTCACATGCACCTTTCAATTTAGAGATTGATCAAATCAATGCACAACAGGCTCTATAAGGGCCAAGGAAACACATGTTTGATGTTTGTGTGTTGGATCTCAACATTAGGAAATGTTCAATCCTTAAACTAGTTCCAATGATACTAGGGCAGGCTCCAATATCAAACACAACCCAAAACTTCATAGTATTCAATGCATTCAACACACAACAACATAGCTCCAACACAGAGAACATTGAATGCACCAAATATCGTAACTCACGACCATTACAAAGGACACACTGCAACATTTAAATAACTATTCAACCATTTATACATATGAATTGAAATCCTATTTAGAACCTAAATAATGCTCAACATTAGTATGGGTTACGAACAAATTAATATATATGCCACAACTCTTTTATGATAGTCTTCATTTTTAGCAACTCATATTCCAATGCATACCAATCCAACACATTTCAACGTAAGGTTTGCATGTGGTAAATCAACATTATGTTTGTTAAGGTTGTAAATATCACTCTTGAGTTATGACAATCAACATGGTTCCCACAAAACCTCTCATATCCTCCAGTAGGTAGATACTACCCTCATTGGAAGGTGATCCCAGATCTATAGACTAGAGGTTAGGGTATTGATTCAATCACTGAGGTGTAACTCAAGTGGTTTGGGGTAGCTCCTTTCCCTTACACTATCTGCCTAGTCTCAATTATATCTTCCACAGGTGAGTACATGGGGTCTTCATCTACCACCATGCTACAATACCATTTTTTTTACCTAGTTTCCTTCCAGCAACACGTTGATAAGTAACAAAATTTGAATTTCGTCGAAATAATGGTATTTATGTTTTACTTTGCTCTACCCTCCTTTACTATCTATATTTTATTGATAAAATTGAGTGAATGGCTACAAGAATTGAGTGTGTTTTCTTTTAGTGTGGGCCAACAGTAGATTTCCTTTTTAGTTATAGAGTTTGCTTGCCCTTTTTCTCTGGTCAAAGGTATCCAATGTCACTTGATTCCTCATACATAGGGTTTATGTGGTCACCCCATTCTTTTGAAGTTTCTCTTAATTATAATATCAAATTCAACATGTCTACTAGTTTTGGAGGAACATCATCACCGAGAACACCACAGGGAATGCCGTCAGTTCTTAGGTTTACCATCTTTTATGGTTTGAAATTTGTATCTACTTTTGAGAATGTTTCTAATTGTCTTCTGCTTGGAAATTATGTACAAGTTTAGTTTTCTCACAACTCCAACTGGCTCATCATTTCTTCTAGTTATAATTTCTCCCATTGTATTCCAAGTTCCAAGCACTAATACTCTCACTTCATTTTTTTCTTCAGGTTCTGGAGGATTTCCTCCTACTTGTCAAGACTATAATTTAGCCATCATGGTCGTCCTCTCTTAATTTCCTCAATATTTATTTTGAATGCCTTATTAGGGTTTTTTCCATTCAACCATCCTTGTAACCTTAAGGAATTATGGTTATTAATATCATACTATGTAAAAAATTCTGAGATTACACAGAGTGTTTTTTTTTTTTGTTGACTGATATCTGTGCTAAGTACAGGAAACTTATCGGCCTCGAGTCCAAACATGTAGTATAATTCGTGCAATTTTTTTTTTTTAACATTTTCCAATGGTTATTTTATCAACTATGTTGGATGCAATGTTCGATTTCTAGAGTTTATTCTACCCTTAGGGTTTATACAATAGAATTTGTTCACTATTTCAAGTATTAATTTTAGCATGTTTATTGTGAATTTCCTTTATTTTTTGTAGTCATAATGTTTTTCTTATTTATCATGGAATATTGTATTTAGAAAATGCGTAATGTACCATGGATTTTCGAGTTCTATACTCTACGCTCGTGTTTATATATATTCATTTTTTCACACACTTTGATCAACAACAAGCACAAGATGGTGGCATATATGATTATATTCAAGATACTTTCACATAATGTACTACAATGCTCATTCATGTAATGCAATTTTTATTGTTTTGTTTCATACAATAATTAAGTTAGCACCATTTATTTTTTGTCATAGCATTTGTACAACTATAAAGTTGTTTTTTTGTTTAGTTTAATTTCTCGGTCCATACTTAACATTAATGCTATTACCAATGCTATAGGGGGTAGGTGGGACCTGGTCTCCTTCCAGGATCATCCATTCACCCACTCATAATGCTTGATTCAGTGTAAATAATTACCAAAACCTAGACTGTCTTGTTAATGGGCTTCATCCTGTTACTCAAGAACTAACTGGTTTCACACCAACATATTATATTTATTGCAATGACAGTATCCCTAATAACATATAACTTCCTTTTATTTTATAGTACATAGTATGTAGGCCCTGAATTGTTTGCATGATACAGGTATGAGATAACATACCACATAAGATTCCTCTAATGTGTTCTCCTCAATTTATTTCAATATGATGAAGAGACAAAGGAAAGTATTTTGAGAGGTATCCCCAAGAATTGTAGTGCCAACCCACAAAAGGTAGGTTACCCAAGAGATGTGTGATTGTAATTTTCATAATATAATGAAATCCCAAAATAATTCAAGGTGAAATGATTTAGGAATTTTACTCATGCACTATATAGTAACGCTTTTAGGGTCCCTAAGTGCCAACTTTATTAATTTATACATTGAATATATATTGTGAATCCTGGATTCATAAAGCTACGTCCTATGCATGTTTTATGAATATATATTGAGAATCCCCTAAATCTGCACTGAACTTATCTTCTTTTCCATGATGTATTTACTTCTTTTCTATGTTCTTTGTCTCTTAGCTATTAGACATTTGTGTTCATGACAAACTTCAATATTTTTTTTTAAAGTTAATTTCAAGAGTTAGCTAGCATGTTTTGATTGGATAGCTGCATAGAATAATCTTGTTCTTTCTTGTAAGATCACCAACATTCAGGATGACATATATATCAGATGATATATTGGAAAAGATTCCAAAGAAAATTTATTTTAGTTTAGTTGACAGGATAGAAAGTTGCATTTACCTTTCCTAAATTGTATCTTTAGCTTAACTTGGAGGAATCTGTAATTCTACGTAGGTGGAGGCTCATGTCTTATCTCTCCTTATCCATTTATCCTTTAATATTCCCTTTCGCATGTGCTTTCCACACATTTAGTGGGATCAAGGTGGGATTTCTCAACAGTTGGAATAAATTTCTATCGAAAGGTTTTGTTGTGGTTGAACATGGAATCTACTTTGGATGGGAAGGTTCTATATGGGTTATATGATGCTTATCCCTTAAAATCATTGGATTCTTTGTTTTTTCGTGCTATTTTTTGCTCTCAACTTTCCTTCTCAAAGAGGTTGAGACTATTTTCTTCATTTATTTTAAGTGGCCTAGTGAAAGAAGAAGAGTGAACCTTGTCTCCACAACTTTTCCATTTCTCTAAGTTACAACTAAGAAGAGTCCAATTCTATAGCAAATATAATAATAACATCTTGATACGCCTTTGGTGAGCTATCCATAACTCTCACCTATCAATGTGGATCAATGAAATGGGATACAATATCTCTAGCATAAAAGAGTCCAATTTCATGCCAAAGACACCAATAGAAATGGAGTATTTGTGAAGGAAGTGATCTCCATTAGAGATTTCCATTTGTGTTGCAATAGATAAGAAGAATCTTGGGGTTGGAGGAAGAGATAAAATATCTTTGCCAAAAACACAATACATTTCTCTCCTGGTGCCATTAATTTTGTTAACTTGTTTGAACACGAGTAATGCATAAGAATTCATTAGTATCTATGAAATTTTCTCTCATTCCAATAGAAAAATAAGTCCATCCTAATATTTATATAGAAAATAAGGTTCATCAATATGTATGGTTCAATTTTGTTTGTGATTCTATTTCTCCAAAGGATATTTATTTTTTGAATTTTGTTTGGTATAAGATACGATGATACCTTTAAATATGAGGTAATTTTGGGTGAAATTAAAAGTGGAACAACAAGTTGGGGTTTTAATTTCCTTTGTAGTAGTAGACTACATGAAATTTTTATCAAAAGGTTTTGTTGCAGCCCAACATGGAATAATATTTAGATGAAAAGTTTCATTATGGGTGGTATGTTTTCTAGTCTTTAAACTCATTGGATTCTTTATTTTTTCATGGTATTTGTTGTTCTCAACTTTCCTTTTCCAAGGGATTGACACTATTTTCTTTATTTATTTGTGATGGCCTAGTGAAAGAATAAGAATGTAGCTTGTCTCCACAACTTTTCCATTTCTCTAAGTTACAAATAAAAATAGTCAAATTATATAGCGAAGAGACTAATAGCCTGTTGATACACGTTTAGTGAGATATGAATGAAGACCTTCGATGAGGGTATAACTACAGTCTAGTTTTTTGAACTCAGGAGTTGGTTGTTACATGAATTTCAAATCTGCCCCTTTTCGGATATGACCATTGTTTTCATACAGGTATTTTATATTTTAGATCATTTCATTAGAAATTGTAAGTCTATATAAAATGTATTCATGATTTGGTAGCGATATTTTGTTGTAAATGAAGCTTCTATGTCTTCAAGAAATACCATTCCCAGAGTGGAAAATGAGGTAGTGTAAAAATTTGTATGCCCACAAGTGCTCTGTTCAAAGTGTTTGGCTTATTATTTTCAATTTATTGTCTATATCATTGCTTCCACTTCTTACATCTTAAATTACTTCGTTCAAATTTTATGCTCATGTTTCTTGGGCTATATTTATCTCATTTTTTTAGCTATGCTCAAGATATCTTAGTGAACTATTGCCACTATCTTTTAAATCAACAATTATAGATTCTTCGTTGGCATCATAAAATGGAGGCAAATAGTTGCAACTATTTTCAGTGCCATGGTTATATTGTTCACTGTTATATAAGCACTTGAAATATCCTAAATAAACCCCATTATAGTTGGAACTAGATTCCCACAGCCTAGATACATTAGCATGATCGACAAGACCCAATGTTTCATGATGAGAATAAATTATCAGTGCCATATTCAAGAATCTCATGTCGCTAGAAAATTATATGTTACAGATCAATGGAACACATAAAATATTTTATAAATATAAATATAGAAAATGCACAAAACAAGAGAGACACAGATATATGTGGTTCACCCAATTTGGGCTATTTCCATAGAGAATCATCTAGTCCTTGTTTTATACTATCTAGCAAAATGAAGAGATACAACCTACAACAAATGATCTATAATTTCCTCTTCGCTCTCACACAATCTCCTCCCTCTTTTGTCATGTATAATACACATCTACCTGGCCGCAATAAAATTCCCTCATATATAGCGATGGGTTTCCTTATAGGGAAAAAGACCCTAAATTAAACATAACTTCTACTGTTAGATCATTCGCCTAAAGAACGACTCAAATTGACTATGAAATTACAATATTTTACAAGGAAATTTTGCATCTAATTTTAGATTCGAGCATGCTGCCCTCGAACCCTCACCAAGGAGGGCTCATAAAAATTGATGTCACCCCTATTACGGTGAATAAGTTGGTCGCATTTCCACCCCATTATGAACCGGGGTCCAATGCAGCGATACCTCTCAATAATTAATATAGTCAGCCTCCACACCCCATACATGTATTCGCTCGCATTCATGGATGATGTAGTGTAAGTCCATTACCTTTTATTCATTTTGGATTATAACAAAAGGAGCTTTAAATTGGGTTCAAGTTGTCTTATCCATGCAATTTATTTGAAACTAGGAGTTCTTGAACATGTAGACCATTGTAATATATATTACAAATTATTGTTCTTAGACTTTTTGCTGCTAGAGATGGTTAAAATTCTTGAATTTTTAGCACCTTACTCTCATTGTCAAGAGTTGTAGACTATTTTAGCAAGAACTATGGAAAATTAATATGTACTTCATAATCCTAAATATTCTTTGAGATTAACTCACACTTAACAAGCTCTTTCTTTATCCAAGAGTTCTAGTAATTTTACATATCATTATCTATTCTTCTAGGTGGATCGAATGCTACGTATGCCCACTTGAAAATATTTAATCCACTTAAATATCTCTTAATATAAATCCTTTAATATAACACCAATAACTAATAAAATGATGAAAATTAAACCAACCTATTTCTAACAATGGTATGCAGATGAATGATAAGGTTTTATTCATTTGGAGTAAAACTACCTCGCTTGATATCAAATCTCAAGTAGTTGATCCCTCGTAATTTGTAGCTTTTTCAACAATGGATGTTGAAGACCTACCACAAAAGTAAATATGAATCGATGCACAACAATGACAAAAAGAGGCATAGTTTCAATTTTTTTTGGGAATTTTATTGTTGGGTAAGGAGGGCTTATAATAATGGGCATTGTTGGTCCCACATTTTTTCTGCCGAGATTTGTGCAAGCATGGATTTTTGGGGGTCTCTCAATTTATTGGAGATTTGAAGAAGATCCATGGTCTTACCTTCTCCACACCATTGGAAACCTTGGAGTGGATTCACCATGCAGAGCCTAGAAAGTTATTTCCTAGCTAGAATCATTTTTCAGAGTGCCAAAAAGCTAATTTTTAGGCTATTGATGCGATAGTTCACTAAATAAAAGTATCCAAACACCTTAAATTGTTATGTTCTTAAAACCCATGATGGGAGAATAGAAGTTTTCAACACAGATGAGTGAAGCCCAATATTTTCCATATGGCTAGAGCTAGATAATTCGAAGGAGAGTTTTAAACAAACCCTATCTTCGTGACTCATCATTCTCAGTCAGGGTTAATGCTAGGTCCACATTTATGTTAACCAAGCTATTGAAAAGGATCTATTAGATTTTCCACACACTACTACATAAAAAGAGTAATTTAAGACATTTTTTAAAGAGGAAACTAATATTTTGTCTTAAAATCCTAAACTATTATTTTAATTATTTTAATTTAGAAATTAAAAAAATTTTAATTGTTGTAAGTTATAAACTAAGACAATTCGTTCAAAGAGTAGCGAAAAATTTATGAAAAACGCAGAAGGGAAGTAAACAAAATGAGGATAGGTAATTTTTAGAAATAGGTTGAAAGAGGAGGAAGAGGTCAAATGAAGTAGCAAAAGATTGAATAGTTGAGTCTCCCAACAAAAGAATTATTTCATTGTTTTCCTCTTGAATTATGGGGATAGGGCCGACCTTGCCTCCGTTTGTACGAGTTTTAATAGGGCTAGCCTGACCTCAATTTGCAGGAGTTTTTACACTCTTTGTCATGCATATAGACTCTACTACTGCATCTAACAAATTGTGCAGCTTCAAGAGATCCAGTTCCAGGAAAATATTCCTAAACCTCAAGGAGAAGAAAATCTAACAGATGAATGTGTACAGGTAATGTGACCTCATGGATGCATCACTTTCCATGCTAGTGGTGCACTAACAACAGATGGAGAGCATGCAGCAAGGACCATATTTATGTGGTAAAATCATGAGTAACGTGATAAGATGTTGTGTCCCTCTATTTACCAAGGCTTAAGAAGCTCCAGATTTTGGGGTTTTGGGACATATATGAGGTTTCTATCGAGGCACTTGTCAATCTTTGCCATAATAATCTAGACCTTAGATTATTCAATTAGATGAATGTTGATGAGTGCTAGGATGTTCTAAACTTAAACAAAAAACCAAAAAGTTATAGATATAACCATAAATATAGAGATGCAATAGAAATAATACTTCATTTCATTAATATCAAATATTGAAATATGCTTACAAATAGAATGGAAATAAGACTAGCTTAGGTGATGGTAGCTTATCTCTCAGAAGAGATGTGGTGGCTACATTACTATGAATTGTGTTACAATGAGGATTAGAGGCCTATTTATTATTTATAAACAATGGAAAACCATAAAAATAAAAAAACCTAACTCTAAGAGATAAAGCGCCAAAACTATGGGCCCTGTTTGGGTAAATTGGTACATCAACGTCATGGGGTCATAACTTTGGCATACAATCTCCATTTGACACCCAAAATACCTCGTTAGAAATATCTATCTAAGGAATACAACTTCTGAGTGGCCAACACTAGTTCACAATCTCTATTGGCCTTGTTTTTCCCAAAAAAAATCGTTTAGGTCCTCAAAATGGCTATGGAAGGTCAAGACCCGAAAAATATACCAAAAATATTAAATTCTACTACAATTAAGGAGGCTGAAAAAAAATAAAATAGATGGTGGTGGGGTCCTGAGTGGAATAGGTAGGTGGACACCAACATCCATCTGGATCATAGGAAATGCAACATCTCTTAGGTTTTTGTCTTGGGGAGGTTCTCAGAACATCAAGTGGACAACGAATTTGTAACTCTCGATCAGTCTTCTGAAATTGGTTGCACTGGATGTATTGCGCAAGAATATAACCCTAGATGTGGCTTTCAGGTTAATGCTTTTGAAGAGATTAAAGTTTATGTATACATTAAATTATGGAGAGAAGTCACTCCACTTGTGATGTTTGTTGTGATTGATGATGAGAGTGTAATTATTGATCCTTCTAGGGCAGAAGTTATAATGCATGAACGTATAATTGGGATTTTTTGTATCTTGCAAAGTTGTATTGAGAGGGGTACAACCAAAAGAAGAAAAGGAAAATTTCGCTTTGCTGGACTTTCTCAATCTTACTTGTTCATAAGTGATCCTATGAAAACAAAATTCCCAATTTATAGGTTAATCGGTCTCTTTTTTCCTTGCATTTTACACAACTTTCTCAATTTACTTTTCCATGGGTGGTTCCGTGAAATCAATCATCACTATTAGTTGTGTGAAGTTTGAGATTCAATTTTCTTGATCACTTCTCCAATTACATGTTGAAAGCCTCAATTAGGTTGTCCAAAAGTGAATTTTATTTGTTCTTCTGCAAGCCATAGAAAAATTATCAGTGAACACAGATGTTACCAAAGCGATTGTTATCGAAGGGGGCATTAACATTTTCATATCCCTTTTGATGTCACCTAATAAATGGGTTATTTAGGAGGCTGTAGGGGAGTGTCGAACCTATCTGTAGGAGAATAGAACAAGGTGTTAACTATATTCTCTTCATTTATTTTTTTTATCTAAAAACTAAAAATGAAAACGTGAATCCTTATTTTCCCCTTTATCAAGCACCCTCCCTTCATTGTGGATGTTGATCGTGTTTCTTGGTAATTATATGCAACGAATTTGCAATGTAAATTATAGTTGTCATTATTGATTGAAAAGATACTACTAAATACTACTTCATTTTTCTATCATCCAAATAATAAAAAACTTTTCTAACTCCTTTCCAAATAAAACATGAAGCTAATCTTTGTTTATTTCAATCAAGGTGTTGTTGCAAAGGCAAGTGGCATAAGGAAATTTTTAGATCTTGTATTCAAATATCCTTCTGGTAGGAAAGGGGTTCTGGTAGGCTACAAACTTTGATTTCCAAAACTTGACACATAAAACCATGAAACTACTAATGCTTTGTATCTTTAATAGTTCTCTTTTCTAATAATAAAGTAAATGGAAATAATTCTATCATATAGATAGGCCTTTTTTTTGTCTTTGCTTCACACAAAAATGTAAAAATTAAAGTCATAGTCTCAAATGATCTCTTGATGAAAGATGGATTTTATCTACTTTTTTTTAGAAACAAATATTACTTACTTTGCATTAGATTCAATCTCTAAATAGGTTTTGAAGATACATTGTAAGTAAGCCTGACTATTGGAGTTCATTTTAGGAATACTCTTTGCAGAATGTGTCCCTCATTACTCCTTTCAGGTTTTGAATCATCAAGGATTAGAGCCCCTGTAAGCTGGAGCAAGTCAAGATGGTTGAAACCTAGGTTTTATTTTTTTGTAGCATGCCTATTTTGAGGTGAAAAAGTTAGATGTGGTGCATTTTTTGAATGGTTTTAGTCCAAAAGTTTGAACTTGTTTTTGTATATTGATGATTATTACCATTGGTCAATGGACATGTTTTTTATTTCCCCGCTGCTTCTTTTTTCGTAGAAGAATCGGTTTATCTTATATATTCTTATCATTTTTTCACTTTAGGAACACTCTTTGAAAAATGTGTTTATTATCACTACTTTAGGGTTTTGAATCATCAAGGATTGGAGCCCATGTAATGTGAAGCAAATCAAGATGGTTGAAACCTAGGTTCTGTTCTTTTTGTAGCATGTTTTCTTTCAGGTGACAATGCTACACGTGATGCATTTCTTGACTAGTGTGAGTCCAAAAGTTTGAACTTGTCTTCGTGCATTGATGATTGCTACCATTGATCAGTGGACGTCTTTTTAATTTCCCCATTTCTTGTGTTTTATTAGAAGAATTGGTTTAGATTATATCTTCTTCTCATTTGTTTCTTAGTTCCTCTTTGTAGATTAGTTATGTTTTCCCCTTTCCTTTTTATCACTCCAACATACAATTTATCACTACCAGTATTTCTTTTATTTGTCCTTCCATTGCTTCACTTATATGTTCTTTTTATTCTCCTTCTCTTTCATGTTTTTTTTTCTCCCCATGTTCCTTTTCTTTCCTTTTTTTTTTTCTTTCTATTTTTCTTTGCATCCCATATTTTAGTATTTTTTTCCTCTATGCAGATGTTACATGTCTTAAGGGGTTTGAATAAGTTGAACCAAGGTTTCTTGTGTGAACTTATCACTATAAGTAGTGCTCACTTCTAACACAATCTACATTTCATGTGATATTTTGATAGTTTTCAAGCATTCCTCTTCACTTATGAGTGCCAAGAAGTCCATTTCTTCTTTCCCTATATGAATTAACACTTATATCTAGTTGTATTATTAATTATTGAATCCCATGATTGAAAAATGTTGCCTACGGAGTATAAAATACAAACATGTACCTTCATATTTACCCATAACTCGAGGACATTGTACTTGGATGAAAATATTTTAGGTGTACTTTCTAATGCATTAGAAAGTGCAAAATTTTAAGAGATGATTGTAGCTTAGTTAGTTTCATATCTCAAAAACCTAACTTCTTAGTTTTGGAATAGGTATGGAACACATTCTAAGATATTAAATAATTAATTTTCTCATATTTCGAATTGACAGGATTTGTTAAAAGTTTTTTCAAATATTTCATGAGTACCATTTATTTTTTATTTTATGGGCAATTCTTTGGTCATACAAGCATTAGAGTAACTAGCCAATGAATCATTTGATTAGTGCATAGCTAATGGAGTGAATTGTTTCAAATTTAAATATAGTAGAATATTCCATGATAAAATGATTGTTTTCTTTTACCAAGAATCAGTTGCAAAAACCCTTATTGAGTTTCTAAGTTTGCAGGAATATTGGGGAGGATGAATAAAAGGTATATTGAATTCCTCTTTTCTTGCTTCTCTTTAAAAAATTGTAAAAATGAAAAAATAAATGCAAAACTACCCATTTATAATATGAAATGAAATGAATCATATTTATTAATCAAATAAACAACCATAACATCTAGGGCACAAAGTAATTTGTTTGTGGGAATATATTGTAGAAATAAAACTTTACATTGATAGAACTTATCCTAATTAATTTAGATAGAAGTGGAAAATGCTTGGAGAAGAATGATCAATTATTTTCTTCCATTAGAATTCATTCTACTATAACAAGTGGATGTTTAGAAATGAAACCATGGGATCAATTACATTTCCCAAATAATAATACAATCTATGAATCCATGGTCTTGAATTTGAATGACACTATCTGCAAATTCTTGAATCAAGGGTAGAGAAATTTGGAGTTTATAACATTTCTTTGGAAGTAGTATCATTTGAGTGGTTGCAAAACTTTATAGGGAAGCAAAGTACATAGAAGTTGCTACAGTGATGCAAATTTTAAACATCAAGAAAGGAAATTGTACCTAAGAGGGAGGTTTCTCTCTTTTCTCAATGACAGAGTATGAAGGTTGGAAATGTATTTCAATTTATCAAAAATCTAGATACTTATACAAGAGCACTGATGGCAACAACAACTCCCTCAAAAGGATGTCAACATTAAGAAGGAAAGGTTGTTGCATCTGAAAAAAGGAGAATTGATTTACAGTTCCACTATCTATAATTCATCTAAGGATGGCAACAAATAATCATCAAAAATAGTAGAAGATTCACAAGTTGAAGATAAATTTTAAATCGATGGTTGTCAAGAAGTTCTTGGATATAAGAAACATTGCATTGAACTACTATTTTTCTAATCTAAATAATTAATATGAATATGTATAAGCAATTGTTAGTTATTTCCATAATGCATCCACTATTATGTCTACTAAGCAATTACAATAATTATTTCTCAAGATCGTTCAACCTAAATAATATTTCTAGATGCTCTTTTTGATAGCCTTCAAAATAAATTATTTTAGATAATAGAGATTATACAATGACCATGGGTGACCAAATGTGGGTAATGAGATTTTAAGTAATATGAAGTGTAATATATCAATGGAGTGCACTAGGAATATATAAGCTATGCCTATGAAGTGATGGAAAATAACATATATCTATGTACTCTAACAAAACTATAAGCAATTGAGGAATTTTGACATTGTTATAAATTATTATAATGTATCCCAATAGTTGTTGAAAAAGATCACTTGAAGAACCCTTTAACTACAGTGGCCTTCACCACTTAGTGTTTGTAAAAGTTTATTGTAATAGATTTTGTGAAGGTGTTCAATTGTTTACCTTCTAAATTATCAGGTGTTTCTTTGGATTCTATTATGATTGAGTAAATCCTACATACATCTATAAATGAAATGATTACTTAATTAGAGACCCACTTCAACATTTTTTTTTTCTATTTGCCATTTGTATTTCCTTGTTAATTCTTGGAGTTGATGATTCTCAATGTCTGACTATATTATAATTTTTGTCTTACTCGAGCAATTATTTAGAACCAGAACTAAAAGGATGTGACGGCATTGCAAAATTTCCTCCATGTATTTTTGAATTTTATTTTGAAATCCAAATTAGTGCATAGTCTTTAGAACCTATGGGATAAAAAAATTACAAATTCACACTAATTATGGCAACAAATTATTGGAACCTCACTTCAACATTTGATTTACCAAGTTATTTAGGATTTCTTGGTGAATGGTCTTGGATTTGACATCATGAAGCAAGAAACCACAATTATCTTCTTGAATGCAAATATTGATATCTAATATAATGCACTGAGAGCTAAGTGAACTATTCAAAAATCATGAGAGATTAGTGAGTTATGACTACCTCTCATGGAAATGGTCATAGATGAATGACTTAACATAGTTGAATCGCAAAACAATATCTAACATAATGCACTTTGAAAACCCCTATACTTAAGCTCAAAAGAGTGAAGGGAACTCTACTTGAATGGTTCAAGAGGCACAATACTTGCTAAGGTTTTGCAAATGAGGTAGCAAGCTAAGTGGGCTTGATTATGGTGAAAACTCCATAGTTAAGTGCGCTTGAGTCGGAGGTGATCTGGGATGGGTGACCTCCTAGGAAGTGTTGGTTACTGGGTGCAAGCCCCAGAAGTGATGGATGATGCTATGTGATTCATTTCACTAGTTTCAATCCCACTTCTTCACCATTGTGAGCATCACCCGATGCAATGAGTGCTAAGTAAACTATTCAAAAATCATGACAAATTAGTGAATTATGACAACCTCTCATGGAAATGGTCATAGATGAATGACTTACTTAATGCAGTTGAATATATAATATAATGCACTAGAAAAAACCCTATACTTAAATTCAAAAGAGTGAATGGAACTCTACTTGAATGGTTCATGAGGCACAATACTTGCTAAGGTTTTACAAATGGAGTAGCAAGCTAAGTTGGCTTGATTGTGGTGAAAACTCCACAATTAAGTGCACTTGAGCTATAGATGATCTGGGATAGGTGACCTCCTGGGAAGTCCTGGTTACCAGGTGCAAGCCTCGGAAGTGATGATTGATGTTATGTGATTCATTTCACTAGTTTCAATCCCACTTCTTCACCCCTGTGAGCATCACTCGATGCAATGAGTGCTAAGTGAACTATTCACAAATTATGAGAAATTAGTGAGTTACGACTACCTCTCATGGAAATGGTGATAGATGAATGACTTACATAATGCAGTTGAATCCCAAAATGATATCTAATATTGATATGCTTAATGCAAAGATTGTTATGTTTAGGGGTTCAATGAGATTTGTTGTTAATAAGTGGGGATATTGAGGTAACCGAACCTACATATTTTATTGTGAAGGAAGACAATAATTATTTGAAATTGTTATTGTATTTTTTCTTCAGAGAATAATTGGGTGGATTGGCATTGAATTTCAAGTGATTTTAAAACATATTTCTTAGTCCAAATATTGAGATGACAAACTTAGAATTGAAATTTTAGCTTTGAATATTCTTTCATTCTATTGATGGTTTTATTAATTCGTCAATGAAGGGGTCTTCCTGATGTGAAGTCCCAATTATACATCATACCTTTTGGATTAGGGGCCCTATCCAGAATATCAGCTTAGTTGCTATGTATTTTTATACATTTTCCTTGGCTCTAACTTTCAGCAAGAGAGAGGAACACATTGGTGCATTCAAAAAGCAATGGGGGTCTGCCTCATGAGTGTTTTATCATATTTGTGTCAAAGTTATTTCACTATGGAGGGGAGGAAAAGTGAGACTCTAAGAAAGAGGTGGCAGTACCACCCTAGTAGAGACGCACATGAAAAACAAGAGTTTCTATAACATCAAGAGGAATAGTTCACATAGATGAGATAGTCATTGAAACCAATATAATGAGGAAGATTTGTTTAATATCTAGCATAATAGTAAATGAGGATGTGTCAATAATAATAGCAATTAAAACACATTCTCATTATGATAAATACCAAAATGACCGAAATATTTCAACTACATTAGCACAAATTAAAGAAAACACAGATTACAAACATTCACAAAATCATCTTACAAATATCCATAATCCATGGATGAAGAATGTGTTGGCCCATAGGGCTTCTCATATTAAGTAAAAATTCAAAGACATGTGTATACAGTGAACACCACTAGCTCCAATACTGGAGCACTGGAGACACTCATTGCTCCTCAAAAGAGCTAGCTTATCGCTTTGATTCTGTTACGAAACCATAACAAGAAAAGATAGAAAAGATAGATCAATGCCTTAGAATTCAGCCTCTTTGAGGGCGCAACCCCCTTTACATTACATAAATGAACAATTCTTGGATGATACAAATGAAAAGACTTCCTTTCTATATATAGGAGTCTAAGGGGTCATAACATAATCAGAGCCAACATAACAATAATAATGTAAGGGCACAATAATAACAATAGTGGGCTTCGATGGGGCATAATAGTAACAATATGGGCACTACATGGGTACATCAATATAATAAGGGGGTTATACTAATAACAATAAGGGGTTACACTAGTAGTATAGGGGCCTAACATGCCCCTCTCCTTCAAAAAGCGTTGTCATTAGTGCTTGAGTAGTTCTTGATGCTTTTGTATAAAATTCTTGTCCTCCCATGTGGAATCTTCAGCCGGTAAGTTCTTCCACTTGATGATATACTCTGAAATTGATCGATTTTGTAAGTATCGGGTTCTTGTTTTTGTGACTGCTCTAGGTTCCAATATGATTTTTCCTTCCTCTTCAATTTTTAGCAATATTGTTTGAATTGGGATCTTTTGCAACTTTTGAATAACTGGCCATACATCTTCATCCTTCTTCCATTCATCCCTTGCTTCGTTTATCCAATCTGGTTGGATAATAGAAATAGAACAAAACAATGCTTCCACATCCTCATCCTTGAAGAGTCTTCCCAATCACTAAGGTCGCCATTTTTTAAGTGCATGTAGTATTGCCAACATTTCCTTCTCATAAATAGCTTGCTTGAGATGTAGCAATGAAAATTATACCTAATCACCTACATCAAAACGTTTTTCTCTACAATGTTGATCTACCTATTGTTTCGTTTCATTTTGCACCGAAGTGGCGTTATCCTTTAAAAGTTGGAGAACTTGTTGTTGATGTTCGATGTGATCTTTCACTGCTTGAACATTTTTCTTCTTGATATGTCCTTCTATCTCTAGAGTTTGAGGAGTGTTAATATCTTCCAATCCTTTACAAGATATGGTCAAATTCATTTCTTGATGCTCGATGTGATCTTTCACTTCTTGAACATTTTTCTTCTTGATATGTTCTTCTATCTTGATAGTTTGAGGAGTGGTAATTTTGACCAATGAATTACAAGATATGGTTGGATTCATTTCTTGTTTCTCGATGTGATCTTTCACTTCTTTCACCTTTTTCTTCTTGATATGTCCTTCTATCTTGAGAATTTGAGGAGTGGTAATTATTGCCAATGCTTTACAAGATATCGTCTGATTCATTTCTTCTTTCTCTGGGGTGGGGTCTTGGCGTATATCCTCTTCTTTTGATGTTTCTTGATCCTTTTCTTCCTCCTCTTTATATTCTATGTAAAATAATTTCTTCTCAGCACACTTATTTCCTTTATTGCATTTGCTATCACAATTGTAACAAAGCCCTTTTTCTCTATTTTCTTCCAATTGTTGTGGTGTAACCCTTGTAGGTTGTGGAAGGCTAGGAGAAACAACACTTCCATCTTTATAGTTGTGAGGGGTATGTTTCCTGGTTTCCATAATTTTTCTTTCCACTATGTCACAAAGCCCTTTTACTCTTTCCAATTGTTGTGGTGTTGCTCTAAAGAAGGTGTTGCTCTTTGTATCCTCATAATGTGCTATTATTTCCTCCATGAAAATTGACCACGTAACAAGTTGTTTACGAGAACAAAGCCCTTCATACCATAAAAATTGATCTGGTTATAAATATGAAGATGCAATACATATCTTTTGTTACAGTGGTACACCATGTAGATCAAAATATTGCTCCATCTGAAGTATCCAATTTATTGGATCCTTGCCATCAAACTTCCTCATCTTACTTCTTCTCGATTTTAGGAGCTCGATCTTGAAACGACTGTAACTCTGTACTTTCATATCTTTAAGTTCTGAAATTGCGATATATAGTAGTCCTCTACGTCTTATTTCTAATGCCACTAGTCTGATCCAAATTGGATTCTCCAAGGAATAGTTATGCAAAATCTCCCACAGTGACCTAATTATAGACTTGTTCAGTAGAGTGAACATGTACAACATGCCATGAGTCACTGTTTTGACCTTTGGCTCTGAAAAATATCCACAAGAGACTACAGTCTGTCCTCTTTCTAAAACTTCTTATGAAATTTCAATCCGATGCTTAGAGAGAGAGTTATGACAATTTTCCCCAGGTCACCTATTTGGAATGTAATTTAGGAGTCTGCAAAAAGACCAACTTCCTCAGATCATATCTCCTTAAATATAGCGTGAAAAGCTCTAAAATTTGGACCTAAGGTTCAGCGCGATGTCTTCTCAAATGGTTTTTCTTTTAGCTTCTGAAACGTCGCAGAAAAAAAGTTATAGTGAAAATTCCACGATGACCTATTTGGAGCAGCAAAACCCTAAAATCCAAAGCTCGGATACCAAATGTTATGGAACCAGCTCAAGAAAAGATAGAAAATATAGATCAATGCCTTAGAATTCAGCCTCTTCGAGGGGGCAACCTCCTTTACATTACATAAATGAACAATTCTTGGATGATACAAATGAAAAGACCTCCTTTCTATATATAGGAGTCTAAGGGGTCATAACATAATCAAAGCCGACATAACAATAATAATGTAAGGGCATAATAATAACAATAGTGGGCTTCTATGGGGCACAATAGTAACAATATGGGCACTAAATAGGTACATCAATATAATAAGGGGATTGTACTAATAATAATAAGGGGTTACACTAGTAGTATAGGGGCCTAACAGATTCCTTGTCAGAGGAACCAAGGTGAAAATTCCTTTGCTCATACACTGAGGGTGTATATAAAACCAAGGGGTGATGCTTCACTCTCCTTATAACTCTTTGACTACCCTCATGACTATTTGACTTCCTATAACTTTTCGACTTACATGACTCTTCATATTCCATATTTCTCCTTTAGACTTTGACTTTACAATACATTTCAAATAGGTAATTACATAATCCACAATAAGGATGTGGCATATGATGACTTGTTACAAGACATGACTAACAATGGTTCCATGAACTACATGATGGTGTGACAATGCCAAGTTGTCCTCCTTTCTACTTCTTTCTTTGTGCCTTCTTGAACATATGGTACATTTTCTTATGCTTCCTCCTCCTTATGACTTGAAGATGATAAGTCTTACATGTGATCTTTGTTAAAGTTTTATGTTCCTTCATCTTTTCTCTTGTTGATCATTTTATCTCTTTAGATCCATATGTGTCTTCTATCATGTCCTCCTTCTCCATATACTTCTTCATCATTTTTCCATAGCATGATAGAGTTCCTAAATTTGAAATTCACTCATAAAAAGACAACACTAGTATGATTAAACCCCTAGTCTGAGATTGTGAACATTGATCCAATGACTCAGCCAAAACCAAGAGATAAGATAAGAAATAGGCTCAGTAACTTTGCAAATTGCGTAGCTCAAGTAGTGAGGTATGAAACTAGAGCCTTGAGATTGTGAAATGCATAGTCTAGGTTGGGTTTAGGAAGAAAATTGAATATTCTGGGAGCTGAGGATGATAGGATTAGGCGACAGGCACTCGATCAGCCTATTGTGCAATTATGTAGGACAAATGAGCCTAGATGACTACGTAATTACATAGTTCAAGAGCTCATGCTTGAGGCTTGAGCCTTGAGACTTCATAGTACTCAGTCCAGGCTAGATTGAGGGAGAAAATTGTGTAATTTCGGGAGCCAGTGAGGTAGGCTGAGGGGATGGACAATGAGTGAACACACTACATAGTTCTGGGATACAAATGAGGTTGGGCTATTATCCAGCTCCGCAGTTCAGAATCTTAGGGAATGAGCTTGTGGATTTTGATTGCGTAGTGCATTGTTAGGGCTGGGATAGGAGAAAGTATTATGCAATTCTGGAGGTCAAGGTAAAATCTTGAGCACAAAAACTACATAGTACAATAGTCCTAGGAGGTAGGAATTGTGCATTGGGTAGTGCCATGGGGTGAGGTTACAACTAGATGACTAAAACTTCACATTGCATAGTTCAGGGATGTCGGGTGAACCTAGGTTGCTTGGTCATGAGGCATTTCTAGAAATGGCTAAATGTGGGATCAGCGAGACTGTTGTGACCAAGGATAAACTTCGATTGTGATCACACACTTAGAATACTTGGAAAAGAAACAACATAGATCCTCCATGAAACATGTAAAATTTATTTCCCTTCATGTGTCACACTTAAGATACACTTTATGACAACCGTGACGACACTTTTGCAACAATGATTAAAACTTTGGGAATGAGTGAAAATGATTTTTACATGGTCAAACCAACTCATTCACACAAGGCTAACCCCTTGAAACCACTAGAATATTTTCCGAAAAATACTTTGGGGGGGAGAGGGGGGTGAACTAAATCAATATTTAAACTTTCATAATAATGATTTTCATTTTCAAACTATACATGTTATTTTTCATAAACCAACCTGCGTATGTCTACGCCTTTAAAGAATGAAACTAGTGTATAGATAATAAAATTTGATAAACAACTAATTCATTGTCTTAAATCAGAGTGAGATGCACCTACTAAGTGGTAAATAGATGCCATAAGAACAAAATAAATCAACACACATAAGTAGCACGCATGAACACTAGGATTTTTCAGGTGGAACCCCAATGTGGGAAAAAACCATCGTTGTTGTTGTCTCATTCTTCAATCTTCTTATTATAAAAAGTGTTTACAATTTTGTACTAGTGAAAATTATTTCAAGTACGCAGGCATCTACCTACTGAAGGCTACAACCTTCACTCATTTTCCAGCTTCTACTGGAATGGAGCTCCAACTCCCTAGCTCTTGTATTGGCTGATATGTTTACCAGTATGTAGGCGTCGGCCTACAGAACGCTACTACTTTCACTCTTCCTCCAGGGACTACGTTTGATAAATTTTTAGACTCGATACTCCTGGTACACAATAACACAATATGTAGGCCACATTTCATCAAATTTTCATACTGGACCCACCAGTAACATTGAAGCTCAAAATCAATCACCACTGTAATACAACCAGCATATACAATTGCATTTATCAACAATCTGTGAATCTGAATAGTCAAATCGTTGTCACCAGAATACAGAGATGAAATTAGAACATTGCATCAATAACCAGAACCAACTGAAACCTCAAAAATAATATGTCATAATGTATACACTACTTCAATGAAGCCAACCTACATGTATACACTACTTTTTTTAACCCAACCTATATATACCTCTAAAGATACTAAATCATAAAACCTCTGAACCAAAAAATGTACCAACCAATGACATTTTGAATTTCTACTGTCATATTATAGAGTTCTAAATAGATAGCATTAGAGATCGTCGTTCTTACTCAATCAATAAATCAACCAAACTCAATCTCGTTATACAATTAGTTTTACTTTCAGATCTAATGAAGAAATCATTGAGAAACAATAGTAAAACAACAACATTGATTAGATAGATCAGTCATCTCTAAACAACAAGATTTTCTTTTGCATATGCTAATTGGAAGTGTCGAACCAACGTGTATACATGCCTTCACCAAGGCGAACCAACATATATATATCCAAATAATAACTTATAACTTTACAGCTATTCCAGACTTCAGAGATACCCATATCATAGCATATAAAGGATAAAACATGTGTTAGCAATCAGTTCTAGACTATCCATTATCAAATCATACAATGAGAAGTCATTTTAGGCCTTATGATCTCGATCCAACATTGTATCCAGGGGTGCACAAGATATTTCAGATATATTTCATAACCGTAGCCCTTACAACACAAAATATACTTCATATAGGAGTATTCATGAAAAACTCTTTCACTTGCACACTATGCCCTTTGATCTTCTCCTCCCGATATAATTAGAGCCTTTTTCAATACCTCAGACCAAAACAACACTTAGAATTCTTAGACGGGATTAGGTAACCATTATTTCACTCAATATTGTGGGCTAATACCATCATATTGACCCTTGGTATTCTCTAACCTTAATTTTCCATCCCATGTGTGTTTTTCCTTTTGTGAAAGTGTGTGCATACTTATATGCTCATTTTGTTCGGTAAACCTACTTGTATACGCTACTTGGACTAGGTGAAACAATGTATACAACTTAAATCATTATTTTTCTTCAATTACTTGATTCTGATCTAAAATCCTTTGTCCCATAATCCCGTTCTTTTGTACCATTGCTCTGTTACCTTTAAAATGTGAGTTTCCCTTTATCAATTCTGAACTAACATGTGTGTGGGTTGCCATCAAGGACAACACATGTATCATAATGCCAATCGAATCAGCATACATACATTGTACACAAGCTAACATGCGAAAATACAACAATTACTAAAGTGAAAATGACTCTTGCGATATTTGAATCAACAGTAAAACTAACACATTCCAGAGTAAAGATAACATGAAAACACCACTAATTAAAGTGAATTCAAGCAAAAGAGACAACTGTATACATGAAAACAATAATTGAGAGAGAAAAGGTACACAAAAGCGGAAATTTTTAGAACTCACCAAAATATAACTACAAACACAACCAAAATGTGTGATATTGTTGTTGCCATGACGCTCTGACTATCGACATGGATTCGAAATTGCACAAGAATAGTCTTGACAAGAAAGTGCTATGCTTGTACAAGATTGCATAAAATAATGTGCTCATGCACTTTTTACATACTAAACATGCGTGATCAAGTGACTTCGACACTTCCAATCCAAGAAGGGAGCTCAAAAAGAATCGGTTGACCAAGAAATGACTATGGAATGATCGATCACAAGATCCACATAAGGCTCCAAAATTCGAGTATACGTAAAAATTTTGAGGGTGTTCGTCGCAGTGAAAACACATTCATATCTCTTGCACTTAATTATTTGATTGGACTATGTTTGTATGTATACTATTTGTTTATTGGATCATACATATGTCATTTAATGGATTAGGTATATCAATGTTATTAGTTGTTTCACAGAGAGGTGAGGTGTTTCTGCTTCAAGTGATATAAATTATTATTATTATTATGAGGATGATAAATCATTATTGACCCATTAACAACCTCAATGCATATAGGATTTGGCTAACTATTATATTATAATCCATTTTTTATTGAATTCAGATGAGCAAAATGAGAAATGTTGAGGGAATAAATTATTATTACCTAGGATCTGAGAATCACAAATTCTCTATCCAAGTACAATGTAGGATGACTAGTGATATTAAAGCTACGAGTCAAATATGTTCCTATTGGAACCTAAGGATGAGCCCCACCTTTGTCATGAAAGGTCTTAACATGGATTTTAAGACGAAATTATCATTTTGTCTCAAAATTATCAATTTGTATTAAATTACTTTCATCTTAAATTATTATTTTTTATTTTTCCACTTTTTAGCGCCCGGTTTCCCTCCTTTGATGTTAATTAATTACTCTAAAGTAGTAGCTTCAACCTCCCCTTCTACCTACAGGGGGAAGTCCTCCTCTTCCACCTAGACAAGAGCATCCACCTCCTCCTATACATGGGCCTTAAAGGTTACCAACCCAAAATTTCTACTTGGACAAAGGCATATTCCTCCTCCTCCTTGTTTGAACTCCTCTTCTTTGTCATGAATGGATGGGATTGAAGATTGCATGGGGATTTTGGTGTACGAGGAGCTGGACTCTCCATTCATCAGCAAGGAAATAGAGAATCCCATTTGATCGATAGTTGGACCCACGCCTTCAAGACCGAAATCAAACCCCTCCCATAGAATATTTTTCTCGCCTCATTTGGTATGTGAGGTAAGGGTTTGAGTGGCCTCAACCTTCCTTTATTTTTGGAATAGTGATCATTTGCTAGCTATGATATCAAATAGTCTAGGGTATTGAAGTGCTCAATGAATTTCAAGTTTGTAAGTAAGAACTCCCTAAATACCTTCCTTTGATTTTTTGACTTTTTATTACACCAACAGGGTCCTCTTGGCTTTACCCAAAGCATGCTTTAGGAAAAGCTTCATACATATCCCAAGAAGGATCAACCTTTCTGAAGGTATAGCTAGCCTTTTATGCCTGCTTCGTATTTCTTTGGACTCAATAAGGCCTGGTCCACCTCCAGACTCCATAGGAAACTTCTGCAGCATGCAAATCCTTATTCTTAGTTGCAATGAGTTCATTGATAGTATTCCCCAAAAAATTGGTTGTTTGAAGTTGTTTTCCAAGATGGATTTTAGTAGTAACAAATTCTCTAGAGTGTTACCTCAAGAGAAGTTATTGTAAGTTCCTAACCTTCATAGATTTGAGTACGAGTGAGAGTAATGGACCCATACCCCCACAGATAACCAAGATGAGGATTCTCAATATACCTAAAAGCCATTTGGTTGGAAGAATTCCTTTAGAGATTGAAGTCATGCTAAGCCTCACATATGTAGTCTTCATTGATTCAATTATGGATAAGCACAGTGGACTCATACCGCCATGGATAACCAAGATGGGAATTCTCAATATATCTAGAAATGATTTCATTAGAAGAATTCCTTTATAGATTGAAGGTATGGTAAGCCTAACATCTCTGGATTACTCCTACAACAATCCCTCAAGTTTGGTTCCTGGTACTAGCTAGTTCTCTTACTGATCCCTTTTGTTGTATAATATTGTTTCTTTAATGTTTGTTAATGTTTTCATTTCTATTTGAGTTAGTTGATTAATTTTGCTACATGGGCACCCTAAAGTTAAGGATTATGTTTGAACTTGTATGACTTATTATAGCTTGCATAATTATACTTGTGTGACCATGTTTGGATCTAATTGGTATTAAAGCATCGATTTGTAACTAAGTGATGGAGCTTGTAAAAACTTTATGGTTAAGAAACACTCTCATGTGAAAAGGGATGAGAGGATGTTTTAAACACTATCAGTTAGTTTCTCTATACTTTAAAAACCTCTATCACAACAGTGCAAATTGTTATCTTCCAAAGACCCCTATGGATGGTATTACATTCGAAAATCAACTAGTGGAGGTGGAGGAGCTTCACAACTAAATTTGGGATTTTTTTTTTTTTAAGTAGAAACAAAGGTGGATATTCTACACTTAATATTTGTGGGGATGCTTATGGATTGTTTTATGTTTGGATGCTATGTTTTGATTTCTATTGTGAACTACAACAATACTTAGATTAAAATAAACTTGCATTCATAAAGTTTCATGCATGTGCATAGAATATTTTTCTGAAGTGGAAAAATTTATGAGCATATGTAGATGCTTTCCACTAAAGAGAAGATATGGGATTAGTTCAATATGATTTTCAAGGACAAATTATAACATGCAAACTATTGGAATGAGCAATAACAATGGTTATCCTTGTGTCAAATTCAATTAGAAGGTAGATGTCTACATCGAATAATTCAACCTTGATACCATTTCACTCAGAGTGATAGATGAAGAAAGGAGGCTACTCAATAGGTTCATTAGTGGAGGAGGATTCTAGTCAATAAGAGAAGTTGGAGGAAGCCCAATAGTGTTCTTGGCACTAATTCCAATGGAGGAAAGAAGACCATCATGAAAAATTGTATGAATAAGAAGCCCATTAGTGAAATGGTCTGACCTTAAACACGAACGCAATAAATTATAGATATAACCATAAATACAGAGATATAATAGAAATAACACTTCATTCCATTAATATCAAATACTAAAATGTGCTCACAAACAAAATGGAGAACAAACTAGCTCAGGCAATGGTAGCTTAACTTTGAGAAGAGATGTGGTGGCTACATGGCTTTGCACTGTGTTAAAATGATGCTCAAGAGAATATTTACTATTGAACATCAAGGGAAAACCATAAAAAACCATAAACCTAACACTAGATGATGGAATGCCAAGTGTTTGTGGGCCTCGTTGGGGTTAGTTGGGTATCCAAATTCATGACATCATAACTTGGTCATATTATCTCTCTTTTGTGCATACGATACCTTTTCAAAAATGTCTCTCCAAGAAGTATAGGATTTATAGTAGGCCCTACCTATGGCTATGATCCTATTGTGGACCTCAAAAAAATTCCCTTTAGGGGGTCAAAACTCCTCTGGAAGTTCAAGACCTGAAAAATTGCTAAAAATAGTAAATGCTACAACAAACAAGGAAACAGATGAAACTAAGTGGAGGTCTAGGTGGAATAGGTGGGTGGCTAAAAATATCCACTTATATAATTCATCCCCCCTTAGGAAGCAATGGTCCTCATTGTGTGTAGAGCCTCCATGAGGTGAGGAAATTTCTGTTTAACTTGGTCCCTAGTGAACCACTTGCCCTGGTGAAGGAGATGGCCTGCTTTGACAACTTGATATAGTTGGATCCTCTGTTGGTGAGCGTTATTGATATCCATGTCCATTATCTAATTACTTGTCACCTGGTCCATGTAGTATGGGTTTATCTCTATTAGTGTGAGTTATTCTGCAATGTCGGATGTGTCGAGCAATGGTGGAAAGTATGGTCGAAGGTGGTTTACATTAAACACTAGATGGAGAGCAAGGAACAATGGAATTTTGAGCTTGAAAGAATTGTCCCCTACAACCTTGGTGATGGTGGATGGCCCATATTAGAGCGAGCATAGCTTTCTCTGAGGTCCAACGACATGCTCATTTCGCAAATGTAGACAAACTTTATCAATAACCTGGAACTTGTGTAATAACCGATGTTGACCATTGTGTTTCTTGTACCTAGCATTGTCTTTGTCCAATATATCATGGAAATACTGATAGACATGTTGAATACAATCAATTAATTCATTAGCCCTATTTCCTTTGGACTAGACATGAGCTGAATCTACCTGAGTAGCTATAAATGGTATGGCTACATCAATGGGACATAATGGTCGTAATCCCAACCCTACTTGAAAGGGGGGTTGTGGTCTATTGAGTTATGAATAGATTTGTTGTAGTTGCACTGAACATAGGGGAGGATTTCATTCCATGTGCATGGATGCTTCAAGTTGTACATGCAGAGAATTTGTACAATCATACTCTTGAAGATGTCTGTTCAACAATCATTTTGGGGTTGGAAAGTCACAGACTTAGTAAGGTTGGTATCCAATGTTGACCAAAGACTTAACCAAAATTCACTTAAGAATATGCTATCTTGATTTGAGATAATGGATCATGGGATCCCAAAGTGTATCCAGACTCACTCAAAGAAGAGCTTAGAAATGGCCTCTGTTGTGATACTCTTCTTGCAGACCACCATAATGGCCATCTTAGAGAATATGTCGATGACCATGAAAACACAGTCGTTTCTATGCTTAGTAGATGGAAGGCCCAACATGTAATCCATGGAGATAGATTTCCAAGGTTTAATAGGAGTAGGGAGAGGAGTACATAGGCCTTTCTTCTTGCTGGTTAGTTTGGCAATGGTGTAGGAAGTGTAATATCTAATGTACTTACCAACATCTTGACGAAGGTTCAGCCAATACAAATATTTCTGCAGCACTACCACCATTATCTCTACTCCAAAATGTCCAAAGACCCAAATGTAGTGTGCCTCCCAAATCATCTTGGCACAGTCACTTGAAGGAACACAGATGTCTCCCACGTGGCATAATAGTGCATATTGGAGGTGAAAATTTGTAACATTCTTACCTTCCAAGCACATCTGGTATGTGTTGCTGAATTATGGATTGCTCTTTTAAAGATGTGGCCACCCTGAACTCTCGTACCCACAAGAGTCGAGCATAGTGATCAGTGCCATGACTGGTGGTCAACTGAGGCAGTCTGCAACATTATTGGTGTTTCCCTTATTTTACCTAACGTTAAAATGGAACTATTGCAGGTATATGGAACCTTTCTAATGGCCGTCATTTTGCAACTTCCCTTTTGTCTGTATGAACTACTAGGTTTGGTGGTCTGTATGGATGACCATTTCCTTCCCCATAATATAATTCTTCCATTGATGAGAAGCATGCATAATGGAATAAATTTCTTTGTCATAGGTGGGATACTTTTAGACTGTGTCTGAAAGTGTCTCACAGTGGTAAGCCACCAGATGCCCCTGCTGAGTAATAACTACACCAATGGCATAGTTGGAGGCATCGGTTGCAATCTAAAATGGTTTTTGTAGGCTGGTAATGTGATCACTAGTGAAAAGCAAAGGTGATGCTTCAATTCAACCAACGCATTCTATTGGGTTGTGTACCAAAATAACTTTTCATTTGCTCTACCCTTGGTGACTTGACTTAAAGGCCAAGTGATCCAAGAGAACCACAACATGAACCTGTGGTAGAAATTGGCAAGACCTGGAAATCTTTGGAGCTCTGTTAGAGTCATTGGGGCTGGCTAATTCTGAATGAGTTGTATCTTGGCTGGGTCTGCATGCACATCCTCTTCTTCAATGATGTGCCCCATATGTTGAACCTAGATGATGTCAAAAGTGCATTTCTTCAAATTGGTACACAATTTGTGTTGTCATAGGATTTGGAGGACCTGTCAAATATGATGGAGATGTTCTTCCTAGCTTTGGTTGAAGATCCATATGTCATCTAAATACACCACCACAAATGCATTAGTGAAGGGTTGGAAGATGTCATCCATCAATCTCATGAAGGTTTCAAGGGCATTCGTCAACCCAAAAGGCATGACCAACCATTTCAAAAGGCCCTCCTTGGATTTGAAGGTAGTCTTCCACACATCAGAGGGATTGATACACACTTGGTGATAGCCAAACTTGAAGCTAATATTGATGAAATAATTGGCTCCCTTGAGATGGTTCAAAAGGTCATCAATCTGTGGGATTAGGTACCTATTCTAGACAGTGATCTAGTCCACTGCAAGATAGACAGTACATATTCTCCATGTCCCATCCTTCTTTTGTACGAATATAATCGGGCTTCCACAGGGTGATGAGCTTGGCCTGATTTTTCCTTTCTGCAACAACTCTTGAATCTACCTCTTGATCTCATCGTTCTCCAAAATAGAGTGTCAATTGATCAATCAATTGGTTAGCGGTGTGCCCGGGGTAAGATCGATGGATTTCTTAACCTAGCATTGGAGAGGTACCCCTGTAGGTGACACAGAAATGTCCTTGTATTCCTCCATGAGCGTTTTTATCTTCTGATGCTCTATGGAGGAACCCTTTCTAGAAGTCATGTCCACAATTTTCTTATTTCCCTGAGGATGAATCATAAAGAAAAAAAAAGTCCTTGTATGTGAAATGATCATACTACATTTCTTTGCAAAGATCAAAGATATGTTGGTAGAGAAGGCTACCTCTGGTATGTTGTACAAATTATTTTCCAAAGTAATACTCATAGAGTGAGGCCTAGACTCATATACAACATGTCACTTCCACAAGTATGTTTGTCCTAGTAATACATCAAAAACTTCAAGAGGAGTAACATCACACAATACCTCATTTTTGAATGGCTTGATGCTATAGGGAAGGCGACACTACTGCCTAACACGAAGATCCCATCCTTAGTGAAGCCATCAAATGGTATACAAATGTTGATGTGTTGTAGTTGATAGACCCAACCTCTTCATGACCTCTATTGAAATTAGGTTCTTTTGGCTCCTACTATCGATAATGAACTATAACATAGAACCATTCACCCACATCTATAAGTTAACGAGGCGTTCCCCCTTCTATGTATCTTCAAGCTCATTTTTCTAGATCATGGTGGTGGCCACGATGGCACTGGGCTCTGCGTCAATGATTTTCTTTCCTCTTTTATTCCCCTTGTCATTTTTTAACTCAAATTCAAAACATGTGTCTAATTTGGAAGGCTTCAGCTCGACCATGCTAAGTACTTTTAGACTATGTCTAAAATTGCCTCACGATGGTAAGCCACCAGATGCCCCTGGTGAGTAATAACTACACCAATTGCATAGTTGGAGGCAGCGGTATCAATCTTAAATGGTTGATGCAAGTTGGTAATGTGAGAATTGGTGCAAAGAAAAGGCGATGCTTCAACTCAACCAACACATTCTATTGGGTTTCATACCAAAATAACATTTCTTTCGCTCTACACTTGGTGACTTGACTTAAAGGCCAAGCAACCTGAGAGATCCTAAAGATGAACCTTTGGTAGAAATTGGCAAGACCGAGAAAGATCAGGAGCTCTGTTAGAGTGGTTGGGGTTGGCTTATCCCGAGTGAATTATATCTTGGCTAGGTACACATGCACACCCTAATCGTCAATGATGTACCCCATATATTGAACCTAGGTCATGCCAAAAGAGTATTTCTCCAAATTGGCACACAACTTCTAGCATCACATGATTTCGAGGACCTGTCTAATACAGTGAACATGTTCTTCCTAAATTTAGCTGAAGATCTAGATGCCATCTAAATACACCACCACAAATTCATTGGTGAAGGGTCGCAAGACATCTTCCATCAATCTCATGATGGTTTTGGGGGAATTCATCATCCCAAAATGCATGACCAACCATTCGAAAAGGGCCTCGTTGGATTTGGAGGTAGTCTTCCACACATCAGAGGGTTTAATACACACCTGATGATAGCCGGTCAATCTTGATTAAATACTTGTGCCCCTTGAGATGGTCCAAAATCCCATCAATATGTGGGATTGGGTACCTATTCTAGATGATGATATTGCTCACTACTAGATATCCAATACAGAGTGTCCATGTCCCGTCCTTCTTCTGTACCAATACAATTGGGCTCCCACGGGATGATGACCTTGGCCTAATTTTCGCTTTATGAAACAACTCTTGAATCTACCTCTTGATCTCATCATTCTCCAAAATAGAGTGTCAATAGCTCATGTAGTTGGGTAGCAGTGTGCTCGAGGTGAGATCGATGGAGTGCTTAACCTGATAGTGCAGACGTACCCTTGTAGGTGAGACAGAAATGACCTTGTATTCCTCCACGACCTTGTCCATCTTCTGCTACTCCATGGAGGAGCCCTTTCTAGAAGTTGTGGCCACAATATTCTTCATTCCTTGAGGGTTAATCATAAGGAAAACAAATTTCCTAGTATGTGAAATGATCTTTCTTCATTTGTTCGCAAATATCAAAGAGATGTTGGTAGGCGGGGCTACCTTCGGTATCCTATACAAATCATTTTCCAAGGTAATAATCACAGAGCAAGGCCTAGACTCATATACAACATGTCGCTTCCAAAAGTATGGTTGTACTAATAATACATCGCAAACTTCAAGAGTAGCAATATCACATAGTACCTCATTTTTGTAGGGCTTGATTCTATAGGGAAGGCGACACTGCTGCCTTACATGGAGATCTTGTCCTTAGTGAAGACACCGATGGTATACGGTTGTGGATGTGTTGTAGTTGATAGGCCTAGCCACTTCATGACCTTTGTTGAAATGATTTTCTTTTAGCTACTACTGTTGACAATGAACTACAGTGGAGAACCTTTCAGCCACATCTGTGAGTTAATGAGGTATTCCCCCTCCTATGGATCTTCAAGCTTATTTTCCTAGATCTTGATGGTGGCCATGGTGGCGCTAGGCTCCGCATCAATGATTTGATTTCCTTTTTCATTCCCATTGTTAGTTTTTGAATCATATTTAGAACATGCATCTAATTTGAAAGGTTGTAGCTCAGCCATGCTAAGTCTGGATTATAGGGAGCTCAAAAGCTCATTATTAAAGATAAATTTCCCATTCCCGTTATTGATAAATTATTCTATGAGGGTCATTATGAATTTTTGGTCATTCATTTTGGCCTTACCAATGGACCTTCTACATTTCAAGGTTTGATGAATTCCATTTTCAAACCCTTCCTTAGAAAATTTGTGTTAATATTTTTGATGATATACTAATCTACAACAAGTCTTTCAAGGATCATGTTCAACATGTTGACATGATGCTCAAACTATTGGAGGAGAAACAATTATATGCAAATAGCTCCAAATGTTTCTTTGGAGTACAACAAGTGGAATATATGGGTCATATTGTATCTCATGAAGGTGTTAAGGTAGACCCTAGAAAGATTAAAACCATTAAGGAATGGAAAATCCCCACATCCATAAAGCATCTATGAATATTTCTCATGTTGGCAGGGTATTATCACAAGTTTGTTAAGAATTATGGGAGAATAGTAGCACCTTTAACAACATTATTGAAGACAGATCATTTTTCATGGACTCCAAAAGCAACAAAGGCCTTTGAACATCTTAAAGAGGCAATGTGCTGAGCACCAATCTTAGCTATGATGGACTTCACAAAAACCATTATCATGTAACATGATGCCTTGGGAATGGAATTGGTGTTGTTTTAATGCAAGAATAAAGACCCATTGCTTTTGAGAGTCATCCAATCAAAGGAAGGTATGTACACAAAGCTATTATGAGAAGGAAATGTTGGCAATATTACATGCACTTAATAAATGGCAACCCTACCTAATGGGAAGACACCTCAAGGTAAAACCAGATCATGATAGTCTTAAATAATTTTTAGAAAAAAAATTATCTTCAGAAGAGCAACAAAAATGGCTCACAAAGATTTTGGGTTATGACTTTCAAATCATTTACAAAAAAATTGAACCAAAATGTTGTTGCAGATGCTCTCTCAAGAGAGGATAAGGATGTGGAAGCATTTCTTTGTGCCATTTCTATTATCTAACCATATTGGATGAATGAAGAAAGGGATGAATGGAAGAATTACAAAGACATGTGGGACCTCATTCAAAAGTTACAATGAGATCCCAGTACATCTAATATATTTAGCTAGAAAAATGATTCGTTATGGTATAGAGATCGCTTATACCTATGTAAGAATTCCTAACTCAAAAAAAAGATTCTTATGGAATTGCACACCTCTCCCTTAGGAGGGCACTCAGGATTTCCAAAAACTTACCACAGGGTTAAGAAGGATTTTTTTTTGGATGGCCTTAAATTGGATATTCAAAATTTTGTGGCAAAATGTTTGGTTTTCCAACAAAATAAAGTTGAAACAATTAAGACCTCGTGTCTATTATAACCTTTGTCCATTCCAAGCCAACATTGGAAGGAGGTTTCAATGGATTTTATCACAGGTTTACCCAAGTCTGAAGGAAAGAGTTTTATCATGCTGGTAGTTTATAGACTTACCAAGTATGCACACTTTTTTGCATTATCGCATCCATTTAAAGTGACTACAAATTCTACTGCATTTATCGAAACAATACAAAAGCTACATGGAAACCCAAAGATTATTGTAAGCAACAAAGATTCCATTTTCACTCGAAATATTTTGACACAATTATTTTCTTATCTTGGTACTCAGTTAGCTCATAGCTCATATTATCATCCTCAATCTTATTGGTAAACTTAGATAGTAAACAAACACAATGGGTCAAATGGTTTCCTCTGCCTAAATGGTGGTATAGAACTTCCTTCCATAATGCAGAAAAAATGACCCCATTTATAGCACTTTATGGATATCATCTAGCATCCATTGCATTGTATTTAAGAGAAAATTCTAAGCTTCAAGCAGTGGAATTTCACATCGAGCATCAACAACAAGTTGTCCAACTCTTAAAGGATACTCACTTTGGCACAGAATAGAATGAAACAACAGTCAGATCAACATCACAGCAAAAGAAGTTTTGATGTAGGTGACTAGGTATTCCTATGACTACAACCATATAAACAAATGTCCCTCAAGAAAGCTAAGAACGATAATAAATTATCACTAAAGTATTATGGTCCGTACAAGGTGTCACAAAATCTAGGTACTATGGCATACAAATTGGAGCTTCCTGTAACTTCCCAAGTGCACCAAGTTTCCTATATTTCATACTTAAAGAAGATTATAGGTGACAAGCCCCTAGTTCAAACAATATTGCCAGAACTTGATGAGGAAGGAAGACTCATATTGGAACTTGAAGCGGTCACAGAAACAAGAACTCAACAGCTACGAAATCGATCAATTTCAGATTATATCATTAAGTGGAAGAACTTACTTGCTGAAGATTCCACATGGGAGGATGAGAATTTTATACAGAAGCAT
This sequence comes from Pinus tabuliformis, assembly GCA_031772625.1. Classification (NCBI taxonomy): domain Eukaryota; kingdom Viridiplantae; phylum Streptophyta; class Pinopsida; order Pinales; family Pinaceae; genus Pinus; species Pinus tabuliformis. Next base: position 1,393,791,697 of record CM062820.1, read on the forward strand.
CCATAACTACTCAAGCGTTAAGGAAAATACTTTTTGAAGGAGAAGGGCATGTTAGGTCCCTATAATACTAGTGATTCCCCCATTACTATTGTCATTGTATCCCTTATTGTTATTTTTGTGCCCCTATTGTCCCCATATTGTTGTTATTGTGCCCCATAGAAGCCCACAATTGTTATTTTTGTGCCCTTATATTAATATTTTTATGTCATCCTTGATTATATTGTGACCTCTTAGACTCTTATATATAGAAAGGAGGTTTCGCAACTTATATCATCTAAGAACTGTTCATTTGTGTAATGTAAAGGAGGTTTCCCCATCAAAGAGGTTGATTTCTAAGTTGTTGATCTATCTTTTCTATATTTTTGTGAGCTGGTTTCATAACAACCTTTCTAGTTTCTAACTTAGATTCAGAACATGCGTTTGATTCAGAAGGCTTCAGCTCGGTCACCAGTGACTACCTGGTTGGACACTCACTTTTGTTGTGAGTGGAGCTCCTATGAAACTCACACCATTTTCCTGTGTCCTTCTTTGCTTGGGGCTTCGATGGTTTGTCCTAGTTTGTTGTTCCAAATCAATTTTTCCACATCAATCCCATCATCCAGATTAGTGTTTTAGGGATCATCAAACACTAATTTTAGTTGCTACATGCCCTGAACAAGTCACCTGTTTCAATGCCTCCTTCCTAGACAGTTTAATAACATGAATACATCCAAAAATAACCTCTAGAGGGACCAGCCTAGGTAGGCCCATGTAAGGGTGCACTACAAAGTAGTTAAGTCCATGCCAGGGTGCTTTATAGAGCACTTAGGCTTTGAATATTCTTATCTCTTGGAGTCATCTAGAAGGTTCCCTCACATATCAACTCTTATGAGCTCAAAAATTGATGAAGAATGAGTTAAGATGCATCCTATCCTCTCATCCCTTCCTCCATGGAACAAATTCTAAGTATGGAAGGCCATTAAATGCTGCCATTCATGACAAAACCTCCTTCATCTCCCTATAAATGGACCACTCATCTAAGTGATCAAGGGCTAGAATATGTTGAATTGTAAGGAGATAATGTCGCTATGAGAATTGGCTTTGAAGCAAGTATTGTAATTCTACAAGTTTGTCATGCTTTTTATGTGAAGTGGATGGGATCCAAGCTAGAGGAACAACTTTGAATCAGACATAATAGTTGTAATTCCTTATTATATTCAATAAAGTATTTGAACCTTTCTCCCATATGTATGTATTGTGTTATGATGCTTATATGTGTGAAATGAATCTGATTCCATTTATTTGTATTCAATAGATATTTTTCTTTGATCGGTTCTTTTTCTTCTGTTTGTGTTTACAGGTACTTCTCAAGCGTGTTAAGTACGGGAAGGAGCGACAAGATTGATACAAAGGGGACAAGAGGAAAGAAGAACTACAAGTACATGTTCTCATCTTCTTTGTCTTATCTATTTCTTATAGGAAAAGGCTAAAGTGCTTTAAATTGTTGGTCTAGATATGGTTACTTATCTAGGGAATTAGTATTTATCTGTAGATACCAAATTCTCCAAAACAAATTACCAATTCCACTGGGGAATATCATATTTCCTAGTACCTTATCCACCTCCTAGGATATCCTTGCAAACCCTACTGGTGTTCATTGATTTTATTTCATCTCTTGTGAATTGAATTTTGGTCAGAAAATGAGGTTAGATGACTCTTGGGTGGCCTCTCAGGAATTAGCACAGGCTTGGTCAGGGGACAGTGCTCTGCAGAGAACCCTTGAGTGAGAGATAGTGCTCTGCAGTGCAGTTAGGCCCTCTTTGACCTATGTTGATCCACCTTAGGGAAAATTTTCACTTTTGGATTGAGTTTGTACCAAATTTCCTCTATTTGATTCCTTGTTGATTGATCAAAGAATGTCATGTCTCAAAGAACAAGTCTATATATCCTTCTCTAGCCCTACTTTGACTTGATTGATTAATGTTTTTTAAACGTTCTCTTTGTCATTATATATCCATAGTCAAAGTTAATGTATAATTGATTAATCTGTATTCTAAAGAAAGTGTCATAAAATGTCTTATTTTCCATCAAAACATAATTGTCGTAAAGCATTCATTGTTGTTAAAGTATGATTGATTGTACGTACATTACTTTCCTTTTGTTCATTTTAACATTAAGGAAATTGAAAAGAAAAACATGCATCATGCGTATTAAATATTGTGAATGTTTGATAGGAATAGCTAGGGAAATTGCATTAGTTGTGATCCTTTCTATTTATCTAATATTTGATTTCTCTATCCCTACTAGCTGAGGTTTTCATTGTTCAATTGAATGAAAATAATGCTTATTGTATTAGTTTAATTTTAGTAATTGCAAACATACATGACGTGATCAACCTTGAAAGGAAAATTCTAAAGAATATCAACTTAAAATTTTTCTGAATTTACCTAATGGAGCATTGTCAGCTAACAAAAAACATTTAGTGGTTCTAGGCTAGAGACTGTGTTTCAGCATCATAAAAGAAAGTAGTTGTCACTAAATTATTTGCAATACATCCTGAGTGTGATACATCATTCCACGTATGTGAGTAGATCATAGCTTGTCCATGTACCTTTAGGTATATAGGGCGGTGTTACAGTAGGTAAAGCATATGGGAATGCTCTCACTATATAGTTTTGCATTAAACAATGCTTATACGGATTGGGCCTCCACGTACCTTCAGGTATATAGGGGAGGAAAACACTAGGTTGCTATCCATCCTTAGGTAACCAAGTCAGCCACCTTGTACACTGTGATACATCGAACACAACATTTGGGGAGATTTCCTACCCATACTTCTTAGTTTGCCAGGAGGTATTTTGTAGTTCATAGTTGCTTGGTAAACCTTTTGCCCAGATTATCCTTTTTTGTTTTGTTTTGTTATGTTACTTTTATTAAAATAAAATTAATTCACCATGGATAACATCCTCCAAACTTGCTCCTTAGTTGATCTTAGGTTGAGACATATGGTGACAAATTCGGACTCCACTGATCAAGGAAATCCTTTTGATGGGAATCCTAGTCCTTTTCCTCCTTTCGGAAATATTGGTGCTCCTTATATGCCTACATTTTCCCTTCTGGGACCTACCATTGGCTTTCTAGTATGGTTGTTTTCAACCTCCTTGGTGCAAAATGTGATGATTTCTCTGCAACCAATTACACCTCCAACTGGACGAAATCAACCTCGAGTTGATCCTAAGGTTGACCTTTTGCCTTCTTCCTCAACTATTTCTTCCTCCCCTTCTTCCTGTTTGCCTGGTGAAAGTATTGCTACTAGTAACCAGGTGGCTAAGAAGAAGAAGAAAGGGAAGAAGAAGAAGAACCAAATTCAGCAGAAGGGCAACCAATCAACCATTGCCTTGAATGCAACATCTGATGAGAAACCATGGATCAAGCCTCACAAAGTTCAATATCCATGCAAACTTTGTGCGGGAAACCATCTTCTTCAAGATTGTCCTGATATTCCTCAGATCTTAGAAGAATGGTCTTCTCGTTCACATCATCCTATGTCATCAACTTCTCGAGATCATGTTGGTGACACACCATCAACTAGTAGTAGTAAAGTTCATGGAAAGAAGGGTAAAGTTAAGTTTCCCTGTAGGTTATGTGAAGGGAATAACCCCATTCACATTTGTCCCTATCTAGATGAAGCCCAAAAAGTGTTGGATAACTGTCCTGCTTCACCGTAGCGACTTCCATATGGTTATAGGAGATTCTACCTTAATCCTTCATTAGTTGATGAATTGACTGACCAAAATCAACTATTGGCCAAACCCACCCTCTTTGAAAGTGAACCCTATGACTTTATACCTGACCCAAATAAACAGGTCAAGGAAAAAATTGACTCGATTTCACCTTTAGTTAATTGTACCTTTCCCGAAGAGAGAAAATATGATACCATTCAGGTTCTTTTTGTTTCTTCAGATTCCAATGAGCTTGGGGACAACCCTCCTATTCCATCAAGATAGGACGAAAATCATCCCATTATCACAACTCAATGGGATAATTCTCCCATTCATACGGTACCCCCTCCAAGAAGTCTGGTCACTTCGTTCGATTGGAACTGACTGGCAAGATTCCATCTTCCTTCTTATGTGCGTTTCCAGATCATAGTACAAGTTTGTAATATGTTTGTATTTGAAACTATTATATATGAAGGTGCATCAGTGAGTATCCTTTCCTCTACTACTTGGCAAGCGCTCGGTTGACTGCCACTTGTGCCAGTTGCCCACAATCTATTAGCTTTTAAAAGAGGAACCAGTCAACCATTGGGGATCCTTCCTCAGTTGCCTATTACTTTGGGAGGAAAAATCGTTTATCTGAATGTGATGGTAGTATCAGGCCCTTTAGATTACAATTTAATTCTTGGGCGTGACCATGTTTATGGCATGGGAGCTATTGTTTCAACACTCTTTCGAGTGATGTGTTTCCCACATGAAGGAAGAATTGTCACTATTGACCATCTTTCATTTCCCAGTTGAAACATGGCTTCTAGTCAACCATCTTCCCTAAATGGTCCTTTTATACCAATGGGCTCTTCCCTGCCATGGGTTAATTATGTGGCAATCCATTCCATCCCTACGTCAACGTACAATCAATTCCGTGATGTTATACATTATGTACTGGGGGAATTAGAACCAGATCTTGGTTTCCTTGTTACGATCCCTTCCATATCATTGTTCTCGCATCTTATGAGAACCTCTTGGAAGTCATGACCTCCTATCATGGCTCGTGAAATAGCTCCCATGAGGAATACGAGGACATTTCCTGGTCTTGTGTCAACCTCATTAAAATATTAAATAAGGAATACCAGGACAGTTCTTGATCTTGTGTCAACCTCATTAAAAAATGAAACAAAGGAATATGAGGACAGTTCCTGGTCTTGTGTCAACCTCATTAAAAAATGAAACAAGGAATACGAGGACAGTTACTGGTCTTTTGTCAACCTCATTAAAAAATGAAACAAGGAATATGAGGATGGTTTGTGGTCTTGTGTCAACCTCATCAAAAAATGAAAAAAAGGAGTATGAGCATAGTTCCTTGTCTTGTGGCAGGTAGCTTAAAAAATGAAACAAGGAATCTGTTAGTGTCAGTCTTTCCAGCCTTCCTACAGTGATCAAATATGCTCTTACAAAGTGGTCTCAGAGTGTCAAGGTCAAATTTTGTCATTTCAGTGAGTCTTCAAGCAAAATTTGGTCACTAGGCATTAGGCCTAGGGTTTTCCCAAATGTCAGTCCATGTCATCATTCAGCTGAGCCTATCATCATTCATAGGTTTTTCATCGTCATTTCAGTGTCTAATGGGTCATTTTACACCGTGTTCATGCTTCAGTTGTGCCTAGGCAAGCTCATTTCCCTCTCCTAGGGTTTTGAAGGTAATTTTTCTTGGACGGTCAAATCATCGGCAAAACTTGTTTCCTGATGTTCATACACCTTCCCCTATCCTTAAAGTACCTTATAAAACACTTCCCATCCCCTAGATCCGCCAAATTCCTCATTTTTGCACAAACCCTAGTTTCTAGCTACAACCTGGCAATTTTCTAGGTTGGGCCTGTGTTTTTCCCTTTTGGACCCCTTCCCCTCACTCAATCTCTGAGATTCCACTTTCCCCTGCTTCCTAACATCCCTCCCCACTCCCAAAAATTTCCTCAAGAATTTAGAAGCCCCCTATCCCCTTCATTTCGCTTCATTTCGACAGAATTCCTTGTTTCACACATCGGGACAAGTTTCACTAAAATGATGGTTCTGAGCAATCAAAGATGAATTTTGCAAAACTGAGAGAGGTTTTTGTCCAAAACATGCCAAGGAAGAAAAACCTCCTTCACTTTTTGCACAGGTGTCATGGTTTGAGAGAAATGTCAAAAATTCCGGCGAGAACGAAGGTGCTCCAAGGACGGTTGGCCAAAGCACAAAAACGAAGGAAAACGCCCGATCCACTCCAAATTTTGGCCAAAGCCTCTTTTACTGAGCATGGTACTTGATTGGGGACTCCCAGCCCAAATTTCAAGAAATTTGGAGAAAATTTTGTCATTTGTGAATTTTTTGGGAAATTGACAGGTTTTGGCCTTTTAACGGGTAGCGCCCCGTGCGCTACCCTACATGGGGGCAACTCAGAACGGGGAAAACTCAGCATTTTTGGAATTTTCATGCAAATTTACACCTACCTATGGATGGACTTCCGTTTTTATGGAGATTTGGGCCTCCAAAAGGTCAAAACACATGCAAATTTTGACTTTCTGCCCCTATTTTGAGTTGCAGAAAGCTGTCTTGGGAGAATTGAGTTTTGAGGGGTCAAATGAACTCCAAATTCAAAAATTCCGGTGGGGTTGGAAAATAGACTCGCAGACCTTTCCAATGAGCTAGCCTGCACCTGATTTGAACACCAGGAAGGCCCTCAAACAGGCCTCTCAATGTGCGCTACCCGTCAGGCACATGTGCGCTACATGTCAGGGAATTTTGCCTGTTTTGACCAGTTCGGCCAGAAAAACACTGTTTTCACTTGGTTTAATGTTTTGGGCATGTAAATGATGGATTTTTATGTAATTATCATGACTCAAAGACACTTTTACTCTTCTTTAACACTTCTAGAAGTTTCTTGAATGTAAATGGTAAAAATTTAATGCATGGATAGGTTTCCTAAGTTTTAGAGGCAAGTTGTTTTGACTACCTATTATCTAGTGCTCAGTTTAGAATTAGTTGAAACAGCTCCTAGGAAGCTGAGCTCGACCCCTAGAGGTGGGGAAAGGAGTTAGATCATCTATATTATGCCTTCTCTTGCTCATTTTCATGGTTGGACTCTTGAGGGAGAAGCTCCTATTGTATATTTTACTTGTATCTCTGCAATTTGAGGAAAAGGAAGACCAGGGTTTTGCAGACATCATTGGGATTCTTGTGGACTCTTGTGTTGATGGTGTGTTCTCTTATTGTAATTGTAAGTGTGTTTATGTGTTCCAACTCTTTCTTTACTGCTGCTTATTAAACAAATGAAGTGATAAAGTTTGAATTCATGCTTGCCATGCTCAGCTTTCAAATTTGTTTAATGTTTATGTTTTCCACTGTCTAGAGAGGATTCAAAGTCATTGTTTGCCCTCTTTAGCTTCTCTTTTTTCTTCCTTGATCATCCATCTCAGCTAAAGGCATCAGCACAAACTCCTACCTTGCCCCAAAGACCCACCTGCAGAAACTGTGTCAAATCCCCGCACCCTAAAATTGCAGATCCTCAATTTGCCACCAAAAAACCCCAAAAACCCCCAAAAAACCCCAAATCAACCTTTTAATCAGTTTACTAGCCTAATATCAGTGTTACCTTTGATTGGTCATCTCACCCCATTGAAAATTTGCCGAGATAGACCGGAGAGAGCCTTCTATACCCCGTAGGGCTAGCTACGAGGTGAAATGGTTTGATGTTGCCTTGAAGGTTTACCTTCCTCAGCCTAGGGTGAAATCTCAAGCGCTAACATAGTGGCGACCATACTGGGGAGAACAAATTGATTGTTTGCTTATTGGTGTGTTTAATTCATAAGCTTAGACGGAGTCTGAAGGTACGCCAGGTAGCCTTCCAAAACGCTCTTGTTTTACATCAGCGTAAGTAGATAAATGCTCCTTCAGTCGACCTCCGTGAGCTAGTGAATGTAACATGGCGATCTGCAATTTACCCCAGTACATGTATCAAGTTCAGATCTGATTGTTGATGGTGGACAACGATCAAACACTTGCAAGGCTGAAATCATTCACTTGGCGACTCTAAATCAGTTTTGAAGATCAGATCCAAAGACTCCACTGGAGGATGATCCCGACCAGCAAAAACATGAAAGGAGAATATGGCAAGATCAGGTACTCAAGTTGGAATTTCATCCAAGACATTTTGTTCTTTGTCATAAATTATTTCTTCTCTCTTCCCAAGAATGTCAAAACTTCTTTGCAAAGTATATTGTATTTGAGAAGAGATCCTCGGCCTGCAGTTGATTCTTTCCCTTTGAAGATTGTAAATACCCAAGATTTGCATGCCTTTGAGCTTGATCAAGATCCTTTTCCCAAATCTTGTGATGACCGTGTTCAAATTGATGAAACTCAAGAGACCAAGACTAATTCTATACCTACTGTACATACCCCTACACCTTGTAAAATTCCAGATCGGTATAAACTGCTTGTTTTACCTTCTGTTCTCCATGATTTCCCCAAAAATTATGATCTATACTTGCCGAGGTTTGATGGCGAAAGTAAGAATGTCAACGCTGAACAACATGTCTAGAATTTTGAGAATTTTCTAGATCTTTTTGAAGTTGATGATGAAGATGTTAGTATGAGGCTTTTTGCTCTTTCTTTGCAAGCCAAAGTGAAGAGTTGGTTCAAAGCCCTGCCTGATGCGAGCATTTCAGATTTCTAGTAGTTTGTCAAAGTTTTTCTCGATAGATGGATGATCGGGCAGAACCTTCTCTTGATTGTAGAAGAGTATAATCAGCTGAAAAGATTGCCAGGGGAGACAGTACAACAGTTTTCAGCGAGATTTAACCATGTTTATTATTCGATCCCAATTGATATAAGGCCTACTCTTAGATCTGCTCTCTTGCACTATCCGGGTGCCTTTGATCCGAAGATGGAGTTTCAGCTGAGAGAAAAAGATATTGCAACACTTCACGAGATGCAAAACAGTGCAGTAAATGTAGAGGCGCATCTGCTGATCCGATGGGCAAGAATGAAGGAAGAAGAGATGAAAAATATAGATCCGGAAAAATCGACATCTTTAGAGGTAAAGCTTGACATTTTGGTAAGTGCAGTAGAAGAGATGATGAAGAAGATCACCACAAGAAATGCTTATGATGTTCATGCTCATGACTCGCTGATTGAAGAAGAACAAGTTGCTGATCCAAAACATTTTGTATCCCATCCTAGTTGTCATAGCACTGATAATGATTGTTTTGTAGATCATCTTGGAGAAGAAAGAACTGTTGATATGACGTGTATGTTTGATGATGATTTGCCTCAGTTTGATGAGTATGATGATGATTATGTTCTCCAAACAGTAGCTAATCTTGTAGATAAATCAGCAGCTAGTTTGTGCGAGGACGAAGTTCATTTTCAGCAGCTTGAATATAATGTTCAGCCATCACATCTCAGCTATGACAGTGGCGAGGAAAGTGCAGCAAATTTCGAAGTAAGTGAAGGATCTTTGCCTTTTTGTTTTGATTCATGTCAGTTCATTAAAGACAACTTCCAGGCAATCAGAAATCAAATGTCAACAAGTCTTGATTTAGACCATCTTGAGAGCAATGAAAATTTTGTTCAAGACTTCTCATATTCAGATTTGCAACCCCCGAAAGCCATTGATTGTCAAGTTGCAGCTGAAGACTTGGAAGTGGACACACATAATTTAATGATTCAAGATAACAAAATTCTTGAGCAGCCTGTAGCATCAGATTTGCAGCCACCAAATGAAATTGAAGGGCAGATTTTAGATGAAGGTGTGGCAGCCGAAATACCTGATTTGATGATGCAGGAAGATTCTATACCCTTTTGTTTCGAAGCATTTCAGTTTATAAGGCAGAATTCTCGTAAAATTTCTCAAGAACAAGATGAGCAGCATGTAGGCAATCATGTAATCACAATGGAACCAATAGAAATGGGATTGCAGCAGTCTTTTCAAGTTTTTCATGATCCAATAGCTGATGTTTTGGATGAGGTTTGCAGTCAAAGTCTTTCTCCATTGATCACATGTGAGCTTGAAACATGTGCTGATATGAATTTGATCCGGCAGCCGGTTTCTTTGTCATTTTCAGCAGAGGTCTCATCACAAGGCTCAGATCAAAGTTTGCATTCATGGTATGAGGAAAAGAGAAGTAATCCATTGGATGAGCTAGGTTCCAGTGTGCTTGAATTTCAAGATCCTTATGCAGTGTTTTTGGAGGTGGATAGAGAATTCATATCATTCAACGGATCTGTTCCCAAGTTGTCATGGGAGTTGCCTTTCAGTTGTTCTCTCTTGTTGTTCATAAGCAAGCACTTGTGGAGAATTCGAACAGCAGATGGGACATTTACTTGGTTACATTGGAAAGCTCATTATACATGATTGTACATATTTCATTAGTATGCAGGTAGTTGTCATCATGATTCCAAATCTTGATGGACTGCTGCCCTTCAATAAGCTTTGTAAGTTCTTGTTTTAGTTAAGTCAGTCATGAGTCATTTGTGTTTGGTCTGTTGAGTGAGTTTTTTCAAGTTATTTCAGTTTGCCATCGAGTCGGTTTGAGTCAAGCTTCAGTTAAGTTTCAGTCAGTTTTCAGTCAAGTTTTCATTCAATAAATGTGTCAAAGTTTTGGGTCACATGTGTAAATAATGACTCCATTGCCCAATGATTGTAAGGCACTGGTCTGCTCTCCCAGAGGTCTAAGGTTCTTGGCACCTCCAAGGAGCTACCATCCCCATTGGAGCCAATGTTAGTGTCAGTCTTTCCAGCCTTCCTACAGTGATCAAATATGCTCTTACAAAGTGGTCTCAGAGTGTCAAGGTCAAATTTTGTCATTTCAGTGAGTCTTCAAGCAAAATTTGGTCACTAGGCATTAGGCCTAGGGTTTGCCCAAATGTCAGTCCATGTCATCATTCAGCTGAGCCTATCATCATTCATAGGTTTTTCATCGTCATTTCAGTGTCTAATGGGTCATTTTACACCGTGTTCATGCTTCAGTTGTGCCTAGGCAAGCTCATTTCCCTCTCCTAGGGTTTTGAAGGTAATTTTTCTTGGACAGTCAAATCATCGGCAAAACTTGTTTCCTGATGTTCATACACCTTCCCCTATCCTTAAAGTACATTATAAAACACTTCCCATCCCCTAGATCCGCCAAATTCCTCATTTTTGCACAAACCCTAGTTTCTAGCTACAACCTGGCAATTTTCTAGGTTGGGCTTGTGTTTTGCCCTTTTGGACCTCTTCCCCTCACTCAATCTCTGAGATTCCACTTTCCCCTGCTTCCTAACATCCCTCCCCACTCCCAAAAATTTCCTCAAGAATTTATAAGCCCCCTATCCCCTTCATTTCGCTTCATTTCGACAGAATTCCTTGTTTCACACATCGGGACAAGTTTCACTAAAATGATGGTTCTGAGCACTAAAAGATGAATTTTGCAAAACTGAGAGAGGTTTTTGTCCACAACATGCCAAGGAAGAAACACCTCCTTCACTTTTTGCACAGGTGTCATGGTTTGAGAGAAATGTCAAAAATGTCGGCGAGAACGAAGGTGCTCCAAGGACGGTTGGCCAAAGCACAAAAAACGAAGGAAAACGCCCGATCCACTCCAAATTTTGGCCAAAGCCTCTTTGACTGAGCATGGTACTTGATTGGGGACTCCCAGCCCAAATTTCAAGAAATTTGGAGAAAATTTTGTCATTTGTGAATTTTTTGGGAAATTGACAGGTTTTGGCCTTTTAACGGGTAGCGCCCCGTGCGCTACCCTACATGGGGGCAACTCAGAACGGGGAAAACTCAGCATTTTTGGAATTTTCATGCAAAGTTACACCCACCTATGGATGGACTTCAGTTTTTATGGAGATTTGGGCCTCCAAAAGGTCAAAACACATGCAAATTGTGACTTTCTGCCCCTATTTTGAGTTGCAGAAAGCTATCTTGGGAGAATTGAGTTTTGAGGGGTCAAATGAACTCCAAATTCACAAATTCTTTTGGAGTTGGAAAATAGACTCGCAGACCTTTCCAATGAGCTAGCTTGCACCTTATTTGGACACCGGGAAGGCCCTCAAACAGGCCTCTCAATGTGCGCTACCCGTCAGGCACATGTGCGCTACATGTCAGGGAATTTTGCCTGTTTTGACCAGTTCGGCCAGAAAAACACTGTTTTCACTTGGTTTAATGTTTTGGGCATGTAAATGATGGATTTTTATGTAATTATCATGACTCAAAGACACTTTTACTCTTCTTTAACACTTCTAGAAGTTTCTTGAATGTAAATGGTAAAAATTTAATGCATGGATAGGTTTCCTAAGTTTTAGAGGCAAGTTGTTTTGACTACCTATTATCTAGTGCTCAGTTTAGAATTAGTTGAAACAGCTCCTAGGAAGCTGAGCTCGACCCCTAGAGGTGGGGAAAGGAGTTAGATCATCTATATTATGCCTTCTCTTGCTCATTTTCATGGTTGGACTCTTGAGGGAGAAGCTCCTATTGTATATTTTACTTGTACCTCTGCAATTTGAGGAAAAGGAAGACCAGGGTTTTGCAGAAATCATTGGGATTCTTGTGGACTCTTGTGTTGATGGTGTGTTCTCTTATTGTAATTGTAAGTGTGATTATGTGTTCCAACTCTTTCTTTACTGCAGCTTATTAAACAAATGAAGTGATAAAGTTTGAATTCATGCTTGCCATGCTCAGCTTTCAAATTTGTTTAATGTTTATGTTTTCCACTGTCTAGAGAGGATTCAAAGTCATTGTTTGCCCTCTTTAGCTTCTCTTTTTTCTTCCTTGATCATCCATCTCAGCTAAAGGCATCAGCACAAACTCCTACCTTGCCCCAAAGACCCACCTGCAGAAACTGTGTCAAATCCCCGCACCCTAAAATTGCAGATCCTCAATTTGCCACCACAAAACCCAAAAAACCCCCAAAAAACCCCAAATCAACCTTTTAATCAGTTTACTAGCCTAATACCAGTGTTACCTTTGATTGGTCATCTCACCCCATTGAAAATTTGCCGAGATAGACCGGAGAGAGCCTTCTCATACCCCGTAGGGCTAACTACGAGGTGAAATGGTTTGATGTTGCCTTGAAGGTTTACCTTCCTCAGCCTAGGGTGAAATCTCAAGCGCTAACAGAATCTAAGCAGAGTTCCTTGTCTTATGTCAAGCTCATTAGAAAATGGAACAAGTTCCCCTGGAGCAAAGTTCTAATTCGAGTCTTTGATTAGATCTCGTAAAATCTGAGTCAAGTCTTTCACTTGAACTTGTAAACAAACCTTCATTCCATCCACCTGATAGCCATGAGCAGTCTACGTAGTTGAATGTAATGAAGCTTGGGGGGCATGCACCTAATGGTAAAGTTAAGTTTCCCTGTAGGTTATGTGAAGGGAATCACCCCATTCACCTTTGTCCCTATTTGGACGAAGCCAAAAAGGTGTTACATAACCATCCTGCTTCACTGTAGCGACTTCCATCTGGTTACAGGAGACTCTCCCTTTGATTATGTTTGGGGCATGTAAACCAATCTCAAGCATAGTTATTAATTTCCAGCTTGTGTAAAAATGAAGCTGAATTCAAGCATAGTTTTTCATTTCAAGCTTGTCAAAATATGAAACTAAATCCAAGCATTTTTTTTCATTTCAAGCTTGTGTAAACATGAAACTGAATCTAAGCATAGTTCCCTATGGTTCAATCTTGTGTAAAAATGAACCCATATCCATTTTAACCCTCGTGATTTCCATTATGTCATCCTTTTCCATCAAATGAACCTTGGTTTTTCTCCTTCCATCATCATTATTTGATTGGCCAATCATACACTTTTAGTTGGTTGTTTTACCCTTTTTGAGGAACAGTTGCAATGAGTGGTCTTATTAGCAAAAATATTCACATAAATCAACATGTTTTGAGAATTTCCAACATCACCAGAACCAGTTGCTACCCTAGACACCACTCGTTCCTCAAAATAGAATCCCCTTTAAGCTCTTTTCAGACTCTCTAAACATGAAAAGATAGTTGATCGCTTGTCCTTTTCAGCTCATTAATGGATTGGAAACAACATCTCTCTCATATTGTTTTACTCTTTTTGGGGATTGAGAGATAAATCTACCAAAAATAACTTGTGGAGTTTTATTTTTTTTCCCTTTTTAAACTCCCTAAATATTAAGGCAATCGATCTATCTTTGTCGTTAAACTCGTTAAAACATCAAATAGCGACGAATGTGTCCATCTAGACAAGACCAAGTTTCACCTTTGCTAGACTCGTTAAAACATCAAATAGTGATGGATTCACCCGAAGGGTGAAATTATGCGACAAGCATATGTTATCCTACTCAAGCTTGATAAAAGTAAAGAGGTACTAGTCAGCAATGACTGGGGCAAATGGGAAAAAGGGGTTAACCACTTTATGGTAGCAGGTCACTCTTGAACATGACACGTTCACTCCATCACCATGACTATTTGGGTTGGGTTGTCAACTTGATGGTTACCATACCATTGGTCTATCATACCATCCATCACTTTGTTTTGGGTCAAAGCTACCAATTCATCTTAGTGTCACGGACTTGTTCAAGAGAAGTCATTTAGTCAAATTTGAAGCCATTCTTGAACCTTGTGTCATCAGTCTAGTTCCATCTCCAAAATCACTACACTCGTTTCATGTTGCTGATGTGGGATACGTCAAGGCCCTCTTGTGACAAGTCACTTCTTGTCGACATCAATACATTGTCCAAGAAAGTTGACTTAGAAACACGCTTCCACTACCTTGAGGCTTTCATACATCAATGGCAAGTTTCTCGCTTCCAACGATAGGTTGACATCAATGGCCTTCGATCAAAATAATTTGTTTGGTGTTCGCCATCAAATCATCCATTCACACCATACAGAATGTACTATAGTACCTTGAGGATCATTATCATTATCGGTGATTTCTCTCGTGTCTGTTAATGACTCACATCATTGGCTGGTAATCAGATGGTGTCTTCCCATGTTAGAATTCGGATCACATATTCGCATGGTTAGACTTATACTTGAGCAAACTCTTGAATGAGATAGAAGACCGTAGATCTTGTTTCATCCATCCGGGCTGCGATTTTAGGAGTACCGAATCATATGTACATGGCTTTACATTGATAGTCATTCTAATCATGGGTCTATATCTCTAGGTGACTGTTTATGTACATGTAATGAAATTTTATAAGGTGGGCATTGGTATGCCTTTCCTCAAAATATTCATGTAAAAATAAAAAATCGTGATATATGTATTGTAATTGATGTAGGTCACCTTCCACTTTGATACCTCCTCATCACATCGTAAAGCATTTCATTTGACGTTAGCATTTTTTTGAATTCAAGCTTTAGGGGGTAGTTGTTACAAATCCATTTGGGCACATCAATCCCATCATCTATATTAGTGTTTTACGACTCATCAAACCCTAATTTCAGTTGCTACATGCCCTAAAAAATTCACCCCTTTGAATGCCTCCTTCCCAGACAGTTTCATGACATGAAGACATCCAAAAATAGCCTCTAGAGGGACCAGCATAGGTAGGCCCATGTAAGGATGCACTGCAAAGCAGTTAAGTCCATGCTAGGGTGCTCTGCAGAGCACTTAGGCTTCCTTTCACCTGCGCTCAGTGAGTTTGAGTGAAATCACATAGCGTTTGGGGAATATTGTTATCTCTTGGAGTCATCTAGAAGGTTCCCTCACATATCATGAGGAATGAGTTAAGATGCATACTATCCTCTCATCCCTTCCTCCATGGAACCAATTCTAAGTATGAAAGGCCATTCAACTCCACCATTTATGAAAAAACCTCCTTCATATCCCTATAAATGGACCACTCATCTAAGTGTTCAGGGGATGGACTATGTTGAATTGTAAGGAGATAATGTTGCTAGGCAAATTGGCTTTGAAGCAAGTATTATAATGCTACAAGTTTGTCATGCTGTTGATGTGATGTGGATGGGTTCCAAGTTGGAGGAATGACTTTAAATCAGACACAATGGTTGTAATTCCTTCTTCTATTCAATAAAGTATTTGAACCTTTCTCCCATATGTTTGTATTGTCTTATGATGCTTATATGTGTGAAATGAATCTAATTCCATTTACTTGTATTCAATAGATATTTTGCTTTGATCGGTTCTTTACCTTTTGTTGATGTTTACAAGTACTTCTCAAATGTGTTAATTATAGGAAAGAGTGATAGGATTGATACAAAAGGGACAAGAGGAAATCATAACTACAAGTAATTCTTCTCGTCCTCTTTGTCTTATATATTTCTTATAGGAAAAGGCTAAAGTGCTTTAAACTATTGTTCTAGATATGACTACTTATCTAGGGAATTAGTATTTATCCGTAGATACCAAATTCTCCAAAATAGTTTCTCTGCCTTGGCTTTGTCCTTTGTTCTATGGTTTGGGGGCATCTTTCCCTTGCTTTGGATTCAAAGGTCCAAAGTTTTGCTTCTTATGCTTAAACTTCTGCTCAATCTTTACAATGTATCGGTACATCATGCTGAGTGAGGATATGTTTAAGAACTCCATCTTGTCCTAGATGTACCTATGTAGATAACCGTGGTACTTGAGTACAAAATGTCGTTGACAATCCTTGTTACCCAAATTTTTTCGAAGGGTATGAAAATAATGGGTAAACTATAGCACGCCTTGGTCCCTTCCCTACCATAGCGTGGTCAACTTTATATATCTATCGTCATAGCTCCTAATAAGGTAGTAATTCTCCTTGATGGCATCCCAAAACAAATTCCAAGTGGGTGCGTCTAAAAATAGTGAGGGTTAAATTTCTTCCTTCCTCTCATAGTAGGTTTCCTACTAGTCCTTGATGTTGGGGGCAACTTTTAGAAGTGCGAAAGTAATCTTTTCCCAGCTGGAAAAATCATGAACAAAGAAATATCCTTCTAGTAGATTTAGCCATTTATATAGGGTGCCCACATCTATTTGACCTTCAAATATAGGTATTTCTAAGTTAACTTGTACCTTAAAGAGTGTGGTGCTTCCAAAGTAGCTGCTGGAAGAAGATGCATCACCTTTGGTTAACTGTTGAAGGATCTGTGCAAAGTTTTCCATAATCGTATTCCTATGTCACTTGAGGGCTTATTTGAAAAATATTTTGAAAGGATCTCCAGCTCACTCATCTTTCTTCTCTTCTTCCATGTGAGGCCTTTAGGATATGCGAGCCCAGTCTTGTAAAGGTTCAACCAGTTCGAGCCCTAACTCTTTATATCCCGACCTCATTGGGGACATGCAAATAAAAGCAGAGAAAGAGAAGACTGTTGTGATACCATTGATTAGAAATTAAATAGGAATGCAACAAATTAAAAATATAACTATAAATATAAAGATTCAGTAGAAATAACACTTCAGTTAATTAATCCCAAATACTGAAATATGGTTTTAAAGTGAATAAAGCAATGGTAGCTTACCTCTAAGAAAAGATGTGGTGGCTACATGCCTCTGAACTATGTTACAATGAGGCTCAAGGGTCTATTTATTATTGAACATCAAGGAAAAACCCTAAACAACCAAAAAAATAACCCCAGAAGATGGAACACCAAGCGTTTGTGGGCCCCTTTAGGGTTAGTTGGGCAACCAACTTCTCGGAGTCGTAACTTGTTCATATTATCTCCATTTGGCGCATACGATACCTTGTTGGCAAGGTAGCTTCGAGTACTGCAGGATTTGTGGTAGTCCCCTTCCTATGGATACAAACCTATTACAAACCTAGAAAAAACACCATTTATGTGGTCACAACTTCTCTAGAAGTTCACGACCTGAAAAATTGCTAAAAATAGTAAATGTTGCAATAAACAAGGAAACAGATGAAATTGACTAGAGGTCTAGGTGGAATAGGTGGGTGGCCACCAATATCCACTTGGATCATGGATTCTTTAGATATTTTTTGATATCCTCACTTGAGAAGATGCTTGTTACACAAATAAACTAAAAAAGGCTAAGAACAGTTGGAGGAAGGCCAAATAGTGTTGTTAGCACTAGTTCCAGTGAAGAAAAATAGACCATTGTGAAAGATGGCATGACCTAGAAGCCCTACAATGAAAACATACAACACAAGAGAAGATCAAATACACTTAAGGATGGGCATAGTGTCCCACAGAATATTTCCGTTTCTATAAGTATTTCTAGTGTAGAAGGCACACGAAAGATGATTGTTGGAGATTGCATTTGAAGAAGTGTCAAAAGCATACTTGTCTTTATAAGTAGAGTGTTTTCCCTGATGTAAACCATACATCCAAGCTTCTTAAAGTGCATGGAAATTCTCCATTAAGATTCAAAATGAGGAGCTTATGATTGCAGGTTTTGATATTGATAGCCAATAAGAATTTTTTGGATATTAAAAACCAATGGGATGTCTCAAACACATTAATGAATAAGTGCTATTTATTTAGCTCTTAATAGGAGGCATCTAGGTATAATTTTCAATGACGAACTCCATGTTTGAAAACCTGAATTTTGATTCATAAAATGGTTGTTAAGGATCTGATGAAAATCCCATTCCAATTCTCTCTTGTAGTGGTATCTATATTGTTAAAATGAAAATTTGATGGTTTTCCAACCATAGGTATAGTTTTAAATCATAGTTATGAGTTCAAAGTAATTATTTTTCAACATAAGGCTCAAGTCATTAAAATGAAAAACAATTAGATTTTATAATGACAATTATAGGTTCTAACCATATTTATATGTTGAAAGTAATGATTGTTCAATGGAAGACCATAGCATTTACATTACAAAGTGTCGCAGGGTAATTTTATCAAACTTGCACTTTTACAATGCAGTCTTTCCCATTTTTCACAAAATTTGAGATTAACTTTCACTACCCTCAATGAGCTTTTTGATAAAGAAAATTTAGAAGCTATCATGGTTTAAGTTTTTTTTGACAAGCAATGGTGATAAGTGACCAACTCATTGTAGAACTAAACATTATGGAAATTCAACCTCCTATTTGAATGATTCTCTGACAAAGCACTTGCTCTTTGTGAATGTGCTATTTTCTTTGAGTAATTTATGGTTATGAATCGTGACCCAATTTGAAGTCTGAAGATACGTGTCTCATTAATTATAGCACAAGATATGCTCATTATCTTTTTGTTGTCTTCATATATTTTACGTATTTGCAAAACACTAAAATATGCTTCAAATTTTTCTTTTAGATATTTCCTTTAAAAATATGAGATGCATAACATACTGATTAGAAACCTTTGGTGCCTTAACACTCGAACCATCTTTATAATTGATTTTTAATTAATTTTATTCAGCTATTCTGATTAATTTATGAGGAAAAAACATCCTACAATGAATTTCTGACCTTTTTCATTTTGTTGAAAGTAAAGGCACCTAATCACATGGATTATTTTTTATCTTTTCAGGAAAGATAATTCAATAAAGAACCACTAGAATAGCTCAATAAAAAAGAAACTACTAGATTCATATATGGCATGATGTGTCTCTTCTATTTCCCATCCAACCATGTTACTTGCTTTATCGACTGCTACAGAAACATCCAGTGATGCAATGATGATAGGCACTGTAACAAAGTAGTAATTTGTATGTAGTCATGAATCTGTTTCAAGATCTGGTATCCAATCTAGCCTGATGGAAGAAAGTCCAACTAGTAGTTTGAAACTTGGATACAACAATATAGATCTCAAGAAAAATGAAAGTGATACTATATTGGATGATGAAGTAAAAGATTCATTAAACCCTCCTCTTCCTCTTTGTTTTGACATAGATGATAGTGATTATATGCCAATAGATGGAATTCTTGAATTTTCTGGTGTTGGTAGAGACAAAGCAATAATGTTTGTGCCTTCTTATCAATTGAATTATTTTTTGGAGTCTGTCATTTCAAGAAATAATGTTTCTGTTGGAAGCCCCTACGAGGTTTCTAATGCTAGTAATCTCTCAAACTATGTGGCCTCTACTACCCTTGGGTATCATTCTATAGCACCTATATCTGATGAAAAGAACAAATATTATTCTTTTCTACATGGATATCATATTTTGAGTTGTTATGATGTGGCCATGTCATCTCCTAAAGTGTGCACATCAACGTTTTCTGCTTCATGGTCACCACTTGGTTCTAGTGCAACCGATGTATCTCTTAGTAGTTTTGTTGATAGAAAATTGTTTCTTTTCTCTCCTGAAAAGCATGTTTATAAAAATGATGGTGTTGTTTATAATTCATCTAAGTTATGACACTATGATGATATTCTACCTAAGTTTCATGATACGAGGAAATAGGTATGAGTTTTCAAAACGGGTATGGGTATGAAACATGAGCCCCCAAAATTTTGGAAATGGGGAAACATATGGACATTTAAAAGATATGTGGAATCATAAAACATACATGATACATTATAGTTTATTACATTATGATTAAATTGTCCAATGTCAATGCATAAACTATAAGTCTCTAAATTTACATCACATTTACTCATGAATGATCACATAATGAAAACAGAAATATACAAAATTAGCCTTTATATATCCAAATTTCAAAAAGAACATTTATTATATATATGAGGGTGCAAGTACAATAAAGACAATGATGCTATAAGTACTATAGAGAATAAAAACTAATAATATTCAACCTTCATCCTCATCATCATAGTCCTCGTCAAAACTAGAAGGAGAAGCATGCTCAATAATGGATGGTGGAGCTAAAGAAGTTGATTGGCCAATTCCACTTCTACATTATCGGTCCTCAATATTCAGGGTGACAATAGAGAGCTCCAAATAATGACTTTCTGGATCCATATTCCATTATTTAGAAGGAACACTGTTATATTTTGGACCCATACAAGATGCAAGGAGAAGGTCGGTATTATTTACAAAAAATACTATAATAAATATGAAAAAGCCAATAGTTATAAAAAGTACTAGAAACTAGAAAAGGAAAGTAAAACTATTATCTATAGGTTCACCCTCTTGCCACGAGAAATTTATAATTTCTTGCCTCGTACTTTATTGGTAGTTGCCTCCTAAATATTCGAATGACCTTGGTTCTCTTGATTATTGGGAGTCTCCCCTGCATAGAGGGCTTGGTGCTCTTGATTAAATACAAGTCCCATACCCTAATACATGATAAAATCCAATGAAAACATTGTAATCTCCCTAATCTTGAAATCCTGAAAAATGATAAGTTTGTTGGATCTTGAGTGAGATCTAACATTATAATTTCTCTATATGAAATCCAATGAGGTCAAAACCAATCTCAAACATCATGAGTCATTTCATGGTAATGTTAAAAATTTAAGTAAAAGGATGAAAATGAAAGATAAAAGTGAATGCCACTTTTACTTTAAGAGTTTAACATCACCATGAACTGCATATCAACACTAGGGACATAAGCTTGAATATTAGGTGACCCACTCAAAACGTTTGCTTCCAATCTTGAATATATTCCTCTATCACTCCTTAATTGGCATAGAGTGAAAACAAAAAATTGAAAGACACTTTATCATTGGAACGTGGTCACACGACCTGTAAACATTTTTCCTTCCATAATAGGACATGTTTTAGCCTCATGAAATGTGTCAGTACGACATAAAATGCATTTCCAAACCGTACCAAATGTGTTTCAGCATTTCTATATCATTTTTGCCCAGAAACACCCTTTGACCCAACATTTCCTGCAACATAGGCTTCTACGGGTTTCCTTACCATCTATTGAGATTTTAAAGCTTACTAACTAGGATGAAAGCCCCAGTTAGCTCCACTATCAATGAAAATTGATGCTAATAGGAAGGTGGTTTGTGAATTAGATGTTGTTGGTAATATTGATGTTCAATCAAAAAATTCAAATTCCGAGTCTTTGTCTTATGAGCCACCCCATCCATCAAATTGGGATATTTTATTTTTTAATTTTTATTTCATGTGGCTATCTTCATCAAGCACATGGTCCACTCGATGTCTGGAAAATGATAACATCATCAATTTATTGCTTTTCTCCTCCTCACAATCCATGGGGATATGTTTTTAATGTGAAGCCCAAAGTATGTACTAAAGTGTGATGCTAAGAGCTTTACGAATACACCCTCTATATTAAAGAAACAAAACTGTGATGCTTGATCTCTTATGAATGCTACCTCGATTTAAAAAGAAATAGATAGAATGAAAAAACATGATAATTTTACCATAGTTGGTTCATTATCTAAAAAGCATATTGAACTATTGGAATCTCCAAATGATGCATTTTCTATCAATTGTGTGAAGGATCGAATTATAGGACCTATATTAAGCTAAAATAAAATTTTGATTGTAGTGTTGCGTTGCTTATTTGGGCATTACCAAGTTTTTGCAGGATTCTGGTACTTCAAAATGCATGTCAACAATAGCTGGTTCTTATGGCTACATTTCACTAGGTAGGTATTTACATGATTTTCAATTTATCTTTGGTTTTTTCTCCTAATTACATGGTTTGGATTCCATTGTATTTTCTCATTAGTTATGCTTTATTTTTTTTATCAGTTTTATTTTTAATGTTTGAAAATAGTTATTTGGTCATCCATGATTATAAGATTAGATTGGTGGTTTCTCTGGATTATCTGTAACCTAAATTGGGTAGGGGTATTTTCATCTCAACCAAAATATACATCCATTTTTGTGGGCCAAGTCATCAAAAGAGCTCCTTTATGTTTTTACATATGAAGATCAGTTGTGCAAATCATTTTCATTGTAGGAAGTGCATTTAGGAACTGAAATGTAGGAATTTTTAGTTCCATGTTTACGTAGGAAGTGCAATTTCCACTTAAATTTTTAAAGCAAAACAAATTCATAACATTATAGACATTAAGGCTTGAATCTAGGTAGCTAAATTGAAAAATGTGGAGGTTTTCTTGAGACATGTAGAGAACTTCTATAAAGGACCTCCTTGTATAAAAATATTGATTTGGTTCTTCAAATAGTTGATAAGGATCAAATTAAACACTTTGCAAATCTCCCCACTATAGTGGTATCTAGGTTACTGAAAACAAAATCTAAATGTATTCAAACATTTTAACAATTTTATTATTCATTCTTGAGGAAGGAAGGCCCATTCATGTGTTAGTTCCATTTGTATGCACTGTGATGTCTTCAAACATTCTAGCATGTTTATAATTCAAGAATATTCTGCTTGACAAAGGAACGTCCAATGATTTTGCAAGTTCCACATGCATGTATGGAGTGTAGTGGACACTATAAGGTTTGAAACAACAAAAATGCACAACAGTATAGAATTTAAGACTCTTATCTAGGTAATTAAAATGTAAAACATGGATTATTTCTCTAGAAAACATGTAAAGGATTTGCAATGAGGAATTCCATGTTTGAAAATATTCATCTTGAGTCTTAAAATAGTTGCTAAGGATCAAAATAAAATTCCAATCCAATTGTCTCTTGTAGTGGTATCCAGATTATTAAAATGCAAAACAATTGATGGTTTTCCAAACCTAGTTATAGTTTTAAATCATAGATATACGTTGAAAGTAATTATTTTTCAAAATGAAGCTTGGGTTATTAAAATGCAAAAGAATGAGGTTTTCTAACCACATTTATAGGTTTTAACCATATTTATGTGTTGAAAGTATTGATTTTCCAATGGCGGGTTGTAATGTTAACATTACAGAGTGTTGTGGGGTAAGTTAATCAAACTTGCACTTTTACAATGTAGTCTTTCCCATGTTTTTGCAAAATATGAGATTAAATCTATCTCTCTACCCTCAGTGAGTTTTTTCTTGAGGAAAATTTTGAAACTATCATGGTTAAGTTGTTTTTGATAAGAAATAGTGAGATGTGACACATTCATTGTGGCACTAAATGTTATGGAAATTCGACATCATGTCTGAATGACTCTGTGTCAAAGCACTTTCTCTTTATGGAATGTGCTAATGTTTCTGAGTAGTTTATGGTTATGTGTTGTGATCCAATTTGAAGTCTATAGAGATGTGTCTCTTTCATTGTAGCATTATATGTGCTTGTTATATTTTTGTTGCCTTTAGATATTTTTTGTATTGATAAAACACTAAAATATGCTTCAAATATGTGTTTTGGATATTTCTTTCAAAATAATGATATACCCAAGATAAAAATTACAAAACTTTGGTACCTTGATCACTAGAACCATCTTTACATCTGGCTTTTAATTAATCTCTTCATTTTTTTTATTGATTTATGAGGATAAAATGTAATACAATGTATTTTTGACTTTTATTATTTTGTTGAAAGTAAAGACACCAAATCACATGAATTATTTTTTATGTTTTCAGGACAGACAATTCAATAAATAACATCTGGAATAGCTCAATAAATAAGAATTTGGATGCATATTTGTAATCCGATCTTTCTATCCAGACACTAGAGTTTCCTATTGCTCAGCCAATCCCTGTTACATGCTTTATTGACTGCTACAAAAACACCCAATGATGTCGTGATTTAAGTAGTGTAACAAAGAAACGACTTGTATGCACTTAGGGATCTATTTCAAAATTTGGTATCCAACCCAACTTGGTGGAAGCGTTTGAAACTAGTGCTTTGTAGCTTAGAGACAAGTGATACAAATTTTTTTGATGAAACAAAATATTCACCAAACCCTCCAATTTCTCTTTCCTTTGTCACAAATGGTAGTGCTTATCTGACAAGAGATGAAATACTTGAATTTTCTAGTGTTGGTAGAGACAAAGCAATAATGTTTGTGCTTTATTCTCAAATGAATTATTTTTCAGAGTCTATCATTTCAGGAAATACCTTTTTTCTATTGGAAGCCCCCACGAATTTTTAGTTGACATTTATTGTACAAGATAATAATATTAATGTTGGAAAAGATTACAAAATTAAAGAATATATTGTGGGTCATTTGTTTAGCACAAGATTTTGAAGGATATCATTGATGAAGCGTTGGAGTATCTTCAATTTTGTTTGTAGTAATTGTTTCTTTGCATTCCTAAGATTTCATATACAATGGATTATAGCAATGGTGTTATATACCCTTTTTTGGCAGTTGAATATTGTTGAAGGGAAGATTAAATACTTGTTTGATGAAGATGGGTTTCAGTACTTGGATGATTATGTAGGCATCATGTTTATTTCATGTGAGCATTGTCACCCTAAAGTTTTTGATACTATTTTAAAGTAGACAAAACTCCTGAAACATACTACCACAATACATCTTCATCATGTAGCCATGGGGCTTGCAAGGGCATTAACTACAAAGATGCTTGGAAATTTTAAGATGTTATCAGTTATGTCGTTAAAATTGTCCTCTTTAGCTTAAGCTTAAAACATGTATACTTATTTAATATCCTTTTACTGGGAGGGCATTTCAAATTTTCCAAAGTAAGCATTCCTGCACACTTTGTTTTCAAGAGTGACTTTCTTACTTTAATGATATTGGTAGATAAATTCATTTATGTTCATATTCTATAACTTATTTGTTTTAGCTATTGTATTTTACTTTTAAAAGAGGAAGATGGTTAACTTTATGAATTTTAAATACCATAAAACTCAAGATCTAATTTGATTTGATGAAATATTTTCGATATAAGAGAAGCTCAAGTTTTAACCTTTCATTCCTTGCAAGTTGCATGTAATTTTATTGTAATTTCAGGTATGAAGGAAAATGAATTAGCTATGATGATGGCTCGGTTGTACATTGATAACCATGATATGATTTCAGTGATAAATGTATACCATGGAAATAGCGTTTAAACGATGGGATTGACCAGTCAAAGAAAATAGAAATTTAACATTTTTTAGGTTCATAAATAAAAACTTGTGGAAAATTTTGTTAGAGATAAAGGAGATCATTATTCCCCATGGTTGTTTAGGTCTGAGTGGGAAGACATGGTTTTAGTAACCACAATTAAACAATATGAATGAAATGCTAAATATAGAAATGAGAAGAAACATTAATTCTGCAATTGTGTGTATGTTGTGGATTGGGAAGTGCCCTCCATATGAATGTCAAGCTTTATGTTAGACTTAGTCTCATTGCATCCTCGAAAGCAAATTCAAAGTTATCAAAATTTGTGTAGAGTGGGGTGCATAATGTAGTAAACCCTATCCCATATTAAGGGATTTTTTACATTGACGGGCCATAATATGTTAAAGATCTCTAAGATATTATCGACTTTGGGACCACTAGGCATGTTGTTGGTTTTATTACTGAAATGATAAAGGTAGTTGATATTTCCTTGATGTGTTACTTCTAATGTAAAGAGAATATTGGGGTTTAGAAGTGGAGGTTTCTCAGTATACTATAGATTGTAAATGGTTATTTTCATTCAACGTATGTGAGGTAAAAGTTTCTTGTATGGGGTGTTTGTTGCAGGGTGTTCATGGAGTAGTAGAACTAGCACCTAGATAATTTCCACCAGTTTTATGATATTTTCCATAAGGGTGGAGATGTTTGTATATATAATGATGTTTAGAAAAGATTTAGTCATATGGGAAGTCATTAATAGTGCTTTGAAACGTAAGGTGTTATCACTGAAATTGTAATTGTGGCCAAGATGTTCTCCCTGAAATTGTCATTCATCTTCTTCTACCTTGTTATGGAAATTCTATTTATGATTGATATCCTTTGACAGTTAAGTTTTTTATGTGAAATTTGCATAAATATATTAGATAATGCTTTCATATTTTGCATTCTTCTATTATAATTCTAGATTGACTGCACTTTTATTCTAAGACATCAACTTCTAGATAGATTTAAGCTTATACATAATGTTAGCCACAATATAGATAACTTTAAGCTTATTGGAGCATAGCTACTTCTACAAATATGTTATTATAGAATATGTATAATACTTTGGACTTTGGTTTACTTGTATCTATTTTGGCATGTTGCTTAAGGACTGGTCTTAGGTATTAGGTTTCTTCTTGTATTTATATTTGTGTAGGAATTTATAGGGTAAGTTCCTCAGACAAAACACCAAAGGACACTACTCACAAATAGATCACAGATCAATACACCAGTATTCTTGACATGGTTAAAACCCTCAATGAGGGAAATAGTCCACGACCTGAGCCAATGTGGCCACTTCAAGAAATATTTAATAAAAGAATGAAAATTTACATAAGCTTCTCCCATGAATGGTTACCCTACAAATGACCCTCCATGTTCTTTAAATAGAGATCATGGACCAATCAGGTGTTAAGCCAGAGATCAAGTGTTGGTAATACCGAGGAGGGAATGAACCGTTGGATCACTTCATGTCTAGAACATATCGTGACTGTCACATTGTAAGTTACAAAAGTACATAGTAAATAAACACACTTTACCTAACTCTGCACTAAACCAAGTTAGATTTAACTATTTCCTATGTGTCGGAATATCCTAACATCCCCCCTTAAGAACAATTTGGGATAGGATTGAAGTATGTACAAATATGACACAATAGGAGAAGGAAGGAGGCGTTAAAGCCTATCCCCCCTTAGTGACAACTTCTTGAACTCCAACCATAAATCAAAGTTTAGTAAACTTTGCCTCTATGAGAGCCTTTGTAAAGATTTCTGCAACTTGATCATCTATTGAACAATATTGCACTTCAAGAACATGGTCATGAATGAGCATTCTAATGAATTACATGTGCAGTTCAATGTGTTTGCTATGCTGATGTTGGATTCGATATTTGCATAGTTGAATGGAACTTTTATTATCACACCAAAGTGTAGTCAGATGCTACTGCTGAAAGCCAAACTCTGACAGGATCTGACGAAGCCACAGGGCTTCCTTACTAGCTTCTATGGCATCACGATACTTTGCTTCTATTGAAGAAAGAGAAATGGCACATTGTTTCTTGCAAGCCCATGTAATAGGTCCTAAACCAAGAGTGAACACATAACCTGTTGTAGACTTCCAATCATTAGGGTCACCAACCCAATCAGAGTTAGTGAAACCAACCAATAGAGGAGATGATTCTAAACTGTAAATCCCAAATTGAACTGTACCTCAAACATAATGAAGTATTCTTTTAGTTACTTTCCAATGACTTTCATGTGGGTTTTGCATAAACCGAGCAATAAGGCCAACAATAAAGGAAAGTTCAAGACGAGTATGGGTCAGATACAAAACGTTTCCTACAAGTTGACGGTATAAGGTAGCATCAACTTTAGGGGAAGTAGAAGTGAATGACATTTTGGCTCCAAAATGAAAGAGAGAAGGGGTTGGATTATAGTCTTCCATGTGAAAATGGCATAGAGGATCACAGGCATACTTGTACTGGGAAAGGGAAATACCTTCCTTGGATTGCAATACTTGAAGACCAAGGAAATAATGCAAGTGTCCTAAGTCTGTCATTTCAAAATTCTTTTTAAAGTTGGACTTCACATGGTTTATAAGGCTGTGATCACTACCAGTAAGGATAATATCATCAACATAAAGAAAAAGAATGATAAGAGACTTACCCACTTTATTGGTGTAGACATTATTGTCAAAATGACGCCTAGAAAAGCCAATTTCTAAAAGAAAGCTATCCATTTTGGCATACCAAGCCTGAGGGGCTTGCTTAAGTCCATAAAAGGATTTCTTAAGCCAACATACAAGGCTGGAGTCTATTTGTATAAAGGCAGTAGGTTGTTCCATATTGTTAAAATTGGCAACTAGGGCCAAAATCCATGTGGGTCATCTTATTTATGGCAGCTAATATTTTTCTTCGATTCCTCTCATCGAGGGGTGTACGATTAATATAAGATCATCAAATTCCAATAATTATTCATGGAGTTATGAATTTATTTGCATTATAAGACAATTCGTCAAGGTTAGCCAACAACCAAATAAACACCACATGTGCTCAACGTTTTAGTATAAATAGAGGTGGCCTTCAAGTCATTTCAACACACTTGGGATCTCTTCCTCTCTCTATTTGCCTTTGGGTTTTAGTAGGAGGAGAGATACTAAGGAATAACATTACCCTAATCCAGAGGGCAGAAAGCTGAAACTGTCAGGAAAGCTGGAAAAGCCAGAAAAGCTGGAATTGACGGAAAAGCCGGAACTGCTGGAAATGTCGCAAATGCCTGAACTGCCAGAAAAGCCGGAAAAGTCAAAACTGCCAGAAAGACAGAATTTTCGGAACTGCGAGAAAACCCAAAAAAGCCAGAACTGTCAAAAAAGTTGGAACTACCAAAAATGCTGGAAATGTTGGAACTGCCAAAAAATCCAAAAAAACTAGAACTGCCGAAAAAGCCAGAACTATCGGAAAAGCTGAAACTGCTAGAAAAGACGAAAAATCTAGAAAAGCAAAAAATGCTGGAAAAGCTAGAAAAGCCGGAAATGCCAAAAAATCCGGAAAAGATGGAAATGTCGGAAAAGCCGAAAATGCTGGAAAAGCGAGAACTACTAGAAAAGTTGAAAAATCTGGAAAAGCCAGAACTATCGGGACTGCCAAAACTATCAGGACTGCCAGAACTGTCGAGAACAACCGGAACTACCGGGAACAGGTGGAACTGCTGGGAATAGGCAGAACTGCCACAACTACCAATAACTGCTGAAACAGCCAGAGCATCTGTCTCTAAAGGAGAGCAGTATGCAAGGACAACTAACTAACATTGGGATAGTTGTACAGTACTTAGCAGCAAATACACCAAGAATGCAATGTTATAACTGGCACGTAACAAAAAGCATGCTAAGGACAACAAGCATGTTAGGGACAACAAGCAAGCAAGGGACAAGAAGCAAGAAAGGTGCAGCCAACACATAAGTCAGGATGGCAACATGGTGCAACAATGGCACATAATGCAGTATAGTGATAGGTACGGTCATGATTAATGAAGTATGATGAGATGTAGCATAGTGATGATGGGTGCAGCATGGTGCAGCGCAGTGAGGTGCAGCATGATGATGAAATGTAGAACAACGATAGGTGAAGGAGTCACCTTGGAGAATTAGTTGAAGCACCATGTCTTCAACTGATATCATGTATCATCTTCTTAGAGATGATCTTTGCTCTTATCTAGATAAGTCAAAGTGTTGACTTCCGTTGTAAATGTACTCTCTCTCTCTCTCTCTCTCTCTCTCTCTCTCTCTCTCTCTCTCTCTCTGTTGAACTATTGAAGAACATATAAGAAGAATTGATCAAGGGTTTTCCCGAATTGGATTTTGTCCCTAGCTAGTGCCACATCTTATGTCCTCTTGTATTGGCTTGTCTTTTGCGATTTATGTTTATGTTCTATCTATAGTTTACTTTAATGTTGATGTGATTTCTAATCTGGAAAAGATATTGAGCTAACTATGAAAATTGAAATAAATTTCTCTAAGAATAGAACATACCTAAAATTAACATGGTATCAAAGGTGAGGTGAAGATAATGGCCAAGAAAGAGTGAAAGAGCAATCACTGAAGACAGTTGGGAAAGGACAAAAGGATCAGTGGATTCCTCATCCCTCTTCAAATTCACCGAGGGTGAAGTCAAATCAGAGAATATTGTTAGAATAACACAATAGAAGTTTCTTGTGGCCTACCTAAAGATCACTTCATTAGGAAGTCCGGATCTAAGGGTGGAAGGAAAGGCAGATGGCTTGGTTGCAATAAGTTCGGCCATTATGCAAAGGAGTGTTCGAATGGCAGGGAAACATCACTTGATCATGATAACAATCGTTCTAGGGACATCTTCAATGATCAAAGGAATGACAAGTAATGTAGGTCGTCAAGGAAATGGCTGACTCTTTATAGAAAGCAAGGAACCCCAGGTATGAAGAATCAAATGTTGTTTCTGATAAGATAAAGAAGCATTATCTTGTATTGGCACTCTCCTTCAGATTCTTTGGGAATCTGGCTTATAGATTGTAGTGCTTCAAGGCACATCATTAGATAGATGGGTGCACTCTCTAATTTGGTAGAGATGAAAACAATCATGGGATTATGCTTGGAGCCGATGCCACCTATCCCAGAAAGGGTGTAGGGAATGTTAACTCTCATAAATCAATTCATTTAAGGAATCTCTTTTATGTACCTGATCGCAAGAACCTGGTGTCCATATCCGAAATGGAAGTCAAAGGTCTCAGGGTGGCATTCATTGATGGAAAGGTATGTGTTAAAAAATATAATTTTCAAAGATTATTTTTCTCATGGGTTCAGGATTTGAAATTTGTATCAAGTTGTACGATGGTCCAATGGGGATCATGTCAATTGACATATTGCATTTATAACACTTGAGGTCTACCTTTGGGGCCCTACCTAATGTGAGTCAAATGGTGATAGGGATGTCTGAATTCAAGTAGAGCATGAAGGTACATGTCTGAGATGTACTGAAGGAAAATATTATAAGGGGGCCATTCTCCTCATGCAGCAGGTCCACAGGTTTGGAACAACTTGAGGATTTTGAGATTCATGATTGGGAATCTCATGTACACAGGTGCAAGAAGGCCCTCTATGGCTTGAAGAAAAACACCCTGGGCGTAGTATGAGAGGATTGATAGCTGTCCGATGAAGCTGAGATTAACTAGGAGTAAAACCAATCCAAACCATTACTTGAATGTTGTGGATGATAAACCTCTGATACCGGCACGTTATGAGGATGACCTATTTCTAATAGGTGTTGACCCTCTCATTTGCAGATGTAAGAGGGAGTTGGATTCCGGATGTGGAATGATAAAATGCAAGCTTATGACTACCTCGAGGATCTTAACTTTCAGAAGCTATATGGTAGTGATGTCGGACAAGATTTGGGAAATGCCTCTGAGTTTCATAAACTGATTTGCTTTGATGATCTTGGTGAACTTTCATCCAGACATATGTTTTGCAGTTAGCATAGTGAGCTCATATTTGGTTGAGCCTCAATGGATTGGTGCCAAGAATCTTCTGAGATATCTTCGGGGCACAATCTCCCATGGATTGAGATACACTGCCATAAATATGAAACTGCATGATTATTCAAATGCTGACTGGGCAGGCAGTGTGGAGGATCACTAGAGCACTTCTCAGTGCTGGTTCTATTTGGATTCTGCTTTGATATCATGGATAAATAGGAAGAAGAAGTTGGTTTCTATAGGCACCACCGAGACCAAATACATAGCTACAAGTATGATCTCGTGTGAAGCTGCATGGTTGCAGAAGCTCTTAAGTGAGATGTTTGTTCACATGATAAATACCACTCTGATTCTCTATGACAACCAGAGGTGGGATTCGATTATTGAGGAATCCCGTATTCGATGATTGTGCCAGTAGATAAACGTCAGGTACTACCTTATCTGTGATATGGTAAGTCGATAAACAAGGAGGCTCCATAGCATTGAAACTGACGTACAGGTCACAAACATTTTGTCAAATCCCCAGGGAAAGGTCAAATCTATGACTTTCATGAACGACTTGGAGTCCTTGAGATACCTTCCTATAAGGGTCCTACATGTTGCATGCATTGAGCTATGGGAGCTTTGGGGGGCTTCGGGTACTTACTGGAGAAACATACAACCACAGGGTGAGTCACCCTCCCCTGGTGGTGCACTATGAACAGGATGATTAGATCTTTTGTGGGCCGGGATGATTAGCTCTCCCGTGGCAACTGTGAAACAGGATGATTAGTTCTCGTGTGGGCCAAGATGATTAGTTCTCTAGTGGCAACTGTGGAACAGGATGATTAGTTCTGCTGTGGGTCAGGATGATTTGTTCTCCGTGGTGGTTATGGAACAGGATGATTACTTCTCCTGTGGGCCAGATGATTTTTTCTCCTGGGAAACTCTAGAACACATTGATTAGTTCTCCTGTGGGCCAGGATGATTAGTTCTCTGTGGCATCCACTGACAGGATGATTCGTTCTCCTGTGGACATGATGATTAGTTCTCATGTCGAGGCATCCTACCCATGTAGTCTGGGACTCATGGGAAGTACCTCTCATCTGATCAATGAGTAAGGAAATGAGGATAGGGACGATAGTACTACTATCGATGGATGCATTGTTGTATCTACCATACTCCCTATGCTAGGATGACCTCCATTGATCTGAGATCAATGAAATTGATCTGGGATCAGTATGAGTGGTTTGAGACACTCTCTTGTGACATTGATCTAAATCAATGAAACTGATCTAGGATCAGTATGAGTAGTTTGAGACACTCTCTTGTGACATTCATCTAGGATCAATGAAATTGATCTGGGATTAGTATGAGTGGCTTGAAACACTCTCTTGTGATATTGATCTGGGATCAACAAAACTGACTTCGGGCCAATAAGAGTGATGTGACACACTCTCTTCAGATGAAACTAACTTTGAGTTAGTAGAGAATGGTATGAGACATTCTCAATCAATTCTTCTTCTTCATGGTTCAGCAGAGTAGAGCAGAGGAAAGGAGAGTAATGCAGGGCACTGATGGTAGAGATAGTACAGTCAGACATATGGATCAACAGATGGAGTTCTCCCTAGTTGAGAGGGAGTGTTAAAATTGGGAACTAGGGCGCAAATCCATGTGGGTCATCTTATTTATCACAGCTGATATTTTTCTTGGATCCGAGAGGTGTACAATTGATCTAAAGATCATCCAATTCTGATAAGTATTCATGGAGTTGTGAATTTATTTTCATTATAAGACAATTCGTCAAGGTCGGCCAGCAACCAAATAAACCCCACATATTGTCAACATTTTAGTATAAATAAAGGTGGCCTTCAAGTCATTTCAACACACTTGGAATCACTTCCTCTCTCTACTTGTCTTTGAGTTTTAGTAGGAGGAGAGATCCTAAGGAATAATGTTGCCCTGATCTAGAGGGCAGAAAGCCAGAACTGCCGGAAAAGCTGGAAAATCCAGAAAAGCCAAAAAATCCAGAATTGCTGGAAATGCAAAGATTGCCAGAAAAGCCGGAAAAGTTGGAACTGTTGGAACTACCGAAAAAGCCAAAAAATCCATAATTGCTGGAAAATCTAGAAATGCTGGAAATGTCGAAACTGCCAGAAAATTTGGAAAAGCTTGAACTGCTGAAAAAGCCAGAATTGTCAGAAAAGCCAAAACCACTGGAAAAGACAAAACTACCAGAAAAGCCGGAAAAGCCGTAAATGCCGTAAAAACCAGAAAAGATGAAAATGCCGAAAAAGCCAGAAAAGCCAGAAAATCCAGAAATGTCGGAAATGACGGAAAAGCTAGAAATGCCAGAAAAGCAGGAACTGCCAGAAAGGCTGAAAAAGCCAGAAAAGCTGGAAAGGCCAGGACTGTCGGAACTGCCAAGAATAACCGGAACTGCCAGAATTGCCAGGAACAGGCGGAACTTTAGGGAACAGACGGAACTGCTAGAATGGTCGGGAACTGCTGAAATAGTTGGAGCATCTATCTCTGAAGGTGAGTAGCATGCAAGGGACAACTAACTAACATTGCGACAATTGTATGGTACTTAGTAGCAAATACACCAAGCATGTAATGTTACAGCTAGCATGCAAGGGACAAATAGCATGCAACAACAAGCATGCTAAGGACAACAAGCATTCTAGGGACAACAAGAAAGCAAGGGACAACAAGCAAGAAAGGTGCAGCCAATGCATAGGTCAGGATGGAAAAATGGTGTAGTAACAACACATAATGCAGTACAGTGATGGGTAGACTCATGATTAATGAAGCATGATGAGATGCACCATAGTGATGATGGGTGCAGCATGATGCAACGTGTTGTGTATCATGATGATGAAACGCAGTACAATGATAGGTGAAGGAGTCACCTTGGAGAATTAGTTGAAACAGCATGTCTTCAACTGATCTCATGTATCATCTTCTTAGAGATGATATATGGTCTTATCTAGATAAGTCAAAGTGTTGACTTCTATTGTAAACGTACTCTCTCTCTCTCTCTCTCTCTCTCTCTCTCTCTCTCTCTATCTACTGAACTATTGAAGAACATATAAGAAGAATTGATCAAGGGTTTCCCCACATTGGAGTTTGTCCCTGGCTAGCACCACATCTTGTGTCCTCTTGTCCTGGCTTGTCTTCTACGATTTATGTTTATGTTTTATCTGCAGTTTACTTTAATGCTAATGTGATTGCTAATTTGGAAAAGATATTGAGATAACTGTGAAAATTGAAATAAATTGATCTAAGAATAGAACATACCTAAAATTAACACATATAGATTTCTTCATGCATGTCCCCATGCAAGAACAAAAATTTAGCATTCATCTGATGGACCTCCCATTTGAAAGAGGCAGCAAGGGAATGAACAAGGTGGATAGACTTCATTTTGGTAACAGCGAAGAAGGTTTCAGTATAGTCAATGCCTTCAACTTGTGAAAAACCCTTAGCAACATGATGAGCTTTATGTTTATCAACTTTTCCATCTGGTCCATACTTGGTTATGTAAGCCCATTTGCATCTAACAAGTTTTTGTCCCTTTGGAAGAGGAACAAGATCCCATGTATCATTTTCCAATAATGAGAAACATTCTTCATTCATAGTTCCATCCTGATTTGGATGGCCTGAAGCTTCTGTAAAGGTGTCGGGATCATAATTTGCTGAAGCTTCAGCCAGTAAATAAGAGGCTCTATCGAACTAAGAACGTGTATGTCGTTCATCTATAGGATCACCAGCAAGAGGACCTGCTACATCCCAAGTAGCACGTACCCATTTTGGAAGCTTAGGAGCTAAAGGAGAATCTTGGGAAGGTGGAGGAGGATTTTCATCCTTGCTGTCATCATCTAAAGAAGAAATATTTTCATAAGTAGAAGGGATAGAGGGAGGTGGCACATCTGCAGAACTAGGCTCATAGGCCGATATATTTTCAAAAAAATTTACATCTCTTCTAATGATAACATTTTTTGACTTAAGTGGGATAAGTCTATATCCTTTGACATCTTTAGAATATCGAACAAAAATACATTTTTCACTCTTAGGTTCTAAATCTTTATTTTTCTCATCTATAATATGAGCCCATGCTTCACATCCAGAAACTCGAAAGTGACTTACATCTAGTTTAATTCAGCTCCATGATTATTCTAGAGTGATATTCTTCAAAACCTTAGTAAGAGTGCAATTTATTATGTAATTTGAACTTTTAATTGCTTTTGCCAAAAAATTAAGACTAAGTCCTTTAGATTGAAGAATACAATTAGCCATTTCCTTTAAGATGTGATTTTTCCTTTCAGCTACACCATTTTATTGTTGAGTATATGGAACAATATGTTGCATTTGAATTCCATTCTCAGTGAAAAAGTTCATGAATTTGTTGTTAACATATTCTCTGCCATTGTCAGATCTTAGCTTAAGAATTTGATATCCAGATTGTTTTTCAACAAAGGCCTTAAGGGCCAAGAACATGTTAAATACTTAACTCTTGCAGAGTGGATTCCTCATCCCTCTTCAAATTCACCAAGGGTGAAGTCAAAGAAGAGAATATTATTAGAATAGCGCATCAGAAGTTTCTGATGGCCTACCTAAAGATCACTTCATTGGGAAGTCTGAATCTAAGGGATGAAGGAAAGGTAGATGCCTTGGTTGTAATAAATTCAGCCATTCTGTGAAGGAGTGTCTGAATAGCAGGGACACATCACTTGATGATGATACCAATCATTCAAGGGACATCTTCAATGATCACAGGAATGACAGGTAATGCAGGTTGTTAGGTTTCTATACTAATAGGTGTCATATATGATGATTGACTTGGTTTAGCTATGAAATATGTACATACCTTTGCTTGTTGCAAATGTTTTCCATCTTTTTAAAAAATAAAATATGTAAAGAGGGTATGCCCTAAAAAAAGAATAAAAGGGTAAAAAGAATAAAGAAAAGGTCAAAAAGGAAAGAAAATGAACCCCAACAAAAATAAAAAAACCATGAAAGTGTGCAAGTCTAAATGCCACTACTTTTTTACTTTTGTATAATAAAAAATTGTGTGTAGCTTGTCACCTATGCCACAATTTATGAATAGTCAAATAGTTTAATCTTGACTAATTCATATTTTCAATTTCATGTTGTAGAAACAGACAATAAATATTTCACCAAACAGTTTAATCTTGGTAGATCAGTAGATAGGTAGTGTAAATAAAATGAGCTCAACAGTTTAATATGAGCTCTTGGATGTAATAAGGTTAGACTTAGTTAGGATCCTCATTGTAAAAGACAAGAAAGTTTAATAAGGACTTACAAGTTTAAGTGCACCCTAATAAAGAAGTAAAAATGATAGGATAAATAGGTAGGGTAAGTAGATGGATGGTTGCAAAATAATGTGTGATGAATGGTTAAGTTAATGCTTAAATTTTTTCTTTCATCACTTGGACAAGGCATGTATCACATGGAAGGCACATCAACACTCAACGCCAGAAATAATTAACCTCCCTACTCATTTCCCCTAAACTTTTCACTAATTTCCTAAGTTCTAAAGGTACCTATAAACACGTTAAAGTGGCTCAGAGCATTTCTCTAACTATTGGAGGGACCGGACCCTCGGCCTGATAATTTGAAATACCTAAAGTACATAAATCCCCTTCCTCAACAATTACCCCTTCATAAAGTCACTCACTCCCTTTATAAAGCTTTTCCAAAGTAAAATATTATTTTACTTAGGGAAATTAAAACATTCTCCATATAAACCCTCATATTTGTTTAGCCTAAGTTATAAATGTTATATGATGAAATATATTTTCGGAAACGTTTTATATTAGCGCATGTTGAACTTCCACAAATTCATATTAACTTTTAACTTGTATTATTTAACTCTCAAAAATAAAACACCCATTACCTGTATTATTATTAAAAACCCAATAAATTACATATCCCACCCCGATGGTTAAATATAATCGTAAATCAAATAATAAATAGGATTAATTAGCTAATCTGCAGTTAATTAAGAACCCGACCTGCTTGCAATGCTAATGAGAATTAATTAATTAATCAAGACTAATTAATAACTCAGCGACCAATCAAATCTCCCCCGATATGATTAAGTCTTTTAATTAATATCGGGCCCGCCCCTATTATACATCAGTCATGTCATTACCCCGACTACCGTCTGATCAGACCCTTTAGATCCAATGGCCCCCGCTCATATCGTGTGGGCCTTTTGGTTGACCTTTAGCATGCGATGTGATCGGTTTTGTGAACAGTTTTGATGCTATGCGTTGAGCAATGTATGGAATCGCGCGACTCCCCCCAAATACCAGTTACCCTCCATAAGCGGTACAATGAAACCCTCTTACCACCTCCCGCTAACGACAAAATGTCAAGTCACCCCCGCTGATGTAACTCGTCCGTGTCATGAAACCCGCCAAAAACTTTGACTTTTCATAAAAACAAAGTTAATCCATTTTTCTTCCTTATTCTGAGAATCTCATGCACGCAACTAGTACGTAGAAAATGACCAACCCGTACCCAAAAACATCAACTACCCTGAAAGTTGCTGCTCGACACCACTTCAGTCCATGATGTGCTTCCAAGTCAACCAGTACACCATTACCAGTCACTCCATAACAGGTAATCAAAAGACCATAGCCTTGGATAAATAGTCTTAATACTAGTCATAAGACCTGTTTACTCCGAGATTGTTATCAAATCTGTTCAAATAGAGATGGAAGGTAAAAGGACACAGTAAAGAACAGTCCAAGTGTATTAGGATTAAAGAGTATTAGATTGAGGACCAAGTCAGGTAAATCATATAGCATGAATATAAACAACAAGGAAGACTATTAGGAAACAGAGCATATAAATTCATGTCAAAGTGAAGATAGATGAAAAACATAGCGGTAAAAGTAAAAATTAAACAGTAAAAAGTAAAATTAAACATGAAGGGGTTAAACAAAGATGAAAACACTTTCACCAACTACAATGAAGTTTATCCAAAGTAAAAGTGAAAAACAGTTGAAAGGAATTTAAGATTAAAAGATGAAATCAGAGCAAAAATGGTACATTCTTCAGAAATTTTATGTTTGAGTCATAGTTTTGTAGAAACTATTGTGGCCAATGCAAGAAATATTTCAAAAAAATAGAGTATTTTTTCATTCCTAACAATCTAATTTACAAAAACCTATCTCACATTTTACACAGGTATTACCAAAAGGGAGATATGTGCATGTCTTCATAGCCTATTTTTCAGTTTGTGCAAAGTCTTGTTTTTTACATCTTTTTACAGAGAACCTTCTGAACGGATGTGGCTGAATTTTGGGAAACGGAGAGAGGTTAATATGAAAAACATTGTTATCTACAAAAACCTCTTTCACATTTTACATATCTATCACGGATTGAGATGTACAAGTGCATCATTGGATGCTAAGTTTGCAGAATTTCTGGGGCAGAATGC
This sequence comes from Pinus tabuliformis, assembly GCA_031772625.1. Classification (NCBI taxonomy): domain Eukaryota; kingdom Viridiplantae; phylum Streptophyta; class Pinopsida; order Pinales; family Pinaceae; genus Pinus; species Pinus tabuliformis. Next base: position 1,393,830,600 of record CM062820.1, read on the forward strand.
ACAAAGGAAGGATGCAGTTAGTGACTGGGATGCCTCATTATCAACTAACGTTTGCTATAAAATTCGACTTTCTCTTCTTTGTGACTATAAATCCATATAAATAGTGCCAAATAGATTCATTAGTTTTGAATGTTTTTTATTTAAGTTCTACTATTGTAAAATAGTTAGAGATATTTGTAAACCAATCTTGATATTTTTTCAAGATATTTTAGTTTACAATTAGTATAAATACTTCTTCATTTGAAGTATTTTGTGTGGATTCTTAGACATTTCTATAGACTCTTTATTTTGGAATAGAAGTTCTATTGAACAACTATTGTATGGCTGGCTGGACAAAGTAATAAAGCAAAGGACTTTTACAGGATTCCTGTGTCAAACGAGAAACAAATAAGTATTCTATATCTTATGTTTTTACAGTTTTCTTATTTAAATATTCATATGTGTTCCATATCTGAATGATAAATGAAAAAGTATATTTTAGAAAGAGCTTTACTGCATTCTGTCTTTAAAATCGTTTATATTCTTAATGTTTTCTTCTAAGCTATCATAGGTAGGGAATTCTTAATTGCTCCCTGATTTTTCATTTATCATTGTGGCCATTTAACAAAGAATTCTTAATTTCTTTTTGTTAATGAGCACCCACTTTCCCTCATCTTGAACTTTGTTGAAGGATTCTTAATTTCCCTTCCTCCCTTTCATGACCATTTCACCCCTTTAAGCTATCATTTGTACTTTGTTTAGCTATCTTGCCCTGTGAAGCCCTCCTTTGTTGAATCAACCTGATCCAGTGAAGCCATCTTCAATTGACACCATAGCCGAATGGCCTGGAATACCTTGTTCTAACCATCTGCTCCTAAATTCCACCACCAAACAAAATCAAAACCCCCCAAGCTTCCATAACTAGCCTAATATCTCACAAAACAAAGCTAAATCACAAAGAGAGAGCCCTCTCTAAGTATAGATTGGCTAGATTCTGTACTTAAAAGTTGGTTTGTGGTTACCTCAGAAATTTTTTTCTTTAACCTTGAGAAAATTTTGAGTGATAACATAGTGGTGACTCCGTTAGGGAAGAACTAACATTTTCTTTAGAATTGTTTTATAGGTTTAGATCTTATCTATGATGGTGGATAGTGATCAGACACACAAAGGTTAAAATCATCCACATGGTGACTCCAAATCAATTTCACAATCAAGACTCCACTGGAAAAATGAACCTGAAAGAACTGTGTGAAAATATCAGGCTTTTAACTTGGATTGTTATCCAAGACATTATGTTCTTTCTCATTGATAAATTTTTTCAATGTATATTGTATTCTAGAGAATATTTTAGATTTATTTTTTATTATTTCCCTTTGACAAATGTAGATATAAAATATCCTTACACATTTGAGCAACATTCTTCTAATTCTTATGAAGATCATTTTCCAATTGAGGAGAATCAAAAAATTAAGACTGATCATACAATCCCTGTACATATTCTAGTACCTCATAAAGTTCCTGATAGATATAAACCACTCATTTTACCTCCTACACTCCATGCTTTCCCTAACGATTATCCTAAGCACCTCCCTAGGTTTGATGGAGAGAATGGTATCACTGCCCAAAAACATATTCAAGCTTTTAAAGATTATCTTAACTTATTTGAAGTAGATGAAGAAGATGTCAGTATTAGGCTTTTTGCTCTTTCTTTGCAAGAAAAAGTCAAGAGTTGGTTCAAAACCCTGTTTGAGTCAAGCATCTCAAATCTCGAGCAGTTTCTCAAACTCTTCCTTGATAGATGGATAATTAAAGTCAATATTATTATGATAATAGAATAATATAATTATTAAAAAGATAGCCAAATGAAACAATACAACAATTTTCAGACAGATTTAATCAAATCTATTATTCAATACCATTAAATATAAGACCTCCCCTTGGTTTAGCTCTTTTGCATTATCTTAGAGAATTTGATTCAGAGATATAATTTCATCTAAGAGAAAGAAACTCCTCAACACTGGAACAGATGCAAAACATGGCAGTAGATGTAGAAGTCAATCTACAAATTAGAAGAGAAAAGTTGAAAATAGAAAAAGAGGAAAAACTCAACATTTTGATAAAGAAAATAGAGGAAATGATACTGAAGATCACCATGAAAGATGATTTTTTTGCTCAAAATCACCATGACACATTTATTTCACAAAAGGAAAAGTTTGATATTCATGAACAAATTCCTACCAACTCAATCTACCATAGATCAGAAGATAGATTCATAGAGCAATATGTGGAGGAGCAATCTCATGATCTAATATGTATGTTAGGTGACATTACTTCTTATGATGATGTGCCTAATCTTAATCAATATAATAATGATTATGTTTCTCAAATCCAAATTAACCATGTAGAGGAATCAGAAGCTAATTTGAGGAATAACAAAGTTCAGGTTCAATAGCTTGAAAATAGTGATCAGCTAGTTCATTTCAGCTATGAGAATGAGGAGGAAAGTGTAGCAAAATTTGAAAACAGTGAAGGAACTTCACCATTTTGTTTTTCTTCATTTCAGTTTATCAAAAATCAAATGTCAACAAGTTTTGATATTAACCATATAGAGGGCAATAAAATCCTTATTCAAGACTTCTCATATCTAGATTTGCAGCCCCAAAATGCCATTGAATGTCAAGTTGCAGAAGAAGACTTGGAAGCTGGAACATATGATCAAATGATCCAAGATGATTCCCTACCTCTATGTTTTCAATCATTTCAATTTTTAAAGGAAATGTGGTATAAAAATTTTAAAGAAAAGGAGGAACGGCTTGTAGAAATCTATGAAGTTCCATTTGAACCTATATGTAATAAGTTACAACAATCCTTCCAAGTTCTTTACGATCCAATAGTTGATAGGTTGGATGATGAATGCAATCAGAATTTCTCTCCATTAACAAACTATGAGAGTCAAAATCAAGATGATAATGGTTTCACCAGACAGACATTACAATCAGTAGAAATATCATCACAAAGCTCATCTAAAAGTCTGCAGGGTGATAAAGATGAAGGTATTGTTTCCGTTTCATGCCATGTAGGCCATACACAACATATGTATAGTTGTTTGAATCAATTCAAGAATAGTGTATATATTTTACAAGATCCTTTTGTACATTTTATAGAGTCAACAAAGGAAATTAGGAATTTCCTGATATTCTCAAAGGTTAACAAAGCTATATTTGATTTTAAGATCTCAATTTTAACCACCAACAAGCACAGGCAATGAAAGTCACCAATGTATATATACTACTTGAGTGGTTGCATTGGTTGTTTCATTTTACCTAACCAGCAGTCAGAAAGATGATTAGAGTAAGTAGGTAGGATTTTAGTTTGAATACAATCATTTTTCAGTAGCAACTTTATGTTAGATCAGATCCCAGTTTGCAGAAAAGGCTACAATTTCAGTTCAAGATTTTCGGTCAAAAGTTTATACAACAGAGCATACACATGTGTGGGAATGGCCCAATGGATCAAGCTACTATTCGACGGTCTTCTTGACATTTCACAAGGAAATGCCATCCCCAAGTGAAGCCGCTATTAGGTTCCTATACTAATAGGTGTCATATATCATGATTGACTTGGTTTAGCTCTGAAATATGTAAATACCTTTGCTTGTTGCAAATTTTTTCCATATTTGTAAAAAATAAAAATAAAAAATAAAAAATGTAAAGAGGGTATGCCCTAGAAAAATAATAAAAGGGTAAAAAGAATAAAGAAAAGGTCAAAAAAGGAAAGAAAATGAACCCCAACAGAAAGAGAAAGACCATGAAAGTGTGCAAGTCTAAATGCCACTACTTTTTTACTTTTGTATAATAAAAAATTGTGTGTAGCTTGTCACGTATGCCACAATTCATGAATAGTCAAATAGTTTAAGCTTGAGTAATTCATATTTTCAATTTCATGTTGTAGAAATAGAGAATAAATATCTGACCAACAGTTGAATCTTGGCAGATCAGTAGATAGGTAGAGTAAATAAAAGGAGCTCAACAGTTTAATCTGAGCCCTTGGATGTAATAAGGTTAGACATAGTTAGGATACTCATTGTAAAAGAAAAGAAAGTTTGATAAGGGTTTGCCAGTTTAAGTGCACCCTAATAAAGAAGTAAAAATGATAGGATAAGTAGGTAGGGTAAGTAAATGGATGGTTGCAAAATAATGTGTGATGAATGGTTAAGTTAATGATTAAATTTTTTTCTTTCATCACTTGGACAAGGCATGTATCAAATGGAAGGCACATCAACACTCAAAGTCAAAAATAATTAACCTCCCTACTCATTTCCCCTAAAATTTTGACTAATTCCCGAAGTGCTAAAGATACCTATAAACAAGTTAAAGGGGCTCAGAGCATTTCTCTGACTATTGGAAGGACCGGAACCTCGGCCCAATAATTTGAAATACCTAAAGTACTTAAATCCCCTTCCTCAGCAACTACCCCTTTATAAAGTCAGTCACTCCCTTTATAAATATTTTCCTAAGTAAAATACTATTTTACTTAGGGAAATTAAAACATTCTCCATATAAACCCTCATATTCGTTTAGCCTAAGTTATAAATATTATATGTTGAAATATACTTTCAGAAACTTCTTATCTTAGCACATGTTGAATTTCCACAAAGTCATATTAACTTTTAACTTGTATTATTTAACTCTCGAAAATAAAACACCCATTACCTGTATTATTATTAAAATCCCAATAAATTACATGTCCCACCCCGATGGTTAAATATAACCTTAAATCAAATAATAAACATGATTAATTAGCTAATCTGTAGTTAATTAAGAACCCAACCTCGCCACCATGCTAAAGAGAATTAATTAAGTCATCAGGACTAATTAATAACTCAGCAACCAATCAAATCACCCCCGATATGATTAAGTTTTTTAATTAATATCGGGCCCGCCCCTATTATACATCAGTCATGTCATTACCCCGACTATCGTCCGATTGGACCCTTTAGATTCGACGGCCCTCGCTCATAGTGTGCGGGCCTTTTGGTCGATTTTTAGTGCGCGATGTGAGTAGTTTTGTGAACAGTGTCGATGCTACGTGTCAAGCAATGTATGGAATCGTGCGGCTCCCTCCAAATATCAGTTATCCTCCATAGGCAGTGCAATGAAACCCGCTTACCACCTCCCACTAACAACAAAATGTCAAGTCACTCCTGCTGACATAACCCTTCTGTGTCACGAGACCTGCCAAAAACTTTGACTTTGCATAAAAACAAAGTTAATCCATTTTTCATCATTATTCTGAAAAAACTCATGCATGCAACCAGTACATATAAAATTACCAACTCATACCCAAAACCATCAACCACCCTGAAATTTGCTGCCCAACGCCACTCCAGTCCATGGTGTGCTTCCAAGTCAACCAGTACACCATTACTAGTTGCTCCATAATAGGTGATCAAAAGACTGCAGCCTTGGATAAACAGTGTTAATACTAGTCATAAGACCTATTTACTCCAACATTATTATCAAATCTATTCAAATAGAAATGGAAGGTAAAAGGACATAGTAAAGAACAATCAAAGTGTTTCAGGATTAAAGAGTATCAGATTGAAGACCAAGTCAAGTAAATCATCTAGCATGAAGATAAACAACAGAGAAGACAATTAGAAAACAGAGCATATAAATTGATGTCAAAGTGAAGACAGATGAAAAACGAAACGGTAAAAGTAAAAAAGTAAATAGTGAAAAGTAAAAGTAAAAATGAAGACATTAAGGGTTAAACAAATAAGAAAACACTTTCACTAGCTACAATGAATTTTATCCAAAGTAAAAATGAAAAACAGTTGAAAGGAATTTAAGGTTAAAAGATGAAATCAGAGCAAAAATGGAACATTCTTCAAAAATTTCTTGTTTGAGTCATAGTTTTGCAGAAACTATTGTGGCCAATCTAAGAAGTATTGCTAGCAACCTGAGGAGATTTTTGTTCCTAACAAGCTAATTTACAAAAACCTGTCTCACTTTTTACAGAGGTATTACCAAAAGGGAGATAAGTGCATGTCTTCATACCCTATTTTTCAGTTTGTGCAAAGTCCTGTTTTTGACATCTTTTTACAGAGAATCGTGTGAACAGATGGAGCTGAATTTTTGGAAACTGAGAGAGGTTTATCTCAAAAACTTTCTTATTTACAAAAACCTCTTTCACTTCTTACATATATATCACGGATTGAGATATAAAATCATATCATTGGACCCTAAGCTTGCAGAATGTCTGGGGTAGAATGCACAAAGGAAGGATGCAGTTAGTGATTGGGATGCCTCATCATCAACTAAGGGTTGCTATAAAATTCAACTTTCTCTTCTTTGTCCCTATAAATCCATAGAAATAGTGCCAACTAGATTCATTAGTTTTCATTGTCCTTTATTTAAGCTCTATTATTGTAAAATAGTTAGAGATATTTGTAAACCAATCTAGATATTTTTTCAAGATATTTCAGTTTACAATTAGTATAAATACTTCTTCATTTGAAGTATTTTGTGTGGATTCTTAGACATTTCTGTAGACTCTTTATTTTGGAATAGAAGTGCTATTGAAAAACTATTGTATGGCTGGCTGGACAAAGTAATAAAGCAAAGGACTTTTACAGGATTCCTGTGTCAAACGAGAAACAAATAAGTATTTTATATCTTATGTTTTTACAGTTTTCTTGTTTAAATATTCATATGTGTTCCATATTTGAATGATAAATGAAAAATTATATTTCAGAAAGAGCTTTACTGCATTCTATCTTTAAAATTGTTTATATTCTTAATGATTTCTTCTAAGCTATCATAGGTAGGGAATTCTTAATTGCTCTCTACTTTTTAGTTTATCACTATGACCATTTAACAAATAATTCTTAATTGCCTTTTGTTAATGAGCACCCACTTTCCCTCATCTTGAACTTTTTTGAAGGATTCTTAATTGCCCTTCCTCCCTTTCAAGACCATTTCACCCCTTTAAGCTATCATTTGTATTTTGTTTAGCTATCTTGCCCTATGAAGCCCTCCTTTGTTGAATCAACCTGATCCAGTTAAGCCATCTTCAGTTGAATCCATAGCCCAATGGCCTAAAATACCTCATTCTATCAATCTGCTACTGAATTCCACCACCAAAAAAAATCAAAACCCCCCAAGCTTCCATAACTAGCCTAATATCTCACAAAACAAAGCTAAATCACAAAGAGAGAGCCCTCTCTGAGTATGATTGGCTAGATTTTGTACTTAAAAGTTGGTTTGTGGTTACCTCGGAAATTTCTTTATTTAACCTTGAGAAAATTCTGGGTGATAACACAGGTCATCAAGGAAATGGACGACTCTTCATAGAAAGAAAGGAACCCCAGGTATGAAGAATCAAATTTTATTTCTGATAAGATAAAGAAGCGTTATCTTGTATTAACACTCTCCTTTAGATTCTTTGGCAATCTGGCTTATAGACTGTAGTGCTTCAAGGCACTTCATCAGATAGATGGGTGCACTCTCTAATTTGGTAGAGATGGAAACAATTGTGGGACTATACATGGAGCTGATGCCACCTATCCCAGAAAAGGTCTAGGGAATGCCAAATCTCAATTGAATAAGGGTAACTTGATTCATTTACAAAATCTCTTTTATGTACCTGATCACAAGAAGCTGGTGTCCATCTCAGAAATGGAAGTCAAAGGTTTCAGGGTGTCATTCATTGATGGAAAGGTACGTGTTAAAAAATATAATTTTCAAATATGCTTTTTCTCATGGGTTTAGGGTTGGAAATTTGTATCAAGTTGCAGGATGGTCCATTGGGGATCATGTTAGTTGACATATCGCATCTATAACACTAGATCTCTACCAATGGAGCCCTACCTGATGTGAGTCAAATGGTGATAGGGATGTCTGAATTCAAGTAGAGCATGAAGGTACATGTTGATGAGCCCCAAAAATGGACAAATATTTGGGCTCATCCAACCTCCTAATTTGACTTAATCCACCATTCTCATTTGTTTATTGCATGTTTTTTATTATTTTTATGTTAATAGAGTGAATTTGGTTAGTCATTATGCCAACAAGTCTAATGGGTGCTTTGTGTAGCCTTTTTGGTCAACTTGGAGACAAATTTGAAGGTCTTAATGAGCACTTGGCAGCCAAATTCGTGGGAGAACAAGCTAGAGGATTTGTAGGAAGGTGTCCCCCTCATTTATGGGCCCTTACCTCGAATTCTCCACCATCAGCTCGGAGTTCAAGGGCCACCGAATCAATCAGCTCAAGGGCAGCCAAGCAAGTCAATTTGGACTGCTGTTAACTACAAGTCTTGGGCAGCCAAGTCCCTAACTTTTAGGAGGACTGTTGGGTCCTCAAATTGTATAAATGAGAAGGCTTGGGGCCTCATTTTGGTTAGCTAGTGGTTAGTCATTTTGTAGCCAGTTAGTCATTTTGTTTTAGCCATTAGTTAGCTAGCTTGTAGTTCGATTTTTTATGCAGTAGATTAGCTTTGCTTTCAGCTCATGTTCAAGTTCTCCTTGTGGACAGTTTTGATGTACTTTTCATTTCTTGATTAATAAAGATGGATCCAGCTTTGCACCAGCTCTAAATCTTTCATGGGAGGTTGTAGCTCTTGGGGTTGGGCCCATCTCAAGTGCCCAGTACCTCCCTTGTTTCTCTTTATGTGTGTTTGCTGCGTTCTTGAGAAACAAATCTGCTCTTTAGATTTAATTCATGCTTTGTTACTTAGGTTGCTTTTTGATGGTTAAAGTAGTTTCTTATGTTTAAGATCGATTGGTAGGACTTATTCATGCATTTATATCTCTTTGATAATGTTTTGTTCACAGGTTGTACGTGATTCTTTTCATGAATAAGGTTGTTGTCCACCGATCTCATTAACTTGTTAGATAGATCCCATGATATTTCGATTGCATGCAAGATGTAGTTGGTTTATCAAGTAACCACTATGCAGGGCATCTTCATCACCTCCTCATGCATTTGAGCCTCGTTCAGATCAACTCCTCCATCACCAAGTCTGTTCCCTCATCTCCCATCTTCTCTTTTGCCAAGTAACCTTACCTTCTTCTCCATTGTTGTCTCAACTACCTTCAAGCCAAGTCAGCCTTCCACATCATCTCACCACTCCATCCATCAGTTCCTAGGTCACTTCAGACCCCCATCCTACCTCCATAACCATCCATGCATCTTCCATCAACCATCCATCCTCAAACATCCCATTTCATAACATCCTGTAGAAGAATTGCAGACCTTCCTGTAGAAATTCCTGAGTTTCCTGTAGGATCCCCTGCAGACATCCTGTAGGAGCCCACACACTCGGTTGCTGAGCATCTGAACGTGAGGAACCTCTGTGGACTGATGCTAAGGATCCCTTGGGACCTCCCCTGGCCATCCTGACCTTGCCCATGCTCTCCTTCCATTCCAACCGCTCCTGCACAACCAAACCCTAATCAAAAGCATCATCACAATAAATCCAACCACTTAATGACAAAATACAAAAACATGTCTTTTCAAGTGCAAGTAGCTTAGATTCATGTATTTCAACTCACTGCATGTAATAGCATCATTGGTAGAAGTTTCATTCACGTTTTTTCATTGTAAGGGTCAAGCTAGTTAAATTAGGGTTTATTAGGGTTTCTATGCTTTGTTAGCTTTCCATTTCCTTTTTGCAAAGTAGGTTAGCTTCCTTCAAGATAGCTTTCGTCCATCACTCATAAAGCTTCTTCTGTGAGCCTATAGAAGTTGGCTTGAGCCCTAGCGGACTTGTGCCAGCTGACCAAGTGACAGCTGCGACAAGAGCTAGTACTTGTGCATACAGCACCGTCGCTTCCAAGTTTGTACGAACTACCGGGTTGATAAAATTAGAGATAGGAAGCTCCAGGAGTTGTAGCATTATTGCTACAATACTGGAGCCCACCATCTTTTTGGCGCCGTTGCCGGGGAAGCGGCAGAGTATTGGTGATTGTTGCTATTCTTCTATTTTCCTTTACAACCTTCTGCTAAGTAGTTTATTTCCTTTCCCTTATGCAATTTCATTTATGCAAAAGTATATTAGCATTTCTTGCTTTCATAGATTAGTATTTCCTGCTTTCATAGATTAGCATTTCCTGCTCTCATAGATTAGCCTTTCCTGCTTTCATAGATTAGCATTTCTTGCTTTCCTAGATTAGCCTTTCTTGCTTTCATAGATTAGCCTTTCAATTCCGCAATCTCATTTCTGCAAGCGTAGATTAGCATTTCATTCCTGCAATTTCATTTGAGCAAAATAGATTAGTCCTTTCCTGCTTTCATTTCAATTCCGCATTTTCATTTCAGCAAGATAGTTAGTTGCAGTTCAATCTATTTTAGTTTTGCAAGTAGAAGTAGAAAAAAACAAAAAAAAAATCAACCAAAAAAATTTCATTTCATGCTTTGTAGGAGTAGAGATAAGTTAGAAAAATGATTGCACAACCCCCCCACTGCTTCACACAGCCAACGTTCTTCTTCGATGGCTGTGATGAAAGAACCCCTGGGTGGACATCAAGACATCTCTGAAGAACCTCTAGGGGAGAAGAAGAAAGAAACACTCCTCTGAAGCAAATGGCTACAAGCAGAAATGATAGGAGCAGTCCCTTGTCCAAAGATGAATTTGAAAATCAGATCGAAGGTTTCAAGAGTGATATGAGGCAGTTTCTTGCCATGAAACTGGATACCTTGCGGATCCAAAAGAATCAAGAAGAATCCAAGAGGGCTTTGGCCATTTTTTGTCCTAGGTGCACTAGAAAGCATCCTTGGAACGAATGTCCAATGCACTCTCTAGAAGTGTGTTTCATCTGTGAAGAATACCATCCTACAGATCAGTGCCCTTCCTTGCCCAGAATCAAAGCTACATATCAAAGAGCCAAGGGAGCCACTGAATCACTCTGTTATATGAACCAAAGGAGGCCACATGGACCCATACCCTACCAGCAGGAACTACAAGGGACACCCGAGACCTATTATGACCCTTATCAAGCCACCTTCATGCCTTCTTGGGGTCCCCCTGCTCATCCTTCCTGGTTCACACCTCCTCCTTATTCCTTCACAGATCCATATTATGCCCAACCAGCTGCTCATTCGTTTCACTCTTATGCTCAGCCACAGCCTCAGTGGAATGCACCTTATCAGGAGTGGAGGCCCCAGTACAACTCTCATCCCACTCATTTTCCTCCACCACCTGCTCATCCACAACCATCGCCTCCTCCTCCACCAAGGCAACCCCAAATGCCTACCCAACCACAATGCCATCCATCTCCATCTCAATTTTACACCTCCACTCAGCTACCCGTACCTCCATTTCCAAAACCATGCAATGGAGCAGCTCAACCCAATTGCAAATCTGAGGCACAACATGTGCAAATGATTCCTCGTGAGCTCAATGATGTTCACCAAAGCTCAGGAAAAGTAATGCAAAAAAGAGATCATCTTGAAAGCATTGAAGGACCAAAATCAAAAGAAGATTCAAAAGAGGAGATCAAAGAACCATGGGCTGCACTTGATGAAGAAAAGAGATCAAAATCAGAGATCGAGAAAGCTTCCTCATGGTCACCATCAAATCCTCCATGTACTCAAGAGAAAGATCAGCAAAAAGAGGAAGATCAGAAGGTCATGATAGAAGGTGACATGAAGAATGATCCAAATCAGCAAGATGACCAAGGATATCAAAGCTATATTGAGATATGGTTTCAGAAGGTCACTAAGTTGCAGCAGCACTCTCCTCCTCAGCTATGTTTTGTACTCTCAAAGTCAGATCATTTTGTCTCTGAAAGTTGGATAGTTGTCCAAGCATGCATTTTGAGCCTTCACATCATTTTTTCTCTAATCTCAATGTGCACATGGCTCCATTGGAAGTATTCCTATACTTGAAAATGATTTTGTTTTTCAAATAGGGTAGGGTAGAAAAAATGAAAAAAAAAAGGAAAAATAAAGAAATGGAAAAATGAAAATAAGAGAAAAATAAAAATCTAAGGTGAAAACCCCCTCGGAGGCGCCTTAGATTGGCTCATTGATTGAAAACCTCCATGAGGCGGTCAATGGGTTGGAAAGAAAAGAAAATAAAAGAGAAAAAGATCTTTGGGTGAAAACCTCCCTTGGAGGCGCCCAAGGCAGGCAATTAGGGTGAAAACCTCTATAAGGCGCCCTAGTTGTTTTTCAAAAAAAAAAAAAGAGAAAAAAAAAAAGAAAAAGAAAAATAAAGCTAATCATCATTGAATAATTTTATGTTGCAGCAATGACATTTCAGGTTGCAAGAAGGATGTTTCATGGCAGGAGGAGCACTCAAATCAAGGTCAAAGGAGTTTTTGTGCCTTCTACAGGAAGTTTCGTATCTTCTACAGGAAGCTTACAAAAAAGCCAAATTGATCTCCGAAGAGGACCTGAAGGCTTGGAATATGTCCATGAGGCCTACACTCATCCATGTTTCCACTCCTCACCCCTTTTCCATCATTTTTTCATGTCATTATGCTTCTTTCCTCAAAACTGTGTTTTCTACAGGAAGCTCTGTATTTCTACAGGAAACATCCTGTAGAACCTTTGGACGAGCCAAATTCAATCTCAAAAGTGAATCTGATGGTGGGAATCTGTTGATTAGGCCTACAAGCACTTGTGTGTCCATCTCTTGCCTTTCTCCATCATTTTTCCACCTCCTTGTGCTTCTCATTGTGCTTCTACAGGAACTTCCTGTAGAAATTGTGGGAAACTAGGCATGCATTTCAAAAAGTGGTTTGGCGAGCATGGTGGCTTTCTCAAGGGTTCAGAAGCCCTCATGCAATCTTCCAACTCCTCCTCCATCATCTCCATACCTGCATCACAGCAAAAATTCATTTTGTCATACCATGCAAACACATGCAAAATGCCTTGAAGCCAAAAACACATAGAGCAGAATTTGTTTTTGCCATAACTTGAGAACCATGCATCCATTTGACAAACCATTTTATGGGGGATTGTACAAGGTCGATGACAACATGCCTGAGCAGTTTCATGCAATTCCGATGCACGGTTTCCAGGAAATCAGCCTCCATCACCATCAGCCATTTTTTCATTTTCTCCATAACCATGGATCCGTTTCAAAACCTGTTTCATGGGGAGATGCATGTAGGTGATAGTAGCCTACCCAAGCAGTTTCAGCCAATACCAATGCACGGTTTCCAAGAAATCGAGCTCTGAAATCTTCAGCCATTTTCCAATTTTCTTGAAATCCGTGCATCCATTGATCACGAATTTGCTATGGGAGATGCATCATGATGGTCGGAACATGCCCACCGAGTTTCAGCTCAATCCGGTTTTCCGTTTGTGAGAAATGGCAAAAATAAGTTTTTGTCCTGTGAAAATTCAATGGCAGCAGTTTCAGGATGCAGATCTGAACGTGGAAATGAACTCTTGCTGCATGCATCTGGCCAGAGGACACCTGCACAAGAAAACCAGCCATGAATCAGCAACCAAGCCCTCATGCAACCATAAAATCAAATGCATGCAGCAATGACAGCCCACAACAGCTCACGGCAGCCATTCAACTTCGAGGTACGTGACTTAACCTTGTTCCTCTGTTTGCGTAGATCTAATCTAAAGCAATGCATGAATGAATGAGATGAGTGGATTCAGCCAAGAAGGGAGCCACGTCCAATTGCACTCAGCAAGGCAAAAATCACGCATGCATGGATCAGCCATTCACGTGAAGTTCAAAAACAAAACACAGCCAGTTGTGGATAGTTTAAACTCCAGTGAAACAAATGGTAAGGGATTACAGGCAGATGGAACTGCAGGGGACGAACAGTTTGCATGGGCTAAGTGCAGGTCTCTGCCACCTCACCACAAATCACGCAGTGAATAAAGGAACGCTCGGCTGAAGACTCACGTTAATTGTTGTTCATGTACACTTGCTAACTGTTGTTCATTTACACTTGCAAATGTTAAACTCACGTCCTTCATCAAGTTTTTGGGCTTGTTAACAATTCTCCCGCATGCAAAGATCATTCAAAGGCCGAATCACGCTCTACAGGCGTTTCTACAGGATGTCGTCTACAGGAAAGGCAGAGAACAGCTCTGCAGAAGGAAAACGCTGAAAGATTCAGTTGGCTTTGTGCAAACACCTTCTTGATAAGTATGACAACATTATTAGCATGGCATTTAGCAATGATAAAACTTTCCAAAATGCTTTGAATTCATCATTGGGATTCTTTATTAATTTGAATACAATGTCACCAGAATATATTTCTTTGTTTGTTGATGATAACCGTCGGAAGGATCCAATGAAATCAGCGAAGAGCCTACTTTGGCCGTGCAAGTTCTCACAACAGGTTCATGGCCAACACAGCTAGGTGCATGTTGTAACCTGCCCACAGAAATCTGGGCTGTGTGTGAACTTAATGTTTCCACTTATCAGATGTGTATTCTAATGCTGTTTGAACAGGCAACAAATATCCTAGCTGCAGATCTGAAAAGGTGCTTGCAATCTCTTGCCTGTGTAAAGGGAAAATGTACTGCGTAAAGAACCTATGGGCAGGGATATAGGTGAAAAAGATACATTCCAGTTCAATGACAGTTTCGCCAGCAAGTTTTACAAGGTGAAAATAGGAACAGTGGCTGCAAGAAAAAAGAAAAGAACCACTCATACAAGGCCTGTTCATTCGCACAAATACCACATTAGAACAGTATTATTGAATGAATCGATGTAGAATGTCAAGCCCCACTTGCATACAGCCTTATCCATTCTTTTGATGTTTCCACAGCCTCAATTTCATTTGTCTTCCAGTGTTTTGCAATATTTTCAGAAAAGAGGGTCATCTGGATTTGGTGCACTTAACAGTGCTTGCATACTCAGTAAAATTGTTCGAATTTGCAATGCTGGACTCCACTTGATGGAGATCAAAGAGATGCAGTTGCAGGATCTGTCCTATGATCAAGGAGCTCAACATACAGTTTATATTGGCTTGCATACCTCAGTGTGAACTGCAAATTGATATCTCTCAATGGGTATTTGAATTCCACGGTTGCAATCACAATTTAGACACACATGGAGATCTAACCTTCAGGTAGACTTCATGGATATGATAAAGAAGCAACAGTGAGGGTCTCAATGATGATGTAACAAACACAAAAAGACCACCACAGAAGGAACAGGCAGAGGAATGAGGGAAAAGGACAAGCTGTTGAGGCCAAAGCAGGGGGTGGTAAAATAACACAAATGCCAAGGGAGAAGCGGTTGCAAGCACGAGCAGAGGAGACTGAAAAAGGCCAAACAAGTAGGGACACACCCAAGGCAGCCACAGCACAGCTCAAGGAGAAGGCACCCCCAGCCAAGCAAGCAAAATCAGAGAAAAGTGGTTCAGAGGAAGTTAGCAGACTGTTTCTACAGGATACAGTGGTGCTGACTGTTTCTACAGGAAGACAGAGTCTGTTTCTACAGGAAGACAGAGACTGTTTCTACAGGAAGACAGAGACCGTTTCTACAGGAAGCCAAGAAAGGAGAAATCGGCTGAGATGTTAGCCAAGGAAGCCACCAGGGCCATCAAAGACAAGGGGAGAGATTTGGTTGCTCAGAGGATGAGCAACACTTTCAGTAGGGGGGTGATGATGAGCCCCAAAAATGGACAATTATTTGGGCTCATTCAACCTCCTAAGTTGACTTAATCCACCATTCTCATTTGTTTATTGCATGTTTTTGATTATTTTTATGTTAATAGAGTGAATTTGGTTGGTCATCATGCTAACAAGTCTAATGGGTGCTTTGTGTAGCCTTGTTGGTCAACTTGGAGACAAATTTGAAGGTCTTAATGAGCACTTGGCAGCCAAATTCGTGGGAGAACAAGCTAGAGGATTTGTAGGAAGGTGTCCCCCTCATTTATGGGCCCTTACCTCGAATTCTCCACCATCAGCTCGGAGTTCAAAGGCCACCAAATCAATGAGCACAAGGGCAGCCAAGCAAGTCAAGTAGGACTGCTATTAACTACAAGTCTTGGGCAGCCAAGTCCCTAACTTTTAGGAGGACTGTTGGGTCCTCAAATTGTATAAATAAGAGGGCTTGGGGCCTCATTTTGGTTAGCTAGTTGGTAGTCATTTTGTGTAGCTAGTTAGTCATTTTGGGTTAGCCATTAGTTAGCTAGTTTGTAGTTCGATTTTTATGCAATAGATTAGCTTTACTTTCAGCTCATGTTCAAGTTCTCCTTGTGGACAGTTTTGATGTAACTTTTCATTTCTTGATTAATAAAGATGGATCCAGCTTTGCACCAGCTCTAAATCTTTCATGGGAGGCTGTAGCTCTTGGGGTTGGGCCCATCTCAAGCGCCCAGTACCTCCCTTGTTTCTCTTTATGTGTGTTTGCTGCGTTCTTGAGAAAAAAATCTGCTCTTTAGATTTAATTCATGCTTTGTTACTTAGGTTGCTTTTTGATGGTTAAAGTAGTCTCTTATGTTTAAGATCGATTCGTAGGAGTTATTCATGCGTTTATATCTCTTTGATAATGTTTTGTTCACAGGTTGTACGTGATTCTTTTCATGAATAAGGTTGTTGTCCACCGATTTCATTAACTTGTTAGATAGATCCCATGATATTTCGATTGCATGCAAGATGTAGTTGGTTTATCAAGTAACCACTATGTAGGGCATCTTCATCACCTCCTCGTGCATTTGAGCCTCGTTCAGATCAGCTCCTCCATCACCAAGTCTGTTCCCTCATCTCCCATCTTCTCTTTTGCCAAGTAACCTTACCTTCTTCTCCATTGTTGTCTCAACTACCTTCAAGCCAAGTCAGCCTTCCACATCATCTCACCACTCCATCCATCAGTTCCTAGGTCACTTCAGACCCCCATCCTACCTCCATAACCATCCATGCATCTTCCATCAACCATCCATCCTCAAACATCCCATTTCAGAACATCCTGTAGAAGAATTGCAGACCTTCCTGTAGAAATTCCTGAGTTTCCTGTAGGATCCCCTGCAGACATCCTGTAGGAGCCCACACACTCGGTTGCTGAGCATCTGAACGTGAGGAACCTCTGTGGACTGATGCTAAGGATCCCTTGGGACCTCCCCTGGCCATCCTGACCTTGCCCATGCTCTCCTTCCATTCCAACCGCTCCTGCACAACCAAACCCTAATCAAAAGCATCATCACAATAAATCCAACCACTTAATGACAAAATACAAAAACATGTCTTTTCAAGTGAAAGTAGCTTAGATTCATGTATTTCAACTCACTGCATGTAATAGCATCATTGGTAGAAGTTTCATTCACATTTTTGCATTGTAAGGGTCAAGCTAGTTAAATTAGGGTTTATTAGGGTTTCTATGCTTTGTTAGCTTTCCATTTCCTTTTTGCAAAGTAGGTTAGCTTCCTTCAAGATAGCTTTCGTCCATCACTCATAAAGCTTCTTCTGTGAGCCTATAGAAGTTGGCTTGAGCCCTAGCGGACTTGTGCCAGCTGACCAAGTGACAGCTGCGACAAGAGCTAGTACTTGTGCATACAGCACCGTCGCTTCCAAGTTTGTACGAACTACCGGGTTGATAAAATTAGAGATAGGAAGCTCCAGGAGTTGTAGCATTATTGCTACAATACTGGAGCCCACCATCTTTTTGGTGCCGTTGCCGGGGAAGCGGCAGAGTATTGGTGATTGTTGCTATTCTTCTATTTTCTACTACAACTTTCTGCTAAGTAGTTTATTTCATTTCCCTTATGCAATTTCATTTATGCAAAAGTAGATTAGCATTTCTTGCTTTCATAGATTAGCATTTCTTGCTTTCATAGATTAGCATTTCAATTCCGCAATTTCATTTCTGCAAGCGTAGATTAGCATTTCAATTTCGCAAGCGTAGGTTAGCATTTCCATTCCTGCAATTTCATTTGAGCAAAGTAGATTAGTTCTTTCCTGCTTTCATTTCAATTCCACATTTTCATTTTAGCAAGATAGTTAGTTGCAGTTCAATCTATTTCAGTTTTGCAAGTAGAAGTAGAAAAAAGAAAACAATCAACCAAAAAGATTTCATTTCATGCTTTGTAGGAGTAGAGATAAGTTAGAAAAATGATTGCACAACCCCCCCACTGCTTCACACAGCCAACGTTCTTCTTCGATGGCTGTGGTGAAAGAACCCCTGGGTGGACATCAAGACATATCTGAAGAACCTCTAGGGGAGAAGAAGAAAGAAACACTCCTCTGAAGCAAATGGCTACAAGCAGAAATGATTGGAGCAGTCCCTTGTCCAAAGATGAATTTGAAAATCAGATCGAAGGGTTCAAGAGTGATATGAGGCAGTTTCTTGCCATGCAACTGGATACCTTGCGGATCCAAAAGAAGCAAGAAGAAGCCAAGACGGCTTTGGCCATTTTTTGTCCTAGGTGCACTAGAAAGCATCCTAGGAACGAATGTCCAATTCACCCTCTAGAAGTGTGTTTCATCTGTGAAGAATACCATCCTACAGATCAGTGCCCTTCCTTGCCCAGAATCAAAGCTACATATCAAAGAGCCAAGGGAGCCACTGAATCACTCTGTTATATGAACCAAAGGAGGCCACATGGACCCATACCCTACCAGCAGGAACTACAAGGGACACCCGAGACCTATTATGACCCTTACCAAGCCACCTTCATGCCTTCTTGGGGTCCCCCTGCTCATCCTTCCTGGTTCACACCTCCTCCTTATTCCTTCACAGATCCATATTATGCCCAACCAGCTGCTCATTCGTTTCACTCTTATGCTCAGCCACAGCCTCAGTGGAATGCACCTTATCAGGAGTGGAGGCCCCAGTACAACTCTCATCCCGCTCATTTTCCTCCACCACCTGCTCATCCACAACCATCGCCTCCTCCTCCACCAAGGCAACCCCAAATGCCTACCCAACCACAATGCCATCCATCTCCATCTCAATCTCACACCTCCACTCAGCTACCCATACCTCCATTTCCAAAACCATGCAATGGAGCAGCTCAACCCAATTGCAAATCTGAGGCACAACATGTGCAAATGATTCCTCGTGAGCTCAATGATCTTCACCATAGCTCAGGAAAAGCATTGCACAAAAGAGATCATCTTGAAAGCATTGAAGGTTCACATCCAGCAAAAGAAGATTCAAAAGAGTAGATCAAAGAGCCATGGGTTGCACTTGATGAAGAGAAGAGATCAGAATCAGAGATCGAGAAAGTTCCCTCATGGTTACCATCAAATCTTCCATGCACTCAAGAGAAAGATCAACAAAAAGAGGAAGATCAGAAGGTCATGATAGAAGGTGACATGAAGAATGATCCAAATCAGCAAAAGAACCAAGGATATCAAAGCTATATTTAGATATGGTTTCAGAAGGTCACTAAGTTGCAGCAGTACTTTCTTCCTCAGTTTTGTTTGATCCCTTCAAAGCCAGATCATTTGGTCTCTAAGATCTGGATACTTGTCCAAGCATGCATTTCGAGCCTTCACATCATTTTGTCTCTAATCTCGATGTGCACATGGATCCATTGGAAGTATTCTTATACTTGAAAATGATTTTGTTTTTCAAGTAGGGTAGGGTAGAAAAAAAATGAAAAAAAAAGAGAAAAAAAGTAAAGAAATGAAAAAATGAAAATAAGAGAAAAATAAAAATCTAAGGTGAAAACCCCCTCGGAGGCGCCTTAGATTGGCTCATTGATTGAAAACCTCCATGAGGCGGTCAATGGGTTGGAAAGAAAAGAAAATAAAAGAGAAAAAGATCTTTGGGTGAAAACCTCCCTTGGAGGCGCCCAAGGCAGGCAATTAGGGTGAAAACCTCCATGAGGCGCCCTAGTTGTTTTTCAAAAAAAAAAAAAAAAAAAGAGAAAAAAGAAAAAGAAAAATAAAGCTAATCATCATTGAATAATTTTATGTTGCAGCAATGACATTTCAGGTTGCAAGAAGGATGTTTCATGGCAGGAGGAGCACTCAAATCGAGGTCAAAGGAGTTTTTGTGCCTTCTACAGGAAGTTTCGTATCTTCCACAGGAAGCTTACAAAAAATCCAAATTGATCTCCGAAGAGGACCTGAAGGCTTGGAATATGTCCATGAGGCCTACACTCATCTATGTTTCCACTCCTCACCCCTTTTCCATCATTTTTTCATGTCATTATGCTTCTTTCCTCAAAACTGGGTTTTCTACAGGAAGCTCTGTATTTC
Source organism: Pinus tabuliformis (assembly GCA_031772625.1). Lineage (NCBI taxonomy): Eukaryota > Viridiplantae > Streptophyta > Pinopsida > Pinales > Pinaceae > Pinus > Pinus tabuliformis. The sequence goes on from CM062820.1 coordinate 1,393,850,711, forward strand.
TACAGGAAACATCCTGTAGAACCTTTGGACGAGCCAAATTCAATCTCAAAAGTGAATCCAATGGTGGGAATCTGTTGATTAGGCCTACAAGCACTTGTGTGTCCATCCCTTGCCTTTCTCCATCATTTTTCCACCTCCTTGTGCTTCTCATTGTGCTTCTACAGGAACTTCCTGTAGAAATTGTGGGAAACTAGGCATGCATTTCAAAAAGTGGTTTGCCGTGCATGGTAGTTTTCTCAAGGGTTCAGAAGCCCTCATGCAATCTTCCAACTCCTCCTCCATCATCTCCATACCTGCATCACAGCCAAAATTCATTTTGTCATACCATGCAAACACATGCAAAATGCCTTAAAGCCAAAAACACATATAGCAGAATTTGTTTTTGCCATAACTTGAAAACCATGCATCCATTTGACAAACCGTTTTATGGGGAATTGTACAAGGTTGATGACTACATGCCTGAGCAGTTTCATGCAATTCCGGTGCACGGTTTCCAAGATTCCAGCCTCCATCACCATCAGCCATTTTTGCATTTTCTCCATAACCGTGCATCCGTTTCAAAACCTGTTTCATGGGGAGATGCACATGGGTGATAGTAGCCTACCCAAGCAGTTTCAGCAAATTCCGATGCACGGTTTCCGAGAAATCGACCTCTGAAATCTTCAGCCATTTTCCATTTTTCTCGAAATACGTGCATCCATTGATCACGAATTTGCTATGGGAGATGCATAATGATGGTAGTAACATGCTCACCGAGTTTCAGATCAAACCGATCTACCGTTTGGAAGAAATGGCAAAAAGAAGTTCTGGTTTTGTGACCAGGCAGCAGCAGCAGCTTGAACGGGCGGAGTTGAACGTGGAAATGAACTCTTGTTGCATGCATCTAGCCAGAGGACACCTGCACAAGGAAACCAGCTATGAATCATCAGCCACGCCCTCATGCAACCAAGGAATCCAAGCATGCAGCAGCAAAAAGCTTCACAGCAGCCAGTCGATTTGCAGGTACATGACTTAACCTTGTTCATCTATTTGCATAGATCTAATCTAAAGCAATGCATGAATGAATGAGATGAGTGGATTCAGCCAAGAAGGGAGCCACGTTCAATTGCACTCAGCAAGGCAAAAATCACGCATGCATGGATCAGCCATTCACGTGAAGTTCAAAACAAAACACAGTCAGTTGGGATTAACTAAACTCTAGTGCAACTAATGGAATTGAATAAAAGCAGAGAACAAATAGATAACAACAGCAGTTCATGACATTACTTCAGTTCGAAAAAGCCAGCACGCATGTTTTTTGCCACCTCACCACAAGTCACGCAGTAATTTGAGGGATGCTCGGCTGAAACTCTCACCACTCTTTGTTCAACTGCGGTCAACTGAAGCGCATGTCCACCATCCAGATCAGTTAAACAATGGTGCTCTACCGATTTCTACCTTTTATTCTCGAGATCTCTCCAGTTCCTTAAACAATTCCCGCCTGTCGCACTCTACAGGCGTTTCTACAGGAACGCAGTCTCTACAGGAGCGCAGTTCTACAGGAGCGCAATTCTACAGGAACGCAGTCTACAGGAACGCAGTCATCTACAGGAAAGCGGGTGCCTCACGAAAAAAGGTGGCCAATTAAAGAGGTAACCCTGAACTTTGCATGCAACTGGTTAGTAAAAGTGGCAAGACCTTCGTCCACAGTCGGGTCATAAAGATATTGGTGGAATTGTTGTTTGCTGTGCCTATGCTATCGTTCTACAGGATGTCGATATAAGTAGACTGTGTTGAATTTTGTGGGGTATGTGCATGCTCTGTCTTAATAGACCAAATCTCTGTTGCATTTGCCACCTTTAATTAAAACGACCGTGTTCATCATGCCGGGTGGTTTTATAAGACGGGAACCCACTGAGTCCACTAAATTAAGGGAAAACCCGGCAGTGGTAGAGCTCTTCACCAGAGCACAATGGATATCTTTTCGTGATAAATTGCAGGGTTACGATGATGAAGTGGCTGAAGAATTCTTGCAGGCTCTGAGACCGAAATCCCAGACATTGGCCACAATAAACTTCAGAGGCCTCAGCATCAAGCTCACTCCGCAACATATCAGTCGGATCACAGAACTCCCTATGGGTTTGCCATGGGATAAGGACGAAGAAAAAGAGGGCACACCTACCCTGTCAGCAAGAGAAAAGAGGCTGAAGAGCAGAATGGACAAAACTGAGGTGGTCCACGTCAGCCCAAGCACCTCAACAGTACCTGCAACCACAGCAAAAAGCAAAACTCAGGCAGGTAAGCAAGAAAAGGTGGAGACACCTGTGCCTACGGGAAAGCAGAAGCAGGCTTCTACAGGAAGCCCGAAAATCATTAAGAAACAGGCTTCTACAGGAAGCCCGAAAACAGAGATAAACACTTCTACAGGAAGCCCGAAATGGCTAAAACAGGGTCTTCTACAGGAAGCCTTAAAAAGGCGAAACCCAAGGAGAAGAAGGCGGACATCCTAGCTAAGGGGGCAGCAGCCATACTTGCCACCATTAGCACACCTCCAAGACCAAAAAGGAAGGGAAAGAGGCAAACCTTCATGTACTTTAAAGTAAAAAAGGAGCACACAAATAAAAGTGGGCAAACCCAAACCACTGTCAAAGGAGCAAATCGTCATTAAGGACACGAAGGCTAAACAAAGGGAGGAGCCTCCTTCAAAGATATCCATCAGCTATGAACAGGGAAGCCCGAAGACATCCACTTAGAGAGAAAGAATGAAAATGTTGGACACAAAGGCCTTTCTACAGGAAGCTGGCAGACTGTTTCTACAGGAAGCCAGCGAACTGTTTCTACAGGAAGTTTGAAAAGAGGGAAGCCAAAGGAGAAATCAGCCGAGATGTTAGCCAAAGAAGCCACCAGGGCCATCAAAGACAAGGAGAGAGATTGGTTGCTCAGAGGATGAGCAACACTTTCAGTAGGGGGGTGATGATGAGCCCCAAAAATGGACAATTATTTGGGCTCATTCAACCTCCTAAGTTGATTTAATCCACCATTCTCATTTGTTTATCGCATGTTTTTGATTATTTTTATGTTAATAGAGTGAATTTGGTTGGTCATCATGCCAAAAAGTCTAATGGGTGCTTTGTGTAGCCTTGTTGGTCAACTTGGAGACAAATTTGAAGGTCTTAATGAGCACTTGGCAGCCAAATTCGTGGGAGAACAAGCCAGAGGATTTGTAGGAAGGTGTCCCCCTCATTTATGGGCCCTTACCTAGAATTCTCCACCATCAGCTTGGAGTTCAAAGGCTACCAAATCAATGAGCACAAGGGCAGCCAAGCAAGTCAAGTAGGACTGCTGTTAACTACAAGTCTTGGGCAGCCAAGTCCCTAACTTTTAGGAGGACTGTTGGGTCCTCAAATTGTATAAATAAGAGGGCTTGGGGCCTCATTTTGGTTAGCTAGTTGGTAGTCATTTTGTGTAGCTAGTTAGTCATTTTGGGTTAGCCATTAGTTAGCTAGTTTGTAGTTCGATTTTTATGCAATAGATTAGCTTTACTTTCAGCTCATGTTCAAGTTCTCCTTGTGGACAGTTTTGATGTAACTTTTCATTTCTTGATTAATAAAGATGGATCCAGCTTTGCACCAGCTCTAAATCTTTCATGGGAGGCTATAGCTCTTGGGGTTGGGCCCATCTCAAGTGCCCAGTACCTCCCTTGTTTCTCTTTATGTGTGTTTGCTGCGTTCTTGAGAAAAAAATCTGCTCTTTAGATTTAATTCATGCTTTGTTACTTAGGTTGCTTTTTGATGGTTAAAGTAGTTTCTTATGTTTAAGATCAATTGGTAGGAGTTATTCATGCGTTTATATCTCTTTGATAATGTTTTGTTCACAGGTTGTACGTGATTCTTTTCATGAATAAGGTTGCTGTCCACCGATTTCATTAACTTGTTAGATAGATCCCATGATATTTCGATTCCATGCAAGATGTAGTTGGTTTATCAAGTAACCACTATGCAGGGCATCTTCATCACCTCCTCATGCATTTGAGCCTCATTCAGATCAGCTCCTCCATCACCAAGTCTGTTCCCTCATCTCCCATCTTCTCTTTTGCCAAGTAACCTTACCTTCTTCTCCATTGTTGTCTCAACTACCTTCAAGCCAAGTCAGCCTTCCACATCATCTCACCACTCCATCCATCAGTTCCTAGGTCACTTCAGACCCCCATCCTACCTCCATAACCATCCATGCATCTTCCATCAACCATCCATCCTCAAACATCCCATTTCATAACATCCTGTAGAAGAATTGCGGACCTTCCTGTAGAAATTCCTGAGTTTCCTGTAGGATCCCCTGTAGACATCCTGTAGGAGCCCACACACTCGGTTGCTGAGCATCTGAACATGAGGAACCTCTGTGGACTGATTCTAAGGATCCCTTGGGACCTCCCCTGGCCATCCTGACCTTGCCCATGCTCTCCTTCCATTCCAACCGCTCCTGCACAACCAAACCCTAATCAAAAGCATCATCACAATAAATCCAACCACTTAATGACAAAATACAAAAACTTGTCTTTTCAAGTGCAAGTAGCTTAGATTCATGTATTTCAACTCACTGCATGTAATAGCATCATTGGTAGAAGTTTCATTCACGTTTTTTCATTGTAAGGGTCAAGCTAGTTAAATTAGGGTTTATTAGGGTTTCTATGCTTTGTTAGCTTTCCATTTCCTTTTTGCAAAGTAGGTTAGCTTCCTTCAAGATAACTTTCATCCATCACTCATAAAGCTTCTTCTGTGAGCCTATAGAAGTTGGCTTGAGCCCTAGCGGACTTGTGTCAGCTGACCAAGTGACAGCTGCGACAAGAGCTAGTACTTGTGCATACAGCACCGTCGCTTCCAAGTTTGTACGAACTACCGGGTTGATAAAATTAGAGATAGGAAGCTCCAGGAGTTATAGCATTATTGCTACAATACTGGAGCCCACCATCTTTTTGCAATGGTGGGCTCCAGTATTGTAGCAATAATGCTACAACTCCTGGAGCTTCCTATCTCTAATTTTATCAACCCGGTAGTTCGTACAAACTTGGAAGCGATGGTGTTGTATGCACAAGTACTAGCTCTTGTCGCAGCTGTCACTTGGTCAGCTGGCACAAGTCCGCTAGGGCTCAAGCCAACTTCTATAGGCTCACAGAAGAAGCTTTATGAGTGATGGATGAAAGCTATCTTGAAGGAAGCTAACCTACTTTGCAAAAAGGAAATGGAAAGCTAACAAAGCATAGAAACCCTAATAAACCCTAATTTAACTAGCTTGACCCTTACAATGCAAAAACGTGAATGAAACTTCTACCAATGATGCTATTACATGCAGTGAGTTGAAATACATGAATCTAAGCTACTTGCACTTGAAAAGACATGTTTTTGTATTTTGTCATTAAGTGGTTGGATTTATTGTGATGATGCTTTTGATTAGGGTTTGGTTGTGCAGGAGCGGTTGGAATGGAAGGAGAGCATGGGCAAGGTCAGGATGGCCAGGGGAGGTCCCAAGGGATCCTTAGCATCAGTCCACAGAGGTTCCTCACGTTCAGATGCTCAGTAACCGAGTGTGTGGGCTCCTACAGGATGTCTGCAGAGGATCCTACAGGAAACTCAGGAATTTCTACAGGAAGGTCTGCAATTCTTCTACAGGATGTTCTGAAATGGGATGTTTGAGGATGGATGGTTGATGGAAGATGCATGGATGGTTATGGAGGTAGGATGGGGGTCTGAAGTGACCTAGGAACTGATGGATGGAGTGGTGAGATTATGTGGAAGGCTGACTTGGCTTGAAGGTAGTTGAGACAACAATGGAGAAGAAGGTAAGGTTACTTGGAAAAAGAGAAGATGGGAGATGAGGGAACAGACTTGGTGATGGAGGAGCTAATCTGAACGAGGCTCAAATGCACGAGCAGGTGATGAAGATGCCCTGCATAGTGGTTACTTGATAAACCAACTACATCTTGCATGCAATCGAAATATCATGGGATCTATCTAACAAGTTAATGAAATCGGTGGACAGCAACCTTATTCATGAAAAGAATCACGTACAACCTGTGAACAAAACATTATCAAAGAGATATAAACGCATGAATAACTCCTACCAATCAATCTTAAACATAAGAAACTACTTTAACCATCAAAAAGCAACCTAAGTAACAAAGCATGAATTAAATCTAAAGAGCGGATTTTTTTCTCAAGAACGCAGCAAACACACATAAAGAGATACAAGGGAGGTATTGGACGCTTGAGATGGGCCCAACCCCAAGAGCTACAGCCTCCCATGAAAGATTTAGAGCTGGTGCAAAGCTGGATCCATCTTTATTAATCAAGAAATGAAAAGTACATCAAAAATTGTCCACAAGGAGAACTTGAACATGAGCTGAAAGCAAAGCTAATCTACTGCATAAAAAATCGAACTACAAGCTAGCTAACTAATGGCTAAAACAAATGACTAACTGGCTACAAAATGACTACCCACTAGCTAACCAAAATGAGGCCCCAAGCCTTCTCATTTATACAATTTGAGGACCCAACAGTCCTCCTAAAAGTTAGGGACTTGGTTGCCCAAGACTTGTAGTTAACAGCAGTCCAACTTGACTTGCTTGGCTGCCCTTGAGCAGATTGATTCGGTGGCCCTTGAACTCCGAGCTGATGGTGGAGAATTCGAGGTAAGGGCCCATAAATGAGGGGGACACCTTCCTACAAATCCTCTAGCTTGTTCTCCCACGAATTTGGCTGCCAAGTGCTCATTAAGACCTTCAAATTTGTCTCCAAGTTGACCAGAAAGGCTACACAAAGCACCCATTAGACTTGTTGGCATAATGACTAACCAAATTCACTCTATTAACATAAAAATAATCAAAAACATGCAATAAACAAATGAGAATGGTGGATTAAGTCAAATTAGGAGGTTGGATGAGCCCAAATATTTGTCCATTTTTGGGGCTCATCACATGTCTGAGATGTACCGAAGGAAAATATTATAAGGGGACCATTCCCCTCATGCAGTAGGTCCACATGTTTGGAACAACTCAAGGAGTTTAAGATTCATGATCAAGAATCTCTTGTATACAGGTGGAAGAAATCCCTCTATGTCTTGAAGCAAGACACCCCAGGCGTAGTATGAGAGGATTGATAGCTATCTGATGAAGCTAAGATTCAATAGGAGTAAAACCAATCCAATCCATTACCCAAAGGTTGTGGATGATAGACCTCTCATACCGACACCTTATGAGGATGACCTATTTCTAACAGGTGCAGACCCTCTCATTTGCAGAAGTAAGAGGGAATTGAATTCTAAATGTGGAATGATAAGCTACAAGCCTGTGACTACCTTGAGGATCTTAACTTTTAGAAGTTATATGGTAGTGATATTGGACCAGATTTAGGAAATGCCTCTAAGTTTCATAAATTCATTCACTTTGATGTTCTTGGTGAACTTCCATCTAGACATATGTTTTACAGTTAGCATGGTGAGCTCATATTTGGTTGAGCCTCACTGGATTGGTGCCAAGAATCTTCTGAGATATCTTCGAGGCACAACCTCTCATGGATTGAGATACACTTCCAGAAATATGAAACTACATGATTATTCGAATGTTGACTGGGCAGGTAGTGTGGAGGATCACTAGAACACTTCTTGGTCCTACTTCTCTTTGGATTCTGCTTCGATATCATGGATGAGCAGGAAGTAGAAGTCGATTTCTATAAGAACCGCCAAGACCGAATACATAGCTACGAGTATGATCTCGTGTGAAGCTACATGGTTGTAGAAGCTCTTAAGTGAGCTGTTTGTACACATGATGAATACCATTGTGGTTCTATGTAATAGCTAGAGGGGGGATTCAATTATTGAGGAATCCTGTATTCAATGATTGCTCCAGAGGATAGAGATCAGATACTTCCTTATCTGTGATATGGTAAGTCGATGAGCGAGGAGGCTCCATCACATTGAGACTGATGTACAGCTCGTAGACATTTTTTCAAAGCCCCGGGAAAAGGTCAAATATGTGACTTTCCCAAATGACTTGGAGTCCTTGAGAGACCTTATTATAAGGGTCCTATATGTTGCATGCATTCAACTCTGGGAGCTCTGGGGGGCTTGGGCTACTTACTGGAGTAACATACGATCACAGGGCGACTCACCCTCCCCTGGTGGTGTGCTATGAACGGGATGATTAGTTCTTCTGTGGGTCGGGATGATTAGTTCTCCCATGGCAACTGTGGAACGGGATAATTAGTTCTCCTGTGGGCCAAGATGAGTAGTTCTCTTGTGGCAACTGTGGAACAAGATGATTAGTTCTCCTGTGGGCTAGGATGATTTTTTCTCCATGGCAACATTGGAACAGGATGATTACTTCTCCTATGGGCCAGGATGATTTGTTCTCTGTGCAGCTGTGGAATAGGATGATTAGTTCTCCTGTGGGCCAGGATGATTAGTTCTTCATGGCTTCCACTGACAGGATGATTCATTCTCCTGTGGACATGATGATTAGTTCTCCTGTCGAGGCATCCTACCCATGTAGTCTAAGACTCATGGGAAGTAACTCTCATCTAATCAATGAGTAGGGAAATGAGGATAGGGACCATAGTAGTACTATCGATGGATGCATTTTTGTATCTACCATACTCCCTATGCTAGGATGACATCAATTTATCTAGGATCAATGAAACTGATCTGGGATCAGTATGAGTGGTTTGAGACACTCTCTTGTGACATTAATCTGGGATCAATGAAACTGATCTGGGATCAGTATGAGTGGTTTAAGACACTCTCTTGTGACATTGATCTGGGATCAATGAAACTAATCTGGGATGAGTATGAGTGGTCCGAGAAACTCTCTTGTGATATTGATCTGGGATCAACAAAACTGACTTTGGGCCAGTAAGAGTGATGTGACACACTCTCCTCAGATGAAATTGATTTTGGGTCAGTAGAGAATGGTATGAGACATTCTCAATCAATTCTTCTTCTTCATGGTTCAGCAAAGCAAAGCAGAGGAAAGCAGAGCTCAGTAGAGCAGAGCAGTATAGGGCACTGATGGAAGAGATAGTATAGTCGGACATATGGATCAATGGATGGAGTTCTCCCTAGTTGAGAGGGATTGTTAAAATTGGCAACTAGAGCCAAAATCCATGTGGATCATATTATTTATGTTAACTAATATTTTTCTTGTATCCCTCTCATCGAGAGGTGTACGATTGATCTAAAGGTAATCTAATTCTGATAAGTATTCATGGAATTATGAATTTATTTGCGTTATAAGACAATTCATCAAGGTCGGCCAGCAACCAAATAAACCCCACATGTGCTCAATGTTTTAGTATAAATAGAGGTGGCCTTCAAGTCATTTCAACACACTTGGGATCTCTTCCTCTCTCTACTTGTCTTTGAGTTTTAGTAGGAGGAGAGATCCTAAGGAATAACGTTGCCCTGATCCAGAGGGAAAAAAGCTGGAACTGTGGGAAAAGCCGAAAAAGCTAATCTTGCTGGAAAATCTAGAACTGCCGGAAATGCCAGAATGCTGAAACTGCCAAAAAAGCTGGAATTGGCAGAAAGTGGAAATTGTAAAAACTGCTGGAAAAGCCACAATTACTGAAAAAGCCAGAACTATCGGAAATGTCAAAAATGCCGAAACTTCCAGAAAAGCAAGAAATGCTAGAACTGTCAAAAAAGTTGGAACTATTGGAAAAGCCGAAACTGCCGGAAAAGCCAGAAAAGCCAGAAATGCTGGAAATGCTGGAAAAGCTAGGAAAAGTCAAAAAAGCCAGAAATGCTGGAAAAGCTAGAAAAGCTGGAAATTCCGAAAAATCCAGAAATGCCGAAAAAGCCGAAACTGCTAGAAAAGCCGAAAAAGTTGCAAAAGCTGGAATTGTCGGGACTGTAGGGACTACCGAAACTGCCGAGAACAACTGAAAGTACCAGAATTACTGGGAACAGGTGGAACTACCAGAACTGTCGAAACAACCGTAGCATCTGTCTTCGAAGGAGAGTAGCATGTAAGGGACAACTAACTAACATTGGTACAGTTGTATGGTACTTAGCAACAAATACACCAATCATGCAATGTTACAGCTAGCATGCAAGGGACAACTAGCATGGAAGAACAAGCATGCTAAGGACAACAAGCATGCTAGGGACAACAAGCAAGCAAGGGACAAAAAGCAAGAAAGGTGCAGCCAACGCATAGGTCAGCATGGCAACATGGTGCAACAATGGCACATAATGCAGTACATTGATGGGTACAATCATGATTAATGAAGCGTGATGAGATGCAGCATAGTAATGATGGGTGTAGCATGGTGTAGTGTGGTGAGGTGCACCATGATGATGAAATGTAGCACAACGAGAGGTGAAGAAGTCACCTTGGAGAATTATTTGAAGCAACATGTCTTCAACTGATCTCATGTATCATCTTCTTAGAGATGATCTATGCTCTTATCTAGATAATTCAAAGTGTTGACTTCTATTGTAAACGTACTATCTCTCTCTCTCTCTCTCTCTCTCTCTCTCTCTCTCTCTCTCTCTCTCTTTGCTGAACTATTGAAGAACATATAAGAAGAATTGATCATGGGTTTCCCCACATTGGAGTTTGTCCCTACCTAGCGCCACATCTTGTGTCCTCTTGTCTCGGCTTGTCTTCTGCAATTTATGTTTATGTTCTATCTATAGTTTACTTTAATGCTGATGTGATTGCTAATTTGGAAAGTATATTGAGCTAATTGTGAAAATTGCAATATGTTGCTCTAAGCTTAGAACATACCTAAAATTAACACATATAGATTTCTTCATGCAAGTCCCCATGCAACAAGGCAGATTTAACATCCATCTGATGGACTTCCCATTTGAAAGAGGCAGTAAGGGAAATAATAAGGTGGATAGACTTCATTTTTGCAAGAGGGGACAAAGTTTCAGTATAGTCAATGCCTTCAACCTGTGAAAAACCCTTAGCAACACGACGAGCTTTATGTTTATCAACTTTTCCATCTGGTCCATACTTGGTTCTATAAACCCATTTGCATCTAACAAGTTTTCGGCCCTTTGGAAGAGGAACAAGATCCCATGTATCATTTGCCAATAATGAGCGATATTCTTCATTCATAGCTACATCATAATTTGGATGGCCTGAAGCTTCTGCAAAGGTGCCAAGATCATAATTCGCTGAAGTTTGAGCCAGTAGAGAAGAGGCTTTATCGAACTAAGAATGTGTACATTGTTGATCTATAGGATCACCGGCAAGAGGACCTGCCTCATCCCAAGTAGCACGTACCCATTTAGGAAGCTTAGGAGCTGAAGGAGAATCTTGAGAAGGTGAGGGAGGATTTTCATCCTCGCTGTCATCATCTGAAGAAGAAATATTTTCATAAGTAGAAGGGATAAAGAGAGGTGGCACATCTGCCGAACTAGGCTCATAGGCTGATATATTTTCAATAAAATTTACATCTCTTCTAATGATAACATTTTTGGACTTAGGTGGAATAAGTCTATATCCTTTGACATCTTTAGAATATCAAACAAAAATACATTTTTCACTCTTAGGTTCTAAATCTTTATGTTTCTCATTTGGAATATGGGCCCATGCTTCACATCCAAAAACTCGAAAGTGACTTACAACTGGTTTAATTGAGCTCCATGATTCTTCTAGAGTGATATACTTTAAAACCTTAGTAGGAGTGTGATTTATTATGTAATTTCCACAGTTAATTTCTTCTTCCCAAAAATTAAGACTAAGTCCTTTAGATTGAAGCATACAATTAGACGTTTACTTTAAGGTGTGATTCTTCCTTTCAACTACACCATTTTGTTCTGTAGTATATGGAACAATATGTTGCATTTGAATTTCATTCTCAGTGAAAAAGTTGATGAATTTGTTGTTAACATATTCTCTGCCATTGTCAGATCTTAGCTTAAGAATTTGATGTCCAGATTGTTTTTCAACAGAGACCTTAAAGCCCAAGAACATGTTAAATACTTCTCTCTTGAGTTTTAAGAAGTATACCCAAGTGCGTCTGGAGAAATCATCAATGAAAGTTAAGAAATACTTGTAGACAGAGAATGAAACAACTATAAGTGGACCACATAAATCACTATGCACAAGCTGTAAAGGGGCTGAGGCGTGCCAAGAGGCACATTTTTCAAAACTATCCCGATGATGTTTTTTGGGTACACGTCTTGAACAAACATTATCTCTGCAAGATACCATTGGAAAACATGTCACCATATTTTCTTTGCATAGATTCTGAAGGTAGCGATAGTTTAAGTGACCAAATCACTCATTCGAAAGTTTGCTCACTTCATCATTATGAGAAACAAATACCGAGGGAAGATTTGATGACCCAAAGTTGTTAAACTTATACAACCTTTTAGAATAATTAGCAATGCTAGTAGCTAAGATCTATCTAGGATCTCTTAGGTCCTTAATTACAACATCGTGAGGTGAAAATTCAATGATTATACCTTCACTTGAATGAGTTATCTGATATACAGATAGAAGGTTGTAGGATAAGGTTCGAACACATAATACATCATTAAATTGACCATTGTTTAGATTAACAGTTCCAGTCCCTACAACAGTAAGTGATCTATCATCACCAACATATATATTTTTGGTGTTACAATCATTTAAAGAAGAAAACATGCGTTTATTTTTGGCCATGTGATAAGAAGCTCTAGAATCAATGAGTCACTCATGAGAATGAGAAGAAGAAGATACATTTAGTGCATAACCAAACTGAGATGCTTGACAACCACATGCAGAAAGTGTTATTCCTGGAGATGAAGTTGAAGTTGAAGAATTTTCCAAATGGATGTTATGCTTCTTCATTGTTGCTTCCAAGGCTTCCATCTTCTTAAAGCATTTGGATCCTAAGTGGTCATCTTGATTACAAAAGTGGCAATGTCTATCAGTCTTCTTCCCTTTGTTTTTATTTGACTTATGATTTTGTTGAAATGATTTTTCATTTTGAGACTGAAATTGCTTAGGACCCTTGACTAGTTTAGGACCATTCTTTTTAGGACACTGCTTCTTAGGATTCTTTGAATTTGGTTGTTGTTGGGCAGCTAAGGACTTCTTAGAAGAGTTTCCAAGATTAAGAAGACTAAGATATAAGAGCTTTTCTTGTTCTCTTATTAAAGAATCATAAAAGGCATCAAAAGAGGGGGACTTGTATTCTTGTTCTTAAGAAATAAAGGCTTCTCTAGTATAATCGAAGGTGGAAACAAACACAGAGTAGGCTGGTCCCAACTTAGTAAGAATGGAATAGATAAGGCTATCATCTTCTTTCTTAACCTTAACACCATCCAAGAGAAGTCTAAGGGTCTTAAACTTGGACAAAAAATCTTCAATGGAAGAAAAATTATTAGGGTCCAATGTAAGAAACTCATTTTCAAGTTGATGGGCTCCAATTTCATTTTTAATTCCAAAAACTTTAGTGATCTGTTTCATTACTTCATTAGGAGTATCAAGTTCTATGAAATGGAATCTAAGGTCTCAAGAAATAGACATCCCTATCAACCCATGTGCTTTATCTTTCCTATTTTCCCATGTGGCTACCTTATCTTCATCTTTCGGTTTGGTTTCTTGGCCTGAGGCTATTTTGTAAAGACCTTTACTTCTAAGTAAATCCACAATGTAGGACCACCATTGGAAGTAGTTGGTGAGGTCAAGAATAACTTGGTATGCACTTTCAATTTTAATAGAAACTGAAGCTATAGATGCTGAAACTAAGTGTTCCAATGGAAATATCTCAAAAAATTAGGCTGATTAAAAAAAATGGCTCTGAAAATGACTTTTGGATGAAGAAGTTATGGATTTTTGAAGAAAAGTTATTGAAGATGCCGATGAAGTGCATGAATGTGCAGAAATGAATGATAATGTTATATTTAAAAAAAAAATTGTCCCCCTTTCAAAACTTAACCTAATTAGCTCACTTTAAAAAAAATTATATGACTCACTTTTATAAAAAAGTGAAAATCACTTTTACAATGGTACTTTTTGAGCTACCCACTAAATTGTAACTTAAATAAAAGATAAAGAGGCTTTAGATTTATAAGTGACTCACTTTTTATAATGGGAGAGAACTCTTTTACATAAAGTAAATTTAAAACATAAGTTACATGTGCCTTTTGAAAAAGTAACTCAACAAAGAGAAAGACTTGAACTCAAGATCTCAATTCTCATAAAGTAACTTTGGACCAAGTGAGCTAGTTTAAAAGGTTAGTAATTTTTGGAAAAGATGAAGGGTTTTTTTTTTAGTCACTGAAGCTTTGGGGTGCATGCATAATTGAAAGAACTCTTTTTTGCCTACAAAACAAAAGCCACAAAACCCAACACGAACATACAAAAGAAAAAACCTTACAGCTTGAAGTTAACTTTACCCAAAAACTGAATATTTTACTCAATGTTTCTGATTTTCCGAGATCACACTAAGGGGCGGTGGAAAAAAGCATTAGCATGAGAAAAATCCTTCCTTTATATTTCTGATTTTCCCAGATTGCATAGAGTCACGAGGCAAAGAGCATACGTAGAAATGAAAGGTATAGATCCGGTAATAAAAAATAGAGAGCTAAATAAACAGAAATAAACAAAGAGATGAATAGCTAGAACTGCAAATAAAGACTGTATATCTCTAGATCTTAAAAATGACGTAGCTATGGCTACCAGAAACCTTTTCTCATGAAACGAAAGGGGTTCCTCACTGGAATAGATGCTCCTAACACAATAGAGCAATCCTCTCATCCCAAAAGCAGTCAGAGACAATAGATCTAGGAAACAATAGTCAGATGCAGTTGCACCGGCTTCAAATTTGGATCACCAATAGATGCAGCCTTCAAATATCTCTGATACCATGTAGGAATTTACAGGGTAAGTTCCTCAGATAAAACACCAAAGGACACCTCTCACAAATAGATCACATATCAATACACCAGTATTCTTGACATGGTTAAAACCCTCAAACAGGGAAACAGTCCACAGCGTGAGCCAATGCGGCCACTTCAGGCAATATATTAATAAAATAATGAAAATTTACATAAGCTTCTCTCATGAATGGTTACCGTACAAATCACTCTCCATGCTCTTTAAATAGAGATCATGGACCAATCTGGTGTTCAGCCATGAATCAAGTGTCCGTAATACCGAGGAGAGAATGAACCGTCAGATTGTTTCATGTCTAAAACATATCTTGAACATTGGATTGTATGTTACAAAAGTGCATAGTAAAGAAACACACTTTACCTAACTCTACACTAGACAAAGTTATACTTAACTATTTCCTATGCGTCGGAATATCCTAACAATTTGTTACATTTCCTTTGTTAAGTTTTTCTCTTTGTTATGTTATTCATGGGAAATGAATTATTTATAGGTGCTAAAGCATTGATCTTAGTTTTGTAGTGGAACATTCTATCTATTTTTTACATATGTTAACTTGTATTGATAATGTGGAATTTTCTTTTGTTGTATTCTTCTCTTTGCTCCATTATTCATGGGAAATGAATTATCTATAGGTTATTAAAGGGAGAAGATATAAGGAAATAGCAACAAATTTAAAAATCCTTTGGTCAATTATAAACTACTCGTGCTTCGCAAACATTACATTGATCTTTTGTACCGCTTTGGGCAAGTTCATTACTTTGGAGCATTGGGAAAACTTTCTTCTCTTCCTGGTATTCATCTTCTAATAATCAAATAGGTAGAACTACAATTATTTTTCAACTTCCTATTCTTCTTTGAAAATCTATTTAGAAAGACTATATTCGAATGCTATTTTTTCTTTTGCTTCTTAGAAAATGTACATATGTTTAGGTCCATTTATTGCTTCTTGTCCTTCTACTAAGTCCATGAACAATGGTATCACATGCCAATTTTTTTTTTATCCAAAGTAGCCAAAAAAGAAAAGGAATAACATGGTTGATCCCAGTTAGCTTTATGGAGGTGAGATTATGAAAATTGAGGAAGATCAAAACAACTCTCCAACATTTTTCCATATTCAATCTATTTTTTCTATATTCTTGTTCCAGGTTATATGTTTTATCCAGAAAGTATTTTTAATATTACTTTATGTTTTGTTTTCCTTCAAGTGGATCTAGGGAATATGTTGGGCAAACAATGACAAAAGAAGTTGATCAAATATTTGATAATGGATACTTGGTGACTCTGGTGGAAAGCACAAAAAATAAAGGGTTTATATATGATGTTCCTACTGAGAACATTGTTCGAAAATATGGAATGGTGTGATCACTCTCAATATATATGAATAAGTCTGGATCTGTCTCAAATGAGGTTTGATATTACTCTACATAACTTGTCATGCCAAACTAGATGCAACTTATTTGTACATTCTATCTAGTCATAGGACATATGGGAAGTTGTCTTCATTGTACATATAAGGTTGGTTTATTAATCTCAATGCATTTGTTGTATACATATATTTTGTGATATTTTTTTTTTATCATTGTGTGTTAAATACATGTAATATTGTATATCATATGTTTCGAGAAAATTTTTGAGGGAAGGTAGTTGTGTGTCATGATCCTATCTATTTCTATGCATTTGATGTGTGACATATTTGGGAAAATATTTAATAAGATAATTTCATTAATGTCAAACAAATGAACACATAGGCCAATGGGAATGCTAACTTCATTAGCCTCAATACATTGTGGGAGCTCAAGTGCCACTCCTATATAAAAAGACAAAAAATGGGTCTAACCCAAGTAGCCAGAAAAGAAAGTGTTGTTAAACTACTAAGGGCCAAAATGAGTGCATTGAAAGGATGTAGTCAAAGAAGGTAAGTGGGGTAGGGCAGATTCATCAATGCCCCCTGGTCCTTTCACCTAAAGTAGAGAAAAAATTTCTCTCATGTGGTTTATTTCTACCATCATAGGATGAAAACTAAAACTTGTAATGGAGGACTGTCTTAAAGTGATAGAACAAGAGTTGGTACATGGAGTGTTTCTTTGTCTCAAGGGAGTGACCTGCTGGTACCATTTGAGAGTGGAAGACTTCTCACTAGTACTATCTGGGAGTGGTGGACTATCAGCTGGGAAGGATAGCCCTGTCGTGATAGAATGTTACTTACTCAAGTGACACATTTGGGAAGATCTAAGATACTATTTGGAAGACCTATTTCTGAAGACATTGGAAAGGAATATATGATTCAATAGAACTCCCCTATGAGAACCTTCCTATTTGGTGTTGTGAGGTTACAACTTATATTCCAGATAAATTAGCCATGCATAACTAGTCCTTTATAGATTTTCACTATCTTGACTATCTAGGTTTCCTATTTTAAATTCTAATTTGTTCAATGTTACAGATGTTTTTAGAATAGGCTGAAGCAATTTTATATTAGTGAATTAAAAAGTTACATGATAAATATTAGTAAAATTACAAGTATAAACTCGGATGTTGATATTATGTTGATGGAAAAATATGGTAGAAATATTAAAGAGCTTTGTGTAGCTAATATAGCTTTAAACAAGAATGTAGGTTAAATATGCATGGCTTGAAAGGTCTACTATATATTGTGAAATTTTGCTTGTCTATTTCCAGCACGAAAGTTTGCATATAGAAAACAAATTTCTTTTTATTTTAGTAAGATTTTTACTTTTTCATATGTTATTCATTAATTTTTTCTCTTCAAATTTTTTGAGCTTGAAATCATTTACTTTTATGGATTACACGAAATTATTTCACTACTCAAAAATGGGTCACCACCTTTGCATGCATTAGTTCTCAATCAATGTGATCTAATTGAGGTGTCTATAAATGCATTGATAAAAGCTTGTCAAATATTGATGTATGTTAATATTTTCCTACAATTCAATCAATCATAGTCAACTCTCTAGGCATTAACTATATTTTACATAGAAGCATAGCCAATGTTTAGGGTGTTTTCTATTAATGAGATATGTTCTATGTGCTTGAGGAATGCTATTAATTTGCATGGTCATTTCCAGGTTCCTAATGATTAGGGTCTTTATTCTGGTAGTGTCAGCCCCCATTTTTGTCACCATTTATTTACTCTGTTCACTCACATTTTTACCCTTTTTACCTATATCGTACCACTTTTCACCTATTGTACCATATCATTTACAACTAAAACCCTGCAATCACATCACTAGAGGTAAATGCATTTTACTTAACATTATTTTGGTGTTTTTGATTGAATTTAGATAGATTGTAGAATAATTCTTATTAGGACATCCCTAAATATCTATTTTTAGACTCATAGCTATGAAGACTATTGAAAGGTGAATGGCAGACTAAATACCAGGTTGAAGTATGAGGGGGTGGATGCTTTATAATATAAGTGCCACTACTATTCTATAGTTAAAACTTCATTTCCAGTCCTGCACTCAAGCTAGCAGTCAATGAGTGGCAAATCCTTTTGATTGAAGTGTAAGCAGCTTTTGATAACTCCTGGCATCTCATAGACCGATATTTTGGTGGCCAACGATAGGAATAGTTTATCAATCCAAATAAAGTTGATTTAATGTTGATCTTATGAATACATCATGCAGTTCAAGATTATCCATTAGGAAACAAGTTACTATGATAAGGAATACTTGGTTAAGTATTGTATTAATCAGTTGTCCTCTTAAAAGGCCCAATCAGGTTGAAATAAGGGGGGTTACTATTAAGTAGTGATGGCGATGTAATGCTATGTTATTATTTATTTTGCAAATTTATATATTGGAGATCTTAGACTATGTATGTCTACATCTAAATTTTGATTTAATTCAATCTCAACATTATTCTATTGTTAGTAATTGTGTTTTTATTTTAAATTACATTTTACTATAAGTTACTTTCACTCGCTCCAAGTGTGGCAAGGGCCCACCTTATATGAAACCAAGCTTGATAGTTAGATTAGATTTAGGAATTATTTACTATGTGATCTTACATAGCATAGTGAGTGACTGTTTAAATTCTGAATTGTTTAACTGATTTTTTCTTAAGCTTTCATTTTGATTCTCTAACTAAGCTTTCTGATCTGTCCATAAACACTGAGTATAATTAAAATCATTGACTATCTCTTTTGAAGAATTTCAATATGCTAATTTGTTGAAAATCGTTTCGATTTGAATTGAATTGTGCGTAAGTGTTATGAAATTGTATACTCTATCACCATTTGAATGCAGCAAGTGTACATGGATGTCTCAACATAGAATAGTCGAATGTAGCATTACCATTGAATGTGATTTGTATCTGTAGCTAATATTCTAAAAGGTAGAACAATTTATGTTAACAATGAGTGTTTTCCATCAAATGCAATTCAAGTTTTGTAGTTAACATTTTAAAAGCTTGAGTGATTTTAGTTGAAGAGGAGTTTTTTTGTTGAATGTAATATGAAGCCAAAGTCATTTTCATTAATGAATATTTTCATGAGTGCAATTCAAATCTTGTAGTTAAAGTATTTCGATTTCGGTTAGAGTAAATGTTTTCGTTAGATACGATTTAAATTTTGTAGTTAAGCATTTCATTAAGTGAATGTTTTCATTAGATGAAATTTTAATCATGTAGTTAAGTGTCTCATAAGAGTGATTTTAATTAGAACAATCAATTGTCTGTGTGTCCTGAATGAATGAGATTTAAATTTTATAGGTAGCATTTCATAAGTTAAAGTGAATTAGCTTTAGTATTTGAATTGATTTATTTAAGTTTTTCACTGTAGAAATAATTCATAGCAAGCGTGTGTTAGTTATAAGTCTCTTGGAGTGCTTGAAATAGATTTAAAACAAGAATAGTTTCTATAGGATTTGATGAGTAAGTGAGAGCATTGAGTCTTCTGAGATAAGTATGATTTCTCTGAGGTTTTGCATGCCTGATTCTTGAAAGAGATAAAAGAGTTTTTACTTTAATTACCTAGAAGGTTTTTGTTTAATTGCTTTGAGTAGATGAAGGAGTTTTGAATGCCTCAAATAGAAAGAGGAGTTTGAGTAAATAGGCTCCTGCACTTAGGAATTGATTGCAAAGGAAATCACATACTCTACAATTAGATCTCGAACCAATACACAGTGTAACTCGTGTTTATGAACCCTAGTTGTCGATTTAATATTAGGAGTTTTAAAATAATGAATTAAAACTCCCAATGCTTTTAGCGCCATTGTCAGGGAGTTGCATTTTGGTTTAGGTAATATTTTTTTTTAGAGTTACAAAGGTATTTGTTGGGCATTCAGAGGGTACGGAGTGTATGGTAAGACATGAGTGAAGATCCATGCATCCACTTTGGTGGGGTTGCTCCAATGTCTTACCATATTTTTGTATCATTTTACTATCATTTCTGTTTCTTTATGCGTAAAAGAAAAAGTAGGTTTAGGGATAACAAAGGTAGGTTTATTTTAGATGCACAATTATTTCAGGACTATTTGGTCCCACAAAAAAACCTCAAACTAATTCGGTTAATCTTTATACAAGTGTCAACAAAGGAGGAGGAAATAACAACAAGGTGGCATTAGCAAAGGAAACACCCCTGAAAAATGGGACTAAACAATCCTAAATTATGCCTCAACAAGAACAAACTATCTTGGGAAGCACAACAGAAACAACATTGGTGCTCATTCATGAAGTGGAATCAGCATCTAGACATCCTCACCGAGATTTAGGGTCTGGAAACATTAAAATCAACCTAGTTGGGTATTCCTCCAGCCATATTGTTATAACAAAACAACATCTTGAATATGAAATAAACATGGCCAATGGAGGAGGAGGAGACAACAAGAACAATGTAGGAAACTAGGGTGAAGGGGAGGGTACATGATAACCTCTATTTGCAGGAAGCAACAATGGACCAAGAGGTGGGACAAAGGAGAAATAGGAGGAGGAAACAACTTTTGGATTCCCTATCTTGGACATAACTAGAGATGTTACCATGAAGAATCCACTGTTGGCATTGCTTCCACCCTTTCGCAGTATTTCATCTGAAGACCTTGAGTATCTCTATTTGTATTTGATATCCTTTCTAGAAGATATAATTATTATATTGATGCACAAAAACTAAAATTATTTCCTTCCACCCTAAAAGACTCAACCTTGAGATGGTTCATGAGCCTAGGAGAACGTACCTTTTATTTCTTGGATGATATGAAATATTTTTTCCTTAAAAAATATCTTGATTACTATTAAAGTAGAGATGTAAATGATGTCTTTAGGATGCAATATATGGAGGATGAAAGCCTATAATAATATTTAGATATATTCCTTTATAACTATCATAAGTCATGGGGGGGAGCCTTAGATGAACAATCCATTAGGATTATCTTCTTGAATGGATGAAGGGAAGAATGTATTGAGACACTGAGTCTCTTAAGTGATGATGATATTTATAAAAGGCATGTTGTTGAAGTAGTTGAATTATGCCGAACCTATTCAAGGATTTAAGCTAAAGTAGGTAAAAGACTCAGGGACAACCCAAGAGACTATGTGCCCAAGAACTCAAAATTTCTAGTTAATGTTGTTACCAGCATTGAGCTGGGAAATATTTTGGCAAATTTTAAAACAAACATTTTAAACACCATTAGTGACTAGCTAGACACCTTGAAAATTAAGCTAAATTAGAAGAGGAGAGAGCTTCCATGGCAATCTTATTTCCTAAATGTAAAGGAAAACATATGGAGAGAGAATTCCCTATCAATATGGTTGAATTATGTGCAATTTGTGCCTTGGAACATTCCATTGAAAAATGTGCAGCCATTCCCGGATTTCAATCCATTTATAAAGGTAGTATGGAGGCTAATGACCCATCTAAAACAAAAAACAAAAAAGCCTTCATGGAAAGGGCCAAATCAAAACAAGTATCAGGACCCTAATCTGCAAAACTTTGTTTAAAACCAACCATGGAACTTTCAGCCATCCAACCCCCCTTGGAGTAATCAACAACACCAAAATTTCCCGTGGAGCCAAGGCTAGAGAGGAAACATTTATGGGAATACATTTCAAACCAAAAATCAGTTGTATCCTCAATACCAAAGCATGCCTAACATGCCCTAGACAAAGAATATCCCGAAATATCAGCAAGCATATAACCCCAATTATTATTAGCAACCCGCCCTACTACAACCTCCTTTGCACCAACTTTTACCCTCAAGTTCTAACTCATCACCTTCAGAGGCACCACAACCATTTAACCCACCTAATCCTACCTTTCTATCTACACAACCCGTAGCTAATCAAAATCATAATAAACATCCTCAGTCTGTCCAAAATGTAGAAGTACATTTGTTTCCCACCTATGTTATTATTGTTGTTCCAATGAGGGAAATTTAATCGAGATCTGGGAAAACAGTCAATAAGGAAAAATCAGCTATCATAATTCAGGAAGAGGACTTTATAGAAAAATATGAAAGTCATCAACGTAAAGAAAATAAAATAAAAAATGAACCAGAAGAACCAAATGAACCTCCTTACCCAGAAAGGTTACTTGTTAAGAAAATTGAGATCCCTATAAAATATGATCTAGAATATGAATTAATGAATGTCCATATGAAAATGCCCTTGTTACAATCCATTAGAAACATTCTTATATGTACTAAAATCATTAAATATCTTTGCATCAAGAAACTGGGTAGAAAAGGACATAAAAATTAGAATGTGAAAATCATGAGTGAAATGACCAGAATGAATTTTGATTTACCATTGAAGTATAACGATCGAGGAAACCCCATAGCTACCATAAAAATCAATGGATCTCTCTTGCCAAACACCCTTGTAGATATAGGTGCAATAATCAACACCATGACATTCGAAGCCTTGACATCCTTACAGCTACAAGGAATCAAACCCACAAGTATAATCTAGGAATTAGCAGACAAATCCATTGTCAAACCCATGGGGATCTTAGAATACATAGTGGCAATGATCGCCTCTTGGAAATATCCCATTGACTTTATTATAATTTCTCAAAAATATTCTAGACCAAGACATCTAGTAGTCCTTGGATGCCCTTGGTTATATATTGTTGACTGTTATGAAACCAGCTCAAGAAAAGATAGAAAAGATAGATCAACGCCTTAAAATTCAGCCTCTTCGAGGGGGCAACCTCCTTTACATTACATAAATGAACAATTCTTGGATGATACAAATGAAAAGACCTCCTTTCTATATATAGGACTCTGAAGGGTCATAACATAATCAGAGCCGACATAACAATAATAATGTAAGGGCACAACAATAACAATAGTGGGCTTCTATGGGGCACAATAGTAACAATATGGGCACTACATGGGTACATCAATATAATAAGTGGGTTGTACTAATAACAATAAGGGGTTACACTAGTAGTATAGGGGCCTAACATGCCCCTCTCCTTCAAAAGCGTTGTCCTCAATGCTTGAGTAGTTCTCGATGCTTCTGTATAAAATTCTTGTCCTCCCATGTGGAATCTTCAGCGGGTAAGTTCTTCCACTTGATGAGATATTTTGAAATTGATCGATTTCATTACTGTCGGGTTCTTGTTTCTGTGACTGCTCCAGGTTCCAATATGATTTTTCCTTCCTCTTCAATTTCTGGCAATATTATTAGAATTGGGATCTTTTGCAACTTTTGAATAAGTGGCCATACTTCTTCGTCCTTCTTCCATTCATCCCTTGCTTCATTTATCCAATCTGGTTGGATAATAGAAATAGCACAAAACAATGCTTCCACATCCTCATTCTTGAAGAGTCTTCCCATTCAATAAGGTCGCCATTTTTTAAGTGCATGTAGTATTGCCAACATTTCCTTCTCATAAATAGCTTGCTTTAGATGTAGCAGTAAAAATACCCAATCACCTACATCAAAACATTTTTCACTACATTGATGATCTAGCTATTGTTTCGTTTGATTTTGTACCAAAGTGGCGTTATCCTTTAAAAGTTGGAGAACTTGTTGTTGATGCTCGATGTGATCTTTCATTGCTTGAACCTTTTTCTTCTTGATATGTCCTTCTATCTCTAGAGTTTGAGGAGTGGTAATTTCTTCCAATCCTTTACAAGATATGGTCAGATTCATTTCTTGATGCTCGATGTGATCTTTCACTTCTTGAACATTTTTCTTCTTGATATGTCCTTCTATCTTGATAGTTTGAGGAGTGGTAATTTCGACCAATGAATTACAAGATATGGTTGGATTCATTTCTTCTTTCTCAATGTGATCTTTCACTTCTTTCACCTTTTTCTTCTTGATATGTCCTTCTATCTTGAGAGTTTGAGGAGTGGTAATTCTTGCCAATGCTTTACAAGATATCATCTGATTCATTTCTTCATTCTCTGGGGTGGGGTCCTGGCATATATCTTATTCTTTTGATGTTTCTTGATCCTTTTCTTCCTCATCTTCATATTCTATGTAAAATAATTTCTTCTCAGCACACTTATGACCTTTAGTGCATTTGCTATCACAATTGTAACAAAGCCCTTTTTCTCTTTTTTCTTCCAATTGTTGTGGTGTAACCCTTGTAGGTTGTGGAAGGCTAGGAGAAACAACACTTCCATCTTTATAGTTGTGAGGGGTATGCTTCCTGGTTTCCATAATTTTGCTTCCCACTATATCACAAAGCCCTTTTACTCTTTCCAATTGTTGTGGTGTTACTCTAAAGAAGGTGTTGTTCTTTGTATCCTCATAATGTGCTATCATTTCCTTCGTGAAAATTGACCACGTAATAATTTGTTTACGAGAACAAAGACCATCATACCATAAAAATTGATCTGATTCTAAATATGAAGATGCAATACATACCTTTTGTAACAGTGTTACACCATGTAGATCAAAATATTGCTCCATCTGAAGTATCCAATTTACTGGATCCTTGCCATCAAACTTCCTCATCTTGCTTTTTCTTGATTTTAGGAGCTCGATATTGAAACTACTATAACTCTGTACTTTCGGATCTTTAAGTTCTAAAATTGCGACCTATAGTAGCCCTCTATGTCCTCTTTCCAATGCCACTAGTGTGATCGAAATTGGATTCTCCAAGAAAGAGTTATGCACAATCTCCCAAGATGACCTGATTATAGACCTTTCCAGAAGAGCGAACTTGTATGAAGTGCCCTATGTCACTATTTCGACCTTTGGCTCTAAAAAATATATACAGGAAACTACAATCTGTCCTCTTTCTGTACCTTATTACAAAATTTCAATCTGATTCTCAGAGAGAAAGTTATGATGATTTTTCCCAGGTCACCTGTTTGGAATGTAATTTAGGAGTCTGCAAAAAGACCAAGTTCCTCAAATCATATCTCCGCAAATATAGCATGAAAATCTCTGAAATTTTGATCAAAGATTCAGCCCGAATACTTCTCAAATGGTTTTTTTTTTAGCTTCTGAAACATCGCAGAAAAAAATTTATAGCAAAAATGCCACGATGACCTGTTTGGAGCAGCGAAACCCTAGAATCCAAAGCTCTGATACGAAATGTTATGAAACCAGTTGAAGAAAAGATAGAAAAGATAGATCAACGCCTTAGAATTTAGCCTCCTCGAGGGGGAAACCTCCTTTACATTACATAAATGAACAATTCTTGGATGATACAAATGAAAAGACCTCCTTTCTATATATAGGAGTCTAGGGGGTCATAACATAATTAGAGCCGATATAACAATAACAATGTAAGGGCACAATAATAACAATAGTGGGCTTCTATGGGGCACAATAGTAACAATATGGGCACTACATGGGTACATCAATATAATAAGTGGGTTGTACTAATAACAATAAGGGGTTACACTAGTAGTAT
Organism: Pinus tabuliformis; assembly: GCA_031772625.1. Taxonomy (NCBI): domain Eukaryota; kingdom Viridiplantae; phylum Streptophyta; class Pinopsida; order Pinales; family Pinaceae; genus Pinus; species Pinus tabuliformis. Next base: position 1,393,876,420 of record CM062820.1, read on the forward strand.
AGGGGCCTAACATTGACACTGTCATAGGGTGCAGAAATGGATAAATGATAATTTCCAATGGATCACATAATCAAACAATGATAATTTTTCGTCCTGCTCAAATAGCTACTGAAGTACTGATCCAAGATATTTTACTTATAGATGCATCGGAATTACATGAAATAAAGCTTATAAATCATGGAACTTAAAAGCACATAAAACAAAAAAATAACACAATAAGTATGAAATTATGACACAAATATTTTATTATGGAGTTCATCCAATTTGGACTATTTCTTCGAGCCCTACTCAATAGTGGGGAGGCCTTCTTTCATTAAGTGGCATAAAAAGAGATAAAAGTACAAGAAACATTCAACTATAATCCTCATACCTCCAATATTGAAGATGGATGAAGAATGGAGAGCCCAACTGCACAAACAGATAGTAACATCGAAATTCTGGCGAAAAATTGTGCAAAAACACCTATCCAAACACCCAATTTGAATAATCGGGATTTCTGCACCTTCCCAGAACCTCCCAGCTACTCAAGGCAAGGTTTTTCCCCTTGCTGTGAGGTTGGGTTAGTGCTATGTAGAATTCTGAATTATCGGTCAATCTCCTCCCCTTTCTTGTGGGGATAGTCCAATATATATATGATGGTGGTTAACTCCTCAGTTTCCAGGTTGGTCCAAACAAGTTACAAGTTTTAGATGGTGGGTTTGTTTCAGGATGAGATTCTCTGACCCTTGAACAGTACGTGGTAACAACCTAGTCAAACATAGAAAAAATGTTGGAAATAATACTGAGAGGGGGGTGAATCAGTATTATTAAATTCTTTTCAACATATCTTCCAGATTTATACTTTAAGTTATTCTTCAGATATTGATCATTAGTTTGTATGTCAGTACCATATAATAATGAGCAAGAACAGGAAAAACAGATAATCACACCAAAGAACACCAGATATAAGGTGGAAACCCAATGTGGGTGAAAACCACCTGCTGCAATATGTCTCTATCTTCTTTCAATTAGAAACTTCTTTTACAATGATTTTGTACTGGTGCAGTCCTTTACCAGTACACAGGCTACAACCTATAGAGAGCTACAACCCTCTCTCATTTTCCAGTCTCTCCTGGAAGGGAGCTACAACCCCCTACTTCTTTTCTTCCAAGGACCACCTTTCATAAATTTTCAAACTGGATCCATGAACATCAAATTATCATCAAGTACATGTGAATCACCCAATCAACATTTTCAATGAATCAACTAATAACTTCTCAGAATGCAGTAACCAGATCAGCAATACCAGTAATCTAAACCCAGAACTCTTCAGCAATAGATAAAATACAGCCAACAAATGTTTCAAGAAAGGTCTGCAACTTCACCAATAGAGACCTGTGAATATCTGCAGCTCTTATGTGTCTAAACTGCACAGATCCGCACCTGGTCCTTCTTCTGCACTGCATACCTCCGCACCTACTCCTTCTGTTGCCTTGCGTACCTCTGCTCAAAACTGCACCTGCACTATCTGCCTGACAGCGTATCTCCGCACTGGTCCTTCTGTTCCCCTGCGTACCTCCACACTGTGCCTTCTTCTGCGCTGCGTACCTCTGCTCAAATCTGCACCTACACTGTCTGCCTGACAGCGTACCTCCACACTGGTCCTTCTGTTCCCCTGCGTACCTCCGCACTGTGCCTTCTTCTGCGCTGCGTACCTCGCACCTGAGCCTTCTGCTACGCTACAGATCCCCACACCTGCGCCTTTTGCTGCGCTGCGGACCCCCGTACCTGGGCTGTGGATCACCTGCAGACCTCTGAATAGAGCCAAATTAATTGTCCTCTAATGTGCCACAGACAGTCAGATCCACAGATCTGATCATGCGCCTAAGAGATCACGACCTATCAATAGATTCGCCTTAAAATTCACCTTGATTTAGATCTACCTTTTTAAAAACCGATCACCCAAAATTTCAGATCTTAAGATATTCAATTTTCACAAGTATCTAGCCAAGTGATCTCGTTTCCTTTTTATAGGCAAGCCCTTATTCACACCATGGGACAAAACCATCAAAAACCAATACAAGGGATCCAAACCGTGGTTCAATACTTTAGATCCTATACGACGGACCAAAACCATAGGATCATGATCGACGGGCTAAATACCAATGGCCAAACATAAGAAACCCCATGTGTGCGTGCTTCTCTGCATTGGAGTGAGTGAACTAGGGTCCGCACCTTTTGAACGGAGCACCTGCGGGTATGTTCGCACTTCTTGGTCGGCGTACCTGTGGGTCCACAGCTTCTCTTAGGATCACCTGTGGGTATCTCATTTTCTATGATTTTGAGAGCCTGAACAGATATCTGTCATGTGAGTCAGTTGCCATCAAGTACAACACCTGAGCCATAGCGCCAAACCTGAATCATAATGCCAACAATCTTCCCCTTTGGACTTGATGGCAATCCCAAGATCCTCAAAGTCATTCTCCCCCTTTGACATCAAGGGCAAAGGGCAGACCAAGATATTCTCTTCCTTTCCTGTCCATACTCCCCTGAGTGCCTACTGAAATTTCTAAATGAGCTCCCCCTGACTATAGACCAGATCTGCAAAAGAAAAATTCTTCAAGAAGAACCATAATCCACCATACACCATAAATGACCTTGACAAAAGAGATAGAGACATATTAGCAGCAATATTCAGATCAGCATCCATGTTCTCCTTCTGTACTTTCTCCTCCAAGATCTTCTACCATAATGCCAACAATGCATTATTAGAAGAATATATGCTCCCCCTGAATCTATGCCATTCGATCTTCGACCAATCCATAAACCAGCAAATGTACGCGTATACCCCATATGAAACTCGCGTACAACCAACAATCTCTGAAACAGATGAGATTCAACAACAAGATGATGCATCAACTACCCCCAACTTTTGCCTGAGGTATTCAAAAGTCTCCCTGGGCAATGGTTTGGTGAGTATATCAGCAACTTGTTCCTTAGAAGGAACATACTCCAACTTGACCTTTTGTTCAAGCACTTGTTCCCGAAGAAAATGATATTTGATAGGTATATTCTTGGTCTTTGAATGCATGAATGGGTTCTTTGAAATGTTGATAGCACTTGTATTATCACATAGGATGGAGATAGGTGGTGTACAAGTGATTTGAAAATCCTGCAAGGTCTACATCATCCAAAGGAGTTGAGTGCAGCAAGATGCAGCAACCACATATTCCGCTTCAACTATAGATAAAGCAATCGAACTCTATTTCTTGCTGAACCAAGAAACTAATCTGGAACCCATAAAGAATGCACCACCACTTGTGCTCTTTCTGTCATCCATGCTTCCAGCCCAATCTGCATCTGTATAAGCATGAAGAGTGAGATCTGTATTTCTAGGATACCATAAGCCATAGTTTTGAGTTCCTTGAAGGTACTTGAAAATTCTCTTCACTGCCTGAAGATGAGTTTCCTTTGGGTTTGCCTAAAATCTTCCAACTATTCCCACTGCATGCATAATGTCTGGTCGGGTACCTGTCAAATAAAGTAGACTTCCAATCATAGATCTATAGGTTGGCTGATGCAGTACTGCTGATTCATCATTTGCACTGAGGCTGCATCCTGTAACCATGGGGGTACATACTGGTTTTGCATCTTCCATGCCATATTTCTTCAAGATCTGCTTGAGATACTTGGTTTCAGACAAAAAGATACCGTCTTCATTTTGTTGGATTTGTAAACCAAGAAAGTATGTCAGTTCTCCAAGCAAGGACATTTCGAATTCTTTCTGCATCACCAAGGTAAAGCTTTGACTCATAGCTTCTTCATTGCTGCCAAAGATAATATCATCTACATACACAACAAGTATTAGCAATTTGTCATTTTCAATTTTTATATAAAGATTGCTATCTGCTGATCCTTTTGAAAAACCTTGTTGATGAAGATATTTGTCCAAACGGTAGTACCAAGCCCTTAGAGCCTGTTTAAGACCATAGAGAGCCTTTTTCAGTCTACATACAAGATTTGGATCATTTCCAAGAATGAAACCATCTGGCTGCTCAATGTATACTTCTTCTTCTAAGTCTCCATTCAGAAAGGCTGATTTCACGTCCATTTGAAAGAATTTGAACTTCTGAAAGCTTGAGAGAGCAAGGAACATTCGGATGGCCTCAAGTCTTGCAACAGGAGCAAAAGTTTCTTCAAATTCTATACCTTCTTGTTGAGCATACCCTTTACAAACAAGTTTGGCCTTGTTTCTAATTACTTCCCCATTTTCATTCAATTTATTTTTGAAGACCCATTTTGTCCCTATGACATTCTTATCTTTTGGTCTAGGAACCAACTCCCAAGTGTTATTCTTTTTGATCTGCTCAAGTTCTTCATCCATTGCCTTGACCCAGCATTCATCTTTGCATGCCTCTTTTACATTTTGAGGTTCAGTGGAGGAGATCAATGCAAAATAGCTTGAGGCTTCTGCAATTGTTCTTCTTGTTTATACACCTACCTCTTTCTGCCCTAAAATCTAAGATTCTGGATGATTCTTCTGAACGTACCTGGATGGAGTCTTCTCTTCTATCCTTATCTATTCCTCTGGTGCCTCTTGAGGTTCTTCTTCATCATCAGTCTGATTTGGAGAGTAGTCTTCATCCTCTTCGATATTTTCATAATTTACTTGCCTAGGAATGTATCCTTTTTCATCAACCACTACATCAATGTTGTCAACAATTCTTCCAAGTCTTTTATTGTAACACTTATATGCTTTGCTGTGGGGAGAATAACCAAGGATAATGCCTTCATCTGCTCTAGGTTCAAGTTTGCCAAGCTGTTCATCATTATTCTTAATATAGCATTTGCTTCCAAAAATTTTGAAATGCTTTACCGAAGGAGTCTCACCATACCAGAGCTCATGAGGAGTTTGAGTGTTGTTCACTCGGACATTTGTTTTGTTGAGAATAACAACCGCATCAAATGCAGCTTCACCCCAAAAGGTTGCGGGAGTTCCAGACTCATCAAGCATAGCACGAGCCATTTGTTGGACCGTTCTGTTCATCCTTTCCACCACTCCATTTTGCTGAGGAGTCCTAGCTATAGATGATTCCCTTCTTATTCCATCTTCTTCACAGAAATCGAAAAATTCATTTGAGGTAAACTCCCCACCTCTGTCGGACCTGAGGCACTTAATTTTGTGATCTAATTCATTTTCAGCCAAGGCTTTGAAGGATTTGAATTTTTTGAATGCTTCGTCTTTGTGCTTCATAAGTCCTAACCAAACCATCCTGGAGAAGTCGTCAATGAATAATATAAAGTATTCTTCTCCTTGAGGTGACCTTGTCCTAAATGGACCACATACATCTGTATGGACTAGCTCAAGAGGCCTGCTAGCTGATCCTTCCTTCTCAGGGAAGTTAGTTCTAGTTTGCTTACCAAACTGACATGATTTGCATATTGTGTTGTCTGGAATTTTGATATCTGGAAGACCATGAACTTCCTGGTATTTGCATGCTTTCCTTATTTGTGAAAAGCTTAGATGCCCCAACCTCTGGTGCCATAACCAGTGTTCATCATCCTTGCTCAAATAGCATTGTTGTTGTCCTTCTTCAAATATGTATAAATTATTTGGAGTTCTTCTACCTTTGATCACAGTTTTTCCTATATCAAGATCATGAACACTACATCCATTTGATTGAAATATTACCTTGGTTCCTTGATCGCACATCTGACTAACACTCAGTAGATTATGCTTCAAGCCATCAACATACAAAACATTTCCAGCTTTGACCTTTTCTTTCAACTGAGCAGTGCCTCTTCCTTTTATGACTACAGGGGTATCATTTCCAAAAGAAACTTTCTTTCCCTTTTCTAAAACACTATATGATTCAAGTTTTTCTTTATCACCTATCATATGCTTCGAACATCCACTGTCGATGTACCATAGATTTTCCTGTCCTTCTGCATAAAAATCTATCCCACATCTTTCTGGTTGTGGTTCCTTTATTCTCCATGTTCTGGTGCTTGAGGCTTGTTCCTTTGTCTGTCGAAACCTGCTCCTGCATTCAAAATCTTCATGACTGAAGTTATTACAAATAGAACATTCAATTTCATTTTCAAGGGCCGAAAAGTTGTTATAGGTCCTTTTCGTAATCCCAGTCATACTTCTTTGTTTTTGAGCTTCTCTAGTCATGATTGTCTTATAGGAAACACATTGAGCTGCTTTGTGACCAAATTTATGGCAAGAGAAACATTGGCCATTGAAGAAACTTCTGCGATTATCAAATCTACCAGCCAAATGATTGTAGTTTCTATTGTCATCCATTCTTGAAGCAAATTGAGAAGTTTTTACCTGTGGCTGGTTGTAGCTTTTGTTCACCCTTAAGATGGATTGCCCCTGGTTTACCTGGTAGTCTTTGTTTATTCTTGATGTAATTCGTCCCTGTTTTACCTGGTGATCTCCATTGGGCTTTTGCTCATTCCTCCTTGCTGCATCAAGATAACTCTTTGAGGTGGATGCTTGAGATGTTTCTCCATTATACCCCAGACCTGTCTTGATTAGTGGAGAATGTTGTACATTGATAATCTCATCCAGAGTTTCAGATCCTTTAACAAATTTAAGATTAAGAGCCTTTGTTTTCTCAATTTCTTTTCTAAGGCCAACAATTTCACATTCTAACTTCTCAAGAAATTTTTCTTTTTCATCAAGTTGGAATTGCAGAGTATCAATGATCATATCTTTTTCTTCTAAACATGTTTTGAGTCGAGAAATCTCTTCATAAAAACCATCTACATCTATAGCATCCACGTAGTCATCATCTTCAAAAGCCATTAAAAGTTTATAATCATTACCTCGTTCATCTTCATCACTATTTGATAGGCCATCACCATCTTCATGAGTGTAGTAACTTTTCTTAGTTGCATTCTATTTCTTGTTCCATCTAAGAGGTTCCTTCCCTTTGTCAAGCTTATCCTTATGAGGACACTTGGCAGCATAATGACCGACTCTTCCACAAGCAAAGCATTTTAAAGGTAACTTACCTCGGAATGTTCCAATAACTCGTTGAAGATTCTTGACAAAATTTGATTCTTCTTCTTCTTCTGACACGTGTCCTGATTCATAGTAGTCTCCTTTGCCTGAAGCCTTGAAAGCTGCTTCTCTCCTGTCTGATGGTCCTCCCTTCCTCGTTTCATAAGCAGTTAGAATCCCGTGTAGTTGTGACATGGTAAGGTTTCGTAGATTCTCCTTTTCTTCTATTGCAGAAACTTTAGATTCAAACCTAGGGGACAAAGATCTTAGAACCTTTTCAACCACAACAGCCTCTTTTATTTCTTCACCCAAATTTTTCATACAATTAAAAATCTCATCTACATGAAGGAAATAGTTAGCCACACTTTCATCATTGTGCATTCTGAGATTTTCATACTGAATCCTGAGGGTTTGGAGTTTTGCTCGTTTTACCTGTTCATCTCCTTCATAGCTCAGAACAATCTTGTCCCATATTTCTTTTGCGGATTTGTACTGCATTACCTTGAAAAATTCTAATTGAGATAGGCATCCTAATAGAGTATTGACTGCTTTTGCATTTGTTTCATATTTCTTCTTCTCAGCTGTATCTGTAGGAGTTGCTGAAGGAAAAGTGTACCCTGTATCTATGATATCCCAGACTTCTGTACCAAGTGATTGAAGATAGGCAGTAACTCTTACCTTCCAATATACAAAGTTTGTCCCATCAAAAATCGGTGACCTGATAGATTCTTCTCCCTCATAGTTTCCCATGATGATGGATCTTCCTCCAAGCGATCAAGCTTCTTCAGAAGGACCTGCTCCGATACCAATTGTTGGAAATAATACTGAGAGGGGGGGTGAATCAGTATTATTAAATTCTTTTCAATATATCTTCCAGATTTATACTTTAAGTTATTCTTCAAATATTGATCATTAGTTTGTATGTCAATACCATATAATAATTAGCAAGAACAAGAAAAACAGATAATCACACCAAATAACACCAGATATAAGGTGGAAACCCAATGTGGGTGAAAACCACCTGCTGCAATATGTCTCTATCTTCTTTCAATTAGAAACTTCTTTTACAATGATTTTGTACTGGTCTAGTCCTTTACTAGTACGTAGGCTCCAACCTGCAGAGAGCTACAACCCTCTCTCGTTTTCCAGTCTCTCCTGGAAGGGAGCTACAACCCCCTACTTCTTTTCTTCCAAGGACCACTTTTCATAAATTTTCAAACTCGATCCATGAACATCAAATTATCATCAAGTACATGTGAATCACCCAATCAACTTTTTCAATGAATCAACCAATAACTTCTCAGAATGCAGTAACCAGATCATCAATACCAGTAATCTAAACCCAGAACTCTTCAGCAATAGATAAAAGACAGCCAACAAATGTTTCAAGAAAGGTCTGCAACTTCACCAATAGAGGCCTGCGAATATCTGCAGCTCTTCTATGTCTAAACTGCACAGATCTGCACCTGGTCCTTCTTCTGCACTGCGTACCTCCACACCTACTCCTTTTCTTGCCTTGCATACCTCTGCTCAGATCCGCACCTGCACTGTCTGCCTGACAGCGTACCTCCGCACTGGTCCTTCTGTTCCCTTGCGTACCTCCGCACTGTGCCTTCTTCTGCACTGCGTACCTCTGCTCAGATCCGCACCTGCACTGTCTGCCTGACAGCGTACCTCCACACTGGTCCTTCTGTTCCCCTGCGTACCTCCGCACTGTGCCTTCTTCTGCGCTGCGTACCTCGCACTTGAGCCTTCTGCTGCGTTGCGGATCCTCGCACCTGTGCCTTCTGCTGCACTGCGGACCCCCGCACCTGGGCTGTGGATCGCCTGCAGACCTCTGAATAGAGCCAAATTAACAGTCCTCCAATGTGCCACAGACAGTCAGATCCATAGATTTGATCATGCACCCGAGAGATCACGACCTATCAATAGATTCGCCTTAGAATTCACCTTGATTTAGATCTAGCTCTTTAAAAATCGATCACCCAAAATTTCAGGTCTTTAGATATTCAATTTTCACAGGTATCTAGCCAAGTGATCTCCTTTCCTTTTTATAGGCAAGCCCTTATTCACACCATGGGACAAAACCATCGAAAACCAATACAAGGGATCCAAATCGTGGTTCAATAGTTTAGATCCTATACCAAGGACCAAAACCATAGGATCATGATTGACGGGCTAAATACCAAGGGCCAAACATAAGAAACCCCACGTGTGCGCGCTTCTCTGCATTGGAGTGAGTGAACTGGGGTCCGCACCTTCTTAACGGAGCACCTGCGGGTATGTCCGCACTTCTTGGTCGGCGTACCTGCGGGTCCGCAGCTTCTCTTAGGATCACGTGTGGGTATCTCATTTTCTATGATTTTGAGATCGTGAACAGATATCTGCGATGTGAGTGAGTTGCCATGAAGTACAACACCTGAGCCATAGCGCCAAACCTGAATCATAATTCCAACAAAAAACAATCCACAGACTATTTTCACATTAACCCTCAAACAATGAAATAATCCATTGGTGCAATTTTATTCATCGCAAATCCTAGTCGGTGTTTTCTACCAATGTACAAATCCCATCGTTTCCAAGAGGTACCCTACAATAACAACAGACCTGATGGATTATTAAACATAGTTCGTGACATATCGGGCCTCATCGCAAATCACAATCGTTGTAGAACTGGGGTTGGCACTCCATAATACTGGCCCCCTTTTGCGAACTACAATTGTGATGTATTACATTGCAACTGGAATTTGTTGTGGGCTTATTATTAGACACATGATCCCCTCCAATACGTGATATGCGATATTGCAATTGCAACCAAGATCCTGTCAGGGCTGTTTAGAAACACTTTTCCTTTTGCGATTGCGATATGCGATTATCACATCGCAACATCTCTTGCCTAGGCCCAATTTAAAACCACTGACCTCTGCCTTCGGCAATAAGAGAAATGCGGTACGAATAGCGGCCTGTCACTTGGCACTTCCCCATTCACTGAATTTTTTCCACGTCATCTCCTCCTGCCACTTGTCCAAGTCAAACATAAACTTTGACTTGATCTAACTTCTTCATACAAGATTAGATTTGAGTGTTGTTCACACCATTGGAATCAGGATGACAAGCACTTCAATCTGATGCTATGTTTATAGAGTTTATGTCACTTTGAGTTTTAAGCCTTCTTACCATGTCTCTAGTACTTTTTTTAGAGATCCACCTGGATCAATCCACCCCACTAAGAGATTTTCGACTGTCAAAAGCCCTTTCAGTCGATTGGCAAGTAAGTAATTTTATCTTCACCTTTTCTTTCTCCATCCACCGAGCTTTACTCGGATTCATTCTTTTGAAGCCCACACGAATGTACTCCACTAAAGGCATTAACACATCCAGCACACTACTCGTGTCATTACCAAACCACACTTTCAACCACCTCATGCAAATATGGTATATCATTTGCAATCATATACAAACCATACATGACAAATAACCCCACAGTTGCCAAGATTTTATAACACACACTCTTTGATCAAGTTTTACATGATAGAAACCAGTACCCAAACTACTTAAAATAAGAGGCCATAATCATCAGAGTTGTGTTTTGAAGCGTTTTGTGTTTTGCATTTTTGGAGGGATCTCTTCCTGAAATGGAAGAACCAACTTCCAAGGCCCCTGAACAATAGGCACAGGTAGAGGAAACTGACAAATGGAAATGAAAATTCTCTCTCTCACCAACTTGAAGTCATATCCTACTTCATAAATATCAACCCAAGGTTGATGATGAACCACAAGTATTATTAGGGTCAAACACCCTGTAACTGAGACCCTAAATTCAGAGCCCATTGATGTCCTCTCCTCCCCTGACTCAGATACTAGAAGGCCGAATCTAAGAAGTGAAGAGATGAACACTCCAGTGTTTGAAGAAAATGTTCCCCTGGACATTGCTGAGGATCTAGAAGATGTGTCTCCACCCCAGCTAGTGATTAGTAAAAGCACTAGTAAGAGGAGACAAAATACTAACTTAAACTAAAAGGTCATTAGTCGAGATCAAAGGGGGAGTGTTTCTCAATAGTGTGCAACACTAATCAACACCCCTCTTCTACTGGTGAAGAAAACTTAAAGATTCATTTGGTTTAGTTGCAAAAGAATATTGTAAAGATATGGGAGCAAGCACATAAGTACAAATTTTTGTTTTATTATATGTGCGAAGTTAACAATCAGTTTAGAGATACTACTCCTAGACTATTATCTCAAAATGATGTGTTAAAGCGGAAGAATAAGAAGCTTCTTTGATGGAAAACATCCCGGCTTAAGACGACAATGAAACTTAGTGCTCAAGAATTAACTCTCCAGTTTAAGAAATGCTACATCCTCTTTAATCGTGGTTTAGAGGTTCTGGTTAAGAGAACATGACTTGAGCTAGAGGTCTCTCTTACACTACCATTTTGGTGGATTATAGCTGATGCATGAGGGCATGCATTCATACGGGCGTGGGGGGATGATGTTACCCATTTTTGTCACCACTTCTTTACTCTGTTCACTCACATTTTTACCCTTTTTACCTATATCGTAACTCTTTTCACCTACTATAACATATCATTTACTGCCAAAACCCTGCCAGCACATAACTAGAGGTAAAAGAATTTTACTTAACATTATTTTGGTGTTTTTGGTTAAACTTAGATATATTATGTTAGCCTCTTATTGCTATAGGGTTTCATATTTCATGATTGACAGTGGAAGGGCCAAATATGTTCATCTTTTCCATGCTGCAAAAGTTCCATATTTGAAGAAATTTCAAAATCTTGCAATCAATAATTTTGTCACAGTTAAGGGAGGGCCAAACAGCTTAATCTTGGCCTCCCTAGGTTTCAATTTCTTGTTTTAGAATATAGAGAATAAACATCTATCCAAACTGTTTAATCTTGGCAGATTCGTAGATAGGTAGAGAAGCAAGGGCGCTCATCAGCTTAATCTGAGCCCCGGAAGGCATAAGGATCGATTTAGATAGGAGGATAGCTGAAAGAAAAGTTGAAAAAGCTAGGTTTGCTAGTCCAAGTGCACCCAAACCAAAAGGAAGACAAAATGCTAGGTAAGTAGGCCGGGTAGGTAGTTTTGTGGCGGCAGAATGAAGCTTTGTGATCCATTTCATGTTTTCAAGTGTTATATCTATTCAGATCACAAGTATAAGGCAAAAATCCATTTGGAGGAGCTCAAGCGAGGCATGTCTAACTCCCCCTTCTTCCTATTCCCCAAATCATTCACTAACTTCCCCAAAGAGGTCAAGATCTACTTGATATCTCTTAAATTCATCATTTTCCCATTTCACTTGCCCAAGTAAAGATCTACTTTACCTAGGAGTACTCTTGTTCACTCTTTGACTCATTTTCCCCTTTAAATAGCCTAAGATTTCTATCCTTAGCACTTTTCTATTCACAATTCATATTAACCTCTAACTCTACTATGTAAATCCCTATCTATTTCCCCTCCCCCTACTAAAAATGCACAAAATAGCTCCCCTATGTACATATCCCCTCCCTCTGGTTGAAAAATAACCATAAGTATGCTTGGGAATCACTGAGTTTGCCTGAAACTTGGTAAGAACCCTCATTTTGTGCATAAGTCCCCTTGCAAAGGCATTAGGACTCCTTCCTATGCATAAAATCCCTCCTTGGATCTATAAAAGCCCTCCATTAGCCATGTTTCAACCTTTTTCAAGGCTTGAAACCCTCATTCATACTTTCGGACCCTTTCCGAAGTATTAAAAATCCCTCAAAAGCATCAAAAATCACTTTCCGAGCATCAAATGCCCCTTCTGATGTACAAAACCACACTTTAAAACCCTTCCGGTCTCATGAAAAAACCCTTTTTATTTATAAATCATGCCTCCGATGCATATATGTCCACAATCCTTCAGCTTTAAGCGTTAATCGAGGTTTAATGCGAAACCTTGGTTTAGCGCAAAACCCGCATTTACCGAAATATTTGTGTTTATTGAAAATGTCGTTGCATATATCGCATCGCAAATATTTCAAAGGGCCACACCCCCAGCCCCCCCGATCGCCGATGCGCCGAGTTAATCGTGGCCGTCCGATCACACAACCTCATCGACGGTCCACAATCCATCGCTCCTATTCAAATATCACCCGTCGCATATGTTGAAAGCCATTGCTCCTCCCGATGGCCGATCGCCGATGCGATATCGGTAATCGGCCCATCACAATCTCATATGTATGTGGTGCTCCGTCCCGCCGATGAGCGACATGCCAACTAGATCTGAGCCGTCGGATCGGACCCTCAGATCGACGTCCCTGATCATGTCACATTATATCATTTCGCTCTGCCCATATATGCTATCGCTCTACCTTGTGCCCCCGCCGATATGCGATATGCCGATTTAATATTGGCCGTTGGATCGGCCCGCGCCGGATCCAACGGCCCAGATCTTCTCATCGTTGTAGTTCATCACTCCCGCTCTATTTTGATGGGCTTTCACGTTTAAAGGCATTCTTTGCCTTATAAGGCAGAAAGGGCCTTTTCTTGAGTATTATTACATCGCTCCTATGCGCTCATTCTCCAAAGGTGGCCCAAGTCGTTTCTTCACCAATTTTCAGTCGCTCCACCACAGATCGGCTCCAAATGCATGTTTTTGGCCTTGGCATGCCTCCAGCGTCCGTTCCTCCTCCTTTTGGCAGTATTTCATCACTTTTTTGCACAATGTTTGATCGGCCAGGTGCCGAGACTCCTCCAAAACCTCCAAAAAAGCCCGCGGAAAGCCAAATCAGTGTTTCTTTGTGCCAAATATGGCAGGCAAGGGCAATTTTGTTGCGGAAAAGTGTATCATCAGAAGGAAAAGGCCCAGATTCATGTCAAAGAATATCGGTGTTGCGGCAAAGAGTATCAGTGAAGGTTTTTTTCATTGGATATCTTTATTTCCAAAGCAGATGGGCAATAAAGGCCTCCAACAAAGTCAAGAAAGCAGTTAAGGAGCCATTTAGGGCTCACCAAGGCATATTTACATGCATTTAAGCCTTATGAGAGCGGCACTTCAGGCCCAAGGCATAGTTATTGCAGAAATGGCCAGCACATGGCTCAAAGGACCCATATTAACTCAGTTTTTGTGCTGCTTCCTCCAGCGCAGCTCATATAGATATTTTTAGCATTTATTTCAGCAGATGGTTAGGTTAAGGCACTTACTTCATGAGATCTGTCTCAGATCTGTTGTTTGTAGATATTTTCTCTATATATACCACCCTCAGTGATGTAGAAAGGGTTGGTTGGTTGATTTCCTCTTTCGAGACTTGCACTGTATATGTTGAGAGCTTTTGTAATCAAAGAATGTTGGAATGCTTGTTTCTGAACTGCTGGTTGTGGATTTGATGGCTTAAATAGTATGCTACAGAATTCTGGTGTTTCTAAATGACTCAATAAGTCCTTCTTGTCTATGTTTTCAGTTTATATGTGTTTATGCCACCCTTGTTTCACCATCTAAAGAGCAGGAAGGAAGAATAGCTTAGAATTTGCTTAGCAGCACTCTATGATCAATTCCTATCATTTCTTTATGTTTTCCTCTGAATTAGTGATGAATATGCATACTTAATTGATCATGTTTAAGCTATTTCTCTCATTTCTGAATGTTGTCTAGGAATTCTTCATTGCTCCTATTTAGCCTTCACCCACTTTCCCTCTTTGGCTGGATGAGAGATCCTTAATTGCCTCTCATCCCCTATCCTCCATTTCATCCTTGTTCCAGCATTTAGCATTGTGCCATGTGTAGCTATCCTACTCTGTATTCCCCTCTTCTGCCAAAGAAAACACACCTTTCAGTTCACATTCATTGACTCCATGCCCAATGGTCTGAACTTCTCATCCTTTGCATGCCAACTCTGTCCGAAGCATCAACCTTCCCACCAAAACTTAAATCAAACTCATGCCCTCATATCTAGCCTAAAATCACCCCTAAGCAAAGCTAAATCATAAAGAGAGAACCCTCTCTGACTGCAGGTAGGCTAGGACTTGCAGTCCAAAGATTGGTTTGTGATTACCTCGGCCGTATCCCTTAAGGAGTCAAAGGGAACAACCTGATTGATAACATATTGGCGACTCCACTGGGAACGAATCATTTGTTTATTACTGTAAATATGAATGCTTGATCAGTTCCTTGCTTCGAATAAGTCTCAAAGTTGTTTTGAAAAATCCCAAAAAAACAAATAATCAGAAAAATCTCAAAAAATCTTGTTTTCTGGGGAAAGTGCTCCTTTTCTTCAGAACTATTTCCACGTTTAGATCTAATCTATGACAGTGGACAGAGATCAGACACACCAACATTAAAATATCCACCTGGGGACTCCACTTCATTTTTGCAATCAAGACTCCACTGGAGGAGTGAACCTGAAAGAGAAAGTCTTTAAATTTCACATCAATTCTACAATCAAATAATCCATATTCCAAAGTGTTAACAGTCAAACAGGATGACCGGGTGTGTGGAAGATCTTTCATTAGAGGAAGCTTTAGATGAAGTTGATGAAGCTTTAGATCAATTCAGGCAAATGTTATCGACTTTTCAGCTTGATGAAGAATTTTTTAAAGTGGTGTTTTTAGCGGTCAAAGCAACAGAACAGCCTCCTAAAATCAAAATGTATTTTCTTGACTTAGTTGTGGAAAAATATGAAAATGAAATTGAACTCTTGCATTCTCAGATTCAGTCATATTATTTTCGCGATCCTATGGAATTCTTACATGATATTCCTTCTCCAAGACATGAGGAATTTGTACTACCTTCTGATTTACAGATTGAGGATAATCTTACTTTCAAGGGAAAGACTGGAAAATCAGTTGCAGGGTTTATTACTGAGGATACAGCCATTCGATTAGACCAAGAAGATCCAAAAGAAATTATCCCCCTTTATGCTTTTGTTGATCCTATAGTAGATTACATGGAACTTCTTCTCAACTCAAAATCTTTAGCAAGTTGTCTCTATGAGGACCAAATACATCAGCAGTGGCCTTGCTTTGTTATAATTTTGTTTATGAGGGCACATGACCGAAATATGCTTCTGATTTCACTAACTGTCAGTCAAGCAGTTCATTTGTTTCTGCAATTACTTGATTGGCTTTATTAGCACTTTTGTGTTATTTAACTTAGCCTGCTTCTCAATAAAATAGAGTAGGTAGGTAGGATTTTAGTTTAAAATAGTTCAGTTTTCAATAGATTACAAAATAAATCCTTAAATGTTTGAATCCAAGATTTTGATGATTTACTAATCTGCTTTAAAGAGTGCAGCACCTTTTGTCAGGCCAGATCTCATTATTGTGCAGGAAAACATGAAGGAGATTGTGATAAAAGATCCAAGGCTCAAGGCCCCTGCCCAAGAGACAGAATTCTCAAGAAGGATTCAAGAATGAAGAAAAAATGAAAAAATGCAGTTTAGTATGGCATGGATAGTAACTTGTTGCAGTTGAAGCCCAAAGAGAAGGCCCTAAGCTCCACAAGTGTGCTATGATACATACAATAAAGCAGCCAGCAGAGAAATTTCAGTCTACAGCAACCATTGAAGATCAAGGCAATCTGACCTGTTGTTCTTGACTTTTCACAAGGAAAAGCCATCCCCAAGTGGAGCCACTGTTAGCCTCCTATTGCTATAGGGTTTCATATTTCATGATTGACAGTGGAAGGGCCAAATATGTTCATCTTTTCCATGCTGCAAAAGTTCCATATTTGAAGAAATTTCAAAATCTTGCAATCAGTAATTTTGTCATAGTTAAGGGAGGGCCAAACAGCTTAATCTTGGCCTCCCTAGGTTTCAATTTCTTGTTTTAGAATATAGAGAATAAACATATGTCCAAACTGTTTAATCTTGGCAGATTCGTAGATAGGTAGAGAACCAAGGGGGCTCATCAGCTTAATCTGAGCCCCGAAAGGCATAAGGATCGATTTAGATAGGAGGATAGCTGAAAGAAAAGTTGAAAAAGCTAGGTTTGCTAGTCCAAGTGCACCCAAACCAAAAGGAAGACAAAATGCTAGGTAAGTAGGCCGGGTAGGTAGTTTTGTGGTGGCAGAATGAAGCTTTGTGATCCATTTCATGTTTTCAAGTGTTATATCTATTCAGATCACAAGTATAAGGCAAAAATCCATTTGGAGGAGCTCAAGCAAGGCATGTCTAACTCCCCCTTCTTCCTATTCCCCAAATCATTCACTAACTTCCCCAAAGAGGTCAATATCTACTTGATATCTCTTAAATTGATCATTTTTCCATTTCACTTGCCCAAGTAAAGATCTACTTTACTTAGGAGTACTCTTGTTCACTCTTTGAGTCATTTTCCCCTTTAAATAGCCTAAGATTTCTATCCTTAGTGCTTTTCTATTCACAATTCATATTAACCTCTAACTCTACTATGTAAATCCCTATCTATTTCCCCTCCCCCTACTAAAAAAGCACTAAATAGCTCCCCTATGTACATATCCCCTCCCTCTGGTTGAAAAATAACCATAAGTATGCTTAGGAATCACTGAGTTTTCCTGAAACTTAGAAAGAACTCTCATTTTGTGCATAAGGCCCCTTCCAAAGGCATTAGGACTCCTTCCTATGCATAAAATCCCTCCTTTGATCTATAAAATCCCTCCATTAGCCATGTTTCAACCTTTTTCAAGGCTCGAAACCCTCATTCATACTTTCGGACCCCTTCCGAAGTATTAAAAATCCCTCAAAAGCATCAAAAATCACTTTCCGAGAATCAAATGCCCCTTCCAATGTACAAAACCACCCTTTAAAACCCTTCCTATCTCATGAAAAACCCTTTTTCTTTATAAGTCATGCCTTCGATGCATATATGCCCGCAATCCTTCAGGTTTAAGCGTTAATCGAGGTTTAATGCAAAACCTTGGTTTAGCGCAAAACCTGCATTTACCGCAATATTTGTGTTTATTGCAAATGTCGTTGCATATATCGCATTGCAAATATTTCAAACGGCCACACCCCCAGTCCCCCCGATCGCCGATGCGCCGAGTTAATCATGGCCGTCCGATCGCACAACCGCATCGATGGTCCACAATCCATCGCTCCCATTCAAATATCACCCGTCGCATATGTTGAAAGCCACTGCTCCTCCCGATGGTCGATCGCCGATGCGATATCGGCAATCGGCCCATCGCAATCTCATATGTATGTGGTGCTCTGTCCCACCGATGAGCGACATGCCGACTAGATCTGAGCCGTCGGATCGGACCCTCAGATCCACGGCCCTGATCATGTCACGTTATATCATTTCGCTCCACCCATATATGCTATTGCTCTACCCTGTGCCCCCGCCGATATGCGATATGCCAATTTAATATTGGCCATTGGATCGGCCCGCGCCGGATCCAATGGCCCAGATCTTATCATCGCTGCAGTTCATCGCTCCCGCTGTATTTTGATGGGTTTTCACGTTTAAAGGCATTCTTTGCCTTATAAGGCAGAAAGGGCCTTTTCTTGAGTATTATTACATCGCTCCTATGCGCTCATTCTCCAAAGGTGGCCCAGGTCGTTTCTTCACCAATTTTCAGCCGCTCCACCACAGATCGGCTCCAAATGCAGGTTTTTGGCCTCGGCATGCCTCCAGCGTCCGTTCCTCCTCCTTTTGGCAGTATTTCATCACTTTTTTGCACAATGTTTGATCGGCCAGGTGCCGAGACTCCTACAAAACCTCCAAAAAAGCCCGCGGAAAGCCAAATCAGTGTTTCTTTGTGCCAAATATGGCAGGCAAGGGTGATTTTGTTGTGGAAAAGTGTATCAGTAGAAGGAAAAGGCCCAGATTCATGTCAAAGAATATCAGTGTTGCGGCAAAGAGTATCAGTGAAGGTTTTTTTCATTGGAAATCTTTATTTCCAAAGCAGATGGGCAATAAAGGCCTCCAACAAAGTCAAGAAAGTAGTTAAGGAGCCATTTAAGGCTCACCAAGGCAAATTTACATGCATTTAAGCCTTATGAGAGCAGCACTTCAGGCCCAAGGCACAGTTATTGCAGAAATGGCCAGTGCATGGCTCAAAGGACCCATATTAACTCAGTTTTTGTGCTGCTGCCTCCAGCGCAGCTCATATAGATATTTTTAGCATTTATTTCAGCAGATGGTTAGGTTAAGACACTTATTTCATGAGATTTGTCTCAGATCTGTTGTTTGTAGGTATTTTCTCTATATATACCGCCCTCAGTGATGTAGAAAGGGTTGGTTGGTTGATTTCCTCTTTCGAGACTTGCGTTGTATATGTTGAGAGATTTTGTAATCAAAGAATGTTGGAATGCTTATTTCTGAACTGCTAGTTGTGGATTTGATGGCTTAAATAGTATGCTACAGAATTTTGGTGTTTCTACATGACTCAATAAGTCCTTCTTGTCTTTGTTTTCAGTTTATATGTGTTTATGCCACCCCTGTTTCACCATCTAAATAGCAGGAAGGAAGAATAGCTTAGAATTTGCTTAGCAGCACTCTATGATCAATTCCTGTCATTTCTTTATGTTTTCCTCTGAATTAGTGACAAATATGCATACTTAATTGATCATGTTTAAGCTATTTCTCTCATTTCTGAATGTTGTCTAGGAATTCTTCATTGCTCCTATTTAGCCTTCATCCACTTTCCCTCTTTGGCTGGATGAGAGATCCTTAATTGCCTCTCATCCCCTATCCTCCATTTCATCCTTGTTCCAGCATTTAGCATTGTTCCATGTGTAGCTATCCTGCTCTGTATTCCCCTCTTCTGCCAAAGAAAACACACCTTTCAGTTCACATTCATTGACTCCATGCCCAATGGTCTGAACTTCTCATCCTTTGCATGCCAACTCTGTCCGAAGCATCAACCTTCCCACCAAAACTTAAATCAAACTCATGCACTCATATCTAGCCTAAAATCACCCCTAAACAAAGCTAAATCATAAGGAGAGAGCCCTCTCTGACTGCAGGTAGGCTAGGACCTGCAATCCAAAGATTGGTTTGTGGTTACCTCGGTCGTATCCCTTAAGGAGTCAAAGGGAACAACCTAAGTGATAACAGATTATAGAATCATGCTTATTAGGACATCCCTAAGTATCTATTTTTGGGCTCATATCTACGAAGACTATTGATAGGTGCATGGCAGGCTAAATACTAGGTTGGAGTATGAGGTGGTGGATGCTTTATCATCTAAGTGCCACTACTATTCTATACTTAAAATTTCATTTCCAGTCCTGTACTCAAGATCACAGTCAACAAGTGGCAACTCATTTTGATGGAAGTGTAAGTGGTTTGTGAGATCTAGCATCTCATACACCGATATTTTAGTGGCCAAGGATAGAAGTAGTTTATCAAGCCAAACGCAGGTGATTTAAGTTCGATCTTATAAAGACATCATGCAATCAGAGATTATCCATTAGTCAACAAGTTTCTACAACAAGGAATAATTGGTTAAGTCTTGTATTCAGTAGCTATCCTCTTAAAAATCCTAATGAGGTTGAAATTAGGGGGTTACTGTTAAGCAGTGATGGCGATGTAATGCTTTGTTATTATTGATTTTGCAAATTTATGTATTGGATATCCTAGGCTATGTATGACTACATCTAAGCTTTGATTTGATTCAGTCTCAGAATTATTCTACTGTAAGTAGTGGTGTTTTTGTTTTAAATTACATCTTATTGAGTTAGTTTCGCTGGCTCCAAGCGTGGCAAGGGCCCACCACATCTGGAACCAAGATTGATAGTTAGATTATATTTAGAAATTGTTTACTATGTGATATTACATAGAATAGTGAGTGATCATTTAAATTCCGAATGGTTAAATTGATTTTTCACTTAAGATTTCATTTCGATTTTGTAACTAAGATTCCTAATCAGTCCATAAACATTGAGTATAATTCAAATTGTTGATTATCTCTTCTGAAGAATTTCATTATACTAATGTGTTGAAAATTCTTCTGATCTAAATTGGATTGTGCATAAGTGTTCTGAAACCATATACTCTGTCAATATTTGAATTTAACAATTGTACATGGATGTCTCAACATAGAATAGTTGAAAGTAGCGTTACCATTGAATGATATTTGGATCTGTAGCTAATATTCTAAAAGACAGAACAATTTTTGTTAAGAATGAGTGTTTTCCATTGAATGTAATTCAAGTTCTGTATTTAACATTTTAAAATCCTGAGTGATTTTGATTGAAGGGGAGTTTTTTTCATTGAATCCAATTTTAAGCTAGAGTGATTTTGTTTAATGGATGTTTTCATGAGTGCAATCTGAATCTTGTAGTTCAAGTATTTTTATTTCGGTTAGAGTGAATTTTTTCATTAGATAGAATTTAAATTATGTAGTTAAGCATTTCATTAAGTGAATGTTTTCATTAGATGCAATTTGAATCATGTAGTTAAGTGTCTCACAAAGGTGATTTTAATTAGAACAATCGAATGTTTGCATTAATTGAATGAATGAGATTTAAATTCTGTAGGTAGCATTTCATCAGTTAAAGCGAGTTAGATTTAGTGTTTTAATTGAGTTATTTAAGTTTTTCATTGTTGAAATAATTCAACGAATCCTGTGTTAGTTATAAGTCTCTTTGAGTGGCTAAAATAGATTTAAAACAAGAATATTTTTTTTATGGTTTGATGAGTAAGTGACAGCATTGAGTCTTATGAGATAAGTATGATTTCTCTTAGGTTTTGCATGCTTGATTCTTCAAGAAGATAGAAGAGTTTTTACTTTCTTATGAGATAAGTATGATTTCTCTTAGGTTTTGCATGCTTGATTCTTCAAGAAGATAGAAGAGTTTTTACTTTAATTAGCTAGAAGGGTTTTTCTGAATGAATTTGTGTAGATGAAGGAGTTTTTAATGCATCAAATAGAAATAGGAGTTTGAGTAAATAGGCTCCTGTACTTAGGAATTGATTACAAAGGAAATCACATACTCTACAATTAGATCTTGAACCAATACGCAGTGTATCTCGTATTTACGACCCCTGGTTGATGATTTAATATTAGGAGTTTTAAATTAATGAATTAAAACTCCCAACAATGTTCCTCTTGATTCTGAAGGTTAGTATTGTCTATTTGCAAAGTTAAATATGATTTTTTTGCCAATACATTGATGTTTTCAATTCATTTCATGATATCACTGAGTTTTTGCCTCATGGATGTAGGACTTAACATCTCTTTTAGTTGCAACATTTGGTGTTGTTCATGATCTTTTAGAATGCCAATTTTCATCTTTGAATTTAGAAGAATTTGTGATTGGAATCTATGAAACCTCTTTTTCTTCAATGTCTTTATAGTTTCCAATATTCATGCCCTCAGTTGGAAAGCCTTCACCTAGTTTGGAACAGTTATAGCAGACCAAGGGAAGTAGACATTTATCCATTTTCACATGAAGGCATCATGGACTATACTAGATATCTTTTTGTATAGATGTTGCATGGTAAAAGGGTTGAATTATTATGTGGAATGGGAATTCTAAATAAATTTCAAAATGAACTATGCTAGATCTGTTTTTTTATAGATACTTCATTATAAATGAGTTGAAATTTAGGTTGCAATTATTATGTAATACGAGAAATTTAAATCAATGTCCTCAGTGATTAGGCAAAATTTATTCACTTGCATCATATAGTATGTTGGCACTGTGGAAACAAGGTTGTTAGTAAGTTTTGTGGATGATTGACATTATTGGTTCTTTCATTCTCAAATTAATTCTTGTGCTCATAATATTGCATTGTAGCAATACATTGAATGGACTCCACAAGTTGTGTGGGTCATGTTGTCAAGTGTGGCATTCAAGCAACTCCCTTGAGTTATTTTAGTAAGTCAAAAATAGGGTCTACATGATTATAGACTTTATAAATATTATAGATCATGTGTCCAATTTTTTTTTTTAAATCAATGCCTAGATATGTAATTTTAAGGATTGTCATAACTCTTCACATAATTCATTAGAGTGTACTAGCTCAATGGAAGAGTGCATGCCTTACAAGAATGAGGTTGGTAGTTCGATTCCATTTCTCCCTGAAATGAAATAATCAACGATTTTTTAGTTTATGTTTAATTAAATCATTTTCATATTTATTTATTTCAATGGTGAGATATTTTTCTCGATTCATTTTCTTATATATTGTCTAGAGAGAGAAAAGGGACCTCTAAATAAATTTCTTATTGTCTCTAGAGAAGCAGTAGCTAGTATTAAAGACATATTGTCTCT
The DNA here is from genome assembly GCA_031772625.1 of Pinus tabuliformis. NCBI lineage: Eukaryota > Viridiplantae > Streptophyta > Pinopsida > Pinales > Pinaceae > Pinus > Pinus tabuliformis. The sequence continues at coordinate 1,393,899,592 of CM062820.1, forward strand.
AATCCCGAGGGTTGTCTCTAGAGAGGAAAAAGTGAAATTATCTCCTAAGGGACAATAATGATTGTGTTATATATTCTCTTTATAGATACAAAATTTTAAGACAATAATTTGAGACACCCACTTAATGACAATATTTAAGACAATACACAAGTTTTTATTTTCTTAAGTTAATACAATATACCCAAAAATTGTGTTAAAACCCCCCTTTATACTCTAGGGTGTAACTTAGACGGTTCGAAATGTTGACGCCAAAAATCGTTTGTGATGAGATTTTTCTATGGGCTATTTATAACTTAAGAATTCCCATGTTAAAGTGGGCATGAATACATATAGTTAAGAATATTGTTATATCTCATTTAAAATGTATATATGTTTAAGCCATATATTAATTCAGCCTAGATCCATATTAACTCTAAATCTGCCTATCGGCTAGAGGGATAAACTCTTCTCACACTAAATATGGTTTTCGTTTCAAAATATAGATCTAGAATTATAATTATAATTATAATTTATTTTTTATGTTATTTGGATGAATTAAAATGTTAGATAGGACATTACAACAACTCTACCATACTCTCCTCAAAGCAATTAATAATAATAATAATTTAAAATAAATTTATATTTTAGTTGCCCACTCGGCATAGAATAGAAAGTAATGAGGTGTATTCTTAACGCACTCTGTGGTGTGAAGATCGTCGGTTGAAAACTCCATGGGAAAAAATCCAATCATGTTAAGGGCTAGTGTCTCCCAAGTCAAGTGTGATCTCCAAGGGAATTTGACAACCAAATGTTAAGTGTGCAGTGAACTCAGGACTCAGATCACATAGAAAACCAAAATAAAAGTATAATTTAGTTAAATTCCATGGTCTTTTTTAATAAGGTGAATATGATATGTATCATACGTTAAGTTTTTTTATGATTACCATGGATTGATACAAATACGCATTTATAAACCATATCAAGGTGCACTAGTTAATAATTAAATTAAAATTATGGGAGTAGTGTTTCAAAATACAGACGTTGTTAAAATAATTAACGATAAGTTTTTTAAATATATAATTTTAATATATGTCAATTGGATTTATTATGAGTGGTTGGGAGGAATGATTGTGATCCTTCCCACCCATGTTCAATTTTTTCAAGTGACATATCCAACTTTGCTGTAATGGATGGAAAATGAATATTCCTCTTGTAGAATATATCTATATATATATATATATATATATATATATATATATATATATATATATATATATATATATATATATATATATATATGTGTGTGTGTGTGTGTATATATATGTGTATATATATGTGTATATATATGTATATATATATCTATATATATATATATATATATATATATATATATATATATATATATAATTTGTAGCTAAATTTTAAATAGTCGGAAAACCTGTCATAACTCAATTGTGAAACCAACTGTTAGGTCCCTATACTACTAGTTTACCCCTTATTGTTATTAGTACAACCTCCTTATTATATTGTTGTGTCCATGTAGTCCCCATATTGTTATTATTGTGCCCCATAGAAGCCCAGTATTGTTATTATTGTGCCCTTACATTATTATTGTTATGTCAGCTCTAATTATATTATGTCCCCTTAGACAATTATATATAAAAAGTAGGTCATTTCATTTGTATCATTCAAGAATTGTTCATTTGTGTAACATAAAGGAGGTTGCACAATCGAAGAGACTAATTTATAAGGCATTCATCTTTCTTTCCTATATTTTTGTGAATTGGTTTCATAACATTTGGTATCAGAGCTTTCAATTCTAGGGTTTGCTGCTCCAAATGGGTCATCATGGAATTTTCGCTATAAATTTTTTTCTGCGATGTTTCGAAAGCTACAACAAAAACACATTTGAGTTGCAGTCATTCTAAACCTTGTGTCTGAATTTAAGATCTTGGCTCACTATATTTTCAGAGATATGTTTTGTGGAAGTTAGAGTTTTTTCCACACTCCATAGTTCCATCTGAAACAGGTCATCATGGAATTTTCACTATAATTTGTTTTATACGAAGGTTCAGACTTTTAAATTAAAACCCATTTGAACTGAAATCATGATGAACTGCAGGCCCAAATTTCAGATCTTTTTTCACTATATTTTCGTAGATATAGTCCACGATATTTAGGGTTTTTGTAGGCTCCCAAATTACATCCCAAACTTTCTCTCTAAGCATAATATTGGAATTTAGTAAAAAGCTACAAAAATAGGATAGACTATATTTTTCAGTGTATTGGTTTCAGGTCTGAAGGCCGAAACAGTGACACATGGCACTTTGTACAATTTTGCTCTACTAAACCATTCTATAATTAGGTCATCGCGAGAGATTGGGCATAACTCTTTCTTCAGGAATCCAATTGTGATCAGACTTGTGGAGTTAGAAATAGGATTCAGAAGGCTATAATAGATTAGAATTTCAAAACTTAGAGATCTGAAATTACAAAGTTAAATTCGTTTCAAGATCGAGCTCCTAAAATCAAGAAAAAGCAATATGAGGAAGTTTGATGGCAATGATCTGGTAAATTGGATACTACATATGGAGCAATAATCTGGTGTACATGAGGTGCAACTATTACAAAGGTACGTATTGCATGTTTATATTTATAACCAAATAAATTTGTATGGTACAAAGGGCTTTGTTCTCGTAAATCACTTGTCACTTGGTCAATTTTCATGGAAGAAATGGTAGCACATTATGATGATATAAAGAGTAACACCTTCTTTAGCCAATTGATAAATTTCAAACAAAAGGGTTCAATGGTAGAGCACACTAAGGACTTCAAAAAATTGAATATAAGGGTAAATGATATTCCATGGAAGAAAAGGATTGATGTCCTCATAGGGACTTTAAAGGATGACATTCAACATGAGGTTCGTCTTTGGGAACCTGATTCATTGGAGAATGCATTCAGGCTAGCAAGAAAAATTGAAAGAAGAATTATGGAAACAAGGAACCCTACCACTCATAACTATAAATATGGAATTTTTTTCTCCTAGACTTCCACAACCTATAAATTTTACATGATAATAATTGGAAGAAAAAAGAGAAAAAGGGCCTTGTTATGGTTGTGATAGCAAATACACTAAAAATCATAATTGTGCTGAGAAGAAATTATTTTACATGGATTGTGAAGAGGAGGAAGAAAAGAATCAAAAAACATCAAAAGAAGAGTATATACACCAGGAAGCAACCCCAGAGAAAGAAGAAATGAATCTGACCATCTCTTGTAAAGCATTGGCAAGAATTACCACTCCTCAAACTCTCAATATAGAAGGGCATATCAAGAAGAAAAAGGTTCAAGAAGTGAAAGATCACATCGAGCATCTAGAAATGAATCTGAAAATATCTTGTAATGCATTGGTCATCATTACCACTCCTCAAACTATCATGATAGAAGGACATATCAAGAAGAAAAAGGTAATAGTGTTGATTGATTCGGGTCGTACCCATAATTTTATTCATTGTAAGATAGCCAAGGAATTGAATTGTTTCCTATATCCAACGCCAGAGTGTCAAGCGATGGTTGCAAGTGGAGGAACCATAAATTTCTCTAGAAAGTTCCATAATATCAAGCTATCCATGGGAGAATATGTATTGAATAGCCTAATGCTTTCCATTCCAATGGGTGGTGCTGATGTTGTACTAGGAGTCCAATGGCTACAATCCTTGGGTACAATAACTTTTAACTTTCAAGAAATTTTCATGAAATTTTCTTCGGAAGGAAATGAAGTTCAATTAATGGGTATCAAAGGGAAACAAGAAAATATAATCATCTCTAATGGAATGACAAAGCTTCTAACAAAAGAATAGAGAGGCGTAATTGCATAATTAGGTTCGCTAGAGGTTCCCACATTGAAATCATCTATTTTTCCAAATCTCCAAAATTTCTTGGACAATCATTCCAAGGTATCTAAGACTCCGAAAGGTCTCCCACCTATTTTTGATCATGATCATGCTATTTATTTGATTCAAGGAAGTGCTCCTCCTAACATCAGGCCTTACAAATATCCATATGCCCAAAGGAGTGAAATTGAACATATGGTTGCTAAAATGCTAGAGGTTGGTATAATTATCCAACCAAATTCGATAAATGAAGCAAGGGATGAATGGAAAAATGATGAAGAAGGGTGGGAACTGACTCAAAAGCTACAGAAGATCCCAGTTCAAACAGTATTCTGAGAACTTGACAAGGAAGGAAAAATCATATTAGAAACTGAATTAGTTACAAAACTGAGAAATCGACAACTACGAAATAGATCAATTTCAGAGTATCTAATCAAATGGAAGAACTTACCTACTAAATATTCCACATGGGAGGATGAGAATTTTATACAGAAGCATCCAGAACTACTCAAGCATTGAGGACAACACTTTTTGAAGGAGAGGGGCATGTTAGGTCCCTATACTACTAGTTTAACCCATTATTTTTATTAGTACAACCCCCTTATTATATTGTTTTGCCCATGTAGTCCCCATGTTGTTATTATTGTGCCCTTACATCATTATTTTCATGTCGTCTCTAATTTATTATGTCCCTTTAGACTCCTATACATAGAAATGAGGTTTTGTCATTTGTATCATCCAAGAATTGTTCATTTGTGTAATGTAAAGGAGGTTGCCCCCTCAAAGAGGATGATTTCTAAGGCGTCCATCTTTCTTTTCTATCGTTTTGTGAGTTGGTTTCATAGCACTAGCAATGGGAAGGACCATCAAGCTACCTGTAATTAATTGTTGGTGGCTTGCAAGGAGACATGATTTCACTCTTAAACTAGTTCATTATGTCCAAGGAAGACTAGATATTAGCCAATTAATCACTAAGTAATCCTAATAAGATGATTACTTATTTGTTTTAATAGTGTTTAATTACACAATGTTTAACATTTTTTGTTTTATCATATACTTTTTATTTTATCATATACTTTTATTTTTATTTTTTATTATACAATATTAAGAAATTTTCTAAAGAGTGTTTTATTTATATTTATTGATATATGCTTAAATATCAATCTTTGTATCTTTTATTTATTTATTTTTAAGTTTATATTTTTTATTTTGTAATTTCAAATATATACAATACATTTTGGGGATGGAATTGTTTATCAAGTTTGGGTTGTCTAATATAGAACAATAATAAGAACTATGATCAAGAATGGACCCAAAAGTTGCATACATGTATAGATAGAGTTGGTGGAAGACCAAACTCACAGTGTCATGACTTACAAAATTTGACTTTGAAATACATAGAAATTTGATGAACATATGGAAATAAATATGTATGTGAGACACCAAATATACTAAAAGGCATACTGCTAGTGATACCATGTTCAAAGTTGATCATGGAGTTATTGCATGTGAAGAAGAGTTTCATCTATGGTGTCATTGCAATCAAATAGTACTTTTCCTAGAAAATACTTAACATGACAATACGGGTCTTGCATGTGAAATACTAAGTGTGCCTTGCTCTTGGTGTGCCCAAGTTAGAAACCTAGTGCTACACTTCTTCGATAACTTCAAAATATAAGGGTTATTTCCTCTCGTCTACCAATTCCTATTCAATATTTGATATTTTATGTTGGACCACCAATGGGGTGTGTTCAAGATACCTCGAAGTGGAAGCCTAGGCTTGTGACCTTGCTAGAGGATTGCAATTACGACCCCCACCATTATGGTGCACCCAATATCTTTCTTCGAGGCAAAATACGACTAGATATTTCTCCAGTGTAATTAGTGGTTTTGAAGCTTCTGCAACCAGTAAGGTTGGCTAAAAATTAGTGTTAGCTAATATTACAAACCTATTTAGGTAAATGGACTAGGCCAAGAGGATCTAGTCCTTTCTCTTTCTTTGTCATGAAAATACTACTTGTATTTTTATTTTCTTGCCTCATCTAATCTCTAATAAACTAGTTGTTATAAACCATTTCTATCTAGAGAAACAATCCCAAATACATTCTGAATGTCCCATACATTTTGTCTCGAGTTCCATAACATTTGTTGATTTTATTCATTGCATAGTGAATGCTTTTTATGGGATGATAAGTCAAGTGAAATCTCACTCAAGGCTCCTTCTATGTCTTGATTCATCCCTTCTTAAAGCGACAAACACCTTAACACCATGCTTGGTTTAGACTCTAGTTGTTTGTCATTGTGGTTCTCTGGTTTTTCTCCTTCCCTCTCTTGACCTGGGCAGCAAGTGGGAGTTTGTCATCCCCATTGAGGGAAATATTAATATGTACTTAAATAGTATGAATGTGCAAAATACCTAGTCAAAAATCTGTGTAATAAAGTTAATAAATGAAAAATAATAACCGTGGTCATGGGACATGTATTCCAAGTTGAATGTTGGGAAAAAATGTAGTGATGGGGCTCACTTGTGATTAATTAATGGCTATGGAAATTGTAAAAGGCAATGGAAAAGGATTTGGAAAGGCATGAGACATTTATTGGAATTTTATTTATGAAACTAATGGAAATTAGGAGAAAAGGAATGTGAAAAGTCACATGTTGCATGTGAGGAGGAAACTAAAGGAAAATAATGGAAATGAAGAAAATAGAGACCTCATTAATAAAAAGGATTAGGATGATTAGTTTGTAACTTTTTGACAATTCAATTTTGGGGCTCTCATTTTCTACTCTCTCTCTCATACACTTGGAAACATAGATTTTTCTTGGACCACTCTTACAGGAGCATGAAATACTTGGGATTTGGGACAAGAAGGCAAAGGAAGAGCGGGAAAGCATAGGAGGACATCAGGCTCAACAACTACATCATATTTTTTTGCAGGTATCGAGTTGCATGTATGATTTCCTTGCTAGCTTTGGCATGCACGACTCATGCATTTGGTCTTTTTGGTTAGGATCTGCCATTGGCGTGGAGGATTGTCTCGATTGATGTGGATTTGCCTAGCCTTTCCATTTCCTAGATAACCATGGTGTTGTGGATGTCTTTCCATTTTTCTCTATTTGGTTCTCATGTTCCTTATGATTGTGGGTTGAGTTGCTAGTTCCTAGAAACCTTTGTTGGTGAAACACTCTAGAAGCCCTATAACAACATGGGTTGATTTACTAGTACTTGAGGCTTTGGTTGTAAAAATGATCTGGAAGCCCTTGGTTGGTTAAGTTACTAGTCTTGGAAGCCCTGCTTGGACAAATGCTCTTGAAGCCTGACAACATTTGTGCGTTGAGTTACTAGTCTGGAAGCCCTTGACAAATTGGGTAGAGACCAATCTAGTGATGGCTAGTGATGTTTGACTATGATGTGGAATCACTCGTTAAGGGTTGAGGTGGTTTGTTCTTTGGAAGACCTAATTTGGTTTTGTTTGATTTGATTCATGAGATCCAACGTTCATGCTTATAATATGGCACATAGGTGATTGATTGAAAGAAATTTTTGGTTCACCTAATCTATGGTCTGGTGGTTTATGGAAGTCCCAAACTTGGTTGGCTTATGCATTCATTAATAAGTGTTCATTTTCCTTGGTACTATCATGAGTAAATGTGTTTGATATTATGTGGCTTTAATGGTTGTTTCCTCATTGACATCTATGTAGTTATTTGCTAGTTATAAGTATGTTTCATGATAATAATGATGTATTGATCTCATTATGTTTTGGTTAGTATATAAAATATTAGTGAATGAAAGAACTAATAGATAATGCAGTTATTGTGAGGAGATATTAGTCCTCCTTGGCAATTGTGAGATGAATATGAGAGCCTTATGCCTAGATCTGTTGTTGTTACATGTAAACTGCATGTTTGGGATATGTTTGATGAAATGCATGTCATGGATAGTAGGGGTCAGGTCAAGTCCTTATTCAGGTGTTTACATTACTACCCTTGTTTCTATGTTATTTATTATTTCTAGAAGTTTCATGAAGTTCTGGATATTGGTCTGAGTCCCGACCCTTAAAACTAGCACAAAATTTGGGGCCACTCACACAGAACTACCCGGAAAAGGCCACAATCGCATGGATGCCTTGTTGTGGGAGCGACTGGAGGGCCCATGTCACATGCATGTCTTGTAATGGGAGTAACTGAGGCTCTAGGGAAGTGAAAAAGCAAGTTCTCTAAGGGGTTCGTCACCTCCAAGGCTTGGTTAGCTCCTAGAAGTTTTGTAGCATGTGTGGAAGGTCAGATTGGTCTTGACATGTCGGTTCCACTTCATTCACTGTACTTGAAGAGTTGAATTATATCATAGTAACTCTTTGTCGCATATTTACCCCAATAAACCGATTAACTTAGATAAATATGAGGGAAAAGTATTATTAAAAAAAACAAATATTATAGTAATTAATTCTTTAACTTTATATTAATTAAGTTTTAAATATATATATATATATATATATATATATATAATGTTTTATATGAACCAAATATATATTTTTTTATAAAACAAAAAAATCATAAAAACAACTTCATTCCATCTCTACATTAGATTCAATTATCCTCTATTTAATTGATTTTATTATTCATTATATATTTTCAAACATTTAAACGGAAACTTATTATCATGCAATATTTTTTATCTTATAAAAACAATATTTCTAAAAACCAGAAAAGCCTTCCAATATTATCGTATATTATAAGTTAAAAAAAATCCATTGAAAATACATAAATTATGCGTTTAAGCGACACGAAAAGAGCCTCCAATCGGAAGAAGAAAAGGAGAATAAAAACATACGCCATGCATTGTTTTAGATATCATTTTTGGGATTCAACTGCGTTAAGTAAGTCATTCAAACGTATGACCATTTCCATGAGAGGTAGTCGTAGCTGACTAATTTCTCATGATTATTGAATAGTTCACTTAGCACTCATTGCATCGGGTGATGCTCACAGGGGTGAAGAAGTGGGATTGAAACTAGTGAAATGTGGAGAACGAATCACATAGCGTCAACCATCACTTCCGGGGCTTGCACCCGGTAACCAGGACTTCCCAGGAGGTCACCCATCCCAGAACTCCTCTGGCTCAAGCGCGCTTAACTGTGGAGTTTTTCCCCACATCAAGCCCACTTAGCTTGCTACCCCATTTGCAAAACCTTAGCAAGTATTGTGTCTCATGAACCATTCAAGTAGAGATCCCTTGACTCTTTTTGAATTTAAGTATGGGGGATTACGCAGTGCATTATATTAGATATCATTTTTGGGATTCAACTGCGTTAAGTAAGTCATTCAAACGTATGACCATTTCCATGAGAGGTAGTCGTAGCTGACTAATTTCTCATGATTATTGAATAGTTCACTTAGCACTCATTGCATCGGGTGATGCTCACAGGGGTGAAGAAGTGGGATTGAAACTAGTGAAATGTGGAGAACGAATCACATAGCGTCAATCATCACTTCCGGGGCTTGCACCCGGTAACCAGGACTTCCCAGGAGGTCACCCATCCCAGAACTCCTCTGGCTCAAGCGCGCTTAACTGTGGAGTTTTTCCCCACATCAAGCCCACTTAGCTTGCTACCCCATTTGCAAAACCTTAGCAAGTATTGTGCCTCATGAACCATTCAAGTAGAGATCCCTTGACTCTTTTTGAATTTAAGTATGGGGGATTACGCAGTGCATTATATTAGATATCATTTTTGGGATTCAACTGCGTTAAGTAAGTCATTCAAACGTATGACCATTTCCATGAGAGGTAGTCGTAGCTGACTAATTTCTCATGATTATTGAATAGTTCACTTAGCACTCATTGCATCGGGTGATGCTCACAGGGGTGAAGAAGTGGGATTGAAACTAGTGAAATGTGGAGAACGAATCACATAGCGTCAATCATCACTTCCGGGGCTTGCACCCGGTAACCAGGACTTCCCAGGAGGTCACCCATCCCAGAACTCCTCTGGCTCAAGCGCGCTTAACTGTGGAGTTTTTCCCCACATCAAGCCCACTTAGCTTGCTACCCCATTTGCAAAACCTTAGCAAGTATTGTGCCTCATGAACCATTCAAGTAGAGATCCCTTGACTCTTTTTGAATTTAAGTATGGGGGATTACGCAGTGCATTATATTAGATATCATTTTTGGGATTCAACTGCGTTAAGTAAGTCATTCAAACGTATGACCATTTCCATGAGAGGTAGTCGTAGCTGACTAATTTCTCATGATTATTGAATAGTTCACTTAGCACTCATTGCATTGTTATAAGATACCTTTTATAGAATGATAGATACGATATTCATCGTTATAATCGGGTTTATTAAATTTTAAATTAATATATTTAAATTATATTATATTGAAAATTGAACATGGAAATAAATACTTAAATAAGGAATTTTATTTAATGCATTAGATTAGATTGAAAAAATTATATGATTTACATAAAAAATAATTATAGTTAATATTTAAATTAATATAAATATATAAATTTACTTAATTCAATTTGATTTAATTTTATTAAACATGATAAAGATAAATAAAATGTTCTTTATAATAATTAAAAAAATCAGTTTGTTTTATTATATATATATATATATATATTGGTTTGTAGGAGTTTTGCATTTATCGGCAACACTAAGTGGATTTAGGGGTTTTTAGGCCGTCAAAATTAGTCAGGAATCACACCTTATCTAGGCCACACCAACTCTTTGCATCTTAACCCACAAATTTTGAAGGAATCACACTGTAATATCCCTATTTTAGGTTTATTTTACTAAAATAATATTAATTAAAATTTAGTTATCTTATTTTACTTAAAAGCTTAATTAGAATTTAGTTAGGTTTCCGTTTTTGATAATTTTCCTTTCATTTGTTTTCTTGAGTTGGATGTGTTCCAATGGTTGGGGCTTTTTTTCTGCTTAACGAAATCGTTGCACAATAAATATTTGGAGGTGAAGGTTGCTCATTTTTTCATTTCTTGTTCAATAATTCTTTTCCTCCCTTAGTCCATGGTAGGTTCAACCAAATTCCTTTGCGTAAATGAGGTAGGTAAATTAATTTGTTTACTTCTTGGAAAAACTCGCATGAGTTCCTAAGAAAATAAGAGAGTAGTAATTCAAATCTTGAAAATATTTTATTTGTTATGAGTTTTCTTGAGATAGTTTTATCGAATACTCTGAATATAAAGATGAGTTCGTTTTGTGTATACAGAGATAAGATAAGAACTCATGTTATATTCTTTTGGAAAAAGAAATAAATATATGTTTATTTTTCCAGTGATTTGAAATAGCTTTTGGAAAAGAATACATGGAAACGTTGCATGTAAGAGAAAGAAGTACATGTTATATTTTGAAAAAAAAATATTATTGCATGCAGATAGATAAAGATTAATTAGTAATAGATTTTTTTTCGTAAAGAAAATATGTTAGATTGATTATTATATATTTTTCTTGGTAAAGAAAATATATTAGTGTATGTAGATAAAAATTGTGATTATATATTTTCTTGGTAAATAAATACATGTTATATCATGAAAACAAAATATATTACTGCATGCAGATAAAGATTATTAGTAATACATTTTTGCTGGTAAAGAAAATATATTATTGCATGTAAATAAAGATTGATTATTATATATTTTTATTGGTAAAGAAAATATATTAATTCATGTAGATAAAGATTGTGATTATATATTTTTCTTGGTAAAGAAACACATGTTATATCTTGGAAACAAAATATATTACTGCATGCAAATAAAGATTGATTAGTAAAACATTTTTCTTGGTAAAGAAAATATATTACTTATATATTTTTCTTGGTAGAGAAAATATATTACTACATGTAAGTAAATATTGTTATTACTATATATAGTAAAATATTGTTACTATAAATATATTTGCAGCATTAAAAGATGAGTAACCTTTATTGTCTTTACATAACATGGAATATGCCTTTTATGTAAGAAAATATAGGACGCATGTTCTTTTCTTAAAAAGGGATTTTGTAGTCATTCCTCTAGAAGTGAATATAGATTAAAGAGAGTAATTTGTGAAATATTCTCATGGGTAAGAGAGTTCTTTTGAAAAAGAATACTTAGTTATGAGAAAATATAATAACCTATGCATAGATGAAATGCACGGAGATAATATAAGTCATAGGAATCTTCCTTGGAAAGAATATAAGTCATATGAATCTTCTTTGGAAAGAATATAAGTCATAGGAATCTTCTTTGGAAAGAATATGTTTTCCTTAGGCGTGAAAGATAAGTTAATGGTGCTAATTCATTTGCAAGATTTGCAAATGTTACATGTTTTGGTGACTAAAAAGGTAAATGATTTGTGTGATGTCTATTGGATAGCTTGATTTAATTGCATAGTTTAATGCATAAAAGGTTGTTAACATTATTATTATTTTAGATCTTATGCCCAAAAGAAAGGTTGATTATGGTACTTTCTTGAAAACAAATGCATGAGAACTTAGAAACAATAGTTGATTACACGCATGAAAATATAATTATTGTGTTAGATCTTTTAAAGAGAAACATGGATTTGTGTGCAGAAAATAATAAGTATTATGTTACATCATGGAAAGTAAAATAAGTAATTACTTGCAATAAGTGCACTAGCTTGCCTTTGTAAAATACATAAACAATAGTTGATTACATGCATGAAAATATAATTATTGTGTTAGATCTTTTAAAGAGAAACACAAATTTGTGTGGAGGAAATAATAAGTATTATGTTAGATCGTGGAAAGTAAAACAAGTAATTACTTGCAATAAGTGCACTAGCTTTCCTTTGTAAAATACATATATCTGCATGCAAGAAATAATGGCTAACACATTAGCTATTGTTTAGAGGAATGTATATTTTTGTGCATACAATAGATTTTGTAAATCGCTTTACCTTGGAAAATATGTTTTTTGAAAAAGGACTTACATTTGCATGCATGAGAATGATTTTTATCATGTTAGCTTCCCCTTAGAAGGAAACATCTATTATGATATGCATGATAATTATTTGTTTATACATGCACAATGTTGTTAGAAGAGACATGTTGTGATATGATATTTACATCTCATGTATGCACATGAATAGATGTTAAAGGATTGCTTTTAAAGACTGATTATTGATTGATTAATACTTTATCTAATCGTGTTGCTAAAGCTGTGTTACTAAAGCTTTGTGATGACAACAATGATAGGAGAGGATGGTGATTTGTGTGAAAGACAAATTATGTTTAATATTGTGGAAGATAAGAACTAATGGTGCATGCTAATGAGTACAAGTTGGAGGATGGTCCACTGATGGAAGAATCATGCCACAAGGATATAGAGAGTGGTGATTTGTAGGTAAATAGTTTCATTATGATTGTAATAGTTGTGAGCTAGGTATGTGGTATTTTAATGATATTTCATTGTAATCTTTCATAACAATGGATAAGTGATGGACTCCCTAGGGTTTAATAATAAAATTAAAAGCGTTTTCCCGTTTTCACCGTACAAGGTTTCCAGTGTACATTGGTGTTCAATGATGTGATTACTTATTATATTAGGATGTTGATTCCTTATTTGATGTCATATTCATAATTTCAACTATGTGATTAATTAATCTCAATGATGTGATTACTTATTATGTTAGTTTGATGATGTTGATTCCTTATTTGATGTGAGATTCATAATGTCAACTATGTGATTAATTAATCTGGTTAAGGGAATCATGAAATGGATGCATGGTTCATCAAACAATTTATGTTAATATACTACAATAATACTACAACAATGGTTGTTAATGGTTATGTTAATATACTACAACATTAATACCTTCTATTGAAAGTTACTTTATGTACTAGTGAACATTCTATCTGATAGTTAATGAGGAATGTGGAAAAATGATTTAGATAATTACTTGTGGGTAATTTGTGTAAAAAAATTTATGGTTACTGAGGTATGTCAGTCACATCTTAATTGGACCAAAAAAAACTTAGTTTGAAACCAATTACCTTTACACCCTTGAATACCTTAATAGTACACATGTGGTTGCCTCCTCTAGTTGTGTTCTTTAGTTCTATGAGCTGGTTTTTAATATATTAAAAACAATCAAATTCAATTAATAAAAACAATATGTTTCTTATGATTATCTTATAGAATATAAAACCATGTCAGGCCAGGCAGTAACTCCACAAAGCAAAAACTGATTCATGTATTATTCCATCAGGTAGGTCTTTTTTATATACAATAGGGAGAGACTGTTCAGTTCATCTCCCGATGAAGTTCACATTTCTAATTTAATTATTTACATAAATTCACCCAATCATGAGGATTAGGTGTCAACATTCCCCCCCTTAAACTGAAGGGATGTTGGTGAGTCCAAGAATCATTCTAAATCGTTCAAGCTTTTCTCTTCCAAGCACTTTGGTGAAGATGTCTGCAATTTGCTCATTTGTGGAACAATGACGGAGATGGATTGTTTTGGCCTCAACATGATGTTGAATCAGATAATATTTAGTATTGATGTGCTTCGTTTGATCATGGAACTTTGGGTTCTTGGCCAACTTTATTGCAGAGGTATTGTCAATCATGAGTGGAGTTGATTGTACTTGTTTTACCTGCAAATCTTCAAGAATTTTCCTGAGCCACACAATTTCTTTTGTTGCTTTAGCTGCTGCCACGTATTTTGCTTCTGTTGTGGAATTTTCTAGAAATGATTGTTTGCATGATCTCCAGGAGACAGCTCCTAATCCAAGACTCATAGCATATCCTGAAGTAGATACCCTGGTTTCTTTGTCTCCATCGAAGTCTGAATCAGAGTATCCAATCAAGCTGAAGTCGTCCACCCGTGTATACTTCATTCTAAAGTCTTGAGTTCCCTTAAATTACCTTAGAACTCTTTTTGCAGCAGACCATTGTCCCTCACAAGGCTTTTGCATAAATCTGGAGAGGATTCCAACAACAAATGAAATGTCTGGTCTGGTAGTAGTTAGGTAGTTGAGACTTCCTACAAGCTGTCTATACTTTGTTGCATCCTAAAATTCCTTTCCTTCAATAGATGTGATCTTCAAGTTTTGTTCCATTGGAGTAGTAAGAGGATTGCACTCTGTCATGCCAAACCTGTTCAACAGATCTCCAATGTATTTCTTTTGAGAAAGAAATATGGACTTTGGATGTTGGGTTACTTCAATGCCGATATAATAATGAACATAGCCCAAGTCAGTCATTTTAAAACTTTTCCCAAATTCCTTCTTTATGGATGCAATGTAGCTTTCATTGTTCCCTATCATCAAAACATCATCTACATATACCACAAGATATACAACTATTTTGCCAACTTTCATGAAAAATAAATTTGCATCATCACAATCAAAATGTTTGAAATTGAGTTTCAGAAGATGCTCAGTGAGTTTTTCATACCAGGCTCACGGTTCTTGTTTGAGGCCATACAAGGACTTCACAAGTTTGCATACTTTACGTTCATGTCCTTTCACAGAAAATCCTTTAGGCTCGGACATAAAAACATTCTCTTTTAGATCTCCATTCAAGAAAGCAGTTTTTACATCCATTTGATGGACTTTCCAACCGTTCTAAGCTGCTAGTGCAAAGAGTTTCCGGATGGTAGCCCATTTTTCTATGGGGGAAAAAGTCTCCTCATAGTCGACCCCTTCCTTCTGTGAAAAACCTTTTGCCACAAGCCTAGCTTTGTGCTTGTCGAGTGAGCCATCAGCTTTATACTTGTTCTTGTAGACCCACTTGCAACCAATTGGTTTGGTTCCTAATGGAGGATCAACCAACTTCCAAGTGTCGTTCTTTATGAGGGCATCATACTCCTTTTGCATCGCTTCTTTCCATTCATCATGAGAAGCAGCTTCTTTGAAGGAAGTTGTTTCAAAATATGTATACAAGTTCAATTCACAATCATAAGAAACATCCATATCAACAGGTGAATTAGAGTCATCTACATCACCTCCATTTTGATGGTTTGAATTTCTGGTTCCTGTCTTTCCAACTTCATCAGGATGAACACTTTCAAGTGTCTTTGTCACCCACTTTGGGGGACCTTTTTTAGATGGTCCAGGCTGCTCCGTTGATTGAGTTGGGACTAAATCAAGATTGAGTCTCCCAATTCTATCAATTACATCACTTAAAGCATCATCCGTTGTTGGAGTTTCATGCGGGGGAGAGTGTTCTTCAGAAGAAGATTCCACATGTTGATCTAGTATAGGAATCCCCCCTTCAAGATGTGGAATCTGATTATCAAATTCTTGAAATGATTTTGCTTTTGTGAATCTATCCAAGCGATCAAGTTTCTGCTCAACAACACTGTCAGTTTTGGATGATTCAAGGAAAATTACATCTCTAGATACAACAAATTTCTTATTTACTTCATCAAAGGCGGTATGCTTTGGAGGTGTTTGAATATCCCAGGAGGATAAACTTATGACTTCTAGCACCAAGTTTGTTTCTATGTACCTTTGGTATCAAAGCATAACAGGTGGAACCAAAGACCCTGAGATGCTTTACCGAAGGAACATGTCCATACCACATTTCATAAGGAGTCTTGTTTCTAATAGCATTTGATGGACATCTATTCTTTATATATGCAGCACATAGAACAGCATCAGCCCAAAACATTATCTTTACATTCTTGAAAAAGAGCATGGATCGTACCATATTTAAGATTGTCCTATTCATTCTTTCAGCTACACCATTCTGTTGGGGATTATAAGGCACAACTGTTTGATGTTTGATCCCATGTTGGCGAAGATAGTTTTCAAATTCATTTGATGTGTATTCTTTTCCATTATCAGTGCGAATAGACCCAATATGAGATTGTGCATCATTTTCAATCCATTTATGAAAATTCTTGAATGTTTGAAAAGCATCATATTTGTTCTTCAAAAAATAAACCCAACACATTCTGGTGTAGTCATCAATAAATGTCATGATATATTTATTTCCATTTGTAGAAGGAACAGGCATTGGACCACATAAATCTGAATGAATGAGTTCAAGTTTTCTATGCGCTCTTGAATGTGAATCATGAAAGGATTGTTTGCTATGGTTTCCTAGAATGCAAGCATCACATTGCTTAAGTTTCCTAGGAATTGTAGGCAAACCAGCAACACCATTTTTCTTCAACAAGCGGAGACTTTCATAGTTCAAATGTCCAAATCTAGCATGCCATAATAAACTTGATGGAAGTGTACCTTCTTATTGATGAGAATTGTATGAGAAATGTTTTTCATGAGCAGAGGTTCCTTGCAGCTTGATAAGCCTTTCTTCTTCTATTCCCCTCATGACAAGTGAGTGGTTAGATGCTTTTCTTACCTCAAGCTTGCCATCAAACATATGAATGGAGTGACCTTGCTGGCCAATGTGGACCAAGGACAGCAAGTTTCTCTTGAGTTGTGGTAGATATAGAATATGATGCAGAAGAACGTCTGGAAGACCAAGCAGTTTAAGCCTGATTGTGCCAAGCCCTGATGGCTTGATTTTTGATTGGTCTGCAAAGTATACTGTTCCATCAACATTGTCAGTGAAATCTTTAAAAAAATATTTCCTATGAGTCATGTGGCAGGTTGCTCCTGAATCAAGCAACCAATCATTTTTCCAAGAAGTAGTGAAGCATTAAATAAATCTTCATTTACTCCAATGTTACATTGTGCCACAACATAGTGAGCGGAATCAGGTGCTTTACCTTTATCTGTATCATCAGTTTTACCTTTCTGTTGGTTTCTCTTCTGCTCAATTTTGTCCCATGGTAGCTTGCATGTAGAGGCATCATGTGATCCATTTCTTTTGCAGCGAATGCAGTGAAAATCTGCCTTTTCTCCTTGAGAATGTCTGGCCCTCCTGCCTCTGAAATATCTTCCTTTTCCTCTTCGACCACCTCTTCCTCTTGTAGAATCTTCAACAGGATGCTTTTCTTTATGAGCAAGGCACACAGCCTCTTCAAAAGATTCAGGGTTTGTCTTCTTTCCAAAAGCTTTCTCTCTTTCAGCAAACTTTTTCACAAGAGAGTCAAAGGTTATATCTTTGAGATTTCCATTTGCTTGCAATGACTCAAGATAATTGGAGTAAGTAGGATAAAGTGCCTTGAGAAAAGAAATAAGAGGAATATCCAATTCAACCTTAGTGGATTTGATATCATGCATTATAGACTTTACTTCAGATGCAAGAGCAAGAGGATCATTATTTTGCAGTTCAAGAGTGAAGAGTTTAATCATGAGTTGAACAACTTCAAGTGCAGAATGTGAGTCATAGAGTTCTTTTAGCTTTTGTGAGGCTTCAAAGGCAGTTGAATATGATGAAATATGGCGACTCACCTCTTCATTTACAGATGTTGCGATTAATGCATAAGCTTTGCTGTTTTTTTTTCCCAAATGACAAGCTCTTTGTCCAAGGTAGGTTGTACTGGGTCATTGTCTCTGTCTCCGACACACACTCCTTTCCACAACTCATTGAAAATGAGGGTGTGTTTTATCATCTGGGACCATTTAGGATAGTTCTCCTTGCCAATGAGAACTATTCCCACCATGGATATGATTGAATGCATTCTATAAAAAAAAAATTACTTCTACTAATAGAAAAATACTTCTGTTGGCAAAAAATGTGCTTTTGTGGAGAAAAAAAAAGCTTCTACTGCTAAAAAAAATGATTCTGATATGAATGTGTATTCAAAACCACCCAAAATTGGAGCAGGAATAGAATTCTGCTACGCCATTCATATACCATTAACCATTGAAAGGAACACTACCATTGTCATAAAAATATTCACTGCATATAACATTTTAATCCATTATATGCCATGTCCATCATATAAAAGGCAATGTGAAAATAAAAACTAACACGCATATAAAGTGGTATACGGTCATAGTTTAAATTTTAACACCATTCAAAAGGAACGCCCAACAAATATGGGGTTTATCCACAGAAAAAATATCGCAGCCAAACAATAACCATCAACTCGAAATGACATGAATGAATCCCGAAGCCCGTCACGACACTCGAACTCGCTTTTTACTGGCACTCAGATTCCACACTGGACCCCTCTTGACGTGCAGCTGAAAGCTTCATTTGGGGAATGAAGCTTGTATTGGCTGGGGTAGATGTATCACTAACTTCTCAGAGAAAGAATGCATGTATAGCTCAAACCAAGGTCTGTCACTCTGCAATGTCTAGAACGCTCCACTCAGTAACCTCAAAATCACTCTCAGAAAACAACAGTTTCCTTACGCGCAAGCTTTTGGGTTTCAAGCTCCATTAATTGAAGTATGAAATCTCATGCAGTAACACTCATCAAAACCAAAAAGTTGCCTCTACATTCCAAAAAACTAGCTTGGAAATGTACCAAAAAGAACCCGTCCAAGGATTCGAACTGCAGGCAGACTACAGTGTGACCATTTTATGAGAATTCAGAGACAGAAAAAGAGCAGCTGAGTGAAAAAACCTTAAAAATGAATACAGAGTAGGCATTTGTACCATAAATACCCCTTCAACATGACACTAAGCTAGTGGGTGGTAACAAGGGAATAAATGATTGAGAGTATCAATGTTTACAAGGAGCAAAACTGGAAGAGAAAAACGAGCGAGCGCTCAACAAGCACCTACGATCTTGTGGAGCAGACGCAGTATCTGTATGTAAGGGTTGAGAAGGCCAAAGATCTGCCCACCATGGACATGTCGAGGTTCGCCTTGGCAACTATAAGGGTACCACGAAGTAATTTGAGAAGAAATCAAACACTGAATGACACCAGGTCTATGCTTTCTCGCAGGATAGAATCCAGTCATTCATGGTGGAAGTGGTGGTTGCTAAAATTGTGAAACGTTTATGGACAGAGAGCACAGGTAAAGGAATATGGCAGACAGAGTGCAGGTAATGGAATATGGCAGACAGAATGCAGGCAGTGTGAGACAGGCGTACAGGCACTCAGTCACTGAATTATATGGAGAGCAGAGGAGTAGACTAAGGAGTTACAAAGACATAAAGGCTAAAAAAAGGAGCTGGCTCTGATACCATGTCAGGCCAGGCAGTAACTCCACAAAGAAAAAACTGATTCGTGTATTATTCCATCAGGTAGGTCTTTGTTATATACAACAGGGAGAGACTATTCAGTTCATCTCCCGATGACTGTTGACATTTCTAATTTAATTATTTACATAGATGCACCCAATCATGAGGATTAGGTGTCAACAAACCATAATGTCGTGAAGCTTGTTTTTAATATATTAAAAACAATCAAATTCAATTAATAAAAATATATGTTTCTTGCGATTATCTTATAGAATATAAAACCATAATGTCGTGAAGCTTAATATTAGGCTAAACTATTTTTTTGATTAAAATTAAACAATAATTATAAACTATTTTTCATTAGAAAAAATGATAATTAAAAAAAATTAATTATATAATGGACAGTAATTTCAAAAATATATAAAGCTTTTACTTATGGAATTTAATAACCTATACAACCACATTAAAAATATTAATGTGGTGGTTGATATAGCATGCTTCATAAATATAAGGAAAATAATTATTGCACTAAGAAGAATGTCTTATCAATGCACACATTTACATGATTGACATGTATAAAAAAGTTATGATTCAACTTTAACTTGACAAAAAAAAAAGAATTACACATCTTATTGTAAAATGGTCTATTTTTCTAAATAAAAATTAGTTATATAAATCAATGTTATAAATTACAAGGGCTACATAGTAGCTAGCACATGCAGCTTGAATTAAATATAGCTTAATTAAACAAAAGATAACAAAGAGGCTTAAATATCACTTAATTAAACAAAAAATAACAAAGACAAAGATTTCATCACAAAAATAAAAAACTAATAAAATATTGTATTGTTAAAAGCCATAACCGAAAATTAAAAAATATGATTAACTAATATTATTTATGTTAACATACATATCTCTATGTATATTGAAATAAAATTTTAATATAATAATAGGTCACTTTAAATTGAAAACACTATGGAAACATTATAATTAATGAAAATAAATATAATAGAAAGAAGAAAAAGAAAAATTCAAGAAGTTAAATAAAAAACAAATAAGACTAAAACCAAAAAATTATTAACTAATAAAATTGGAAGTTACTAAAAAAATCCATAATAGAACTTGGACCAATCTTACACATAAATAAATTTAAATAATAATAAAAAACAACAAAAAAAGAATTCTTAATGTTAAACTCCCATAAATGATTTTTAGGTGAAAGACAAATTAATATCAATTCTAAAGAAAAACTAAATACTTATGATGAGCTTATTAAAATTGGATTAATCTCAAATCCCTTTAAAATTGGTAAGCATGAGCGACTTGACACAAATCTAATTTCTCACCTTAATTAAATAAAATAAAAAAACAAGAAATCCTCATCCACATTAAATTGAAATAATAATAAAAAATTAAAAATAAAATCATCAACCTTTCTTATATATGTAACTTTTTCACATTTTTATCTTCATTCATCCAATAAACTCAATAAAATTAAAAACAAAGAAATCCTCCTCCACATTAAATTGAAATAAAAATGAATTAAAACTAAAATCATCACCCTTTCCCCACATATATATAAAACTTTTTCACATCTTTATCTTCATTCATCCAATAAACTCGACAACGAAACTGCTGACAATATTAAACTCGACAACGAAACTGCTGACAATATTTGAAGGGAACACTACGATGCATGCAGTGCTAGAAGCGGAAAGCATTTTAAGACACTTTGGCAGACTATGCAGAACGCAATTGCTACAACTTACACCATGACCGGTTCTTCCATTACTGGCGCAATGCTGACGTTGGGACCCCATCCCGGCTGCTCCTGATCCATCAGTCCTTTAGAGTTTTTTCCCTGCCATGTACACAGCCTCCAGTAGTTTTCTTTCTTCCATTTCTTGTGCCCATTTCCTGGTTTTCTCCACTAATGCAACTCCGACTTTCTCTATGCAACCGCCAATGATATCAGCTAATGTGCTCTGTAATTCGTTCACCAGTTCAGTCAGATCCCCTGAGCTGCAATCAATACTCATGCATATTTTGTATAATGCGGTCCCTGCCGCGAACTTCTCCCAATCCACTCGAGTGTCCTTGCCGTTATCATTGATCTCAGCTTCTCTTTTACTTTCTTGTGCAAGCCCTTGGATCGCTGCATCTGCTTCCTCCATCCTTGTGGCTCGAGCTGTAGATTTTGTACAGTTCTTTTCAATTTGTTCCCGTAATGCCATGAATTGTCTATCTGCTGCCTTACTCAGCAAGCTTTGGATTTCAGGATCCGACTCCTCAACCAAATCCATAAGCTCCCATGCCTCCTGGTATACTTTCAAATTATCTGCACCACATGAACAATGACGAACCCCACATGGAACGTGGGGAAGCCGGGAGATTATATTCATCAATGAGACCGCCGTTAGTTTCCATGAATCTTTGCTGGACGGTATGAAATACCTTGCCATGTCTAACACGTGGTCTGCATCACGTTTCCACAAGAATTTCAAATTTGCTCCATCGCCTGCCGTTCCAGGATGCAAAGGCAATATACCAACATGACCTGATCGCCCCCTTCTATGTTGCAGAAAAGAAATAAGGGCTTTGCAGCTTTTGCCAGCGTCGTTGCCGTTTTCCATGATTTCCTTGGCTCGCTTGATGGACTTTCGATTCGTTAAGAACACACTATGAGGAGTCTCTGAAAGGATATACACGTTGCTCAACAAAGCTTGGTATGCTTCAAATTCAGTGGCCACGTTTCCCAAGTGCTTTGATAATATCGTCGTGGCTATCTTGTGGACAAATTTATTCTTGACCACAAGCTGTGAGAACAACCAAGCTACCTTACAGATGAATACTACAAACCATTGTTGCCACAACAAACATCGCAGCAATAACCTTGGTATTTTTTTACGTTCTCCCTCCATTTCAATAATTTTATTTGCTCTCTTATTATAATCATCATGTGATCGTTTCAGCAAAGGAGATTCTTTGGGTTTCTGCAGCTCAACAATATACTCTATCCAATAGTCCTCCACTCGAAAATAGCTACGCCAGTTTTCTTCTTTCCTTCGCAATCGTCCATAGTAAGCTACGGACGTAAGCCCTCTCCAACAGATAATTGCCCCTCCAATTAGGATGAATAAAATTTCCACAATAGTTACTACGAATTTTAACCAGAAAGCGGGTGGACCAATGAAATGCACAATTGAACCCTGCAGGAAATACTGTAAACCCCAACTAACTAGTGATATTCCACCACACAGTGCTACTGTCAAAGCAGCTGCTAATGCTAACGCTGATCTGGCTACGATAGATTGAGGATTACATGCACGGGCCACGATCCACGACTTGAGTACGTGATCCTCCACTGCTTTCCACGAATTCTCTCCAGGGTTGGTGAGAATTAAGGGAATTCTCTGAGCGGTGATATTGCGAATGCCTTTACTGGCTATAGTTGCACAGATAAGAAGCAGAAGTAGGCAAACTAAAGATATTGATATTATCACCGCATATACAATGACCCACACATTGTTATCCTCGTAAAAACCCTTGTATAAGAAAAAAAAATAGGAGTGGTAATACAATTGATTGGAGTTAACCCATTTTTGACTTGCGCTTAACATCTCGGTGAAAATGTGGAGAAAGACAGTGAACCCTAGGGCCCCTATTGTGGTCCATGCGTCTTCATAGCCGGGACGAGCCATTCCCGGCAGGAAAAATGCGATCAGCACGCACAACATGACTCTGTTGCAATGTACCATATGGCATAAACAAGACATCCTGCAGATTTTTATCGGCCGCAGCTGCATTATTCATATCGACCGAGGCTCCAGTATTCATATCGACCGCATCAGTCTTCTTGCACTTAACAGGCCCCGGTGGCGTTGAATTCTGATCGTGGAAGGCACTCTGCACTTGAATGACGTTCATAAACTCGGCATTAGTGACATTCGTAGTGCTCGAGTTCTGAACACCAGTACAGTTAGAGTTCTCAATGAGTAAAGCGTGATCGAGTAAATCACTACGATCTTCTACAAAGTTCATTAGCTGAATGCTGAGAGCACTGAGCACGAGAGCATGTCCAGGAACCCATAAATTTTCCTTCTTTACTGCTTTGCGTACGTCCAAAACCAAGAGGGCAATGAACACAAGTGTTCCTAATAACCCCAACGACTGAGAGAGTTCAGTCACCGTTAGAGAAGCCATGATGAGGGACAGATCAGTCGTTGGGGAAGCCATGAAAATTAGACCTCAATAATAAAAAGGCTTATGATGATTAGTTTGTATCCCTTTGTCAATTCAATTTTGGCGTTCTAATTTTCTATTATCTCTCTCATACACTTGGAAATTTAGATTTTTCTTGGTCCACTATTGGAGGAGCATGAAATACTTAGGATTTGGAGCAAGAAGGAAAAGGAAGAGCAGGAAAGCATAAGAGGACATCAGGCTCAACAACTACACCATATGTTTTTTGTAGGTATCAAGTTGCATGTATGATTTCCTTGCTACTTTTGGCATGCATGATTCATGCATTTGGTCTTTTTGGTTAGGATCTGTCATTGGCGTGGAGGATTGTCTCGATTGATGATGCATTTTCCTAGCCTTTCCATTTCCTAGATAACCATGGTGTTGTGGGTGTCTTTCCTTTTTTTTTTCTAATTGGTTCTCACATTCTTTATGATTGTGGGTTGAGGTACTAGTTCCTAGAAACCTTTATTGGCCAAACACTCTAGAAGCCCTATAACATCTTGGGTTGATTTACTAGTCCTGGAACCCTTGATTGGTTAAGTTACTAGTCTTGGAAGCCCTAGTTGGACAAATGTTGTTGAAGCTTGACAACATTTGTGGGTTGAGTTACTAGTCTTGGAAGCCCTAGGCAAATTGGGTAGAGACCAATCTAGTGATGGCTAGTGATGTTTGACCGTGATGTGGAATCATTGGTTAAGGGTTGAGATGGTTTGTTCTTTGGAAGACCTAATTTGGTTTTGTTTGATTTGTTTCATGGCATCCCATGTTCATGCTTGGAATATGGCACATAGGTCATTAATTGAAAGAAAGTTTTGGTTCACCTAATGTATGGTTTGGTGGTTCGTGGAAGTCCCAAACTTGGTTGGCTTATGAATTCATTAATAAGTGTTCATTTTCCTTGGTACTGTCATGAGTAAATGTGATTGATATTATGTGTCTTTAATGGTTGTTTCCTCATTCATATCTCTTTAGTTAGTTGTTAGTTATAAGTATGCTTCATGATAATAATGATGTATTGGTCTCATTATGTTTTGGTTTGTATATGAAATGTTAGTGAATGAAAGACCTAATAGATAATGCAGTTATTGTGAGGAGATATCAGTCCTCCTTGGCGATTATCAGATAAGTATGAGAGCCTTATGCCTAGATTTGTTGTTGTTACATGTAAATTGCAGGTTTGTGATATGTTTGACAAAATCCATGTCATGGATAGCAGGGGTCATGTCAAGTCCTTATTCAGGTGTTTACATTACTACCCTCGTTTCTATGTTATTTATCATTTATAGAAGTTTCATGAAGTTGTGGATAGTGGTATGAGTCCTGACCCTTAAAACTGGCACAAACTTTGGGGTCGCTCACCTACGCAAGGCCACAATCACATGGATGTCTTGTTGTGGGAGCGACTAGAGGGCCCAAGTCACATGCATGCCTTGTCATGGGAGTGATTGAGGCTCTAGGGAAGTGAAAAAGCAAGTTGTCTAAGCAATTGGTCACCTCCAAGGCTTGGTTAGCTCATAGAAGTTTTGTAGCATGTATGGAAGGTCAGATTAGTCTTGTCATGTCGCTTCCACTTCATTAACTGTACTTGGGGAGTTGAATTATATCACAGTAACTCTTCGTCACATATTTACCCCAATAGACCGATTAACTTAGACTAATGTGAGGAGAGGGTGTTACAAAAAAATTCAATTTTATTATTTCTTGTAAAAAAATAAATATTATAATAATTAATTCTTTAACTTTGTATTAATTAAGTTTTGAATGTATATGTTTTTTTAATTATAATGTTTTATATTATCCAAATACATATTTTTTTATAAAACAAAAAAATCATAAAACAATTTCCTCCCATCTATATATTAGATTCAATTATCCTTTATTTAATTGATTTTAAAAAGGTGTGCGACCCCGTGGAAAGAAACATGGTTCATATATCATCATCATTTTTACATCATAGTTGCATCATCTAATGACAACATATCGTGTCGCATTTGCGATTTGAACATAGATGGAGAGGTTATTATTAAACCCTCCCAACCACTCAGACTAACAACATTACCAATATTTGTAATCTTATAAAAACAATATTTCTAAAAACCAAAAGAGCCCTCCAATATTATCATATATTATAAGTTGAAAAAAAAATCCATCGAAAATACATAAATTATGTGTTTAGGGGACACGAAAAGAAGCTCGAATCGGAAGAAGAAAAGGAGAATAAAAACCTCGGCCATGCATTGTTATAAGATATCTTTTATAGAATGATAGATATGATAATCATCATTACAATCGAGTTTATTAAATTTTAAATTAATCTATTTAAATTATATTATATTGAAAATTAAACATGGAAATAAATACTTAAATAAGGAATTCTATTTAATGCGTTAGATTAGATTGATAAAGATTATATGAGTTACATCAAAATTAATTATAGTTAACGTATAAATTAATATAAATATTTAAATTTACTTAATTTATTTTGATTTAATTCTATTAAACATTGTAAAGATAAATAAAATGTTATTTATAATAATTAAAAAAAAAAATATTTTCTTTTATAAAATTAGGTGGACTTGGGGTTTTTAGGTCATCAAAATTATCTGGGATCCACTTTATCTAGACCACGCTAACTATCTACATCTTAATCCACTTTATCTAGACCACGCTAACTATCTACATCTTAACCCACAATGTTTGAGGGAATCACACTGTAATATCCCTATTTTACGTTCATTTTACACAAAAAGAAATATTAATTAAAATTTAGTTATCTTTTTTACCTTAAAGTTGAATCAGAACTTGGTTAGAGTTTGGTTCTTGATAATTGTCCTTCCGTTCGTTTTCTTGAGTTGGATGCATTCCAATGGCTGGTTTTTTTTTGCTTAACGAAATCGTTTCCCAATAAATATTTGTTGGTGAAGGCTTCTCATTATGATAGTTGAGCATGCCTTAATATGCGTATGGACTAGTGGCTCGACCCTGATATGGTTGAAATTTTTCAGTTTTCTTGCACTCTGATGACAAGGTTGGCAGAGAAATTTTCATTTCTTGTTCAATAATTCTTTTCCTCCCTTCATCCATGGTATGTTGAACGAAACTCCTTTGCCTAAATGAGTTAGGTGAATTAATTGGTTTAATTCTTGGTAAAACTAGCATGAGTTCTTAAGAAAATAAGAGAGTAGTAATTCAAATCTTGAAAATATTTGATTGGCTATGAGTTTTCTTTAGACAATTTTATCAAATTATGTGAATATAAAGATGAGTTAGTTTTGTGCACCAAGAGACAAGATAACAATAGAGGTTATATTCTTTTTGGAAAAAGAAATAAATATATGTTTATTCTTCTACTCATTTGAAATAGCTTTGGGTAAAGAATACATGGAAATGTTGCATGTAAGAGAAAAAAATACATGTTATATCTTTAAAACAAAATATATTACTGCATGTAGATAAAAATTGATTAGTAATACATTTTTCTTGGTAAAGAAAATATATTACTGCATGTAGATAAAGATTGTTTATTATATATTTTTTTTGTAAAGAAAATATATTAATGCATGTCGATAAAGATTGTGATCATATATTTTTTGTCAGGCCAGGTTAACTCCAGGAATTATGAGCGCAAGACAGAACTGAGTGATATTATTCATTAGACTATTATTATTTATACATATACAAAAACGGATCAGTTCATCTTCTAGATGACTGTCCGGCTTCACCTCATCCGTTTCGGATTAGGTGTCAACATTCCCCCCCTTAATCTGAAGGGATGTTGGTGAGTCCAAGCATCGTTCTGAATCTTTCAAGCTTTTCTCTTCCAAGTGCTTTGGTGAAGATGTCTGCAATTTGCTCGTTTGTGGAACAATGATGGAGATGGATTGTTTTGGCCTCAACATGATGTCGGATCAGATGATATTTAGTATTGATGTGCTTAGTACGATCATGGAACTTTGGATTCTTGGCCAACTTTATTGCAGATGTGTTATCAATCATGAGTGGAGTAGATTGTATTTGTTTTACTTGCAAATCTTCAAGAATTTTCCTGAGCCACACAATTTCTTTCGTTGCTTCAGCTGCTGCCACGTATTCTGCTTCTGTTGTGGAATCTGTTGGTACTGATTGTTTGCGTGATCTCCAGGAGACAGCTCCTGATCCAAGACTCATAGCATATCCTGAAGTAGATACCCCAGTTTCTTTGTCTCCATCGAAGTCTGAATCAGAGTATCCAATCAAGTTGAAGTCGTCCACCTGTGTATACTTGATTCCAAGGTCTTGAGTTCCCTTCAAGTACCTTAGAACTCTTTTTGCAGCAGACCAATGTCCCTCACAAGGCTTTTGCATAAACCTAGAGAGGATTCCAACAGCAAATGAAATGTCTGGTCTGGTAGTAGTGAGGTAGATGAGACTTCCTACAAGCTGTCTATACTTTGTTGCATCCTCAAATTCTTTTCCTTCAGTAGATGTGAGCTTCAAGTTTTGTTCCATTGGAGTAGAAAGGGGATTGCACTCTATCATGCCAAATCTGTATAACAAATCTCCAATGTATTTCTTTTGAGAAAGAAATATGGACTTTGGATGTTGGGTTACTTCAATGCCAAGATAGTAGTGAACATAGCCCAAATCAGTCATTTCAAAAAAATTTCCTAATTCTTTCTTTATGGATGCAATATAGCTTTCATTGTTCCCTGTCATTAAAAGATCATCTACATATACCACAAGATATACAACTGTTTTGCCAACTTTCTTGACAAATAAAGTTGCATCATCAAGATCAAAATGTTTGAAGTTGAGTTTCAGAAGATGCTCAGTTAGTTTTTCATACCAGGCTCGTGGTGCTTGTTTGAGGCCATACAAGGACTTCACAAGTTTGCATACTTTGTGTTCATGTCCTTTCACAGCAAATCCTTCAGGCTGGGACATAAAAACATTCTCTTTTAGATCTCCATTCAAGAATGCAATTTTTACATCCATTTGATGGACTTTCCAACCGTTCTGAGCAGCTAGTGCAAAGAGTGTCCGGATGGTGGCCCATTTTGTTGTGGGAGCAAAAGTTTCCTCATAATCGACCCCTTCCTTCTGTGCAAAACCTTTTGCCACAAGCCTAGCTTTGTGCTTGTCAAGTGAGCCATCAGCTGTGTACTTGTTCTTGTAGACCCACTTGCAGCCAATTGGTTTGGTTCCAAATGGAGGATCAACCAGCTTCCAAGTGCCATTCTTTATGAGGGCATCATACTCCTTCTGCATCGCTTCTTTCCATTCATCATGAGAAGCAGCTTCTTTGAAGGAAGTTGGTTCAAAATCTGTAGACAAGTTCAATTCACAATCATAAGTAACATCCATATCAACAGGTGAATTAGAGTTATCTACATCACCTCCATCTTGTCGGTTTGAATTTCTGGTTCCTGTTTTTCCAATTTCATCAGGATGAACACTTTCAAGTGTCTTTGTCAGCCACTTTGGGGGACCTTTCTGAGATGGTCCAGGCTGTTCTGTTGATTGAGTTGGGTCTGAATCAAGATTGAGTCTCCCAATTCTATCAATTACATCACTTAAAGCATCATCCGTTGTTGGAGTGTCATGCAGGGGAGATTGTTCTTCAGAAGAAGATTCCACATGTTGATCTAGTATAGGAATCCCCCCTTCAAGATGTGGAATCTGATTATCAAACTCTTGAAATGATTTCGGTTTTGTGAATCTATCCAGGCGATCAAGTTGCCGCTCAACAACACTGTCAGATTTGGATGATTCAAGAAAAATGACATCTCTAGATAAAACAAACTTTTTATTTACTTCATCATAAAGGCGGTATGCTTTAGATGTGTTTGAATACCCCACGAAGATACACTTACGACTTCTAGCACCAAGTTTGTTTCTATGTACCTTTGGTATTAAAGCATAACAGGTGGAACCAAATATCCTGAGATGTTTTACCGAAGGAACATGTCCATACCACAATTCATAAGGAGTCTTGTTTCTTATAGCACTAGATGGACATCTATTCTTTATATATGCAGCACATAGAACAGCATCAGCCCAAAACATTGTCTTTACATTTTTGAAGAAAAGCATGGATCGTACCATATTCAAAATTGTTCTGTTCATTCTTTCAGCTACACCATTCTGTTGAGGATTATAAGGCACAGTTGTTTGATGTTTAATCCCATGTTGGCGAAGATAGTGTTCAAATTCATTTGATGTATATTCTTTTCCATTATCAGTGCGAATAGACCCAATATGAGATTGTGCATCATTTTCAATCCATTTATGAAAATTCTTGAATGTTTGAAAAGCATCAGATTTGTTCTTCAATAAGTAAACCCAACACATTCTGGTGTAATCATCAATAAATGTCATGATATACTTATTTCCATTTGCAGAATGAACAGGCATTGGACCACATAAATCTGAATGAATAAGTTCAAGCTTCCTATGTGCTCTTGAATGTGAATCATGAAAAGACTGTTTGCTATGCTTTCCTAGAATGCAAGCATCACATTGTTTATGTTTTCTAGGAATTGTAGGCAAACCAGCAACACCATTTTTCTTCAACAAGCGGAGACTATCATAGTTTAAATGTCCAAATCTAGCATGCCATAATAAACTTGATGGAAGTGTACCTTCATCATGATGAGAAATATATGAAAAATGTTGTGCATGAGCAGAGTTTCCTTGCAGTTTAAGAAGTCTTTCTTCTTCTATACCCCTCATGACAAGTGAATGGTCGGATGTCTTTCTTACCTCAAGATTTCCATCAAACATATGAATGGAGTGACCTTGCTGGCGGATGTGGACCAGGGACAGCAAGTTTCTCTTGAGTTGTGGGAGATATAGAACATGATCCAGAAGAAAGTCTGGAAGACCAGGCAGTTTAAGCCTGACTGTGCCAAGCCCTGATGGCTTGATTTTTGACTGATCTGCAAAGTATACTGCTCCATCAACATTATCAGTGAAATCTTCAAAAAAATCTTTCCTATGAGTCATATGACAGGTTGCTCCTGAATCAAGCAACCAGTCATTTTTCGAAGAAGTAAGTGAAG
Source organism: Pinus tabuliformis (assembly GCA_031772625.1). Taxonomy (NCBI): domain Eukaryota; kingdom Viridiplantae; phylum Streptophyta; class Pinopsida; order Pinales; family Pinaceae; genus Pinus; species Pinus tabuliformis. Next base: position 1,393,930,784 of record CM062820.1, read on the forward strand.
CATTAAACAGATCTTCATTTACTCCAATGTTACATTGTGCCTCAATATAGTGAGCGGATTCAGGTGCTTTACCTTTGTCTGTGTTATCAGTTTTACCTTTCTGCTGATTTCTTCTCTGCTCAATCTTTTCCCATGGTAGCTTGCATGTAGAAGCATCATGAGATCCATTTCGTTTGCAGCGAATGCAATGTAAGTCTGCCTTTTCTTCTTGAGAATGTCTGCCCCCCCTGCCTCTGAAATATCTTCCTCTTTCTCTCGAATGCATACTGTAACAAAAATTATTTCTGCTGATAGAAAAATAATTTTGCTTATAAAAAGAACTTCTGCTGATAAAAAAATCCTTACGCCAGAGCCTTATGCATTTTATTTTCTTCTGACAGTTAATAGAAGCATCAGCATTTCTTATATCATCATTTACAATGTTTGAAAAATGCACAATGGATCACTTCACTTCATTCTATTAATATATCACTTCAATATATTAAAAATGCGCAAGGGATATATCACTTCAATATATATATCAAAATTATTATGAAGGCAGCGCAACAAAACTTTTGAATGATACAAATGTTTTGAACAATACTGAACACTAGCAGCTTCGTGTCAAGAATGCATGGAGAACCACCCTCTCAATCCTTTCCGTTCCAAGTATAAGCATCTGTGTGTGCATACTATAATATTCAATGTCTATACAGCTGACAGCTAATAACTTGTTTCAAATACATGCATACAATAATATCATCATACAATATCTTTATGCCTAGGTCCCGCTGAGCATATTTTGAAACATCAAAGTTTATGAGAGAAATATGATTGGCGCAGTTCACAGGAACTTGTTCCCGTAGAGCTCGATCTGTTCCTGTACTTGAAAATATTTTAATTGCTATACAAGAGAATATGTATCAACAAGGGTACCGAAAGAAAGCATTCTTGAAGTAAAATGCGTGGTTCCATCTAAACTGCACACGAGAGAGTAATAAAAATATTGCACTGTCGCCCATATAACATTATATGTCCATCTTCAAACAGCTTCAGCAAATCGGAAAAAAAACGAGTTTGAGCCAACAGTCCGGCCAATCATGAATCCATTCATGGTATTCATACCTCTGCTAGCCGAGGCCTGGAATTACGTGTCGGAGGTCACCGCGTTTGAATCAGATCCATTCGCAATGGTTCTCCCCACCAAGAAATTGCTGGGGGTGAGGAATCCTGGTTACTGGTGCTTGTTGCGTGCAACCTTCAAAAACGCATCATACCATCTTCAAAAACGCAGCCAATACGCATAACAGGTGGAGCAGTCTTCAAAAACGCATTACAGGTGGAGCAGTCTTCAACAAGCATAACAGGTGGAGCAGTCTTCAAAAACGCATCATACCATCTTCAAAAACGCAGCCAATACCATTCTTACCACAGTCTTTACAAACAAAACGCAGCCACAGTCTTTACAAACAAAACGCAGTCACCATTAAAAAGGCAGTAAGTATTGACTTGCATATATTATACTGATTTGCTGCATATGCTTGCACTTGTTATGCACATAAGATTGCTCGCAAATTTACTCTGGACAGTTGCATATGCCCATGGTTTGACACACTTCAGTTCTCACATTCTTCCACAACATCCAATTAAAAAGCCGCACTAACAACAATTACTGGGCATTCAATATTAAAGCTAAAAGAGTACAGCCAACACATCGCACACCCTCAATGTCACGTATTCGGATCCATCACCACTTTTAAACTCATTACCAGCAAATTTCGAGTAGAGAACAATATTTCCAGCAGTCATGAAGATGGCATTACAAACGCAGTTTTCATTACAGCAATTCAACGCAGTCATGGCATGGCTTTGATAAAAATGCAGTCACCATTTACAAACTCCAATATCATTTTTCAAAAAAAAACGCAGTTGCATTTTCACCAAAAACGCAGTCATGGTTATGACAACTGAAACGCATCAACGCATACTTACATTCAACAGCGCATTCCACTCATCAACGCATAGAGCTGGACAGTCATGTCAGTCCAGGGGCACTCAGATCACTGCCAGAAGCACGCAGTCTCAGGACAGAGGTAGGTTTCATGAGGCAGTAGAAACCTGGCAGAGGCAGGAGCTATTTCTGGGACCTGTGCTCTGATACCATGTCAGGCCAGGTTAACTCCAGGAATTATGAGCGCAAGACAGAACTGAGTGATATTATTCATTAGACTATTATTATTTATACATATACAAAAACGGATCAGTTCATCTTCTAGATGACTGTCCGGCTTCACCTCATCCGTTTCGGATTAGGTGTCAACATTTTTCTTAGTAAAGAAATACATGTTATATCTTGAAAACAAAATATATCACGACATGTAGATAAAGATTGATTAGTAATACATTTTTCTTGGTAAAGAAATTATATTACTGCATGTAGATAAAGATTGATTATTATATATTTTTGTTGGTAAAGAAATATATTAATGCATCTAGATAAAGATTGTGATCATATATTTTTCTTGGTAAAGAAATATATATTATATCTTGAAAACAAAAAATATTATGACATGCAGATAAAGATTGATTAGTAATACATTTTCCTTGGTAGAGAGAAATATTACTACATGTAGATAAATATTGATTATTATACATTTTTCTTGGTAAAGAAAATATATTAATGCATGTACATAAAGATTGTGATCATATATTTTTCTTGGTAAAGAAAATATATTACCGCATGTAGATAAAGATTGTTATTATATATTCTTCTTGGTAGAGAAAATATATTACTACATGTAGATAAAGGTTGTTATTACTATATATCATAAAAGATTGTTATTATAAATAAATTTACACCATTAAAAGATGAGTAACCTTTCTTGTCTTTATATAACATTGAATATTCATTTTATGTAAGAAAATATAGGATGCATGTTCTCTTCTTAAAAAGAGATTTCGTAGTCATTTTTCTCGAAGGAGATAATATAAGTCATAGAAATATTCTTTTGAAAGAATATGTTTTCCTTAGGCATGAAAGATAAGTTAATGGTGTTAATTCATTTGCAGGATATGCAAAAGTTACATGTTTTGGTGAGTAAAAAGGTAAATGATTTGTGGGATGTATATTGGATAGCTTGATTTAACCTCATGGTTTAATGAATAAAAGGTTGTTAACATTATTATTATTTTAGTTCTTATGCCCGAAAGAAAGGTTGATTATGATACTTTCTTGAAAACAAATGCATGAGAACTTTGTTATGATACTTTCCTACAAACAAATTCATGAGAAATTTGTAGATAAAAAGATAGAAAAACTATGCTTGGTTGTTGAAAATAACTATGTGAAAAGAACACATATGCGAAGCATAGAAACAATAGTTGATTACATGCATGAAAATATAAGTATTGTACTAGACCTTTTAAAGAGAAACATGGATTTCTGCACCGAAAATAATAATTATTATCTTAGATCATGGAAAGTAAAACAAGTAATTACTTGCAATACGTGCACTAGCTTTCTTTTGTAAAATACATATATCTGCATGCAAGAAATAATGACTAACACATTAGCTCTTGTTTAGAGGACTTACATTTGCATGCATGATAATGATGTTTATCATGTTAGCTTCCCCTTAGAAGGGAACATCTACTATATTGGAAAGATTATTTTGTTCCATGCACAAAGAACAAGCTAAGGGGCTAGCTCTCTTCGAATAAGTTTCTATATAATTACATGCATGATAAAATAAGCTTCTATATAATTATATGCATGATAAAAAAAGATAAGTTTCTAGTATATTTTAAGTGAAATGGATGGTTACAGTGGTTTCCTTTGGATATGAACGTGCCAGTGCTGCCGGTTACATGCATGATAAAATAAGCTTCTATATAATTACATGCGTGATAAAAAAAGATAAGTTTCTATTATATTTTAAGTGAAATGGATGGTTATAGTGGTTTCCTTTGGATATGAACATGTCGGTGCTGCCGCTGCGAGAATGATCAGAATGATCAAATAACGTGGTAATAAATGGTAATTATTTTGACATGCATGATAATTATTTGTTTATACATACACAATGTTGTTAGAAGAGACATGTTGTGATATGATATTTATATCTCACGTATACACATGAATAGATGATAAAATATTGCTTTTAAAGACTGATTATTGATTGATTAATACTTTATTTAATCGCATTACAAAAATTGTGTTACTAAAGCTTTGTGATGACAATAAAGCTTTCTGATGACAACAATGATAGGATAGGATGGTGATTTGTTCGAAAGACAAATTATGTTTAAGATTGTGGGACATAAGAACTAATCGTGCATGCTAATGAGTACAAGATGCAGGATGTTCCACTGATGGAAGAATCACACCACAAGGATATAAAGAGTGCCGATTTGTGGGTAAATAGTTTCATGATGTGGTATTTTAATGATATTTCATTGCAATCTTTTATAACAATGGATAAGGGATGGACTCCCTTATAAGCCCTTCAATGAGGGGTGAATACCCTCACGAGCGTTTAATAATAAAATTAAAAATGTTTGGCATTTAATAATAAAATAAAAAATGTTTGCTGGTTATCACCCTACGGGGTTTCCAAGGTATATCGATGTTCATTGATGTGAATACATATTATGTCATGATGTTGATTCCTTATTTGATGTGATATTCATTAAAAACATTTGATGGTTGTCACCCTATGGAGTTTCCAGGGTATATTGTTGTTCAATGATGTGATTGCTTATTATGTCACGATGTTGATTCCTTATTTGATGTGATATGCATAATGTAAACTATGTGATTAATTAATCTCAATGATGTGATTACTTATTATGTCAGTTTGATGATGTTGATTCCTTATTTGATGCGATATTCATAATGTCAACTATGTGATTAATTGATCTAGTTAAGGGAATCGTGAAATGGATGCATGGTCTATCAGACAATTTATGTTAATATACTAAAATAATACTACAACAGTGGTTGTTAATGGTTATGTTAATATACTACAACATTACTACCTTCTATTGAAAGTTACTTTATGTACTAGTGAACATTCTATATAATGGTTAATGAGGAATGTGGAATAATGATTTAGATAATTACGTAATTTGTGTAGAAAAATTTATGGTTACTGGGGTATGTTACACATACCTTACCTGGACCAAAAAAAACTTAGTTTGAAACCAATTACCTTTACACCCTTAATACCGTAATGTGTGGTTGGCTCCTCCAGTTGTCTCCTTTAGTTCTATTAGCTGGTTTTTAATATATTAAAAACAATCAAATTCAATTAATAAAAATATATGTTTCTTGTGATTATCTTATAGAATATAAAACCATAATGTTCAAAGCTTAATATTACGCTAAACTATTTTCTAATTAAAATTAAACAATAATTGTAAATTATAAAGTATTTTCATTAAAAAAATGATAATTAAGAAAATTAATTATATAATTGAGAGTAATTCCAAATATATATAGATTTTCTGATCATGTAATTTAATAACTTGTAAAACCACATTAAAAATATTAATGTGGTAAATATTAATGTGGTTGATATAGCAGGTGTCATAAATATAAGAAAACATAAATATAAGAAAAAAACTATTGCAGTAAGAAGATGTCTTACCAATGCACACATTTACCTAATTAACATGTATAAAAAAGAAAAGAAAAAAATTACACATCTTATTGTAAAATGGTCGATTTTCCTAAATAAAAAATACTTAGATATAAACCAATGTTATAAATCACAGGGGCTACATAGTAGGTAGCAAGTACAAAGATTTCATCACAAAAATAAAAAATAAAAACTAATAAAATATTGTATTGTTTAAAGCCATAACCAAAAATTAAAAAATATGATTAACCAATATTATTTAAGTATATAATTGTTTATAAATAAATTTATTGAAATAAATTTTTAATATAATAAAAAACACTTTAAATTGGAAATATTGTGAAAAAATTATAATTAATGAAAATAAATATAATAGAAAAAAGAAAAAAAAGAAATTCAAGAAGTTAAATAAAAAATAAATAAGACTAAAAACAAAAAATTAGTAACTAATAAAATTGGAAGTTACTAAAAAAACCCATAATAAAACCTTGACCAATCATCTTACACATATATAAATTTAAATAATAATAAAAAATAACAAAAAATGAATTCTTAATGTTAAACTCTCAATAAATAACTTTTAAGTGAATGACAAATTAATACAGATTCGAAAAGAAAAACTGAATGCTTATGAAGAGCTTCTCATGTAGGAACTTATTAAAAATAGAATAATCTCAAATCCCTAAAAAATTAATAAGCAAAAAACCACTTGACATAAATCTAATCCGTTACCTTAATTAAAAATAAAATAAAAAACAACAAACTCTAATCCACATTAAATTGAAATAATAAACATCTATTAAAAAAAACTACTCCTAAATAATAATATCCTATCACATAAAATCATCGACCTTTCCATATATATAACTTTTTCACATCTTTATCATCATTCATCCAACAAAGTCGACAACGAAACTGCTGACAATATTTGAAGGGAACACTACGATGCATGCAGTGCTAGAAGCGGAAACCATTTTAAGACACTTTGGCAGACTATGCAAAACGCAATTGCTACAACTTACACCATTGCCGGTTCTTCCATTACTGGCGCAATGCTGACGTTGGGACCCCATCCCAGCTGCTCCTGCTCCATCAGTCCCTTAGATTTCCCTGCCATGTACACAGCCTTCAGTAATTTTCTTTCTTCCATTTCTTGTGCCCATTTCCTGGTTTTCTCCACTAATGCGGCCCCCACTTTCTCTATGCAACCACCAATGATATCAGCTAATGTGCTCTGTAATTCCGTCACCAGTTCTGTCAGATCCCCTGAGCTGCAATCAATACTCATGCATATTTTGTATAATGCGGTCCCTGCCGCGAACTTCTCCCAATCCACTGGAGTGTCCTTGCCGTTATCATTGATCTCAGCTTCCCTTTTACTTTCTTGTGCAAGCCCTTGGATCGCTGCATCTGCTTCCTCCATCCTTGTAGCTCGAGCTGTAGATTTTGTACCGTTCTTTTCACTTTGTCCCAGTAATGCCATGAATTGTCTATCTGCTGCCCTACTCAGCAAGCATTGGATTTCAGGATCCGACTCCTCAACCAAATCCATAAGCTCCCATGCCTCCTGGTAGACCTTCAAATTATCTGCACCACATGAACAATGAGGAACCCCACATGGAACGTAGGGAAGCCGGGAGATTATACTGATCAATGAGACCGCCGTTAGCTTCCATGACCCTTTGCTGGAGGGTATAAAATACCTTGCCATGTCTAGCAAGGGGTCTGCATCACGTTTCCACAAGAATTTCAAATTTGCTCCATCACCTGCCGTTCCAGGATGCGAAGGCAATATACCAACATGACCTGATCCTCGCCTTCTATGTTGCAGAAAAGAAATAAGGGCTTTGCAGCTTTTGCCATCGTTGTTACCGTTTTCCATGATTTCCTTGGCTCGCTTGATGGACTTTCGATTCGTTAAGAACACACTACGAGGAGTCTCTGAAAGGATATACACGTTGGTCAACAAAGCTTTGTATGCTTCAAATTCAGTGTCCACGTCTCCCAAGTGCTTTGATAATATCGTCGTGGCTATCTTGTGGACAAACTTATTCTTGACCACAAGCTCTGAGAAGAACCAAGCTACCTTACAGGTGAACACTACAAACCATTGTTGCCACAACAAACATCGCAGCAATAACCTTGGTATTTTTTTACGTTCTCCCTCCATTTCAATAATTTTATTTGCTCTCTTATTATCATCATCATGTGATCGTTTCAGCAAAGGAGATTCTTTGGGCTTCTGCAGCTCAACAATATACTCTGTCCAATAGTTCTCCACTCGAAAATAGCTACGCCAGTTTTCTTCCTTCCTTCGCAATCGTCCATAGTAAGCTATGGACGTAAGCCCTCTCCAACAGATAATTGCCCCTCCAATTACGATGAATAAAATTTCCACAATAGTTACTACGAATTTTAACCAGAAAGCGGGTGGACCAATGAAATGCACAATTGAACCCTGCAGGAAATACTGTAAACCCCAACTAACTAGTGATAATCCACCACACAGTGCTACTGTCAAAGCAGCTGCTAACGCTAACGCTGATCTGGCTACGATAGATTCAGGATTACATGCACGGGCCACGATCCACGACTTGAGTACTTGATCCTCCACTGCTTCCCACGAATTCTCTCCAGGGTTGGTGAGAATTAAGGGAATTCTCTGAGCGGTGATATTGCGAATGCCTTTACTGGCTATTGTTGCACAGATAAGAAGCAGAAGTAGGCAAACTAAAGATATTGATATTATCACCGCATATACAATGACCCACACATTGTTATCCTCGTAAAAACCCTTGTATAAGAAAAAAAAATAGGAGTGGGAATACAATTGATTGGAGTTAACCCATTTTTGACTTGCACTTAACATCTCGGTGAAAATGTGGAGAAAGACAGTGAACCCTAGGGCCCCTATTGTGGTCCATGCGTCTTCATAGCCGGGACGAGCCATTCCCGGCAGGAAAAATGCGATCAGCACGCACAACATGACTCTGCTGCAATGTACCATAAACAAGACATCCTGCAGATTTTTATCGGCCGCAGCTGCATTATTCATATCGACCGAGGCTCCAGTATTCAGATCGACCGCATCAGTCTTGTTGCACTTAACAGGCCCCGGTGGCGTTGAATTCTGATCGTGGAAGGCACTCTGCACTTGAATAACGTTCGTAAACTCGGCATTAGCGACATTCGTAGTGCTCGAGTTCTGAACACCAGTACAGTTAGAGTTCTCAATGAGTAAAGCGTGATCGAGTAGATCACTCCGATCTTCCACAAAGTTCATTAGCTGAATGCTGAGAGCACTGAGCACGAGAGCATGTCCAGGAACCCATAAATTTCCCTTCTTTACTGCTTTGCGTACGTCCACAACCAAGAGGGCAATGAACACAAGTGTTCCTAATAACAACCCCAACAACTGAGAGAGTTCAGTCAGCGTTAGAGAAGCCATGATCAGGGACAGATCAGATATCTGGAGATTAAAATTGATGGATGCCTTCACTAAATCAAAGTGAACATATTGGAGCAGACTGGTCAAACACAGCTGAAACAAATTTGTATACTTCCAATCATTTATAGAGTGCTGCTTTATTCGCATACATCCAATCATTCATAGAGTGCTGCCTTATTCGCTCATGTACGATGATTGATAGAGTTTCCTAAAGAATATAGAAATTCTGGTGAAAATTTCGTCCAGGAATCCAGCTAAGGCATCTCTTTTCTTCGTACAACTCACTCTCTTTTACTATTAAATGCGTCGGCAAACCCATTTTAATTAAAATGTGGCATATTCGTTCATTTTGCACTGATGCAAATCCCTTGCGTGGAACCTCAATCAGAGACAACAAAGTAAAGTAAAGCAACTCCCTTACTGGACTCGTACAGTAAAGCAAATACCTTACCATCCTTACGGGGAACTTCATTGAGAGACGGAAAAGTAAAACTAATGGAATGAACTTGACTCGTAAAGGAAAGCAAATCTCTTACATTGAACTTTATTCCAGAGAACAAAAACTAAGAGAATGAACTTGACTCTAAGGGAACAATAAAAACATTGCAGATGCCAAAATGGACAACCCTAGGTCCACATATAAACCCGAATTAAATGTTATAAAATTGTGTATATATTCGCTTCATTCGCATTAAAATAACATAAATCCCATGTCCCCAAATAAGAGAATTCTATGCCATGAAATCAGACACCATTGATTGGATAGATTTATTGAAAAAAATATACATTTAAAAATAATTAAATATTTTATTATATTACATTTATAATTTTAAGATAATTAAAAATATATAATTTAAAAATAAAAATAAAAAACAATGACATTTTTCCTAGGATTATTAACCTTTACTCACAATACCTGCTAAGGATGTGTAATTTTAGATTAAAAGCAAGAAATTAATGTTCAACATTGCCATATGTCAAACAAAGAGAAAATAATCCCAGTATACCATTTAAGTTTTAAACATGCAAATTCATATGGAAAATACAGTCAAGAATGTGCACCGCAAACTTTATGAATATTAAATTGCTTAGCGTCATTCACTTGACGAAACGTGAAATCTAGTTGGAGACACATTGCAAGAGAAGTTTTAGGTATTGATTGGATCTGGATCCAACAATTATTTGTAAAACGATTCTTTCCTTTTCTTTTTTCTTTTTCTTTATTATTATAAAATCATTATCACATGATAGAAGTTTTTTATTATTATTATACTGTAATAATAATAACGATGGAATGTTTTTTATTACAACGGAAGGTTATATATCTCATTTATTACGATATTGTTCTTTTGGCAAGGTGTCCTTCTGATCTTGATAAGCAACTCAAGCTTCTTAAGGATTTCTGCTTTTTATTACAATGGAAGGTTATATATCTCATTTATTTATTGTTCTTTTGGCAAGGTGCCCTTCTGATCTTGATAAGCAACTCAAGCTTCTTAAGGATTTCTGCTCTACCATGGGTATCACTGTTAACACAGACAAAACAAAAGTTATGATTATCAAATCCAAGAAGGACACTTGTGCTAATTTTATGTATGACAATAATAACTTGGAGGAAGTGTATTCTTACAAGTACCTAGGAATTGATATCCATCACAAGCTCAACTGGAACCATAGCATTGAGAAAAGGATCAATGGGGGATGGAAAGCTTATTTTGGTCTTGAAAATAATTGTAAAACAGCAAATCTCGTAATGTGGGATAAAAAGAAGTTCCTCTTTGAAACTTTAGTCACTCCTGTTATCTTATATGGCGGCTGTGAAGTTTGGGGCTGCAGCATCTCCAGAGAATCATGGAGGAAGATTGAGCAAATCCAGAAGCGTTTTATAACTTATAACTTGAAAATTAAAAGTAATACACCCTATCCTATTCTCCTTATAGAAGCAGGTCTTTCTCCTATTGAGAGCCTAGCTATGCGCAGGTTTCTGTTGTACAATCACAAGCTCAATAACATAGACAATCATAGACTTCCTAAGCTAGCTTTAAATTCCAGCCAAAACCACCTAAGGCTTAACCGAGGATGGCATAAGGACACAAGGGCCTGGCTAAACTATTGGGAGATCAATGAGAATGATGCTTTGCAAAACATAAATAACATTAAAGATATTGTTACTTCTAAGTTCAAAGAAAAATTGTGGTGTGAGAAAGATTTAGCGTCTAAAAGAAAATTAAGTTATTATAAGAAGGTCATCAACCCCACCCTTGAAGATCAAAAGTATCTCTCTATTCTAACTAGCTCAAAGAAGAAAAATAATATAGCAAAGATTAGAACGAATTCTCATGAGCTCCATAGTGAAACTGGCCGCTGGGCAGTTCCTAAAACAACATGGATGGAAAGGATCTGCCATATTTGTGAGAATAGGAGCATCGCGGATGAAAACCACTTCCTCTTAGAGTGCCCTGCATACAACCACATTAGATCTCAATTTCACAACCTTTGTTACAATACTGACCTTCCTAGCCTTTTACAATGCCAAAATTATAGTGATCTCGGGAGGCTTCTCTCCAAGCTTTTTGAGCATAGGAATAAAATCTTAAATCAAAATAAATAATTTGTCTTTTTAGGTCCGATAGATCATTATTTGGTCTCAGAGGACGTTAACCATCATCATCATCATCATCAAATATATTATTAAATAATATTTTTTCAATAAATATTAATTTTATTTTTAAATATAATTAATTATGAAAGATTTTTAGTGTGAATTTATAAAATAGATTTTTGTAAAATTAATATAGATTTAATTTAATTTTAAAACTATCAATTGTTTTGAAGATTAAATTTTTCAAAATGCAAATATTTGTTTAGACAAAATTTGAGTAAAAGTTCGCATCACCAGAAATTTGATTTCTTTGGATAATTAATCGATTTAGAAGTCAAATAAATCTCTATTAAGTTTTAATAATATTGTTTATATTTATATAAATTTTATATCTTTGTATATGGAGTATTTTTATTTTTTATTTCATTGAAACATTGATTTGATATATATATGATTTGAATTTTTTTTTTTATATTTTATTATTTTCATAATTAAAATTTTAACATTAATCAGAGAGATAGAGAGTTTATTGTAAATATTTTAAGTTTTTACATATTTGTTAATTTAATTTAAATATAACTTTTTCAAATAAAATGGATACAAATATAAATTTTAATTTTAATTTTAATTTTAATTGATATCATAAATTGGATCTTATATATCACACATTTATATATATTCTTATTTTCAATCATATATTTATTAATAAAATTTATAAAGTTTTACTACTTTATTAAATATATATTTTTAAATATCATGATTACGAATATGAATTATTATTATTTAACATATTTTAATATGATATGTATATAATTTTATTTTATTTTAAATAGTTTATAATTGTATTAATAAAAGCAAAATTGCAATATAACTAATTAAATTAAATTAAATTTTAATAAAATTAGTTATATTTTTTATATTTTATTAAATATATATTTTAAAATATCATGATTATAAATATAAATTATATTTTTTTAAATATATTTTAATATGCTATATATGGAGTTATTTTTTTAAATAATAATTTATAATTTTAATAACCAAAATAAAATTGGAATATAACAAATTAAATTGAATTTTAATATTTTTATTTAACCAAAAAAACTCTTTGAGGCAATAATTTTGTAATTTTGTTTCAGTTTAAATATCAATTTAAAATGATAGTTAAAACATAATTTTTATTTCACAATATTTATATAAAGAATAAGTCGTGTGGTTTATATGTTTGTAACATAAAAATTCACAACGTTATATAAAATATAAGTCGAGGATATCTTATGTTGTTTATATTCGTGTATATTGATGAAATTACATTTTAAAGTTCATTTATTATGGAAAATCAGCAAGTTCATTGGTTTTGTGAATTTTTTTTTTTTTTGTAAAGTTTGGCAAATTAGATTAAAAGATATTTAAATTAAGTTTGCTTTAACTTTTTATATAATATATTATTTATTCATATATCTATATCAATATATATATATAATAGAAAATAGAGTACACGGTGGATTAATTTTGCACTTTCGGTACTTTATTATAGGTGTATGAGACTAAAAACCTATTCAAATGACGTTGGTTGTTTGGAAATTTATATGGTATCAAAACATTGACAAAGGTGGAATTCCCTTTTGGAGTCAAGTTTTGTGACCATCACACCTTTAGGATGTGGAGAATTGATAACTCCAAATTTTTATAACCTTCGACTAGTCGTCACCTTGGAAATATGTTACTAACTATCCATTCAAGTTGATGTTGCCAATTTTGTGTAACAGCAAGATATGTAGAAGTGGGTGTGGATTTACCTTTAATAATAGGGCCTATAGACTAACAACTACTCTAGAAATATAGAAATAAGTACCCACTCACAATAATGTAATTGGTTTAGAATTTTATTAAGATTGGTAAGATTTAATGAAATAGAAAACTTTTACAATATCCAATATACTAATCACTACTCTAAGAATATAGAAATAAGTTCCGACTCAAAATAATGTAATTGGTTTAGAATTTTATTAAGACCCGTAAGGTTTAACGTAAAGGAAAACTTTTACCATATGTATAAATAAAGTTAAGCACAAACACATAGTGTTTTAATTATTAATATAACTTGTTTTAATTATCAATACAAGATTGTGTTTTAATTATTAATATAAATTATTTTAATTATTAATATAAGTTTAATTGATGAATTAAAAATTTAAATAAATTATAAATAGGAATATGATTTTGCTGAAAGGTTTATTTTACAATTCAGTATGAGGGGATGCGTAAGTTTGTTTATCCTCTTTTTTTAAATTTAAATTTAAATAAAAAATTATGTTCTAAATAAAAAATAATATGGATTATGATTAAAAAAAATGAATATGTTGTAAAGTAATTAGAAGTAAAAAAAAATGTCTTAATGAGATGTTTAAATCTTATACTTTTCAAAAATATTTCAACAAGGATTTTAAATAAACTATTTGAAGAAATATGTGAACTAATTTAATTTATGTCTATATCAACTTCACATATATCTCTATATAGAAAAAAAAAAAAATTAAGTTTTATAGTTAAAATTTTTATTTGGTCCTATTAGCATTAAAAAATGCAATTTAAAAAATGAAAAATAACACATTGTATTTTGCACTCTTAAAAAGTTTGCACATGAAGAAATTAAATCCGTCTTACCTTATTTTAGATTCCTAAATAAGATGGATCTATGCTGATATATATGGAAATTAAGATTTAAATGTTGTAATTTCATAAATATCAAAAACTATATTAATGTGATAAATATATGTAAATATTACTTAATAATATCTAAAAGTTTTATTTTATATTTATTGAGTTTTTAGAAGAGGGGAATATGGATATATATGGTTAGAAATTTTATCTCAATTTATTAAAAACATCACATTAAGGTTAATAATATTATATATTAAAAAAATTTAAAAATAATTTCAATTTAATATTATTTGAAATAAATTAGATGTTTATTTAATAAAGTTTTTTTTTTATTTTTTTTTTGGAATAGTGGTATAGTATTTATTTTATAGTATTTTTTTTTGTGTGAGAGTGTTATGTTGTGCCATTGGTTTATTATTTGAAAACTAAACCAATAGCATAATAGAAGAGTTGTAAACAATTTGAAAAGTTTAAATATAATTAAAAATTTAAATAGGTAATCAATGTCTAGCCCCTATGATCTATGTGTGAGGTATGAAGCCTCTTAAAAAAGTATATATTACAAAACTAATACTAAGAGCTAGCATGCGAGACATAGAAACATAATCAAAGTAATTAAGAGATTTTCCTAAATTGTTTGAAGTGGACCGTCTCCATCTTTAGAATAATGGAACTCTATATTTTCTAGATTCTTGACCAACATAGATACCTTTTTACTTAACATTTTGAGTTTTCCCTAGATTCATTTTGACAGTGCCCACTATATTGTATTCACATCAAATAATGTTACATATAAATACATCTAGTGTTGTCTCAAGATAGGTAAACTAACTTGGGCACACAATTACTTGGTCGAGATAATATCTCAACACACACCAATCTAGGAAACATCTAGATATTAACAATTCCTAAGTAATAGGAACAACCTCCTTTACATAGAAATCATCACAACTGAGACAAGTAGCAATTGAATTTCCAAGTCGTGTCCTTAATAACTACTTGTCTCAATCTCAATATGAAAAGTCTAGTTGTAGTCAAACATGACAAAATAATACGTCAATTTCCATATAAAGGAACAACCATCCACCAAAATTTATGGGTTCCTAACCATTACAACCACTAGTCTACTAGGATGTCCTTTGTATACATGGTTTTGTGAACCATTATCTACATACATGCACCTATACCTGCAAATCCCCCTCCATCATCATCATCATGGGTTTTATCGAATTATCCATAACCATGCTATAGGTTTTATCGAATTACCCTCAACCATGCCCACAAGGGCTCTCAGCCACCAAGGCTCACAATCTATCCACCAAGGCTCACCACATATCTAACTCAACCAAGCCCAAGGTTTTCTCAACTCACCCTTAACCATGCTAAGGGTTTTGTCGGTTGACCCTAAACCATGCCTACAGGAATCCTTGACCACATCACTCTCACACGTGTTTTCTGGCTTACCACAAACAACACTGCAAATTGGTTTCCCTACTACCACAAACCTGTAATTACAAAGTGGTTTTAAGATTACCACGAACTTTATGGTGATACACATGCCTAGTAAAGCTTACATTACACATTCCAACTCTTGGAGTTACGAGGTACATACATTAAAAATGCCACTACCTTAACATCCTAGACTTGCTTACTAATAAACGTACGTGATACATACTACATGATCAAGAGTCTGTTCTACAAACCCACACAAACTTTTATCTAGTTGTCCATCATCCAAAATTTTCACTATAGTTATTGCACAAAATCAATATTTGTTGCACTTCATCCTTGACCATCGAGTGCCTTTGGTATCTTCTTTCTTTTTCTGGTTTAATTGTCTTGGATTCACCTGCGTGATTTGTTAGAGTAGCTAATTCTAACAAAACCACTCCATTGATTTAGCTAGGCTCAATGCTTCTATTTCCAAAACATTCATAAACACCATTATTGGTTATTCTTTGGACTTTCTAAACATGAAATCATAACCATTTTAATAAATTTCATTTCTACGTTGAGTTGATCAAGCTCAATGTATTTATCTTACCAAACTCCAAGTAAATTCAGAAAGTTGAGGTTGCCACATCCCTCAGGGCATAGATTTCTGGTAAAGTCTTCAATTTGGTTCGCCTCATTTTCCAACCATAACTATTCATGCCTCGCCAAAGTACTAGTATCACATCCACCATAATCGAGTCCATAAAATGATTCCAGAGACCAACTCCTTTTTCTTTAGAGCCAACTCAAACAATCCACCACATTCCTTCTCGGCCCTCTCTGCCACATCGCAAGAAACGCCATGGTTTACCACATGAATAATAAAAGAGAGTCTCTGTTGCGGGGTGCCTCTCAATTCTCACCTCAAATATCTCCTCCATAACATAAGAGGCATCCTGATCCCCCTTCCCCTCAGCCATATCAAAACATTAACTAATTTATCACCTCTCTGTCTATGCCTTCAACTAGCAATTACCAAATTCAGTTGAAGGCCATGCAGATGGATCTATTTTTGTGCTCATATGTCTAGGAGAAATTGGCGCCCAACTGCTGTAACATCTGTCAGTTTCTGAACTATAGAAAATCATGTAGATTCACAAGCTCATGTAATCTACTAAAACAAGAGACAAGAATCTACTTCTACTCTTTACAACGGAAGCCCATAAACATCAAGCAAACAATAATCAATAGATGAAGAGAATCAAAGGCACATAACACAATAAATATCTGGGGAAAGCCACATCTCAAAACCCCACTATCTGTTTTGTATTAATCGAGAAAATCAAGATGAAATTACATTGCTTGTTCTCTCTAGAAAAATCCTAGCACTAAGCAAATTAAATCTCCAACTCATAAGCAATCTCAAGGCCAAATGTTAGCCTCTTCACAAGCTTTCCAAGTCTCTATTCCAATGTGTAATTCCTATGAAGGATAGCTTGTATCTAAAGGGAAATAAAGCCCCTAAAAATAGCACAATCCCTGAAGGATCAATTCTTGATTGCATGCACTATCAATACAACTCAGAAAAATCTAAAAGAATTAGTACATTGTCCCTACATTCTAGTCTCAACTAGGTCTTTCTCAGAATCAACATGCATGAGTTTTTTATGGTGGAATCTTCAGTTAACGAAAATATCACTAATTATGTCACTAGTGTCCTAACTGATTGTTTACTCACTATTAGTTCCAGAAACTCATTGGAACTAATTTAACTCGACTTAACGCAATAAACTGAGTTAACTTATTACAACTCATTCATAACTCATCCTTAATTCCTATAAGTTAGGGAGAACATATACATGTCTTCTAAAAGACTTCCAATTCGAATTTCTTAAATTAATTAAAGTTAATTAATTATTTTCAAATTTCTATGAGAAAAGAATTATATTTTAATTAACAGTTTAATTCAAGGACAAATTAAACTGGAATTTCTTATTTCCATTTCTCAACACTCGATCTCAACAAGAAAGGGATTATCTACTACCCTGATCCTATCTCTGTGAAAATCGAATTTACATCCTGGCAATGCCTTTATCAAGATGTCAGCATCTTTCTCCTCCGTGGGAATGTAATCTAACAACACAATCCACCTAAATACACAATCTCTGAGATGATGATAGCGGATATCTATATGCTTGGACTGATCATGAAAAACTAGATTTTCACAGAGTTTGATACAACTCTGATTATCACAATAAATCACTATCATATCCATCTACTAGCCAAACTAACTAACTAGGATTGTCCTCATCCAAATAGCCTCACATGCTGCTTGAATTGCAGCCATGTACTCTGCCTCTACCGAACTGAGTCCAAATGATCTTTGTTTCCTATTGTACCGAGAAACTGCAGCTAACCCAATACTAAAGATCCCTCCTGATGTGCTCTTCCTATGAGATGGACTCCCCACCCAATCTGCATTGGTGAAGCCTTGAAGATTCACCCCCTCTATCCATTTGTACCACAACCCAAACTAAGCAATGTCTCTGAGGTATCTCAATACATGCTTTGCCTCCTTCCAATACACCTTGGTAGGCCTAACCATTGCTTAACTAAGTTGGTTAACTGCATAGCACATATCTGATCATGTGTTCACCAAGTACATGAGTGAACCCACAAGCTTCCTGTAAATAGTAGTGTCCACTACTTCTCCTGAAGTAGCATCCTCCTTCCTTCAGTTACTAGATAGAGGACTCTCCATGGGTTTACTGCTCTCCATGCGGAATTTACTGAGTATCTCATTGGCATACTTGTGTTGAGAAAGAAACAACTCCCCATCTCCCTGCCATACCTTCATTCCAAGAAAGAAATGCAAGAGCCCCATGTCCTTCATTTGAAACTCTCTTGCAAGGTCCTCCTTGAAAGATTTGATGATCTTGTCATCACCTGTCAGTATGAGCTCATCTACATAAAGTAAAATTATCAAAAGCTTACCTTCCACCACTATGTGGTATAGATTCACTTCTCCTTCACTCTTCGTGAAGCCCAACCTAATGAAGTAGCTATATATCCTGGTGTAACAAGCACGGGGTAGTTGCTTTAGCCCATACAACGCTCTCTTGAGTCAGCACACATGCGACTCATGGTCCAAGGTTTCAAAACATTTAGGCTACTCTATGTACACCTCTTCCTAAATCATTCCATTGAGAAAGGGAGTCTTCACATTCATCTCATGGATAATCCAACCCATCTGTGCAGATAGTGCCAAAATGGATTTGATAGATGAGTACCTTGCAACAGGAGAAAAGGTCTCATCATAGTCAATCCCCTCTACCTATGAAAATCCACAGGCCACAAATCTGGCCTTATGCTTCTCCACACCACCATATGCAACTTGCTTTACCTTGTAAAGCCAACGGGAGCTCAAAATTGACTCCTCCTCCAGTCTTGGGACCACATCCCAAAGACTGTTTTGAACCATGGAGTCGTACTCCTCCAAAACCGCATCAACCCAAATTGGTTGTTGCACTACTTCCTGAATGGAAGATGGCTCTGTCACAACACATGCACCCATAGGTGACATGTATCCATTATACCTCTCTGGTGACCTCCTCTGTCTGCGCTAAGAAGAGGGTACTCCCACATTCTCCCGTGCATCATCCAATAATCTGTCAACCTCTCTAGTGTGCTTGCGTCCCTCTTTGGAAGACTCTGCCTGAGTGGATGTCTCCACTCCCATAACCTCTGAATGTGGCTACTCCAAATTAATATGAGGCTCCTCAACCTTAGGAACTAAAATTTCCTTCTCCGCATGTAGCTCAAGCTCCCTCTCAAGGGATACTCACATGGCCTTCTCCTCATCAAACTTGACATCCCTGCAAACTACTGTCATCTGACTAGTTTCAATGTACACCCGATAGTTGTGAGGAGTATCAGTGAACCCCACAAAGATCCCCAACTCTGTTGTTGGCTCAAGCCTCTTCTATGCATCTTTAGTGACATGCAAATAAACCAATGACCCAAAAATCCTGAAGTGACCAACATCTGGCCTCTTACCAGAATAAGCTCCTGTGGTGTTTTACTCTCAAGTATCCAATTTGGGCTATGGTTCTAAACATACATGTTGTGTTGCATGGCTCAGTTCACAAGTGTAGTGGTAGGCCTTGATCATGCAACATCACCCTTGCTACCCCTAACATGATCCTATTCTTCCTCTCAGCAATCTCATTTTGTTGAGGGTCATGAGTTTTCGTCAACTCTCATTTAATCCCTTCCACTACACAAAAGTTCTTAAACTCATTGGAGATGTATTCTCCACTGTTATCACTCCGTAGAGCTTTAACATTCTTGCCTGACTCTGTCTCAACCAATGCTTTGAATTCACAAAACTTTTTGAATGTCTAATGCTTTCTCTGCATGAAAAATATCCAACATTTATGAGAATAGTCATCTACAAATATAAGATAATACATGTGTTTGGTGGTGGATACTGTCGAGAATGGTCCACACACATATGAATGGACTCTCTCCAGAATAGAGTCTGCTCAACTGTCTCTATCTCCAAAGGAAGACTTGGTGTATTTTCCCAAAGTACAACCCTTGCATGTATCAACTTGCTCAAGCGTACCTTTGGGAATACTGGTAGATTTTTGATGCAATATCTTCAAAGCTCCATGATGCAAGTGGCCTAATCGCCTGTGCCACAATTCACTGACATCTCACCTCAACATATTTTCCACTTTTGAACTCAAAGAAACATAATCCTCTACCTCTATCTTATAGAGATTCTAAACTTGAATCCCTATCTTCTTTACTTGACGCATGGCTATGTGTCAAAGGAACACTTTTCCTTTCAAAAATATCACATCATAGCCTCTATCCCCAAGAATGGGAATGGATACCAAGTTCTTCATCAGTCTGGGTACAAGCATAACATTCTTCAATGTGAGTGGAGCCACATGCTCCCTCTGAAAAGTAATAGTGCCCACACCAGTAACACTATACTTACCATCATCACCCATCTCGATATGCATCTTGAGATATTTCTCCTCCAGTTCACTAAATAAATCTTTGTCGCTAGTCATGTGGAAAGAATCTCCACTGTCTAAGTACCAGACACATCCCATCATTGAAGACACCATGCATGCAACGAGGGAAAATTCTAATTTGAATTGGGAGGCCAAAGCCTCACCCGCCGCTCCTCTTGAGGACTTCTCCTTGGACTTCTTCAATGGACAATTTGTACCAAAGTGACCCATCTTGTGACAATGAATGTATTTAACTTTTGTCATCTCTGTGTTCTTACCTCCATGATAATAATTTGATAAGCAACGAGAATTTTTACCTTTCCCCTTCCTTGCCTTAATCGCTAAGGCATAGTTTGTTTGATCATCAATATTTGATGAAGAGCCATCCCTAGTATTCCTCTTGATCTCATATTGCATCAAATCTGACCATAACGTTCCCAATCTAGCAGCTTCTCTTGACCATTGATAGAGTCCTCATAACTATGCCAACTCTTTGGGAGTCCAAGAAGAGAAAGGCTCACCACGTCATCCTTGGAAATTTTGAGTTCAACACGTCCAAGTTCATCCCAACATTGAGTGTACTTGGTCAAGTACTTTGGAATCATCTCTGCTTTCTCCATCTTGATTTTATGAAGTTTATCCTCCAGTGCCAACTTCCTTTGATCATTGCTATTCTGATACAAGTCCATCAATGTTTTCCACATAGCATGCGTAGTTTCCTTGCCATGGAGACTCAAGACAATGTGGTCTCGAACTCCCTCAAGGATTATCCACCTTTCCTTTGCCACACACTTCTTCCATTCGACCAAGTTCTTGGCATCCGTAGCTTCTAGGTTGGGGAATTCTTGATCAAAGAATTCCTTCAAGCCATTATCTTCTAGCACAGCCTCCATCCTGTCCCTCTACGCTATAAAATTTGAATTGCCTTCCAAGGCATACTCAAGCCTCAACCCATGGAATGCCATCTACTGATCCTGAAGTATGTATGCAAATTCGACTTTCACCTTTAACCCAAAAATGCAAAACTTTGAAATGTCCTCTAGGGAACTGATTTTAGATCAGTGATATCTCCTTCATCCAAACTTTGATTCTGTCGATTTTTTTTTTGAATTTGGGTATCGTTTCCCAAGAAATCCAAATATGCAATTGGTTTCTAAAAATTGTGAGCAGAAATTTGCAGAACTTCTCTACAAACTCTCGGCCCAAAAAAAATCTTGCTCTGATACCATGTACAAAATCTTGTAGATTCACAAGCTCATGTAATTTACTAAAACAAGAGACAAGAATATACTTCTACTCTTTACAACAGAAGCCCATAAACATAGAGAGAACAATAATCAATATAGGAAGAGAATCAAAGGCACATAACACAATAAATATCTAGGGAAAGCCACAGCTCGAAACCCCACTATCTGTTTTGTATTAATCTGGAAAATAAAGATGAGATTACAATGCTTGTTCTCTCTAGAACAATCCCAACACTCAGCAAATTCAATCTCCAACTCATAAGAAAGCTCAAGGCCAAAGCATAGCCTCTTTATAATCTCTCCAAGTCTCTATTCCAATGTGTAATTCCTATGAAGGATAGCTTCTATTTAAAGGGAAATAAATCATCTAAAAATAATGCAATCCCTCAAGGGTCAATTCTTGATTTCATGCACTATCAGTGCAACTCAAAAGAATCTAAAACAATTATTACATTGTCCCTGTACTCTATTCTCAACTGGGTTTTTCTCATAATCAACATGCATGAGTTTCTAATGGTGGAATCTTTAGTTAATTAGAGTAGCACTAATTAGGTCACTAGTGTCCCAACTAACTATTTACTCACTATTAGTTCCTCAAACTCATTGGAACTAATTTAACTAGACTTAATGCAATAAACTGAGTTAACTAATTATAACTCATTCATAACTCATCCTTAATTCCAATAAGTTAGGGATAACATATACATGTCTTCTAAAAGACATCCAATTCGAATTTCCTAAATTAATTAAGTTAATTAAACTTAATTAATTATTTTCAAATTGCTATGAAAAAATAATTCTATTTTAATTCACCGTTTAATTCAAGGACAAATTAAACTGGAATTTCTTGTTACCATTTCTCAACACTCCCTCTCAACAGGAAAGGGATTATCTACTACCTCAATCCTGTCTCTGTGAAACTCGAATTTACATCCTGGCAATGCCTTTGTCAAGATGTTAGAATCTTGCTCCTCCATGGGAATGTAATCTAACAACATGATCCACCTCAATACAAAATCTCTGAGATGATGATAACGAATATCTATATGCTTGGACCGATCATGAAAAACTGGATTTTGAGAGAGTCTGATACAACTCTGATTATCACAATAAATCATTGTCGGATCCATCTGCTGACCAAACAAACCAACCAGGATCTTCCTCATCCAAGTAGGCTCACATGCTGCTTGAATTGCATCCATGTACTCCGCCTCTACCAAACTGAGCGCAACCGATCTTTGTTTCCTGTTGTACCAAGAAACTGTAGCTGGCCTAATAATAAAGATCCCTCTTTATGTGCTCTTCCTGTCAGATGGACTCCCCACCCAATCTGCATTGGTGAATCCTTGAAGCTTCACTCCCTATGTCTGTCTATACCACAACCCAAACTGAGTAGTGCCTCTGAGGTATCTCAATACATGCTTTGCCGCCTTCCAATACAGCTTGGTAGGCCTAACCATTGCTTGACTAAGTTGGTTAACTGCATAGCACATATCCAGTTGTGTGTTCACCAAGTACATGAGTGAACCCACAAGCTTCCTGTAAACAATAGCTTCCACTACTTCTCCTGAAGTAGCATCCTCCTTCCTCTAGTTACTAGCTAGAGGAATCTCCATGGGTTTACTGCTCTCCATGCGGAATCTCCTAAGTATCTCATTAGCATACTTTCCTTAAGAAACAAACAATTCTCCATTTGCTAAGAAAGTAATGCATGAGCCCCATGTCCTTCATCTCAAACTCTCTTGCAAGGTCCTCCTTGAAAGATATGATGAGCTTATCATCACCTGTCAGTATGAGATCATCTACATAAGGTACAATGATCAAAATTTTACCTTCCACCACTATGTGGTATAGGTTCACATCTCCTTCACTCTTCATGAAGCCCAACCTAGTGAAGTAGTTATCTATCCTGTTGTACCAAGCATGGGTTGCTTGCTTCATCCCATACAACGCTCTCTTGAGTTGGCACACATGCAACTCATGGTACAAGGTTTTAAAATCTTTGGGATGCTCTATGTACACCTCTTCCTTAATCATTCCATTGAGGAAAATAGTCTTCACATCCATCTCTTGGATACTCCAACCCATCTGTGCAAATAGTGCCAAAATAGATCTGATAGTAGAGTACCTTGTAACAAGAGAAAAGGTTTCATCATAGTCAATCCCCTCTACTTGTGAAAATCCATGAGCCACAAATCTGGCATTATGCTTATCCACACTACCATCTACATCTTTCTTTACCTTGTAAATCCAACAAGACCTCACAACTGACTTGTCCTTCGGTCTCGGGACCACATCCCAAAGACTGTTTCGAACTATGGAGTCATACTCCTCCACCATCGCATAAACTCAAACTGGCTATTGCACTGCTTCCTGAAAGGAAGATGGATTTGTCACAACACATTCACCCATAAGTGCCATGTATCTAGTGTACCTCCCTGGTGACCTCCTCTATTTGCGTTGAGAAGAGAGTGCTCCCACATTCTCCCATGCATCATCCAACGATTTGTTAGCCTCTCTAGTGCGCCTTCTTCCATCTTTGGAAGACTCTACCTAAATAGATGTATCCACTCCTAGAACCTCTGCATGTGGCTGCTCCACAATAATCTGAGGCTCCTCAAACTTACGAACTAAAAGTTCCTCCTCCACATGTAGCTCGATCTCCCTCTTAAGGGATACTCGCATGGCCTTCCCCTCATCAAACTTGACATCCTTGTGAACTACTATCATCCAACTAGGTTGCATGTAAACCCGATAGTTGTTGGGAGTATCAGTGTACCCCACAAATATCCCCAACTCTATTGTTGGCTCAAGCTTCTTCCATGCATCTTTGGTGACATGCCAATAAACCACTAACCCAAAAATCCTGAAGTGACCAACATTTGGCCTCTTATCGGAATAAGGTTCCTCTGATGTTTTACTCTCAAGTATCTAATATGGGCTACGGTTCTGAACATAAACCATTTTGTTGCATGGCTCAGCCCACAAGTGCAGTGGTAGGCCATGATCATGCAACATCGTTGTTGCTACCCCTACTATGCTCCTGTTCTTCCTCTCAACAACCCCATTTTGTTGAGGATTATGAGGTGCCATCAAATCTCGTTTAATCCCTTCCATTGCATAGAAGTTCTTAAACTCATTAGAGACATATTCTGCATCGTTATCACTCCATAGAGCTTTAGCCTTCTTTCCTAATTCTTTCTCGACCAATTCTTTGAATTCACAAAACTTTCTCAATGTTTAATCCTTTCTCTGCATGAAAAATATCCAACATTTATGAGAATATCCATCTAAAAATATAACATAATAACTGTGTTTGTCAGTGGATATTGTCAAGAATGGTCCACACACATCTGAATGGACACTCACCATAATAGAGTCTACTCTACTGTCTCTATCTCCAAAGGAATACTTGGTGTATTTTCACAAAGTACAACCCTTGCATGTATCAACTTGCTCAAGCTTACCTTTGGGAAGACTGTTAGATATTTCTTGTAATATCTTCAAAGCCCCGTGATGCAATTGGCCCAATCACCTGTGCCACAACTCGCCAACTTCTCAGCTCAACATCTTTCCCGCTTTTCAACTCAAAGTAGCACAATCCTCTACCTCTATCTTACAGAGATTCTGAACTCGAATCCTTGTCTTATTTACTTGACCCATGGCTATGTGTCAAATGAACACCTTTCCTTTTGGAAAGATTACATCATAGCCTCTATCCTCAAGCATGGCAATGGATACCAAGTTCTTCGTTAGTCTGGGTACATGCATAACATTCTTCATGGTGAGTGGAGCCACATTCTCCCTTTGAAAACTAATAGTGCCCACACCAGTAACACTATACTTACCATCATCACCCATCTCAATATGCATCTTGAGATCTTTCTCCTCGAGTTCACTGAATAACTCTTTGTTGCCAGTCATGTGGAAAGAAGCTCCACTGTTTAAGTACCAGACACTTACCATCATTGAAGACACCATGCATGCAATTAGGGAAAAGTCCAATTCAAATTGTAAGGCAAAATCCTCACCCACCACTCCTCTTGAGGACTTCTCCTTGGACTTCTTTAATGGACTATTTGTAGCAAAGTGACCCGCGTTGTGACAATGAAAGAATTTAACTTTTGTCATGTCCTTCTTCTTACCTCCATGACAATAACATAATTTGGAATGAGGTATTTTACCTTTCCCCTTCCTTTCCTTAATCGTTAAGGCACAGTTCTATTCATCATCATTCTTTGATGAAGAGCCATTGCTAGTGTTCCTCCTGATCTCATCCTCCATCAAATTTGACCATAGTCGTTCCCAATCAGGCAGATTCTCCTGACAATTGACAGAGTCATCATAACTATGCCAACTCTTTAGGAGTTTAGGAAGAGAAAGGCTCACCATATTCTCCTCAGCGACTGTATTCCAACACTTCCAAGTTCATCCCAACATTGACTGAACTTGGTCAAGTACTTTGGAATCATCCTGCCTTTCTCCATCTTGATTTTACGAAGTTTATCCTTCAGTGCCAACTTCCTGTGATCACTGTTATTATGATACAAGTCCATTAATTTTTTCCACATAGCATGTGGAGTTTCATTGCCATGGAGACTCAAGATAATGTCGTCTCAAACTCCCACAAGGATTATCCACCTTGTGTTCGTCACACACTTCTTCCATTCGGCCAAGTTCTATGCATCTGTAGCTGCTGGTTTGGGAATTTCTTGATCAATGAATTCCTTCAAGCCATTATCTTCTAGCACAGTCTCCATCCTATCCCTACAAGCTATAAAATTCGAGCTACCTTCCAAGGCATACTCAAGCCTCAACCCATGAAACGCCATCTGCGGATCCTGAGGTATGTATTGGAATTTGACTTTCACCTGTAACCCAGAAACTCTAAACTACGAAATATCCTCTGGGGAGATGATTTTAAGTCAGTGATATCTCCCTCATCCAAACTTTTATTTGGCCGATTTTTTTTTTAATTTGGTTATCTTTGCCCAAGCAATCCAAATATGCATTTTTTTTCTTTTTTCTGAAAATTTTGCACAAATATTGTCATAAATTCTCTGCAAACTCTCGGCCCAAAAAAAATCTTGCTCCAATACCACGTAGAAAATCTTATAGATTCACAACCTCATGTAATCTACTAAACAAGAGACAAGAATTTGCTTCTACTATTTACAGCGGAAGCCCATAAACATCGAGTAAACAATAATCAATAGAGGAATAGAATGAAAGGCACACAACACAATAAATATCGTGGGAAAGCCACAACTCAAAACCCCACTATCTGTTTTGTACTAATATGGATAATCAATGTGAAATTACAATGCTTATTCTCTCTAGAACAATCCCAGCACTTAGCAAATTCAATCTCCAACTCATAAGAAAGCTCAAGGCCAAAGCATAACCTCTTCACAATATCTTCAAGCCTCTATTTCAATGTGTAATTCCTATGAGGGATAACTTGTATTTAAAGGGAAATAAAGACTCTAAAAATAACACAATCCCTTAAGGATTAGTTCCTGATTCCATACACTATCAATGAAACTCAAAAAAATCGAAAACAATTAGTATACTATACTTGCACTCTAGTCTCAACTACATCTCTCTCAGAATCTATTACGGAACCAGCTCACAAAAAGATAGAAAAGATAGATCAACGCCTTAGAATTTAGCTTCATCGAGGGGGAAACCTCCTTTACATTACACAAATAAACAATTCTTGGATGATACAAATGACAAGGCCTCCTTTCTATATATAGGAGTCTAAGGGGTCATAATATAATCAGAGCCGACATAACAATAATAATGTAAGGGCACAATAATAACAATAGTGGGCTTCTATGGGGCACAATAATAACAATATGGGGACTACATGGGTAGAAAAATATAATAAGGGGTTTGTACTAATAGCAATAAGGGGTTACAATAGTAGTATAGGGGCCTAACATTCCCCTCTCCTTCAAATAGCATTTTCCTCAACGCTTGAGCAGTTCTTGATACTTTTGTATAAAATTCTTGTCCTCCCATGTGGAACCTTCAGCGGGTAAGTTCTTCCACTTGATGAGATACTCTAAAATTGATCGATTTCATAGCTGTTGTGTTCTTGTTTTTGTGACTACTCCAGGTTCCAATATGATTTTTCCTTCCTCTTCAAGTTCTGGCAATATTGTTTGAATTGGGATCTTCTAAAAATTTTGAATGAGTGGCCAAACTTCTTCGTCCTTCTTCCATTCATCCCTTGCTTCATTTATCCAATCTGGTTGGACAAAACAATTGTTCCATATCTTCATCCTTTCTTGAGAATGCATCTACAACAAAATTTTCCTTCACTTTTTTGTAGATAATGTTAAAGTCATAGCCCAACATAGTTGTGACCCATTTTTTCTATTCTTCTGAAGATAATATTTGTTCTAAAAAGTATTTAAGACTATCATGATCCATTTTTACCTTGAAGTGTCTTCCCATTGGGTAAGGTCGCCATTTCTTAAGTGCATGTAGTATTACCAACATTTCCTTCTCATAAATAGCTTGCTTGAGATGTAGCCATTTAAATACTCAATCACCTACATCAAAAAAAATTTCACTGTGATGTTGATCTACCTGTTGTTTCATTCAATTCTGCGCCAAAGTAGTGTTATCCTTTAAAAGTTGGAGAACTTGTTGTTGATGCTTAATGTGATCTTTCACTGCTTGAACCTTTTTCTTCTTGATATGTCATTCTATCTTGAGAGTTTTAGGAGTGTTAATTTCTTCCAATGCTTTACAATATATGGTCGGATTCATTTCTTCATTCTCGATGTGATCTTTCACTTTTTGAACATTTTTCTTTTTGATATGTCCTTCTATCTTGATAGTTTGAGTGGTAATTTTAACCAATGCATTGCAAGATATGGTTGGATTCATTTCTTCTTTCTCGATGTGATCTTTCACTTCTTGAACCTTTTTCTTCTTGATATGTCCTTCTATCTTGAGAGTTTGAAGAGTGGTAATTCTTGCCAATGCTTTACAAGATATGGTCGGATTCATTTCTTCTTTCTCTAGGGTTGGTTCCTAGTGTATATCCTCTTCTTTTGATGTTTCTTGATCCTTTTCTTCCTCCTCTTCAAAATCTACGTAAAATAATTTCTTCCTAGCACACTTATGACCTTTAGTGCATTTGCTTTCACAATTGTAACAAAGCCTTTTTTCTCTTGTTTCTTCCAATTGTTGTGGTGTAAATATTGTAGGTTTTGGAAGCCTAGGAGAAAAAACACTTCCATAATTATAGTCATGAGTGGTGGGATTCCTTGTTTCTATAATTTCTCTTTCAATTTTTCTTGCCCACCTGAATGTCTTCTCTAATGAATTAGGTTCGCAAAGACAAACCTCATGTTGAATGTTATCCTTTAAAGTACCTATGAAGACATCAATCCTTTGCTTCTTTGGAATATCATTTAACTTTATATTAAATTTTTGAAATTCCTCAATGTGCTCTACCATTGAACACTTTTGATTGAGATTTATCAATTGGCTAAAGAAGGTGTTTCTCTTTGTATCCTCATAATGTGCTATCATTTCCTCCGTGAAAATTGACCACGTAACAAGTGGTTTATGAGAAAAAATCCCTTTATACCATAAAAACTGATCTAGTTCTAAATATAAAGATGCAATACATACCTTTTGTAACAGTTGCACCTCATGTAGATCAAAATATATCTCCATCTGTAGTATCCAATTTATCAGATCCTTGCCGTCAAACTTCCTCATATCACCTTTTCTTGATTTTATGAGCTCGATTTTGAAATGACTGTAACTCTATAAATTCGGATCTTCCAGTTCTAAAATCACGACTTGTAGTAGCCCTCCATGTCTTCTTTCCAATGGCACCAGTCTGATCGAAATTGGATTCTCCAAAAAAGAGTTATGCACAATCTCCCAAGATGACCTAATTATATACCTTTTTAGAAGAGCGAACTTGTATGAAGTGGTGCGTCACTGTTTTGACCCTTATATCTAAAAAATATACACAAGAAGCTATATTCCATCCTATTTCTATAACTTCTTGTGAAATTTCAATCGGATGCTCAGAGAGACGGTTATGGCGATTTTCCCAAGTCACCTGTTTGGGATGTAATTCAGGAGCCTGTAGAAATCCTAAATGTCTTGGACTATATCTCTTAAAATATAGAGAAACAAGAGTTGAAATTTGGGTCCAAGCTTGCACACTATTTCAGATCAAATGGGTTTTAATTTTAGAGTCTGAGCGCTCGTAGGAAACAAACTATAGCGAAAATTCCACGATGACATGTTTGAGATGAAATTATGGAGCTTGCAAAAACCCTAACTTCCTCAGATCATATCTCCTTAAATATATCGAGACAATATCTGATATTTGGACTTGAATTTCATAATGATTTCGAGTCAAATGGGTTTTTTTTAGCTTCTGAAATGTCACAGACAAAAAGCTATAGCGAAAATTTCATGATGACCTGTTTGGAGCAGAAAAACCCTAGAATACAAAGCTCTCATACCAAATGTTATGGAACCAGCTCACAAAAAGTTCGAAAATATAGATCAACACCTTAGAATTCAGCCTCTTCGAGGGGGAAACCTCCTTTATGTTGGGTTATGTTATATTCTTTCCACAACTAGCCCACGTAGTTAACCAGGGGTCAGAGGGGGGAAGGTCACAAGGGGTTTGAGGGGTACCCGTAACCCCACTTTATGGGGTCTGAGGTAGCACC
The DNA here is from genome assembly GCA_031772625.1 of Pinus tabuliformis. NCBI lineage: Eukaryota > Viridiplantae > Streptophyta > Pinopsida > Pinales > Pinaceae > Pinus > Pinus tabuliformis. The sequence continues at coordinate 1,393,961,547 of CM062820.1, forward strand.
TCGAAAAATTTTGGTTTTGGACCCTATGTTAGGGTGGGCATACCCACCTATGGTTTTGTGCATGATTTTCACACATGTTTTTTGGACGCGATGGTTTTTGGTCCATGATTTTGGACGCAATGGTTTTCGGTCCATGGTATTGGATGCTTCGGCATCTATAAATATGTATTGTAACATTGAAGGGAACATAATGAAAAATCAAGCTGATAGTCTCAATTTTGGGATCTAGGGGAAAATCTCTGTGTATATGTGTTTAATGTGTTATGCTCTCGTATTGTTAATTTTCTGTGTTTTAGAATTCGTATGCAGATAATTTCTATACAGGGTTAAAACCTACACTTTACATTACACAAATGAACAATTCTTGGATGATACAAATGACAAGACCTCCTTTCTATATATAGGAGTCTAAGGGGTCATAATATAATCAGAGCTGACATAACAATAACAATGTAAGGGCACAATAATAACAATAGTGGGCTTCTATGGGGCACAACAATAAAAAATATGGGGACTACATGGGTAGAAAAATATAATAGGGGGTTGTAATAATAACAATAAGGGGTTACACTAGCAGTATAGGGGCCTAACAGAATCAACATGGATGAGTTTGTAATGGTGGAATCTTTAGTTAACTAGAGTTGCACTAATTAGGTCACTAGTGTCCCAAGTGATTGTTTGCTCACTATTAGTCCCTGAAACTGATTCGAAATAACTTTATTGGAATTAACTCAATAAACGGATTTAACTAATTACAACTCATTCATAACTCATCCGTAGCTCCTATAAGTTAGGGAGAACATATACATGTCTTGTAAAAGACTTCCAATTCGAATTTCCTAAATTAATTAAGTTAATTAAACTTAATTAATTATTTTCAAATTTCTATGAGAAAATAATTCTATTTTAATTCACGGTTTTATTCAAGGACAAATTAAAATGGAATTTCTTGTTGCCATTTCATGACATGAACAACCTGTTGTTGTTGAAGGAGCTGATGCAATATATTTCACCCATAATGGGTGCCCAAAATTATAGAGAAAAACTAGATAAATCAATAAGGTGAGGGATTTTACCATGAAAAATCTGGTACTAGTGTCGTTTCACTAGTTTTAATGCTAGGGATCAAATAACACACCATCAGGGTTTTCAAAACATGCAATCCAGCCAGGCCACATGTCACTCCTCACAAAGGGTCAACTCCAGTGAATAGATCTAGTCGCATGCAGCTCGGAACAACACGAGCATGGATAATTTTATGTTACAAAACTCTCTTAGAAAACCAAACCATGCCAACGGATGGATCCTCTAAATGATGCCAAGTAAGGATAAACATCATTAAAAAAAAATCCTTGTTTGAAAATATACTGGATAAGCATGTATGCATCACAAGAAGCCCAAGAATTTAATCTCATATAATCACCAACAGATGTTCCTCCACATATATAATCACTAAAAGTTTTGTCTGTCAACATAGGCACCAACAATCAACCCTAAATGTCAAAAGTTAATATAGGCACCACATAAACCTGTAGTGGACAAAAAAACAAATTCCAACATGACAATTACAAGCTTTCTCTCAGCCTCGTCATAGTGCGACCGCACCACAGGAGTCAAAGGTAATGATTCCAATATTCCATAAAACACATAGTGGAAACACTCGTCCACACTTAGCCAACCTCAGGATGAATGAATGGACAATATATATATATATATATATATATAAACTCTTATTTCCCTCAGCCTAAGAGGGGCCAAGGCCCAGGCCCATACAGGCTCCAATATCGAGATAAATTTTGAAAGTGCACACTATATTGTATCCAAATCAAATAATGTTACATATAAATACATCTAGTGTTGTCTCAAGATAGGTAAACTAACTTGGACACACAATCACTTGGTTGAGAGAATATCTCAACCACACACCAATCTAGGAAACATCTAGATCTTAACAAATCCTAACTAATATGAATAGACTCCTTTACATAGAAAGAGTCACAACTAAGACAAGTAGGAATCAAATTTGCAAATTCCTTTTGCCTTGTCCATGTGAAGTAAAATCTTTTTTTTCCCTTATGCCTTGTCCACCTAAAGTAAAATATATCTCCTCTAACCACTCGAATATGACTCTATCAATGATGGTATTCATTTTCTAGTATATTTTCACATTTTCCATATACTAGGTTTCTGCAACATTCAAGATGAAATGATAATTAATTTTAGCACCTCTTTTAGTCCCTTCTATATTTTCCTAGGATTGGAGTTGCCAGATATGCCTATATTCCATGAAGAACTTCCTCTTGTGATAACATTATGGTAGTGTTGTAGTGGCTTCAACCACCCTCCTAAATTTTTCCTTTGCTTCATTTTGGAGCCTCTCTCCTCGAAATCTTAGTACCCAACTTGCACTGCTCAGATACTTGTGCTTCATTCGATTTTATATTTTTCTTAACAACTTGTGTTCACTTACTTGTTTTGTCAATTAACCACAAGCTGACCCAACAACCTGGTTCACATCTGGTCTTAGTTAGAAATTGTGCAAAGAAGCCCAATAGCTACCTTGCACTCATAAATTGCACAGAGTAGGCAAACAACCTTGCTCTGGAAAATTGCACAGAGCAGGCCAGTAGCCTTGCTCTAGAAAAATGCAGAGAGTATGGAGCACAGCCTTGCTCTGGAAAATTGTGTAGACCAACCGATAGTGAGCTAAGGCTCAAAACTATGCTAACCCAGTAGGTAGCCAGCCTTTCTCTGGGAAATTGCATAGAACTTGTGAGACACCCATGGCAACTCAGCCCAAAAACAACACAGAAGCTTCCCCTCAGTTGATGTTCATTTCATTTGTTGGTAGGTTACCTGGTTCACTCCAGAATAACGCAATTCTTTCTTGCATACATGGCATCTTTTCCCAAAAAAGAAAAAACGAAAAAAGAGAAAAAGCATCCGTAGATTTTAGTTTTCTATTTTTAGCACTAGGAGTGACATGAAAAGTAGATTTTAGAAAATTCCCACAAAGTGTCAATTTTTCCTAGATTTTTGGCGTGCACGTCATAAACCCTAAATCTAAAAAATCTATTTAATGCATGCCCCATAGATCATTCTTCACATTTGATCTTAGAGCTCTAGAATTTTCGAGGCATCTAGGAACCTTTAGCAAAGTTGGCACAACTTTTCCATTAAAGTTTTTCTTTTAATGTCTTTTGCTGCTTTGTTTGTCTCTTTTGATTTCTTGGCTTGTGAGTGATTTTTTCCTTGTTTTGTTGAAGGACCACTAGAATTTAAATGTATTTTGACTTATAGAAGTGTTGTTTCAATTTTTTCATTTCATTTCCTTAGTGTTTCATGCATAACCATATTTCTGCACTAATAGCCATTGTTGCGGAAACTCTCTTCATGAGATTCATTGTTTTTCCATTTGATTGATTTCTAAACTTGCTTGGATTTCATGCATGTGTATTCACTCAGATCTACACCTTCTTTTCACACCCATTCAATCCTTCTCATTTTTAGGTTTCCCTTGGGTAGATCTAGGCTGCCTTGGCCCAAATCTTGCTTCTCTCGTCCTGCACTCTGCATTCCTGGAAGTCAAGGTTCTGTCTTGCCTCTAAGAATTCTATAGAGGTTGGTTGAGACTAGCTCCTATCTATGCTTTCTGCAATCTTGGGATACAGTGCCTAGGCCTTCCCTTTGGGACTACATAATGCATAGTTTCATCCAGCAACACAACTAGAGTGAATTGTGCATTCCACAGTTTCAGTCCATAGTCAACCTCTCTGTACTACGCTCTATGTAGTTCCAATCAGCAACAAGCTACGTTGGAAGCTAGGACTACGCAATGTGCAATTCCAGCTGACAGTCTCCTAGCCTCTCTAAGTCAATGTTGTGCAATCTTTACCAATAGCCACCCAGTGTACTACATGATTGATTCGTGAGTTGTTTTATGTTTTCTTCTAACATTGGCTTGCTGCGAGTGTCTTCTCTATCTCCAGGTACAAGAGGTGTTGAGAAGCCTCTCAGCAGTTGTTGAAGCCCTGAAAATCGAGTCTACAACAAGAGGGATACCCACCTGATCCAAACCTTGGTTAGCAGCTCCTTTTCCATTTGGTATAGTGGGTCTGACTGGGGATATGGGACCAGTTTCCCAATTTATATGTGTGTGTGTGAAGAATTGATATTTCCCTTCTAAAAGTTCCTAAGTGAGATGCTCTAATTCTAACTCTAATCTAATAACATGCAAATTTTATTCTAATAAATAGAAACATCTAATTCTACACTAACCCGGGGTGTAATCCTTCTGTTATGCGATCTAAAATGATTTCAAATAACAATTGGTAATAAAGATCATTCAACTGCTATGAGAAAAGAATTCAATAAAGATGAACCACTTTGTATAAAAAGTTAGACGAAACAGTTGTGAAAAACATATCGCATAATAAGCTATTCATACATTAAGCATAAATAAATAGCTATCACCGTACAAAAGTGCCAAATGATAACTCAAGCATTCACACATTAATATATAAACAACTGAACTTGAATATCACTTTTAACACAAAGGCAGAAATAGTTAAGAGATAGAAGTACCATTTATAACTAGTCCTACTCATGAGCTTCAAGTGATAATGATTTATCTCTTCTTAATCCAACATCCACTAAGAGTACAGAAGTGCAACATTGTTGTTGGGAAAAGTATCCAATACGGAATGACCCTATCCCACTCTAAGGGTGATAGTACCTCAGCAACAATCAAAGCAAAGCTATTTGAGATTACTTCTTTATGAGATGTAAGAGAGGGGAGAAAGAGATCCACTAACCGTTGTCTTCTGCTAATGATTGATCCAATATTCCCTCTTTGCTGCTTGCTCCCAGCTCCTTGCTCTTTCACTGGCCCAGCTACACCAAGATCCTGCAAAATGACAAGAGAGGGAAACTACAAGAAGCATACATTCATAATTGATTCAAGGATTAGAATAAATCAAATATACAAGTATCAATACGCCATTGAGACACATGCATATAGAAGAACTTCAAATGCTTTATTAATGGAAGAAGTAAAGTTCAGGAAGTGATACAACCATAAAAGGCCCAATCCAGCATCACCTCCCAGCAGAAAGAAATCTCCTCTTCACCTCCTTCAAGCAAATCACCCAATAGTTCTATACTCAAACCAACAGCACTTCCTTACATTCACGAGATTCCAGCCTCCCATAGACCTCATGAGAGAGCTCTATATATAGGAGTTTTGGAGAAAGGATGAGTCAGCTTGAGCTTGGCATGGAGCTGACTAGTGTCCTCTCCCACTTCAGTTATTCTTCAGTTCTTGAGTCCACTTGGAGTTTCTTGCTTCCACTTGGAGATCTAGATCCTCTTACTCATCACAAGGCAAATTCCCTGATCCAAGTGTCATTTTGGAAGCTTCCTGGGCATTTGACACCTTGCAGAATGACTATGCCACTTGGCCAATCTCGCCCAGCGCAGGTAGCCTTCATTAAAGTTGACATTCAACGCAGATACAGAATGGAGCAGTTGACATTCAGCGCAGATGCTCAGTGGAGCAGTTGACATGATCCAGAATTAGCTTGTTTTTGAGTGTTTTCAGGTGGAGAACTGATATTTAGTGCTGTGGTTTGCTGACCTTGTTCCTCTAGGGGTAGGAACAACATGTTTAGGGACTTTGGATCCCTCAGATTATTGACATTTCATGCTTCATGCTGTAAGGCACAAAAATGTCTATAACAGTTGCCCCCTAAAGTATGAGGTCGTTTATCGGGTGAAATGCTTTATCAGGAGGATCCGAAGTTCATTCAACCGCTGAGAGGTGTCCTGTAATAAAATACAATACAATACATTATTTTTCATTCTGCTTTCATGATCTAGCTGAGGCGGGCATTCCCATGCTCAGCTTTATAAATTCATTTTGGTACATAGAACAGACGATCGTCTGATGGTAGACTGATAATTCTCTGCTGAAATTATCATCCTTTGAGTAGGATGATTATCTGCTGCAATGATGTACATATCAAATGTCTTTATATTTCCTGAATATATATCGCAGCCCGGATGGATGAAACTAGATCCGGGGTCTTCAAAACTCGTTCGATCTTCACTCTAAGTACAAGTCGATCCATGTGAGAATTGCGCTGAAGTCGAACATGGAAAGACATCGCTTGATTACCGGTCAATGATGTAAACCGTTAACAAGCGCGAGAGGAATCACCAATAATGACAATGACCCTCAAGGTACTACAGTACAATTCACGTGGTGTGAATAAAGGACTTGGCGTCGAACACCACGCAAAATCTTCTGGTCGAAGGTCATTAATGTATACCTGTCGCCGGAAGTGAGAAACTTGCCATTGAGGCATGCAAGCTTCAAAGTACTGAAGGGGTTGTTCCTAGATCAACTTCTTGGATAATGAGCTGAAGTCGACAAGAAGCGATCCGTCAAAGGAGGGCCTTAATGAATCCCACATCAGTGACACGGAACGGAGCTAATGATTTTAGTGGAGGTGAAAACAATCTGTGAAATATGATTCAGGGTGGCGATCATGGTGGATGAAGGATAATGTATGGCAGTGGATGGGACACGGTTGACTCTTTCTAAACAACATCTCTTGAACATATAACGACACTGATGTGATGGATCGGTAGCATTACCCCAGATGTGGATGGTTTGGCGAAGACCATGGTGATGAGACCGGTGAATGAAACAACCCAACCCGATGTGATACGGAGGACAAAGTGTCATGTTCAAGAGCGACTTGCTACCATTAAAGCTTTGAGGTTCTCCCAATTTTTCCCCAGTCATTTCTGACCAGTACCTCTTTATTTTTGTCAAGCTTGAGGAGGATAACATATGCTTGTTCTATAACCTGCCCTTCGGGCAAGCCCATCGCTATGTTTTAACGAGCCTAGCGATAGGGAAACTCGTTCTCGTCTAAAGACAAGTTTGTCGCTATTTAATCATTTTAACAAGTCTAACGACAAGGAAAACTCGGTCCTTTTCATTTTTAGAGAGTCTGAAAAGGTACAGAAAGTTAACTCCAAAATTCCTTTTTCGTCATCTAATCCCTTAAGTCCGAAAAAGTATAAAACAATACAGAAGGGATGAGTTTTCGATAACTTTAACGAGCCGAATAAAACAAGCGCTCGACCTTTTTGTGCAATAATCCCTCAGGTCCAAAAAGATTAAAATCTACGGGAGGGATAGTTCTTCCGGTCACTTTAACGAGCTGGAAGGCCAAAACTCGGCAAACTTTTCATATTTTACGAGTCAGATGAAAAGAGCTCAAAGAAGACTCGTCTTTTGAAGAACGAGTGATAAACAGGGATAGCAGCAGATTCCAGGTACAGGTTGGAATTTTCCAATCACGGCAGTGTCACAAGGATGGCTAAATGAAATCACTCTTCGCAACTATTCCTCAAAATAGGTAAACAATCATATGGAGGTGAACGATTGGCCAAATGAAATGGAGGTGGCGGGTGCAAACACGACCAAGGCTTTTATGGCTAATACATTTACGATCACAATGGTTATTTACCGGAATAGGTTCATTTTTTAATGAGCTTAAACTCTGGAGGAAACTCTTGCTCACGCTTTTCTATTTTTTAACGAGCATAAATTCCACGGCAAAACTGCTCGATCTTATGTTTATTTTTTAACGAGCATGAACTATGTGCTAAAACTGCTCGGATCTCGCTTTTCTATTTTTTAACGAGCATAAATTCCGCGGTAAAACTGCTCGATATACCAGTCATAAGATAAGAATATCTCCTGTGAGATAGCTATTTTTTATGGAGCTTTATCTCACGAAGCTATGCTCCTAATCATCCTTTCTTTATGCAAGTTCGGAAACGGCTAATCCTACGAGTTTAAAGGGTTAGACCTACAGGTTTAAAGGGAGGACCTAAAAATTTAAAAAATAAATAGTCATCCCTTGCTTGCACTCCAAAAGGTTTGCATGCCCCCAGGTATAAAGTAAAACTTCAAGGCTGCCCCTACTTATCCGTTAAAACATTTGTTTTAAAGGGTGAGGCTTGCCTCTTTCTGGTTACCCAAAGATTGTTTTGTTAACACCATCAAACGAAAACATCTCCTCGGCACTGTCTACCAAAGTAGACAATGGTGAATGACCTTTGCCAAACAAGTAACCTTGACAAAAGAATCCTGTTCCAGAACAACCCCTCTTCCTTCCACGGACGGGGTACGGACTAGTCATATTCTTTCGCGGAAATTCTGCCTTATACCCAAGGTTTCCTCTGCCCGAAGCAGACCAGGATGCATGCCCCCTGGGTTCCAGTCCCATCTTTTTGAATCACTCGCACTCATCGGGAAGGAGGACTGGGGGTGGAGACATTTCTTGAGTGAATAGACCATTGAGGGTTGGTATGTGACTATTTGCGATGCGTGATCCCGGAAATGAAAGTTGGTCTACGAGCTTGACCATTCTTCCTTCGTGTGGAAAACACATTACTCTAAAGAGTGAGGAGACTATTGCCTCCATGCAATATATATAGTCTCGTCCAAGGAGTAGGTTATAATCCAAGGGTCCTTGAACGACCATCACGTTCATTTGAACGGTCTTCCCTTTCAATGTAACAGGCACATTGGGGAGGATCCCTAATGGTCGACTGGTTCCTTTATCAAAACCCGAGAGATTTCTTATCTCAGGCAAAAGCTCCGGAGAACCCAGTGCTTTCCAAGCAATAGAGGAAAGGATACTCACAGATGCCCCTTCATCAATGATAGTTCCAACCATTACCATTCTATAAATTTGGACGATGATTCTGAATGGTATACTGGCTGGTAACCGGGGTCTGCCTAGTTGGTTCCAATCAAAGGACACAACTAGGTTGCTTGGTGGTGGGACCGAATACACGGCCGGATATGACCCTGATGATGTTCCTTCCTGCGATAAAGGAATGGGCGCATTGCCCTGATGCTCATCAGAGTCGGTGTTGATGAAAAGAATCTGGATGGTGTCATCCTTACTCTCTTCAGTGAGGGTGTCATTTGAAGATGAATCTTCAGTGACGGTGTCATTTGAAGATGAAACCTCTGAAGGCGGAACCGGGTCAACTGCCGTATCGACCTTTAGACTTTCGTCTGGTCTGGATTCAGTAGGTTCATTTTCAATGACTGACGCTTCAGCTGACCACTTGAGCGGGCCAGCTGTGTTTTCAACCAACGAAGGACTTGGCACGAATTTTTTGTATCCAGGAGGAAGTCTCAACGGTGAAACCGGGCGATCTTCCAAAACTCTCTTCGCTTCGTCTAAGAAGGGACAACGGTGGATGGCGTGATCGCCCTCACACAGTCTGCAGGGGGATCTTGATCCCCCTCTTTGTCTTGAACCTTCACTTTCACTGGTTGACGGTAAGCAATCAACATGGCTATCAGAGGTTGATGCTCCCGAATTGTGCAACCGAGGGGACCAGTCCCTTAGTATCCGGGGAATACAAGGACAATCTCTATGGAAGTGGTCTCCTTTACATATGACACATGGCGATTTAGGCCCGGTCTATGCTGTGTGTGGATTTTTGTCAGATGTCTTTTGCTTGCCCCCAGGCGCCTTAGGCTCCTTCTTCTTCTTCTCTTTCTTCTTCTTCTCCTTCTTCTCCATGGGAGCTTGGCTTTTGCCGGCTCTACCTTGTGAAGATGAAGGATCGGAGGAAAAGTTATAGGAAGTAGAAGGCTGGTGGGCAGCTCTAGACTGATCTAACTGTTGACTCGACTGTTCAGGAACCATGGTGTTCTGAACTACATTGGTTGAGAATAGCCAAATTCGCAGGCCAATTGTCAGTCCTGGAAGCGACAATGTGGCCATGTGGGGCGCACCAACTTCTCCCCAAGAGGAGAAAGGACTAGGATTTCCATCATGTGGAATTCCTTGGTTGGGGCGTTCCATGTTCTCAATCTAAAGATCAACGTAGGAATAGGAGGTGATTATGTTCCGTTTAAAATAAATTTTATAACGACGCTTTAGACACAACTTGCTTTTTCACTTTTTAAGAGTCGAGAAAAAGCTAAAGATGACTCTAGTCTCCTTCGATGTTTTAACGAGCCCGAAGTGACAAATGCTCGGATGGACTTTTTCAGTTATAGAGTTTGAAAAAGGCCAAAAGAAACTACTCTGGAGTTCTAGGCAGAGGGTGTGCCAAACTTTTCGCAAAACCACAGAATACGTTTTACGGTACGAGTGGTCGATCTTCGTGAATGCTGTGTTCACTGCATTGCGATCAGTAGGGCAGCCGACACGGTTTCCTATGGATAAAGGCTTTGTTCCTATAGGGGTCTCCCAATATATACGCGACGGTACGTGGGAGCACAAGTCCGTATTGATACTTATCGCTTCACCGTGGAGGAATCACCCAACCACTCAACGCTAAGATATCACGTTTAACGACGTCGGAACACGTCTCTAGCTTAGACCTCTATGTGTTTGCGTTATGTTTCAATGCGTTGTTATGTAAATTCAATTCATTTTAATGTTGATCTTGTTTAGCAGTTTGCCTTTATGGATCACCACGAGATGTATAGTAACACTCCTAAATGCAGTCTAAGATGATAAGCAAGCTTTTCAATCTTTCAACTTTAAAAATCTTAACTACTGAAGGAAAAGAAAGATAACATCTTTTCACACAGATCATAGAGCACACACTAATGCACTTTTTCCTAAATCAACATGCAAACTGTCATAATGCACATGCACAATGCAAGTATTTCTTTCCTCTTTCTTAATGTTTGTGCGACACAAAAAGAAAGCTGTTGTATAACTTTGAATTCAATTTCAAGTGAAAGCAAACAAGCTTGTCCAAAATCAAAAGACACCTTAAGATTTACTTGTTTCGACACTAGAAATATATGAACTCAAACCATATGACGAAAGCAAAAGCTCAATCAGCTATGAACAGCAAACAAACTAACTCTTAAGATCAAAACGACACTTTATCACAGGTCTAGATCTAAGAGGCCACAGCAACACTAGTTCACTTTCGTTATGGGAAACTGCAAATGATGTAAGAAATACACAAAGAACAAACACAGTTTCTTTATACAACCGAGGCGGAATAGTGGCAAGGAAAGTTGGTTTCAGATAGGTACATGGACTGGTAACAGGCTGCAAAAACAAGAGTGAAAACAAGGCAAGAAACAGCAGGAAACCCCAGTAGCACAAGGCAAGACTGGTTCAGCGCAGGTGGTACACAGGAAGTTTGACCTTCAGCGCAGGTAGCCCCTTCAGGAACTGCGCTGAAATGCAGACAGCCTTCACACAGCCTGCACTGAAGAACGAAACTTTCGTTTCTCTTGGTTTCCGGGTCACAGATTGCTCAAAAATTCACAGTTTTTGGCCAAATCAGAAGCTATCAGTCAAGTACACACTAAGGGATGAAAAAGAGGATGAAAAGCTATCACTAAGAGCTGTTAAGAGTCCTTGTGGATCAGCTCTTCAAATCATAAACTTGCCCAGAAACTGAGCTAGAGTAGCTGCCCTCTACTTTGCATTTGAAAGATTCAAATGCAGTTCGATTCGGTACTCCCTGTGTTTATGAAATGAATAGCAAAAAACACAAACAACCAACAAGATACAATCCCCAGCGGAGTCGCCAATTTGTTGTTGGGAAAAGTATCCGATACGGAATGACCCTATCCCACTCTAAGGGTGATAGTACCTCAGCAACAATCAAAGCAAAGCTATTTGAGATTACTTCTTTATGAGATGTAAGAGAGGGGAGAAAGAGATCCACTAACCGTTGTCTTCCGCTAATGATTGATCCAATCTTCCCTCTTTGCTGCTTGCTCCCAGCTCCTTGCTCTTTCACTGGCCCAGCTACACCAAGATCCTGCAAAATGACAAGAGAGGGAAACTACAAGAAGCATACATTCATAATTGATTCAAGGATTAGAATAAATCAAATATACAAGTATCAATACGCCATTGAGACACATGCATATAGAAGAACTTCAAATGCTTTATTAATGGAAGAAGTAAAGTTCAGGAAGTGATACAACCATAAAAGGCCCAATCCAGCATCACCTCCCAGCAGAAAGAAATCTCCTCTTCACCTCCTTCAAGCAAATCACCCAATAGTTCTATACTCAAACCAACAGCACTTCCTTACATTCACGAGATTCCAGCCTCCCATAGACCTCATGAGAGAGCTCTATATATAGGAGTTTTGGAGAAAGGATGAGTCAGCTTGAGCTTGGCATGGAGCTGACTAGTGTCCTCTCCCACTTCAGTTATTCTTCAGTTCTTGAGTCCACTTGGAGTTTCTTGCTTCCACTTGGAGATCTAGATCCTCTTACTCATCATAAGGCGAATTCCCTGATCCAAGTGTCATTTTGGAAGCTTCCTGGGCATTTGACACCTTGCAGAATGACTGTGCCACTTGGCCAATCTCGCCCAGCGCAGGTAGCCTTCATTAAAGTTGACATTCAGCGTAGGTACAGAGTGGAGCAGTTGACATTCAGCGCAGATGCTCAGTGGAGCAGTTGACATGATCCAGAATTAGCTTGTTTTTGAGTGTTTTCAGGTGGAGAACTGATATTTAGTGTTGTGGTTTGCTGACCTTGTTCCTCTAGGGGTAGGAACAACATGTTTAGGGACTTTGGATCCCTCAGATTATTGACATTTCATGCTTCATGCTGTAAGGCACAAAAATGTCTATAACAAACATCAGTAGCAGATATTAAATACAGATATCAATAAATCCTGTTCCATTCATTCATCAAAACCTCCTCAGAGGGTACAGAAGTGCATGTTCTGGGGATAAGTTTTTGACAAATTTCAGGACCCTTCTCTAAATGCATGAGAAGGGTTTAAATACTACTTAACTAAATCTAAAAATAACTTATTACAAAAATGTTGGATGTGGTTTAAATGACCGTCCTCACTTTGGGAAAAAATAAAACTAAATTAAAACTAAAAATCCTAAAATTACTAACTAATTGTGTATCTGATCCTTGAAATCGCACGCATTCATCATCTGTTTGAGAAGAGACAGTTGGCCGACTTCCGATTTTAGTTGTGCTGGGAAAACAGAATCGGCAAGAGCTGGCGTCATCTTCTCGACAGAATTGATGATACACTTGACGGTCATGCACTGGCTGTGTGGTTTTACCAAGTACATCTAGTAAGAATCCCAATTTAACTTCGTTAACCTTTGGATTGATTCTGCCTTTTCTTGGGCCTACAGATGACTAAGCAATTATGAGCTTTCTTTTTCAAGAAATTTTGTTCAGCCGCTAATCGCACATCAGAAACTGCCTCCGTTTCTTGATCAGGGCTTCCTTGGTGCATTTTTCGCCTTTTGCGCTTTTTCTTTCAGTGGATATAAAGCTCAAAATTTGTAAAAATAATGATTCCGTAAACTCTTGACCCTGAATCTTAAACTATCTGTTTCTAATATCCACACTATCTAGTATCCATTTAACCATGTCTGTGTATGGAAGAATTTTGGGCCTCACCGCTATTCGGTGTAAGAATGAACAAGCTAGCTCTGTAAGGGATGCCTCGGAGGAACTTTGTGAACCTGCAGTAGCCTCGACCTCCATTACTCTGGGATTCTCTTCCTCAAGTAGATTGTACATGCCTTCCCAGGTAGCAATACCAGCATCTCGGTTACAGGCAGTGTCTGTATACAAGGGCACCATTTCCTTCTCTTTAGAGCTTGGGGCTTTGCCTTTCTTTCCCATAGTATCCTGCGTACTACTTTGTATCGTTCTCTGTTCTTCATTCCTATAATTTACAGGTGAAGTGAGAATAATGATAAGGAAAGGTGACGGGAAAGCTTTAAATGCCTGAAGACATATAAAATACACCACTTTACGTGAAATGATTTTTTGATAAGCACGAAACCCTATTCCACTAATTACTGACAACTAATTCATTAATTAGCATTAAAGCGCATAACTAGGTCTCGGTTTATGGAAACTACTTTTTGAACAACGTGCCCGCAAGATCTGCGATGAAGCGATTTTGCGATTTGCTTCGCAATATTGCAGAATCATGACATCGCAGAATCACGACATCACTTTCTTGCTATATCACAAACTTACAATATCGCATTATCGCATAATCGTGCTATCGCATTGTCGCTTTTATCGCAATATCGCAGAATTTCTCTATCACAATATCGCAATATCGCGATATCGCGGGAGCGTGGCATATGACAATTTTCGTTAATTTGTTTCCTACGATTTGCGATATGCGTCGTCGCATATCGATAGTTTAAAGTTTTTCAATGGAAGCGGTGTTTGACGCATGCGATGCGATATATGTCCGTAGTCCCATATCGTGATTTCGCATTTTTAGAATTTGGCTTGCAAGGGGGTATTCATGATCCTTTTGCGATGCGATATTTCCTAAGGAATAATGCTACTTTATCATAAAACTTAGGCTTTTTTATTTTTTAAGGGTTTTCTCCTAAGTTTAAGATGGTAAGTTTTATTGAAAAAGGAAATATAAGCACTAGTTGATTTTTTAAATTTTTGACTAAGGGTCCCCACTTATTTAGTATTAGTAATAACACTAAATAAGAAGGGGGGTTGTTGCTGGCCATAACAATTGATGATTCACTTGGAAGAACCAGTTATCTCTGTTTTTCTTTTGAATTGTCTAAACTTCCAAAACAGAAAATTTTCCAAGAAATTAAACTTTTTATAGAAAGACAAAGTGCATTATGCTTTTACCTATCAATCATATTTTGTTTCTTCTATTTTCAACTTTGATTATTTACTCCCTCAATCTAGTCCTTGTATCTACATCAGTTATTACTTAATTTATAAATATAAAAACAAAGCCTTCTATGTAAATCAATTTTGAATATGCCCATTTGTCGTAGGTAGAGCCTCTGCTGTCAGCAGGCGTTTATAGCCTCGACAGGGTTACCTATTACCCAGCAATGATCCTGTATCCTACTTAGAGAAATTTACAATTTTCAAAGAGAAATCCATATCCACGCTTATCGCTTTCATTTTCTTTTTTATCCTTAAAGAACAATGTCTTGGTTTGGTAGCCAATTTATGACACAGTCATTCACTGATTTATAACTTTGTTGAACAAGTTGGCTCGTGATGAGACCCCTTGTCTTATGGTTGCCATAATCTTGAGTCATTTCCCTGTTGCGGTATGCAGTATTGGCAAAGTCAGCAAGCTATAATATCTATGATCATGATAAGTCGGCTCGTGATGAGACCTCTTACTCTTTAAGTTTAAAGTGTATCATTGGATTGTTCCCTGAACGTTGTAGCTTCCTAGGTGGGGAGGAAGTCATTGTTTCCTTAAGAGTTTTTTTTTTTTTTTGGAAAGAGCTTTTCTACAGAGAATCTTCATTTTATTATTGATACCTTTCATTGGATTGATGCAAAACAATTTCTTTACTAAAATTCGTTTTTTATCAAAATTTATACAGTTGAAACTAGTATCATTTCTAGGCCTAGAACTTTTAACTGTATCTTTCAATAATAATGATCAATTTTCTAAAAAGAATTCTATTTATACAAGTGAAAAACAAAATCTAAAAGAGAATTTATGTCTTTTTCATGAATCCCGAATGTAACCATTTACAATCGGTTTTATTATGAAACTAAAACATATATTCTACAAAATAGAAGAATGATCTCCTATGGAAAATATTTTTTGAGACTCTGACCGTTAACAGGTAAAGAATCTCTTTTTCCTGTTAAATCATGTAACATAAATGTAGATGGACCTATGACTTCTATGATTTGAAAAGGGTCGAGCCACATTCGTTGAAATTTTATATGTTTCCCTTTTTCCTCATGAGCCTTGTCCCATTTTAAAACTAGATCTCCCATCTGAAAATCCTTTCCGGATATCATATTGGAATCAAAAGAGGCTTTTACTAAGGCTTGATGATGAGCATGAGTTATCTTGGCCTGTTCTCGTTGTTCTTCTAACTTGATTATTTCCTGTTGCCTTAGTTGTAAGGAAGAAGTTGGTGCTTCATCAATATATTGAACCAAGGCTAAAGAGGGAATTGCCAAATGAGTTGGAAGAACCACTTCTTTCCCATAAACTAAATTAAAGGGAGAAGTGTCGATTGAGGCTTTCTGCATTATTCTATCTACCCATAAAGCGTATATCAAAGACTTATGCCAATTTTTATGATTTTGGTCAATGGTTCACTTAATGATTTTGATTAAATTCTTATTTGTAGATTCAGCTAACCCATTCCCTTGTGGGTAATAATTGGCAGAGTATTTGAGTTTGAAACCTCTTTTGAGTGCAAATTCGGTCATTGCATTACCAGAAAAATATGATGCATTATCAAACATTAAAGCCGAAGGCAACCCAAACCTGGTGATTATGAACTGATCTATGAACTCGATGATATTTTCAGCGTTAGTCGGCTTGAGTGGAACTGCTTCTACCCATTTAGTAAAGTAATATGTTGTTGTAAGGATATATCTATGCTACTTGGAAAAGTGAGGAACGATCTCACCTATTATGTCCAATCCCCACTGATCGAAAGGCTGCTCAATGTTAACTGGTTGCAGTGGCAAGGATGGTTTCTTTTGTCTCCCAGTAGCGGTTTGACAGACTTGACATTTCCTCACATAGTTATGTGAGTCTTTGAACAATGTGGGCCAGTAATAGCCTGCGCATAAGATTTTATGAGCAGTTGCATCTCCAGCATAGTGTCCACCTGCTGGCCCATCATGGAGTTCCTGCAAGACTTTTTCAGCTTCAGATTTCTCAAGACATCTAAGGAGAATAGAATCATAATTTATTCTAAAAATAACATCATTCACGAGCTGATATTGTTTGGCTTTCAACCTTAGAGCTCTTTTCTTGGTATGATCGAGGTTTGAAGGAGCATATCCATTCTTTAGATAATAAAGGATATCAGCATATAATGACTCAACGTCGTTTAGGCTTACCTCGCACATTTGTATCTCTGCAGATGGAATTTCGGACATCAGCGATGCTCCAACCAGCATTTTGCAAAAGCCTTGAACTTTTACAATACTTGCTGGTTTGATTTCTACGTCATATTCTTGTAAGGCAGTAACCCAATTGGCTCTTTTCTCTCCCACATCCTTCTGTATTAGAAGATTTCTTACCGCTGGAAACGGTACTATGATTTTTGTATGTGTTTTGAGTAGAAAAGGTCTGAAATATTTAATTGCTTTGAAAACAACATAAGCTTGTTTCTCCACATCTGAATAATTCAACTCAGCCCCTTGTAAATTGGAACTGAAAAAAGCAATTGGGACTTCTGCCTTTTCTTGATTTACTGGAGTGAGTATCGCAGCATATGATCTATCAGAGGTGAATGTATATAAAATAAAAGGATCGGAAAATTTTGGAGTTGCTAAAGATGGAGCATTAATGATT
The DNA here is from genome assembly GCA_031772625.1 of Pinus tabuliformis. Lineage (NCBI taxonomy): Eukaryota > Viridiplantae > Streptophyta > Pinopsida > Pinales > Pinaceae > Pinus > Pinus tabuliformis. The sequence goes on from CM062820.1 coordinate 1,393,978,913, forward strand.
GCTTGTTCGATCAAATTGAATGCCTCAGGTTCATCTTAGCCCCATTTAAAATTTGAGTTCTTTTTAATCATTGCTTGTAAAGGAGACACAATTCTTGAAAAGTCTGGAACAAATCTCTTTACAAAGTTAATCTGGCCAAGAAAAGATTGCATGGCTTTCTTGTTGTGAGGTAGGGGTACTGCGGAAATCTCCTTGATTCCATCAGGATCAATGTGAATTCCAGATTTTTACACTATGAATCCGAGAAGTTTTCCTCCACTTAATGCGGAAAAAGATTTTTTTGGGTTAAGTGAAATTCCATACCTTTGACAACATTGGAAGATCTGTTTTAAATCTCTAAGATGATTGTTTCGTTTCTTGAAATATACAGTTATATCATCCAAATAGATTACCACTGATTTATTAACTAACCCTTTGAATGTGATGTCCATAGATCTTTGAAATGTGGCACCTATATTAATCAGACCAAATGGCATCTTTTGATATGCGTATGTGTCCCATTTAGTTCTGAATGTGGTTTTTAATTGATCATCGGGATGTACCAACACTTGATTGTATCCTGAGAATCCATCCAAGAAGGACATCAGTTTTGAGCCCATGACCGCCTGTAGTATTTGTTCCATGGGAGGTAAAGGAAAATTGTCCTTTTGGCAGGCTTTGTTAAGATTTCGAAAGTCAATGAAAATTCTAATGTCTCCGTTTTTCTTTCTAATAGGGACCATATTGGAAACCCATTTGGAATGTCGAACAGGAAAGATTATCTGGCTTTCAATAACTTATTGAGTTCAGATTTGATCTGGTTTTCTAGATTGGGATGGATCTTTGTCAACTTTTGTTGGATAAGTTTTTCATTGTCTATCATTGGAATAGTATGTTGGATGATGGATGTGTCGTATGTTTTGAGTTCATCATAATTCCAAGCAAAGACACTTTTGTATTGTCTCAAGAGACGTATATACGCTAATTTTTCTTCAGGAGCTAGACCAAGGCCTAGATTGATATTCTGTGGTTTGGTATCAGTTCCTAAATTTACTAATTCATAATTCAGAGCTGAACTTTGGAGTTTTGAATTGGTAGATCTTTTAAACCGATCTTTCAAATCATAAATATCTTCTAGCTTGACTACTAACTTAGGTATGGCATTGTTAATGCTATCCTGTTGCAATTGTTGGTCATGTTGGTCTTCGTCAATTATTTGGTTGGTGTAGGATCCTTCAGATGTGAGGAAACTCACAATATCAGGACCGTCATTGAAAATCCTCCAATTGGTAATGTTATTAGGAATAGATGGTCTAAAAACTAATTCAATGGAAAATCAATCAGGGTTAAAATCTTCTGAAGGAATGAGTTTGGAAGCTACGTTGGCTAAGAGGTCTGCACTAGCATTCTGGAGTCTAGGAATTGATGAAATATTAAATGCTATAAAGTGTTCAGTCAGATCTTGGATTAAAGATTGGTAATGTTTTAAATGACCTGATAAACAATGTATAGTATTACGTACCTGTCTGATTACAATTTCAGAATCTCTGAAAACTTGAAGATATTTGACGTCTAATCCGATTACATTGTACAACCCTTGGGCTAAAGCCTCGTATTCTACTATATTGTTCGTGCAATCAAATTCGAGTCTGCAAATTAGCATAGTCTTATCTCCCTCTGGACTTATTAATACGCATCCTGCTCCTACTCCTTCGTTAGACTTAGAACCATCAAAAAATAATTTCCAAAAAAAAGATTTATTTACAGGATTATCTAAAAAATTAATGCATTTAGAACTATCTGTTTGAGAGAAATTTTCTACTTGAGATAAAACAGAATGTTCTAAGTAAGGTGAAGTATGAGCATTAAAATTTCCTAGGAAAGAATCTACTGAGTAGTTGCCAATGATGTTAGAATTATATGCTACTGTTCATTTTCTCCCTCGAGTTCTGTTACTATGTATTTCTGATATCTTTCCCGCTCAACTTTTATCTAATTTGGTTTACCATTGTAAGGGAGCCACATGTGCGACTAGTCAGTTGCAAAGTATCCGTGAACTTTTTTTGACCAATCTTTGCTGAGAATTAAGCCATAAAATTCTGGAATATCAGCAACTAAAATATCAATTACTTGAAATAACTTTGGGTTGGATGACAGCCTTATGGTGACCGGATTTAATTCGCCAATCACTTCGACTTGCGATCGATCCAGCTGAACTATGCGTATAGCTGATTTTTGTGGTCGAACGTTCAATTTTGCACATATTGATCTTGGTAAAATATTCGATGATGCTCCAGAATCCACTAAGCAATTATACACATTTTTATTAAAAATTTTATAAGTAAGAAGAAATGGGGGAGTATGAGATCTCGATATTCCTCCAATTAAGGTGATATCGTTTGGATCAACTTTATTCATCGCATTAGTTGGAGGTCATCCCATATCATGGGAAGCTTGAGAGATTACAGCGGCCGGTAAAGGTGCAACTGGTACAGCATGTAATTCTTTCAAAAGTACCTTTTGTTGGTGTTTTAACTTGCTCAATTCATAAAAAGTGATATTGGCTCTAGTCCTTTTCATATCTTCTATGATAGTATACTCCATTTCATCCGAAACGATCAACGTTTTAGATGGAGTTGACAGGTCTATTTGGACTGGGCTAGTTTGAGTCGCTTTAGGTGTCGTTTTCTTGGCTACAACTTTATCCTTAGTCATTGAGCTTGCGCTCTTTGGCTTAGGTGTAGGTTGAGGAGGATCAAGTTGATTTCTGCTGCGAGTACTAACTGGGGATGCCTCTTGATCCTCTTCGTCTGGGAGGATGAAATCCCACATACCTTGTAATTCTACAACTTCTTCTTCATCGGTATGTTCTTCAGTAGCGATTTCCTCTTCTTCTTCTTCGGATTCAGCACTCGTAATAGCGTTAGGGGGTTTGGAATCAGTTGTAGGGTTTCTTTTAAAAGGTCTGTATGGATTTTTAGAAGAAGTTTCTGCCACTTGTTTCTTAATGTCGACCATCTCGTTAGACATGGTCTTCAAAAATTTTTGCAATCCTTCTAAATCGAATGGATCTTTCAATTGTTTTTTCTTGGGATCTTCCTTGAAAGTAACCTTCTTGGATTTTCATTATTCTATTGCGTTTTTCTTTTCTAAGGCCATAATACATTTCTCTACTGCTATTACTTCTTTCATATTTTCAACTAAAGTTGTTTTGTTAGCCCTATCAACAAAGATTGCTATGTTTGATGGTAAAGCAGTAATGTACCATTCACTTCGCACTTCTTCGCTAGGCTGGGAAGCAGCAGGGATTTTATTTAAGATTTTATTGAAACGTAAATTGAAATCCTTGATAGGTTTTTTTGATTCGGCCCTAAGGTTAGACAGGTCGTTGATCGGTGTCTCCGTAGACCTATCATCACCAAAATTAGTCAAGAATTGTTCTCGGAAAATCTCCCAACTAGTAATAGATCCAGACGGTAGTGAGAAATACCATGATCCGGCTGTTCCTTGCAGAGTATAAGGAAAAAGTCGAAAAACAGCGTCTTCATTGGTAACTCCATTAAGATTTATGGATAACATAAAGTTATTTATATGTTCTTCTGCTAGCATGCCTGCCTCAGGGTTAAATTTAGGCAGCCATTTTTCAGGATGGGCTGGTAGCTGACTCAAGGGTGCAGGCATTAAGACTGCCCCTGGGTTATTCCATGGAGATTGAGCCATTGTTGAACTGCTAACAGAGGAAAGTGCAGAAGATGATCCCTGCGGTTGAGAAGAGGAGGATATTATGACTTCAAATGATTGAGAAGGAGATGTGGAAGTACCGGTGGACTGATGGACAATGATCTGAAGTGGAGGGGTGGATGGTTGACTTCACGGTGAAGAGCTTGAGATGGATGATGATGATGAAAGAGTCTTGCTATCGGACCCTTTAGGAGATTTCCTTGCTCTCTTCCTTGTAGGTAGAGGTAACTCGGTTGGCTGAATGCCAAACTTTTCACTCTTTAATCTGGTAAGAGGATGAGCAGGGTTATATTGCGAAGTCATGCTACATTGAGATTTATCAGATTTCTGAGGGGATATAGAAAATCGCTGAAGTTTGTGAATCAAAGATTCAAGTTCAGGAGGTTCAATAGTAGATTGTTCTGAAATGTCAGGGTTTGTAGCAGCGGCTATTGCTCCAGCAACTTCTGGATCTGGATTTACAGATTCTAAATGCAAAGGTGAAGTCGGGGGAGATGGTGAGGGCAATTTACTCTCAGAATGGTATTTAGATTTGGATTTACTTGCCATTCACAGTTCGAGGCCCTCTTTCTAGTGCCAAATATGTTGAAGCCCCGAAAATCGGGTCTACAACAAGGGGGATACCTACCCGGTTCGAACCTTGGTTAGCAACTCTCTTTCCGTTTGGTATAGTGGGTCCCACTGGGGATATGGGATTAGTTTCGCAATTTATGTGTGTGTGTGAAGAATTGATATTTCCCTTCTAAAAGTTCCTAAGTGAGATTCTCTAATTCTAACTCTAATATAATAACATGCAAATTTTATTCTAATAAACAGAAACATCTAATTCTACATTAACTCGAGGTGTAATCCTTCTGTTATGCGATCTAAAATGATTTCAAATAACAATTGGTAATAAAGATCATTCAACTGCTATGAGAAAAGAATTCAATAAATATGAACCACTTCGTATAAAAAGTTAGACGAAACAGTTGTGAAAAACATATCGCATAATAAGCTATTCATACATCAAGCATAAATAAATAGCTATCACCGTACAAAAGTGCCAAATGATAACTCAAGCATTCACACATTAATATATAAACAACTGAACTTGAATATCACTTTTAACACAAAGGCAGAAATAGTTAAAAGATAGAAGTACTATTTATAACTAGTCCTACTCATGAGCTTCAAGTGATAATGATTTATCTCTTCTTAATCCAACATCCACTAAGAGTACAGAAGTGAAACATCAGTAGCTGATATTAAATACAGATATCAATAAATCATGTTCCATTCATTCATCAAAACCTCCTTAGAGGGTACAGAAGTGCATGTTTTGGGGATAAGTTTTTGACAAATTTCAGGACCCTTCTCTAAATGCATGAGAAGGGTTTAGATACTACTTAACTAAATCTAAAAATAACTTATTACAAAAATGTAGGATGCAGTTTAAATGACCGTCCTCACTTTGGGCAAAAATAAAACTAAATTAAAACTAAAATTACTAAAATTACTAACTAACTATGTATCTGATCCTTGAAATCGCACACATTCATCATTTGTTTGAGAAGATTCGACTGGCCGACTTCCGATTTTAGCTGTGTTGAGAAAACAGAATCGGTAAGAGCTGGCGCCATCTTCTCGCAGAATTGATGATACACTTGAGGTTCATGCACTGGCTGTGTGATTTTACCAAGTACATCTAGTAAGAATCCCAATTTAACTTGGTTAACCTTTGGATTGATTCTGCCTTTTCTTGGGCCTTCTGTTTCCAGTCTGCCTGTAGTTGTTGCACCTTTGGTAGATACCATTTTGAAGATATTTCTAACAAATATCACTGGTTTAGAATTCAAGTTTTACTTCTCACCTCTATCGTTGCTTTCTTACAAATTTTTGGGCTTATAGATGACTGAGCAATTATGAGCTTTCATTTTCAAGAAATTTTGTTTAGCCGCTAATCGCGCATCAGAAACTGCCTCCGTTTCTTGATCAGGGCTTCCTTGGTGCATTTTTCGCCTTTTGCACTTTTTCTTTCAGTGGATATAAAGCTCAAAATTTGTAAAAATAACGATTCCGTAAGCTCTTGACCCTGAATCTTAAACTGTCTGTTTTTTATATCCACGTTGTCCAGTATCCATTTCACCATGTCTGTGTATGGAATAATTTTGGGCCTCACCCTATTCGGTGTAAGAATGAACAAGCTAGCTCTATAAGGGATGCCTTGGAGGAACTTTGTGAACCTGCAGTAGCCTCGACCTCCATTACTCTGGGATTCTCTTCCTCAAGTAGATTGTACATGCCTTCCCAGGTAGCAATACCAGCATCTCGGTTGCAGGTGGTGTCTGTATACAAGGGCGCCATTTCCTTCTCTTCAGAGCTTGGGGCTTTGACTTTCTTTCCCATAGTATCCTGCGTACTGCTTTGTATCGTTCTCTGTTCTTCATTCCTGTAATTTACAGGTGAAGTGAGAATAATGATAAGGAAAGGTGACAGGAAATCTTTAAACACCTGAAGACATATAAATACACCACCTTACGTGAAATGATTTTTTGATAAGCACGAAACCCTATTCCATTAATTACTGGCAACTAATTCATTAATTGGCATTAAAGCACATAACCAGGTCTTGGTTTATGGAAACTACTTTTTTGAACAACGAGCCCGCAAGATCTGCGATGAAGCAATTTTGCAATTTGCTTCGCAATATCGCAGATCGCAATATCGTAGAATCACGACATCACAGAATCATGACATCGCTTTCTTGCTATATCGCAAACTTACAATATCGCATTATCGCATAATCGTGCTATCGCATTGCCGCTTTTATCGCAATATTGCAATATCACAGGAGCGTGGCATATGACTATTTTCGTTAATCTGTTTCCTGCAATTTGCAATATGTGCCATCGCATATCGGTAGTTTAAAGTTTTTCAGTGGAAGCGGTGTTTGATGCATGCGATGCGATATATGTCCGTAGTTCCATATTGCGATTTCGCATTTTTAGAATTTGGCTTGCAAGGGGGTATTCATGATCTTTTTACGATGCGATATTTCCCAAGGAATAATGCTACTTTATCATAAAACTTAGGCTTTTTGATTTTTTAAGGGTTTTCTCCTAAGTTTAAGATGGTAAGTTTTATTGAAAAAGGAAATATAAGCACTAGTTGATTTTTTAAATTTTTTACTAAGGGTCCCCACTTATTTAGTATTAGTAATAACACTAAATAAGAAGGGGGGTTGTTACTGGCCACAACAGCAGTATAGGTAAGATGGCCTCTAAGAGAGCTGGATCAAAGGAAACAGTTGAAAGCAATACTAGAGATATGGTTGAACATGTGTCTATGAGCTTCCCCGTTTATGCAGACACATTTTTTTCATTGAGAAAGACATCAGGATCACATGGAATGACATCAACACTATATTTGCAGGAAATTTTGAGGAGAATCTAAAGGACCATCATGTCTATGCCAACATTCATAAGTCAAGATTGTACAAGGTTGTATGCAGGTATCCCACCTTCCCATGCATAGACATGATCCACTAGATTGTCTCACACACTAATCGTGAGACGATGATACTAAGTAGTGTCAGTGGAGTAGATATTTCTACCTTAATGGTGGAAGATTATTAGCAAATGTATAATTTTCTACAGCTGCTGAATAGTATGGATGCACCATTCTACACTATCAAAAACATCATGAAAATAAGGGACATCTTGAAGCATTGGGTAAGGGAGCCATCATTGTTTGGGATGACACCCAACAAGATCTACAAGACAAAAACACTCAGGAAGGCTTACCAACTCTTGGTCATCTTCGCATGTCGCTTGTATGGCCAAGATATTACTGAGACCATCCTGCAGAGTTGGGTGGTTCTATTGGATCAACTAGAAAGTGAAAGTATGCCTTTCAACTGGTCCAACATGTTAGCTCTTCAGATGAAAGTGCATGTATCAAATTCCTGGAGAATGCCCAAGGATTAGCAAGCGAGATTCTTCATGTCCACCTAGCTTCCCAATACAATCTGTGCCCGTAAACAGTTTCCTAGCATGGGTTGGGCATGGACACCTTAAGAGAATGTTGTGAACATATATTGCAAGTTCTTAGAGTGCAGCCACCAAGGAGTCATGGCTATACTATCTGTACATGATGATCTTTGAGCAACATCTGTGTTGCATGTCCCAGGCAGCAATGGTGACATTAGTGAATATTGTAGATTGGTACACCTCAGCTGATGGAACCTTCATCAGGATCTACAATGTAGAGAAGGCTTCATATTTGTTGTCGAAGTTTTCCATGGATAAGATGGTAATGTAGGAGGCTGCATACCACATCTCAACAATATTATTAGTAGGATTGCACAACATGAAGAAAGCACCATGACTTATGCTTCCTTTGTAGATTAGGTTGTAAGAGATCCAAAGTTTGAAAGAAGTGGATGCTGAGGTCGATGCCTTCAATAAGTTTAAGTTTGACACCAAGAGTTTCAATTCGTACGATGCACATGGTGTATGGAGAGACCAATGTATGAGACTGTAATATTCCATGGAGTTGCCAGATATGCCTATACTCTATGAAATGAGGAAAGGTGGCCCAAGCTCCAAAGATGCAACATTCAAGGTCTCAAGGTCAAAGAAGGGGAAAGAAAGGAATGACTGTAGTGATGAGTCAGATGCGGAATCCGAATTGGCTCAATTTGTACGAAAGCTGAAGAAAGGATCTAAGCTTAAAGGCAGTATCCTCTTATCTGTTTTAAATGTGGTACAATAGGTCATTATGCAACAAAATGTCCTCATAAACATGATAGTGATGATGAAGGAAATTATAAAAGAATGGCACATAAAAAGAAAGGGTTCAATAAGAAAAACTTCTTCTCCAAGCAAGATGAGTCTGATGAGGATGAGTTTATGGTCATCAAAAGGAAATCAGATGAGGAAATCGATCATGATGAAAGCCAAGAAACATCATTCATGGCACTTGCAGATCATGATGACTCAGGGCTGGAAGGAAATGTAGATGAACTGTTAATAAGTGCCATTGAAGAAAATGAGAAACTACAGAATAAAATCATTTCTCTCAAAGTGGAAAACGAGGAAATAAGAAGGAGAGAAGATCTCTTGGAAGCAAAGCTTAAAGAAAAGGAAGAGACTTGTGAAGAAAGCGAGACCGAAATAGTGTCTCTGAGAAAGGAGTTGGAGCAAATTAAAAGGGGCTGTAAAAGCTCTCAAATACTTGAGACTATTCTGAAAAGTCAAAAACCTCAACATGACAAGTCTGGAATAGGTTTCAAAGGAGAATCCTCAAGCACTAAGAATAATGTGAAAAGCTATGCCGATGCACTTTCCTACAATCCAAAAGATGAAAATTGCACCCCAGATCCCAAGAATGAAGAGAGAATTACTCCAAAGAAGAATGTGGAGTCGAATCATGGACACTACAGCAAATACAAACCTGTACTCCACCAAGGGCCCATCGCAAATCCAACGAACGAGGGAGGAGTAATTCCTAGGAAAGAAAACGACTCAAACCATGGTTGCTTCAACAAGTACAAAACCATCTTTCTTGGACACTGCTTTCACTGTAAAAAGTTCGGTCATCAAGCCAGACATTGTATGGCTCGCAGAAGTGAAAAGACAAAGCTAAAGGATAGAATAATCAACTCATATGCCCCCAAAAGGCAGGGACAAATCAAAACCTTTAATTCATTTGATCCCTTGACCAAATTTGATCTAATTTTCTCTTTCTACTACAATAATGGACACTATGAACAAGACTGCCCACTTAAAGAAAGAAAGACGAGTAGCAAGAACTCCAGCATGGACAAATGTGGCCTAGCTCTATATGCTCAAAATAATGGAAACCAGTGGTTTATAGATAATGGGTGCTCCAGACACATAACAGGAGACAGAAGGAAGTTTGTCTCACTGAGAAAAAAGGAAGGGAATGTGTCCTTTGGAAGCGGATCTGGCAGAATTGCAGGAAAAGGAACAGTTACTCTGATCAATGGAAAAGGAAAAGCTCAAGATGCTCTGTTGGTTGATGGACTCAAACACAACCTCTTGAGTGTCGCCAAATCTGTGATCAAGGACTGTGAAATAAGGAATTCTGCCTCAGGGAAACTTGTGGCAAAACGGGTGAGGACACCAGAAAACATTTACATTCTGAACAAGATTCAAGAAAATAAATGCTACCTGAGTCAGACAGATGAGAGTTGGCTGTGGCACAAGCAACTTGGACATACAAGCTTCGAAAATCTGATCAATATCAGCAAGATCAAAGCTGTACGAGACATCCCAAGGCTGTTCAAACCAAATCAAGTAGTATGTGGTCCATGTCAACATGGAAAGCAGACCAGAATTAGCCACAAGACAAAGGAACACTCTACATCGAAGCCCTTAGAGATCATCCATGCTGATGTATGTGGGCCAACTAGAAATCAAACACTCCAAGGAGAAAGGTACTTTGTGTTATTTGTTGATGATTATACTAGAATGATGTGGATATATTTCATAAAGTATAAATCTGAAACTTTTGAGTGTTTCAAGAATCTAAAAGCCCTTGTAGAAAATGAAAAAGATTCAAAAATTAAGTGCCTCAAAACAGAAAAAGGAGGAGAATTCACATCAAACGAGTTTAGTGAGTTCTGTAATATTCATGGAATTAAAAGGGAATTCTCAGCTGTCAGAACACCTCAACAAAATGGGGTAGTTGAAAGAAGAAACCGAACAGTCCAAGAAATGGCAAGAACTATGCTATTAGCAGCTGACTTATAGCCTAGATTCTGGAGAGAAGTAGTAGGGATATCTGTCCACACACTGAATCGAACTCAATTAAGACCAAATTGTGATAAAACTCCTTATGAGCTATGGAAAGGAAGACCTGCTTCGGTGAAGTACTTCAAGATCTTTGGAAGCTAGTGCTTCATAAAAATAAATGATGGTTCACCAAGAAAGTTTGATTCTCGGGTTGATGAAAGGAAATTTCTTGGATACTCTACACGGAGCAAGGCTTACAAGTGCTACAATTATCAACTGAAGAAAATAGTGGAAAGCATTGATGTAAAGGTTGATGAAGATCTTCCAGTAAAGGAAATTGAAGAACATGAAGATGACTCTCTCATTGAAGAAGAAGAATCTAAAGAAGAAGAAATAGAAGAGGAGGAAGAAGAAGAGGAAAGAGAACCACCTAATACGCCTTCTAAGACGAAGTATGTCCAAAGACACCATCCAGAAGAGCAGATCATTGGCGATAAAGATGAAGGTGTGCAGACCCGAAGAAGGATAACAATTACACCCAAGAGAAAAGTCATTGCCCTCCTATCTATGATAGAACCAGAAACATTTGCAGAAGCAAGTAAGGATCCTCATTGGGTAAAAGCCATGGAAGAATAAATGACCCAAATTGAGAAGAATAAGACATGGGAGCTGGTACCTCGTCCAACGGACAAAAACATAATAGGAACCAAATGGGTGTTCAAAAATAAAATGAATGAGGAAGGACAGGTTATCAGAAACAAGGCAAGACTTGTCTGCAAAGGTTATTCACAAATTGAAGGAATTGACTTTGAAGAGACATTTGCACCAGTGGCCCGTATGGAAGCTATCAGGATGTTCTTGGCATTTGCGTGCTCAAAAGGATTCAAAATCTATCAAATGGACGTGAAATCAGCATTTCTAAATGGGGAACTCAAGGAGGAAGTCTACATGGAGCAGCCAGAAGGTTTTGATCTAACAGCAGGGAAGGACTTAATTTGTAAGTTGAAAAAGGCTTTATATGGGTTGAAACAAGCTCCTAGAGCTTGGTATGCAAGACTGGATCACTATCTACAACAACAAGGCTTCAAAAAGGGAGTGGCTGGAAGCAATCTATACATAAAGACAAATCAAGGTAAGTTACTAGTTGCTCTTGTTTATGTCGATGATCTGATTTTTGCTAGTAATAATGATGAAATGAGCCATGAATTTTCTCAAAACATGTCAAAAGAGTTTGAGATGTCAATGATAGGAGAGTTGTCCCACTTCCTTGGACTTCAAATATCTCAAACTAGAGCAGGATTGTGTATATCTCAAACCAAATATCTAAAAGACATGCTCAAAAAATATGGAATGGAGGATTGTGCACCCATGAGCACACCTATGACCACAAACTGCAAACTGAGCAAAGATGATGACTCCCCTATAGTAGATGCAACTCATTACAGGTCAATGATTGGATCCCTTCTATACTTAAAAGCTACACGACCAGACATAATGCAAGCAGTAGGAATGGTGAGAAGATTTCAATCTGCTCCCAAACAATCCCATTTATTAGCTGTAAAAAGAATTCTCAGATATCTGAAGGGAACTTCTGATTTCGGTCTTTGGTACCCAAAGGACTCAACACTGACTATAACTGCATACACCGATGTTGATTGGGCTGGAAGTATAGATGATTGGAAAAGCACTAGTGGAAATGCATTCTTCCTAGGAGACTATTTAGTATCCTGGCACAGCAAAAAACAATCATCCATATCATTATCCACAGCCAAAGCTAAGTATATTGCTGCAGCAGACTGTTGTTCTCAAATACTATGGATGAAGGAAGCTCTAAAAAATCACAACATATGTACAGATCAACCAATTTCCATCTATTGTGACAACACAAGTGCTATCAGTCTCAGCAAAAATCCTGTGATGCACTCAAGAACCAAACACATACCAATCAAGTATCATTTCCTCCATGAACAAGTAGGTGAAAAAAACATCGTCCTGGAATATATCAGTACTAAGGAGCAGATAGCTTATATTTTCACAAAACCTCTTCCTCGAGAAGCATTCGAACATCTGCGTCAAAAGATGGGGGTTATTTCTTTATCATCACTCAAGTTCATTCATAAAGATGTAGCAGGACAGGGGGAGCAGTTTGACAGGGGGAGTCCATATGCATCCCTTTGCCATTGATGTCAAAGGGGGAGAAAGCAAAAGAATATTGCCATCAATAACAAAGGGGGAGATTGTTGGACACAGATTGTCATTGATGTCAATATGGCAATATTCGAGGAGCAGATAGAGATGAGAGGAGCAGACAGAGCCGAAGAAGAGGAGCACACAGAGCCATCGGAGCAGGTGGAGAGCGAAGCAGGGGAGCTCTGCGATTCTTTTTTGGTGGGAAGCTGAAGCTGCTTATTCACGTTTTTGATTTAGGAATACTTGGTTTTTAGAAAACCATGGGTAAAGAGAAGACCCACATCAATATTGTGGTCATAGGACATGTCGACTCTGGCAAGTCCACCACTACCGGTCATCTTATTTACAAGCTTGGCGGTATCGACAAGCGTGTGATCGAGCATTTTGAGAAGGAAGCTGCGGAAATGAACAAAAGGTCATTCAAGTATGCCTGGGTTCTTGACAAGCTTAAGGCTGAGCGCGAGCATGGTATTACTATTGACATTGCTCTCTGGAAGTTTGAGACAACCAAGTATTACTGTACCGTCATTGATGCACCAGGCCATCGTGACTTTATCAAGAACATGATTACGGGTACATCACAGGCCGATTGTGCTGTTTTGATTATTGATTCTACCACCGGAGGTTTTGAAGCGGGTATTTCGAAGGATGGATGGCAGATACAGCACAACGGGAAAATCCAACGGTCGCGGGTGATAAAGATGCACGCAGGTTAACGAGCGGGAGGGCCGTACTAAAAGGTGGTTTCGCGGGCTAGCGGTATCCCCCGCACCGCCCACGGGAGGATGGCGGTATCCGTATATGGCCGCGCGATCCAGTCACAATACGACGCGTGGCGGATGAAAACCGCCGCCCCCGCAGGTTAACGCGTATGCAGATTGCGCGATCGGGGCTTGCGACTGTCGTCCGATCATGCGACGGACGGTCAGATGGCGAGGAATATGCATGATGTTTAACGTGCGGGAAAAAAGGACTGTGACCGTTGGATCGTGATGATCAACAGCTGCGATTGCGAATGCGGCAGAGGCTAATATGGGCACGATTACGTGGGTTTTTGGAATAAAACAGAAATAGTGGGGCAAAAGGGTGTTTCTAGACTTTTATATCAGTTTTCTTAGATTTCGATCCTTTGGTTTTCAGATCGCAATGGCAATGGAGGCTTCCACCATGATGAGATTGTCTGTTATGGCGGGATCGTTTCGTGAAAATCATCGTCCTTCTGTAGTGGTTGATGCACAGATCCGATCGAAGATAACCAGCACCGATGGCACAATTAGATTGCCTTTCGGAAGATTTGGAAGCAATTTCTTCGGATCCACTGTAGAGTTTGGCCAAGGTTCAGCCTTACAATGTTAGAGTGCTAGGACTTTGCAACCAGTTAGAGCTACTACAACAGAGGCCCCTCCTAGAGTTCAAAGATCATCGGGAAAGGAGAGGACCAAGATAGGAATAAATAAATTTGGTCGTATTGGGAAGCTGAAAGATCAAGCGAGTCAGAGGAAACGACAGCGACTGAGGAGGAAGCCTAAGATTCAATGTAAGCGGAAACGAATGGACAAAGGCATGGGAATGTATAAAACAGTAGAAACAGAGAACTGTTGGTGTGGTTATGGTGGTGAAGAACCCAAGGGTGAGATAGTAGAAGCAGCAGAGGCAGAAAAAGCAGCGAAGGCTGTAGAGGCAACAAAAGCAGCAGAGGCAGAAGAGTAGGAGTGAGACAACCTCAGCTGAATAGAGTGCAGCAGCATACCTGTTTATACCAAGGTTGGGTTGGAGCCTCAGAACTGAACAGGACTGAAGTCATTGGGGTAGGTGCTCCTAAGTGCAGAACCACTACAAAACAGAGTTGGTGCTCTGGAGGTTGGAGCCTCACTGAAGTCCAAGTTGGAGCTTGGAAACTATTCACAATCAGATTTATACTTATATTGTATTCATTTCTTTGCACTGTCTTGAGTTTTAATAAAAGCATTAAATTCAGCTGTTGATTTCTGTGTTCTGTGTATACATATACATATCTATATAGGTTGTTGGCAATCACTAGAACAATTAAAAAAATTAAATTGTAAGAAATACTGGTTCACCCCCCCCCACTCAGTGTTTCCAACATCATGGATCTATACAACCTTTGGTCCACATCCTTTGACGAATTTTCTAAGCTTAACTTGCAACATGTTACCATGGGGGTAAGGATTAGCTTGCAATCTTCCATCTGGAATTTCTTGAGCATTTCTTTGATGTAATTGGTTTGATATATGAATATTCCTTTATCCCACTGAGAAATCTAAATCCCTAAAACTATTTCAATTTGCCAATCATATACATTTCAAACTCACTTTGCATTTTTGTGAAAAAGTCTTTACTTAATCTGTCATCACTGCTTCCAAAGATTATATCATCCACATATACTTTGATAATTGTTAGGTTATCTCAATCCACTTTCACATAAATATTATTGTCAGCACTTCCTTTCTTGAATCCCTGTTGATGTAGATATTCGTCAAGACGAGCATACCAAGCCATAGGAGCTTGCTTAAGACCATATAGAGCCTTCTTTAATATGCGGACGTAGTCTGCTTTGTCAGAGAGCAAAAAACCTTCGGGTTTTGCAATGTAAACTTCTTCCTCCAATTCACCATTTAGAAAAGCTAACTTAACATCCATTTGGTAGACCTTTATTTTTCTCGAGCAATCATAAGCAAGAAACATCCTGATAGCTTCCATTCTGGTAACGAGAGAAAATGTTTCTTAAAAATTGATTCCTTCAACCTGTGCATATCCTTTGCAGACTAATCTTTCCTTGTTCCTAGTAAACTGTAATCCTTCAACTGTTTTTCTCCCCCTGAACCTCTAATGAAACTACCATCTTGTTCAAACTACCATCTTGTCAATTGTAGACTTTCACCATATACTATTGCATAGACTCCTCCTCTATTAACATTAAGGAGTCAACAAGCTAGATTATTCAAAATAGTGAGTCACCTAACAGGCCATCTTGACTTGAGTCATTATCTAAAGCAACTGCTAATTCCTCATGACCTTTTGCTTTTACAAATCCTGAAAGCATAACTGCTAAAACCTTGTTATCTTCTTTTTCTTCCTGTTCATGTTTCCTTTTCCAGACCTTCTTATTCTTGCAATCTCAAGCTGTGTTCCCATATTTATGACACTTGAAGCATTCAGTGTTGTTCATAGGTTATTCCATCTAATATCTGCAACCGTGAGTGCTATGGCCATAGTTATGGAATTTGAAACATTCAATGTTCAGCCCATCTAGCACATATTTTATTCTGACAAAATCATTGTGGAACGTGTCTCGTGATCCTGCCAACTTGCTTCTAGGGTTTTGCCAATAATAGTTGTACCTGTCTGAAACTTCAAAATCCCTAGCCATATGTCCAAAATTGTTACATTTGTAACATTCGACATCATCTCTCAAATGATCAAATTTATTGATATTATGATAAGTTATGGAATATACATTTCTGAAGGATCTCCTGGAATTATATTCTTTCCAAACATATATGCGACATTCTACAGCGCTATGTCGAAACCTTCCACATGAATAACAATGACCATAAAACATAGGTTGGTACCTGGGAGGAAATATTCTTCGAGAAATTGTCTTCCAAGGTTCTTCCTGCGAGTCTTGATCTCTTGATCTAGCTGGGGGATCTACCCCTTTTGCATATCCATCTTCTTTAGTTGTCATAGAAGGACTTGACTCCTTTTTGTATTTTTCTTTGTAACCAAGACCAGTCTTGTCACTGTATGATCGTTGGTTGTTGATGAGTTTGTCCAAAGCCTTTGAACTGTTGGCGTAGTCTTGAAGAGTTTTTCCACTTTTTACTTCCTTTCGCAAAGAAACTATTTCAGCTTCCAATGCTTCTCTCTCCTTGTTGCTTTCCTTTACTTATTTCCTAAGTGATTCTTCAATTCATTTGTATTCTTCAACCTTGATTTTAAGATTGAGGACCTGTTCCTTTTTTGTCTTCAATTTGTCTTCAAGAGTGTTAACATGCTTCTTTTCGGCCTTGAGCTCTTTGATAACCCTGATTACTTCGTTTTGAAATTTGACTTCAGTCATTTCTTCTTCTTCATCTCCTTCTTCGTCAGGTGCCTCTTGTTTATTGTGCTTGGCCATAAATAATACTCTTTCGTTGAATTCTTCTTCGTTATCACTATCTTCTTTGGATGAGGAACTATCTTCTTTGGAGAATAAACTTTTCTTAAACCATTTCTTCTTGCTTTGCTTGTTGAACTTCTTAGGACTTTTCTTCCCTTTCGTAATGCCCTCATTTTTGTGAGGACATTTGGCTGGAAAACGCCCAACCTCACGACAATCAAAAACATATTAATGGAATTTTACCTTTGAATTGTCTCGTACTTGGTTCTCATTTTCTGCGTGAAGTAGGCAACTCTTTATCTAAGAATTCTTCTTCATCTTCTTCTTTTTCCTCATCCTTACAATTGCAAGTTTTTGCTTTCAGAGTCTGTTTGTCCTTACTATTCTTCTTGGATGCGGCAAATGTTGTTTCTAAGTGAGATGTGCCATCCTCTTCTTCAATCCTCATTTCATATGCCGTAAGAATTCCATGCAATTCATCTATGATGAGATTGGTCAAATTCAATCTATCTTCCAAGACAGATACCTTAGGGTTAAATCTTGCTGGCAAGGTTCTAAGGATCTTTCGGACAACAATTTTCGTTTCAACAAGTTCTCCCAAACCTTCCAATTTATTTGTTGTTTCATCAACGCACTGAAAGTATGCAGTGATATATTCATCTTCCCTCATTTTGAGTTGCTCAAACTTTTCCCTGAAAATTTGAAGCTTTGCTTCTTTCACCGTTGAGTCACCTGCATATATATTTTCAAGCTTGCCCCATACCTCTTTAGCAGTTTTGCAACTCAATACCTTAAGATAAACACATTCAGTAAGACCATTGATAATAAGATCTTTAGCCTTTGCATCATATACCATATTTTTCTTACCTTGTTCATCATGGGTCAGTGTAAAGCTTTTGTCAACGATTTCTCATACTTCGTATCCTCGCGCCAGCAAATGAACCTACATTCTTCCACTCCAAAGTGCATAGTTATTTCCATTAAACAAAGGAACTCTATTCTTAGTATACTCCATGATCTCCTTCCAGTTGTTAGACTTCTATTGAAAGAACCAAGCTCTGATACCAATTTTTGGAAACACTGAGAGGAGGCGAGGGGGGTGAGGGTGAATCAGTGTTCCTTAGCAATTAGCACTTTTAAAAAATTTCAGAGCATTAGTTAATCTTCAATTATTACTAATGTTTATGCAGTAATAACAGTAAATAAAATAACACAGGAGGCACAAAAATTTTAGGTGGAAAACCCCCTCCGGGTCAAAAACCATCAAACGTTTTTCTAATAAATTCTTTAATCTTCATCCCCACCTGAAATGAAAGCAACAACTTCCTAGAATTCTAGAAAATCATTCTTACCCAGCTCCCACTGGAAGGACGCCCCAACACCTTGGTTTCTTCAGTAATAAACTGAATGGATGCCCCAACACCCTAGACCAACCTACCACCCTAAAGTTTTCACAGGCTCTAACCTATAGGTGACTTCATGCACCTGCCTAGCACCTCCCTGTGACCCTATAATGACCAAAATTAGACAATAGTGTGGATTCCCATACCAGGGACAATGATACACGATACAATATGATTTACAATGATTTTGACCGAACACCCAATCACACTATCACCTACAACCCAACCATGACATCATTCCAACAGAGACTCCTATACCTCCCAACAATTCCTTTTCGACTCTAGGCAGATTGATTCTTTTACAATAATGACTCTTCCAATGATAACACTTTTACAAATGGCTCTTTTTACAACTTTACAATGATGACTCTTGGCCTTGACACTTCTTCACAATATACAGATGGTTGTCATGTCTTCAAAGGATGTCTCGTTGCAATGCTTCATTTGATTTGATACTTCTGCTCTTGAAGTCTTGCTTGAAGTTGTACTTGAATCTTCTTCTACCTGCATGAAAAATTTGCCCAGCGAAACCAATCTCAAAACAAAACAAAATACCCTTCAACTTACCTCTACCTACAAAACACATGTAAGTTCACAATAATGAATAAATACAAATTAAAATTACAATCCATACCTGAAGTGTGTTTGTCACTTTTGTTGTTGACTTGTTGCAGCAGCAGACAAAGACTCCCACTCTTGATATAGGCCTGGACTCTATGCAAGACTATATCCAAAACTGACCTAAAGATATATAATAAAAACTGATGACAGACCCTAGACTTGTGATGGACCAAGTTCTAAGTACAACAACAGAGACCATTCTATCAACTATGAACTTACAACATCATATAGATTTAGCAAACTTGGTGTAGCATCAAGAATATGTAGCATAAAATGTGTAGTATCAAGAATAGGACATTCGAAAAACTAATTGTGACATATAGAGACAGAGATATAACCGAGAAACTATATATACTTGCGTTGTCCTGCAAAAACATATGTCAGAGATGATACTCAAAATTCAAATGTAAACACTAATCATACTTACCTTGTTGTAGGAGACTTACCCTTGACTGTCGATGTGCGGTCCTTACTGCAGTGATCCTTGAATGCATGTTTTTCTTGCCTTCTAGGAGCTCGATATTGAATCTATTGTATCTATGTCATTTTGGATCTCCAGGGTCTGACATTTCGTCTTGTGGTAGCCCTATGAGTCCTCTTTGCAACCCCATAGGTCTGATCAAGATTGGAGTCCTCAAGAAAGAGTTATGCCCAATCTCCCACGATGACCTGATTATAGCCTCGTTCAGTAGAGAGAATGTGTACGAAGTGCCACATGTCACTGTTGCAACCTTCGGCCCTAAAAATTCTACTCGAAAAAATAAAGTCCGTCCTCGTTTTGTGACTATTTATGAAATTTGAATCCAATGCTCAGAGAGAAAGGTATGACGATTTTCCAAACGTCACCTATTTGACATGGAATTCGGGAGCCTTCAAAAACCCTAACTTCCTCAAATCATATCTTTGATAATATAGCGAACCAAGGTCTAAAATTTGGTCACGAGTTTCATCAAGATTTTGGCTAAAATGGTGTTTAATTTCAACTTTTGAAGCTTCGTATAAAAGCAATTATAGTGAAAATTCCACGATGACCTGTTTGAAGCCACAAAATCCCTATAAGAGGAGGATATGAGGGTCATTATTTATATGAATGTCTTGAGTTAATAGGGTCCTCAACAAGTGAATGTTGGAGGGATTTTAGGAGCAAAAAATATTATTAATTATTGACTATTCAATGACCATAACCAATTATGAGTGCCATGCCACAACCCCATAGGGTTTTAGCCCACTAACTAGGGTTACTAACTTCAAACGCAAATAACTCTCAAACCGTGAAGAACTGGGAGGCGTACCATATATCAACAGAAACATCTTGGCAAGTAGAGTCCATCGAGAAAATATTTGATGTAAAATAATATGAGTTGTCAAGTCAAAATTCCCTTGCAAGATCAGGCTAGCCCCTGGTGATGCTTGGGTTGACATCAATGGCAACCACTAATCAACACTCCCTATCACCCTCAAGAAAATGGGATAGTGGAAGATTTCAATAATATTCTGGAGAATGCATTGACCAAGGTGTGCAATACAAACAAAGATGACTAGGGCTTGAGGATTCTAGCAGTGTTGTGGGCATACAGAACGACATGCAAGGAATTGACTGGGCAGACACCTTTCAGGTTGGTATATGGACAAGAAGCAATTATGCCAATGGAATATATTATGCCGAGTCCGCGAATTGCAGCTATCACAAATATGGCAAACCCCGACATGATGAACGAGAGAATGTCGCAGATACTAGCTTTAGAAGAAGACAGATTCATAGTAGGATTCCATCAGCAGGTGAAGAAAGCAAGGGAGAAAGCTTGGCATGACAGGCACATCAAGAAGAAGATATTTCACGAAGGGGATCTTGTATTATTATATGACAGTAAGTTCACGAATTTCTCGAGAAAATTTAAAACACATTGGTTGGGGCCATATATGGTCAAGAACATTACAAATGGTGGTGTTGTTCAGCTCGCAAAGTTAAATGGTCAGATGATTCCAGGATAAGTGAATGGTAGTAGACTGAAAATATACAGGGACGATTATGTCCTTGGATTGTCGCACTGAAGAATGAAGGGAAGGAAGTCTTAGTTCCACCTGCAGTTGAAAGTGGGAACAAGACTATAAACTACTCTACAGGAAGCGACTTTGTCGAAGGAAGATTGTTGCACGATACTCAGGAGTATGACGAAGTCCGTAGGAGTTGCGACAAAGAAGAGGTGACTGTGACAAAAGGTAATTTAGACGAAGTTAGCTGGAAATATATCCTTTGGAAGGACAAAGGGCACCATTAAAAAGAAATTACCATTGAAGGGCATAGGAGAAAGGAAATTATGAAGCACAGTTGGATGTATCTAGCCCATACCTGCATTAATGAACCAAATCTAGAGCCAATAATGAGTCTGGGAATTCAATTTTTTTATAAAAATTGTATCCCGCGCCACACTTGACACTTTGTTGCCTAAGAGAGATTAGAAATTGTGCCTAAGTGAAAAAGAGTTATTGCATGTCTGAGAGGAGCTGGGAAGAGTTGGTCAGAATATTTAAGAAGAAAGGGCTAGCTGGTATCATGGAGTCACAAGTAGGAAAGACCATAGGAGCAAATGTACCTATGTCCCCAACGTACTTAAGGTCGCCAAGGAAGGTGCCACAGTCACAGCCACAGAAGACTAAGGAGAAGATTCCAGCTGAGGTCTCTGCAATAGAATGGAGAATGTCACCACAAAAGAATATGAAGAAGGAACTACAGTCGAAGAACGCAGAGGACAAGGGAAAAAATCCCATGTAGAAAGGAAAGAGACCGATGCAGCAGGAGGGACCTCAGCAGGTCCATGACAGTGAGGAAGAAGCTGAGTTTCACAAGAAGGAGACAAAGGATGTGGAGACTCCCTCTGTGCTCCCAGCATACATGCCACCGAGAAAACCGGGCGCAAAGCAGTTAAGGAGCCAAAAGAAGGGAAATTTTCTACTTATACGTCGTTGTTTCCAGAAGAGGTGCCTTTTGAAGGAGAAGTGTTGGGGAAGATTCCCCAACTCAAAATGGAAGATTGGGATTTCAACGATAGAAGCAAATACCCGCAATTTGAGCCTAGTAGGTACCTAAAGAAAGTCCACTACCCAGAGAGTGGAGTTACAAGATTGGAGATGCAACAATGGGTTGCAGGAGTGCAGAAAGTAGGACTTTTGAACATGCTTAATGTGCCACACTTCGGTCGAAGCCCATTCAGTACAATATGTCTGCAATAGCTCCTCACACTGGTGCATGACAATTGCATTTGGTTAGGGACAAGGATCCCGATTGATGAGATGCTCATCAAAAAAATAACAGTGCTACCATATCAAGGAAAGGACCTCGTAGATGAATTCATGGGTAAAAAAAAAGACAAAGAGATGGCCCCGATGATGAAAGAAAAGTTTAGGAAAGATATCCCGCGGATACGAGGTAAACTCCATCGAGGATCAAGGTGTGTGCTTCGTCGCACATATCTTAGCGGGGAAGATGATGAGGAAGTGCAGGACCAATGAAGTGTCTGCAGCGGTAGTGTCATTAGCAGAACAGTGCAGCGCGGGGGTCCAGTTCAACTAGGCTTCTTATCTATATAAGGAGTTTTAATGGATTTCAAGGAAGCACAGAAAGAAGACAAGACATTGCACTATGCGTGGTTGTTAATTCTTATTCCACTTATTGCATGGAAGGAGCTAGAAGATTCTCAATTTTCGACTGTTGAGGTGGATGTACGCAAAGCAGCGAGGTATGCTTCGCTATGGTTTACAAAGGAGCCAATGTGCGTAGCATAAAAAAGATGTTCTTTGTAGTCATGGTAATGGATTTGCATATGGTGGTGAATCAGTATCCTAGACTGTCACCGAGCCTGTACAAATAATATTGTCATATAGCGGAGTTTAAGGAAGACTTTCACAGGGCGTATGTGAAAGTGATGAAGGACCTAACAGAGACATGGCATCCATTGCCATACCTGGTAACGGAAGATGATCTCCTCGCGAAAGTGCAAGACTGGTTGGAGGAATGGATGGCTCCAGCCAAGGCAGGTCTTTAAGTAAATGACAGCCAGGTTGTATTCCGGATGGGGCTTCTATCCTAAACGGTACAGGGTCTAGTTGGGACAGCATATCGGGGAGACCCGTTAAATGTTGGCAGGTCCAACACTGTCAACAAAACCTTAATTTGAGTAAAGTTGGCTTGTAAATATAATTTAATTTGCTTAGACCTAAGGTAAAGTTTCTAAATGATTTCCTACATATATTTATTAACATGATACATGAATAACCATGGTAGTTATACTAGCCCTCCTTCCTTATATAAGTAGGGGATTTTCATGTTTCTGATCATCTATAGCCAAATTGATTTTTAATGTAGTAGATGGCACATTTTTTATCAACCTTTTGAATGACAAAGTTGAAATCTTAAATGTGAAGAAGACCTTTTAATGAACATTATAGTGACTTTAGGAACTTAAGGGTTGAATGACTTTACAAACTTGAGGCCTAATTTTCTGCATGTTGAAACAACCTTCTTACCCCACAAACAAATTTCGTAAATACCAAATGTAACCTTTACAAAACATAAGGGTGACTTACTAATGCTAAATCAAGTTGAAATAAAAAATAGAAAGAGCATCAGAGAAGACCAAGTTGATTACTAGGTAAACTATTAGAGGCATTAAAAGGACCAAGTGGCCGGTATGGAGGAGGACGTATCCTGTTGGAATCGTAATAGGAAAACTAGCGATTTTCTTGCCTTTGGGACAAGAGAGTAAAATACCATTTCAAATAGTAAGACTCCCGGGCCTCAAATTCAATCAAACAGATTCAAGCATAACATTGATATCTCGAAGAGCTCGTGTAATATTGATTTCTCGAATATCTCGTGTTAGGCGGGGTAAATACTTGGAGTGTAACTTGATTGCCAAGTGCGGAATATATACAAAATCCAACCACCATGAAGGAAGTGAAACAGTTAATTTTGTTTAAACGATGTGATGAAGATCATTCTTTACTTGATTTTTTGTTTAAACGATGTGATGAAGATCATTCTTTACTTGATTTGTTGAAGGAATCTTGCGAAATCGCTTTTCGCGATATAAAAATAAATGTGGGCATAAAGCCATAATTTGCCTCCGTAAACATTTAAAATAAGTGAATTTCTTTAACTACATGGAATCCCATTCCCTTGAAAATATATGTTCAGCCGTATGACATTTATTTGATTTTAGTTAAAATACAATGAATATGCCCACTTTAATAAAATTAAAATAAGTTGTTTTCATTCTCTCGACTAATATTATTTAAATTGAAATGAAACAATATTCCCGCCTTAATTGGTTGTAGTTTAATTAATTAATTTTGTTATTTTTACTTTAATTAGATGCAGTTTCACTAGTTTAATTTTTTGTTTTCTTCTCTTTTTTTTTCTTTTTCTTCTTTTTTTTTTGACTTCAACTCATCGTTATTTAAATTGAAATGAAATAATATTCTTATTTTAGTCTCGTGTAGTTTAATTAATTTATTTTTTGATTTTTATTTTAATTAGATGCAGCGTAGCTAGTTTAAGTTTTAGTGTTAAATCTGAGACTTTTGTGATTCACATTGTAGATAAATTATTAGGATTTGGTGGACGTTTCGAACCAACCAATGTAGTTCATTATGGACAAAAATATATATAGTTGGACATTAGATAAAATATTGTGTATTTTGTGACATGTGCTATGTCCATTTACTAATACTTATGGGTTTTGGTGAGTGGTATTAGTGCAAAATGTCTTCGTTAATTTTGATCATGCATCTATTTACTAACATTTATGGGTTTTGGTGAGTGATATCATAGTGGGTTCAAATCACACATGCTCTCCAGAGAAGATAGTTAAACATTAGATAAAATATTACTCTCCACGAGAGATGGTTAGAAATTGGATAAAATATTACTCCCCATGTGTTTAAGGGACATGTGAGTAACCACCTCTACCTGTCAATCCGTTGAATAACATTTGCGAATTTTGATGTAATAGCCCTCATGCTTACAATATAAATATAAATAAATATAAAACAGTATGTAATAACATTTAGTTAGCCTTCTTCGAAAAAATTAATCGATTTACTAAATATTATTTTACGACATGAAACGAATATGCTCGCTTTAATAAAATTGATTTCAGCTTCATATGAATTTAATAACGAAAGCTCCTTACGGTGTTGGGTCATTTCTTTAGTTCACATAATATTATTAAAGGTCAATATGATTTTTTCTTTCAAATTTCTAGATTTATTGGAATAAATCCATTTTCGTACACCCCCGAAGGAATGATGCGGAGATTGAGTCATTGTTACTCTGTTCCAGCTTTAACGTGTGTTTGGGCACGAACCCAAATCTCATAACACTTTTCTGTATTTAAGCCTGAACCCAAATCTCATCACTTTTCTGTATTTAAGCCGTCTATCAATCTTGACTTATCATTTTGTCTCCCATTTCTTGTGTCCCTCTCCCATTTCTTGTGTCCCTTTGAATCATGGTGGTAGGTAAGGTGCACAGGTCACGCGGTTGGGGAAGTCGGTCTTCTCGCACCCCGCCCGTGATATTATGTATCATTCAACGTATATATTGGTTTGATGTGATGGACCACTATATATAATGTATATATTGTACGCCGAACCTAATACAAGCTTCTTCAGAGACTCCCCCATTTAAAAAAAATAAAAAAACTATTTTAAAAAAATAAAAAGGTTGCCCGGTCACTGGGATTCGTAATAGGGACGCTTCTATTCATTGCCTTCATGGGAATGGACGTAAGGAAAACATTCCAGAGGGGAATTTACTGGGTGCTCGGACATGCTCTCATTCTTAATGCTTTAACAATTCAAATTATGAACTTCGTGGAGGACCAGAGCAATAAGGCTTTAGTGGGTTCAAAAACATTGAACGCAGAGGTTGGTGAAAATAATTTCATTATGATAGATGGCATGATGCACTAATTCCATATATAAGTCTTGTATCAAAGTTATTTCAAAATTTACAATTAACATAAAGATAACTTTTCACGTTTATATTTAAATTAAATTTATAATTCAATTTAATTATGTGACTCTTATATCACATTAATATCAAAATCTTTGAATTAGGGCAAGGTCATATATCTACTCTTTAAGGAAGGAGTTCACTCCACAAGTCATATGCTTGTCAATACAATAACCCTGCATATCTTTCAATGGAAAGTCTATCTCTCAATGGAAAGTCTCTAGCCTCTATATAGGCTTCATACATACAATACCATGGATAATTACCATGAGTCTCTAAATATTATACGTCTAATACCATGGGTTTATCACATTATTTCCTAACTACTTGTGGTCTCTTACATTATGCGGGTTAACCACTTTATTTATTAATTATGGCTCATTTATTTATTATCCTTACATCTCATTATTACTTTGGGTGTTTCCCTATGTACCCCATATTATCCCCCTAGGTATACTACAATTTTGTTGTGGGTTAAGGGGTGCAATCAATTCTCTTTTATTGTATTCCTTGGCATAAAAATATTTAAGGCATTAGACAAAATTTCTCCTCCATTATCACTTCTCATTGGATTTACTTTTCTGACTAGTATCATTTTCAACCAATGCTTTATGTTCACCAAATTTTGCAAACACTTCATCTTTCTTCTCCATAAAACAGATCCAACACTTGTGGGAAAAGTCATCTATGAAAATTACATAATACCTATGTTTTGCAACTGAGACTGTAGAAAATGGCCTACATACATCAAAGTGGGTTCACTCCAAAATGGCTCCATTTTTTTCTATCTCGACCCTCGAATGAGACTTTAACAAATTTTCTAAGAGTGCATCCCTTGCAAACATCATGTTGGTCAAGGGTGCATTTTGGAAGTCCTGTGGTGATTTGTTGCATGATTTTCAAAGCTCCATGGTGTAGGTGACCCATGCGCCTATGCTAGAGTTCTCTAACATCTCGACTTTGAACATGTTCTTCTTTTCTTCTCAATGTAGCGCATGCATCCACCTCTAGCTTGTAGATATTTTTCACTCTAACACCAATTTGTTTTAATTGTCCAATAGAAACATGCTTCAAATAATATTTCCCCTTACTGAACACCACATCATAACCTCTATCCTCTAATACAACTACAAAAATCAAATTTTTCTTTAGCCTAGGCACATACATTACATTTTTCAGGTGAAGATGGGAGCTTGACTCCCTCTATGTGTAATTGTAGGTCCTTCTCCTCTAGGCTGCTGAAGAAATCTTTAGATCATGTCATATGAAATGAGGCTCTAAAGTCCAAGTACCATAGGTTTCCTCGTACACTACTTTCCATGCATACAATGAGGGTAAAACCCAATTCAAATTGTGATGCAAGAGAATCACCTCTTGCTCTCCTACACGCTTCTTCCCGATTTCTTGTGAAAACACCTAGTTTCATAGTTTCCATATTCATGGTAGTGAAAACATTTAATTTTGATGAGGTCCTTCTTCTTGCCCTAGTTCTGGGTGGATTCTGGCTTCCCTTGGCTTTCTTTCCCTTTCCTACTAAGGCAAATTTTTCTTCCTCCTCAACTCTAGTTGTGACACCATCTATAATGTTTCTTTTGATCTCCACCAAATCAACCCAAAGTATCTCCCAATCGAGTAGCTTGTCTCTTCCATTTACTGGATCCTAATAGTTGTGCCAGGATTTTGGAAGGCCAAGGAGTGTTAATCTCACAAGTTAAGATGATGGCACATTTTCTCCTACTCCAAATTCATCTCTAACCTGAGTGAATCTAGATAGATATTGTGGAATGATTTCATTTCTCTGCATTTGAATGCTTCTGAGTTTATCTTTCAATGCCAATTTCTTGGCATCACTACTGCTCTAGAATATTTCTATGATATTTTTCTACATCTAAAAAGAAATCTCCTTGTCATACAAGTTCGAAACCACATGATCATAGACACCCTCCAGAGTAATCCTATAGGATTTTGCTATGCCTTTCTTCCATTAAGCAATTTCTTGTGCATTTAATATTGTTGGTTTCGAAATATCAGTTTCTGTATATTCCCATACTCCATTGTCATCCATGACAACGTCCATCCTATTTTTCCAAGCACAAAAATTTGAAGTGCCCTTCAATGCATACTCAAGCCTCAATCCATGAAAGACATTTCCCTTGCACTTAAGAGAATCTACACCAAAAAATATGCAATTTAAAATTTCTTTGAGAGAAGATATGGAACAAGGTTTTTATGTTATCTTCCGTAGCTCTGATACCATGTAGAAATTGCAAGAAAATTGCTATTGTTGTTGAAATCAAACTGAAATCAAGAGACACAAATTTCTTCTACTATTCCACAAAAAGAAAAACACATGATAGAAACACATGCAATCATCAAAACATAAGGAACACAATTATTTTATAGGGGAACCCAACTAGGAAAGGCCCTTTCGTTGCTTTAGATTAATTCAAATGAAAATTGGATCAATTACAATTTATTTCTTCAATCTCGAAGCACACCCTGCACTATTCTAATCTTCTACTCACTGGCCTATTATGATCAACACTTAGCCAAAATATGCATCAACCTTCCTACTATTTCCTTGTGCAATCCTTGAGGAAATTATCCCCTAAAAAATAGGATAATTCCCTATTTCCTTGCGCAAATCCTGAAGGAATTGGCGCCTACTCAATGAAAAAACACTATACACTCAACTAGTATACAATTAACAATTAAAACGTGTTGTTTCCTCCACTCCAACTAAGAAATTCAAATTCCATGCATGATTGGGTTTATTTTTAGTAGATTAATCAGTTAACTGAGAGATCAGTGACTTAACAATTGTTATAACTACTCAACTAAACTCTTACTCACTCGAAAAAAGACTAGAGCTCAGTGAATTGAGTTTAACTAACAATAATGCCACTAGGTTACTAAATTTTAGCAATCAACCCATGTACAACTCTACTTCTAGGCTAAGTTACTGACTTAACTAGGAGACAAAGCCATGCCACTCCATATAACTACAATCCAAGTCATCCTGCTGATGTGGAAAAATGAATTCCTCCATTTGACTAAGGCACAAGTCAAATGAAGCATTTTCTTGCTACATTTTAACCTCCACTTGATACCCAAGCGTACAAAGCACACAATGTCTCCACCTAATAAAACACTTTAGGGAATCTAGAGAATACAATGCTCCACCCAACAATTAGTACATGAATCCAGAGTCAATGGTGTCTCCATGAGATTCACACTACATGAATCTAAATACCACATTGCCTCCACCTACAATCTGATAGGAATCTAGAGCACGCCATGCCTCCACTTGATAGGTTTCATAGGAATTAAGAGCCCACCTCATGATATCCACCTATGAAACACCACAAGAATTAGTAGAGTACACAATGTCCCCAACCTACTAAGTAGGAATCTAGAGCCCACTGTGACTCCACCTTCTCAACACAACAATTTTTCACTTTACACCACACTCATAAGCATGCTTCCAAGCCTTGCACATACATTGATATTTCTTCCTTTCCTTTAGCGACTCCTTTTACAATTGTCCTTGCACATCCAAGAGTATCTACTCTCCACATATTCTCCTACAAAAGCATGCTTATTATATGTGTGTCCAAGCATCTTCCTCTCTGCATACCACTACCAATGCCTTATCCCTTTCTCCCTTGCATGTTTACTTCTAGAACATGTTTTGTGAGATAAGGGTTTATGGTATTTTGTCCATAACTAAAGAGAGCCCATACTTTTCTACAATGTTTGCATCATAAAATGTTATTAATTCATGATAGAGATAGGTGATAAATTAAATGCAGGGGCTTGGGTTTACAAGAAAATCCTCCTCCTCATGCCTATGGATGCATGTCCACTCAGCCAATCATTGTGTTACATTTTCATAATCTTTACATGAATTACAATTCATAATGACATTTAAAAGAGGGGTAACAAAAATGGTTGTCACAAACAACCTCGATTTTTGTTGGAACAACTTATATCCCTATCAATGAAAGATAATGGCCATGTATAACTCTATTCATCATCATATGGAATTTTCCATGCTTAAGGCTCAATGATCTTGTCTACAATGTTATCACACTTTCTTAATATTAGTTAGAGCTTTATCAAAGATATCACCATATGGCATAAGATCATACATATAAATCTCAATACAGTCATTAAGAAAATTCATAGGGGTTTCACTAGGGGAGAAATACCTCACCACATGTGTTCACATTTGGGGAAATATATTGAGGAAAAAATGGCATAATATATTAAACATATAATAAGGGGTAAAGAGTTTTTATATTAGCAAGTATAAAAATATGGAGCTCAAAGTTAATGAAAAAATATGAAAGGGTATAAAAAATGTTAATGAAAAAATAGATACCTACAATATCTAGTTAAAGTAGGGGTTTTAAAAATTAGGAAGGTGTATTCGGTTCATATTGGTAGGGGGTTAAATAATGTGACTTTTAAAAGTATTTTTCAATATGTGGTCAAATTAAGGGTATTATTTAGTATGACATGAGCACACGTCATATGTTAGAAGTTCATTGAGTGAAGTCCGCACGAGAAAATTTGAGAATATTCCTAGTACAGTGAGTCATTGGAAAGTGGCACATGCATTACAAAGTCCAAAAAGAAGGGATTGGTATGCAAGCATACCCTAGGTGAAATTAAAAGTTGTATTTTCCTGGCCCTTAGGAGTGATTTAAATTTGATTACACCCACTAAATCCATCAATGAATGAGAAGAATTTCTTGCCTGGAAGGTTATCGAGGACCTGATTGATAAAACGTAATGGAAAGTGATACTTTTTGGTGGGGCTTTATTTAGATCTCTATAATCAACACACAATTTACCATTCCTTTTGGGGAAAATGACCAGCAAGGAAACCTAGTGGCTGTTAGAGATGAAATGAATGAAATTAGCATTTTATATTTTTGGAGCTCTTCTCCAACAACATCTTTCAAGGTCAGATTCATTTGGTCATATTGTTGGTGAACATGGTAAAATTATATTTTATGTAAATATGATGGGTACACATATCAGGGTGGATTCCCTTCACATCCGAGTAGTCCCATTCAAAATCCTCTTTATGCTACTGTAATAGTTGAATTAATCATTTTTTATCCAAAGGGGATAAATTTGGATTGATATTTAAACAAAATTTTGGATGAGTTTGAATTCGGATGCTCTTCTGTTTTGGGATAGTGGGTATTAGTTCATGAACATGATTATCTTGACCATATTCATTCATTATAAATTTCAAGAGTTGAAATTCAAGTAGAATCCTTGTTGAGGTATCACTGATGAAATTACTAATAGTATAATCCTCTATCTCATATTTGAAGCAAAGAGCTTTACTAATCGTGAAGGGTGGTTGTGATCCGGATTTAAACAGGAACACAACAAATTACATATATAACCATACATATAGAGATGTAGCAGAAATAATACTTCGTTTCATTACCTGTAAAACATTGAAATATGCTTACAAACAGAAATGGAAATAAACTAGCTAGGGCGATGGTAGCTTATCTCTAAGAAGAAATGTGGTGGCTCCATGCCTCTGAACTGTGTTACAATGAGGATCGAAGGCCTATTTATTGTTTAGAAACAATGGAAAACCCTAAACATCCAAAAACCTAACCCTAGAAGATGAAATGTCAAACTGTGGGCCCAGTTTGAGTAAATTGGTACATCAACTTCCCAGGGTCGTAACTTTGGCATATGATCTTCGTTTGATGCACACAATATCTCGTTAGAAAGATCTATCAAAGAACTACAACTTTGGGAAGAGGAACATCACTCCATGGACCCATGTTGCTCCCAGTTTTCCCAAAAAAATGTCGTTTAGGGCTTCAAAACGGCTCCAGAAGTTCAAGACCCGAAAAACTGCTAAAAATAGTAAATTGTGCTACAATTAAGGAAACTGAAAAGTTGAAAGAAACAATGGTGGGGATCCAAGTGGACTTGGTGGGTGGCCACCAATATCCACATGGATCATTCCTCCCCCCTCAGGAAGCAATTGTCCCCATTGCGTTGAGTTCCTCCATGAGATGAAGAAACTTCTGTTGAACTTGGTAAGTTGGTCCCTAGTGAGCCACTTGCCCTGGTGAAGGAGTTGGCCTACTTTGACAACTCGATACAGCGGGATATTCTGGTGGCGAGTGTGTTTGATTTTTGTGTCCATGATCCGATCAGTTGCATATTGTTCCATACAATCTGGATTTAACTTTGTGGGTGTGAGTTGTTCTGCAATGTTGGATGTGTCTAATAATGGTGGAAAGTATGGCCGAAGGCAGTCCACATTGAACACTGGGTGCAAGCCAAGGAATGGAGGAACGCTGAGCTCAAGTGCATTGTCTCCCATAGCCTTGGTAATAGTGTAAGGACTATATCGGAGTGATCTGAGTTTCTGATAGGCTCTGGTAAGGCGTTCCTTTTGCAAATCCAAACCAAACTTTGTCGCCCACCTGAAACTTGTGTAGAACCCGATGTTGATCATGTCGTTGCTTGTACTTGGCATTTGATTTCTCCAAAATGTCGTGGACCTACTGGCGAATATGTTGGATGTAATCAATCAAGTTGTTTGCCTTATCTTTTTCGGACTGGACATGAACCGAATTTGCATGAGTAGCTGCAAATGGCATGGCCACATCAATGGGACATAGTGGCTGGAATCCCAAGCCCACCTAAAAAGTGTTGTGGCCAGTCGAGTTATGGAGAGCCCGGTTGTAGTTGTGTTGAACATAGGGGAGGCTCTCATCCCATGTGCATGGATGCTTTGAGTTGTACATGCGCAAAATGTGTACGATCATCATGTTGACAACCTCTGTCTGGCCATCAGTTTGAGGATGGAAGGCTGTGTACTTAGTGAGTTTGGTGTCCAGCATCGACCAGAGAATGGACCAAAATGTACTGAGGAACCTGTTGTCCCGATCTGAGACGATAGATTGTGGGATCCCAAAGTGTACCCACACTCGTTCAAAGAAGAGTTTAGCAATGGCTTCTGCTATGATATTCTTCTTGCAGACGGCCATAATGGCCATATTCAAGAACCTGTCGACGACCACAAAAACACAGTCCTTTCAATGCTTAGTAGAAGGAAGGCCTGACATGTAATCCATGGAGATGGATTCCCAAGGTCGACTAGGGGTAAGCAGTGGGGTATAGAGGCCTTTCTTCTTGATGGTCAGTTTGGCAATGGCATAGGCAGTGCATGATCTGATGTACTTCCCAACATCCTGTCGAAGATTCGACCAATAGAAATACTTTTGCAGTACTGCCACCGTTTTCTCAACCCCGAAATGCCCAGCAACCTGGCTGTTGCGTGCTTCCCAAATCATCTTGGCATGCTCACTTGAAGGACACAAAAGTGACCCAAGTGGCATAACAAGGTATCCTCGAGGTGAAAATTTGGAACATGTTGATCCTCCAAGAGTGTATGGTATGTGTAGCAGAATTCTAGGTCACTTTTGTAGAGAAGTGGCCAATTAGAAGTATCGTGCCCACAAGATGTTAGGCCCCTATATTACTAGTGTAACCCCTTATTGTTATTAGTACAACCCCCTTATTATATTGTTGTACCCATGTAGTCCCCATATTGTTACTATTGTGCCCCATAGAAGCCCACTATTGTTATTATTGTGCCCTTACATTATTATTGTTATGTCGGCTCTGATTATATTATGACCCCTTAGACTCATATATATAGAAATGAGGTCTTTTCATTTGTATCATTTAAGAATTGTTTATTTGTGTAATGTAAAGGAGGTTTCCCCCTCAAAGAGGCTTATTTCTAAGGCATTGATCTATCTTTTCTATCTTTTTGTGAGCCAGTTTCATAACATTTGGTATTAGAGCTTTGGATTCTAGGATTTGGCTGCTCCAAACAGGTTATCGTGGCATTTGTGCTATAATTTTGTTTCTGTGACGTTTCAGACACTAAAAAAAAAAACCCATTTGGGGAAAAATCGTTATGAACCTTGAGTCCAAATTTCAGATCTTTTTGCGCTATATTTGTGGAGATATGATCTGAGGAAGTTGGCCTTTTTGCAGACTCCCGAATTACATTCCAAACTGGTGACCTAGGAAAAATAGTCATAACTTTTGTTTTGAGCATCAGATTGAAATTTCGTAAGAAGTTATAGAAAGAGGACGGGTTGTAGTTTCTTGTGTATATTTTTCAGATCCTAAGGTCAAAATAGTGACATGTGACACTTTATACAAGTTCGCTCTTCTGAAAAAGGTATATAATCAGGTCATCTTGGGAGATTGTGCATAACTCTTTCTTGGAGAATCTGAATTTGATCAGACTGGTGGCATTGGAAAGAGGACGCAGAGCGCTACTACAGGTCGCAATTTCAGAACTTAAAGATCTGAAAGTTCAAAGTTACAGTCATTTCAAGATCAAGCTCGTAAAATCAAGAAAAAGCGAGATGAGGAAGTTTGATGGCAAGGATCCGGTAAATTGGATACTACAGATGGAGAAATATTTTGATCTACATGATGTACCACTATTACAAAAGGTATGTATTGCATCTTCATATTTAAAACAAGATCAATTTTTATGGTATAAAAGGCTTTGTTCTCGTAAACTTGTTACGTGGTCAAATTTCACGGAGGAAATTATAGCACATTATGAGAATACAAAGAGCAACACCACAACAATTGGAAGAAAAATGAGAAAAATGGCTTTGTTACAAAGTGGAAAGCAAAATTATGGAAACAAGGAATTCTACCCCTTACAACTAAAAAGATGGAAATGTTGTTTCTTCTAGCCTTCCACAACCTACAAGGGTTACACCACAACAATTGGAAGAAAAAAGAGAAAAAGGGCTTTGTTACAATTGTGATAGAAAATGCATTAAAGGTCATAAGTGTGCTGAGAAGAAATTATTTTACATAGATT
This sequence comes from Pinus tabuliformis, assembly GCA_031772625.1. Taxonomy (NCBI): domain Eukaryota; kingdom Viridiplantae; phylum Streptophyta; class Pinopsida; order Pinales; family Pinaceae; genus Pinus; species Pinus tabuliformis. The sequence goes on from CM062820.1 coordinate 1,394,013,639, forward strand.
ATGAAGAGGAGGAAGAAAATGATCAAGAAACATCAAAAGAAGAGGATATACACCAGGAACCAACCCTAGAGAAAGAAGAAATGAATCCGACCATATCTTGTAAAGCATTGGCAAAAATTACCACTCCTCAAACTCTCAAGATAAATGGACATATCAAGAAGAAAAAGGTTCAAGAAGTGAAAGATCACATCGAGAAAGAAGAAATGAATCCAACCATATCTTATAATTCATTGGCCGGAATTACCACTCCTAAAACTATCAAAGATAAAAGTACATATCAAGAAGAAAAATGTTCAAGAAGTGAAAGATCACATCGAACATCAAGAAATGAATCCGACCATATCTTGTAAAGCATTGGAAGAAATTACCACTCCTCAAACTCTAAAGATAGAAAGACATATCAAGAAGAAAAAGGTTCAAGCAGTGAAAGATCACATCGAGAATCAACAACAAGTTCTCCAACTTTTAAAGGATAACACCACTTTGGTGCAGAATCGAATGAAACAACAGGTAGATCAACATCGTAGTGAAAAATGTTTTGATGTAGGTGATTGGGTATTTTTACTACTACATCTCAAGCAAGCTATTTATGAGAAGGAAATGTTGGCAATACTACATGCACTTAATAAATGGCGACCTTATCGAATGGGAAGACACTTCAAGGTAAAAATGGATCATGATAGTCTTAAATACTTTTTAGAACAACTATTATCTTTAGAAGAACAGAAAAAATGGGTCACAAATATGTTGGGTTATGACTTTGACATCATCTATAGAAAAGGGAAGAAAAATTTTGTTGCAGATGCACTCTCAAGAAAGGATGAGGATGTGGAGACATTATTTTGTGTTATTTCTATTATCCAACCAGATTGGATAAACGAAGCAAGGGATGAACGAAATAAGGATGAAGAAGTATGGCCACATATTCAAAAGTTGGAGAAGATCCCAATTCAAAAAATATTGCCAGAACTTGAAGAGGAAGGAAAAATCATATTGGAACCTGGAGCAGTCACAGAAACAAGAACCCGACAGCTACGAAATCGATCAATTTCAGAGTATCTCATTAAGTGGAAGAACTTAGACACTGACAATTTCACATGGGAGGACAAAAATTTTATACAGAAGCATCAAGAACTACTCAAGCGTTGAGGACAACACCTTTTGAAGGAGAGGGGCATGTTAGGCCCCTATACTACCAATGTAACCCCTTATTGTTATTAGTACAACCCCCTTATTATATTGTTGTACCCATGTAGTCCCCATATTGTTACTATTGTGCCCCATAGAAGCCCACTATTATTACTATTGTGCCCCATAGAAGCCCACTATTGTTATTACTGTGCCCTTACATTATTATTGTTATGCCGGCTCTGATTATATTATGACCCCTTAGACTCTTATATATAGAAAGGAGGTCTTTTCATTTGTATCATCTAAGAATTGTTCATTTGTGTAATGTAAAGGAGGTTGCTCCCTCAAAGAGGCTTATTTCTAAGGCGTTGATCTATCTTTTCTATATTTTTGTGAGTTGGTTTCATAACACAAGAGTTGAGCACGGTGGTTAACACCATGATCGGTGGTTGAGTGACACTTTCGAGTTTAAAAAAAAAAAATTCGAAAAAATGTTGACCCCCTCAAAAGGGAAGGGACACCCCATCCCCAAAAGGCATGGGCTAGGATCCAGGTCAGCCCCTTAGGCCCACCCGTGACTTTCACTTGAAACAAGTGGTACCATTGTAATGAGGCAAGGTGGCCCAGCTCCCTAACCAGGTATACCCCATCCCCAAAAGGGATGGGTTGGGTTCCATGTTGCCCCCTCATGTCCACCAGTTATTATACCTGAACAAGTGGTAGCATTGGAATGAGGCAAGGCGGCCCCGGCACCCTAACCTCAACCTCAACTCAATTAACCCGCCCCCTCTTGGGGCCACCTGGAACCCATCCCATCCCTTTTGGGGATGCGGTATCCCTGGTTAAGGAGTCGGGCCGCTTTGCCTCATTACAGTGGTACCACACGTTTCAGGGGAAATTCACGAGTGGGCCTGAGGGGGAGACCTGGATCCTAGCCCATCCCTTTTGGGGATGGAGTGTCCCTTCCCTTTTGAGGGGGTCAACCTTTTTTCGATTTTTTTTTTTTACTCTAAAGTGTCACTTGAAACGGTATGTCCTTTTTCTGCAACATTATTGGTGTTGCCTCCTTATTCTTGATATTCAAATGGAACTGTTGTCAGTATGTGGACCACTTCTTATGGCAATCATTCTGCAATTTCCCTTGGATCTGTATGAACTGCAGGGGTCGGTGGTATGTGTGGATGACCATTTTCTTCCCCAAAATGTAATGCTTCCATTGTCGGCAGGGTTGCACAATGGAACACATCTCTTTGTCATAAGTGGGATACTTTCCAACTGTGTCTGAAAGTGTCTCATTGTGATATGCCATTGGATGCTCGTGTTGAGTAAGGACTGCCCCAATAGCATAGTCAAAGGCATCTGTCTCGAACTCAAATGGTTGTTGCAAGTCTGGTAATACGAGCACTGGTGTGGAGCAGAGGCAATCTTTCACTCTATGAATGCCTTTTGTTGAGATTTAGACCAACAGAATTTTTCTTTCGCTCCTCCCTTGGTGACTTGACTCAAGGGCCAAGTGATATGAGAAAATCCCAACGTGAATCTACAGTAGAAGTTGGCAAGATCTAGAAAGTTGCGGAGCTCTGTCAGAGTGGTTGGATATGGTCAATCCCGAATGATTTGGATCTTGGTTGGATCCACTTGCACCCCCCGCTCATCAATAATATATCCCAGACACTGAACATGGGTCATGCCAAAAGTGCATTTCTCCAAATTGGCACATAACTTGTGTTGCCACAGTGTTTGGAGAACCTGTCGGATGTGGTGGAGGTGATCTTCCCAACTCTGGCTAAAGATTAGGATGTCATCCAAGTATACCACTACAAATGAGTTGGTGAATGGCCGCAAGATGTCATCCATTAGCCTCATGAAGGTTGTAGGATCATTCGTCAATCTAAAAGGCATAACCAACCATTCGATGAGGCCCTCCTTGGCTTTGAAGGCTGTCTTCCACACATCGAAGGGTTCAATTTGTACCTGGTGATATCCTAACTTCAAATCGATCTTGCTAAAATATTTTGCCCCCTTCCATTGGTCCAGGAGGTCATCAATTCATGGGATCGGGTATCTATTATGGACAGTGATCTTGTTCAGCGCCCGATAGTCAATACAGAGTCTCCAAGTCCCATCCTTCTTCTATACGAACATGATCGGGCTCCCACAGGGTGATGAGCTCGAACGGATGTGACCTTTCTACAACAGCTCCTAAATTTGCCTCTTGATTTCATCATTCTCCAAAATGGAACGCCGATATATTGTTCCATTGGGCAACGACGCACCTGGGTTAGATCAGTGGAGTGCTTGACCTGACAGTGCAAAGGAACCCCTGCGGGGGAGATGAAGATGTCCTCGTACTCCTCCATGATCTTGTCCATCTATAGTTTTCGTGTGGAGGGGCCCTGTCTGGAGGTCATAGCCACTGTCTTCTTCTTTCCTTAAGGGCATATCATCAGGAAAACAAATTTCTCGGTTTTGGAAATGAGCTTACTGTATTGTTTTGCAGTAACCAAATATATGGCGGTAGGCAGTGCTACCTCTTGTATCCTATACAACTTATTTTCCAAAGTAACAATAACAGCACGGGGCCTTTTCATACACAGCATGTCGCTTCCACAAGTATGGTTGTCTTAATAATACATCACAAACATCAATGGGAGCAACATCACACAATACCTCATCCATGAAGGGCTTGATGTTGTATGGGAGGCGACACTGCTGGCTCACGCAAAGATCTCGTCCTTGGTGAAGCCACCCGTTGGTGTACGGATGTGGATGTGTTGTGGTCGATAAGCCCAGTTGCTTCATGAACTCTGCCGAAATGAGGTTCTTTTGGCTCCCACTGTCGACAATGAACTGTAGCGGGGAGCCCTTTACCCACATCTCAAGTGGAAGAGATGCTTCTCCTCCTCTGGATCTTCGGGTTCCTCCTTCTGGATCTTCGTGGTGGCAACGGTGGCGTTGGGCTCTGCATCGATAATCTGCTTCCTTTTGTCATTCCCCTTGTCGGGTTCTGACTCAGAGTCGGAACATGCATATGATTCTGAAACCTTTAGCTCGGCGACCAGTGACTGCTTGGCCTGACACTCATTTTTGTTGTGACTGGAGCTGTTAAAATTGGAAACCAGGGCAAAACTTCATGTGGGTTATCTTATTCATGGCTGATAATATTTTTATTAGATTTGTAGGATTGATATAAAGATCATCCGATTCCGATAAGTATTCATGGAGATATGAATTTATTTTGATTATAGAATTATTATCAAGCCGACCTACAACTCATGTAGGCTCAGAAGCCCAACAGTCGCATCTATTCACCCACCAACGTTGTGTATAAATATAAGAGGACTTTTCCTCATTTGGACTCACTCATCTCATCACATCTCTCTCTCTCTCTCTACTATGCAGAAATGAGTCTCTTCTCTACTGCGCTGAAATGGGTCTCTCTCTCTCACATGTGAAGCCGGAAGCTGTTGAATTTGAAGCTACAACTGCAGAAGTAAAGATTGACTTGCGTGGCCTAGAAGATCTCCTCTTTGGAACTACGTTATAGGTTCATCTGAACCTCCTCTGAAAGCCGCAACTTTTGGTGGTGGAATGAAGACAATCCGACGGTCAGTTTGTGAGATATGGTCTGCCCTAGTTTGATAATGAAGCCGCTAATGCTGATGCTGCTGATCTACAGTAGGGTTTCCCCACACATTGTGGGGTTTGTCCCTGGCTAGCGCCTCATCTTGTGTCTCTTGTCTTGGCTTGTTTTCTGTCGATCGTTTAATGTTCTATCTGCACTTTACTTTATGTACGTGTGATTGCTAATCTTTGGAATATAATAAGGAAAAGAAGTAAATTGTTATAAGCATAGAACATACCATAACTTAACATGATATCGGCGCTGAGGTGAAGACAAAGCCCGAGCAAGAGCAAGAGCAATCATTGAAGAGAAGATTGGCAAGGCTATCCTAAAAGAACTATGGGGTCCCCAACACTCTTTCCTGCTGAAGACAAGCTCCGTGAGAAAGTTGACTATCACGGATGGAGGATGTCTATCGATCTAACCCTTGAGAATCAAGGAGTGTTGGATCATGTGAGAGGAAATATTGTTGAGCCTCCATCAAATGCATCCGCTGCTGCCTAGAACAAATGAAAAAATGGAGAAGTCAAAACAATAGAAGATCATCTCGGATTCTATCGACAAGCACTTGGTGGCCTACATCTCTGAACTGGACACCTCCAAGGAAATCTACGATAGACTGGTGAGTTTATTTAAAGTTAATGATGCAAAACAAGTTTTGTTTCTTAGAAATAAGATGGGAATCAAGGAAGAGGACAAGCATTCAAGAAGGCTAGAAATTCTAGGATGTATTAAATGCACCTGACCTCAAAAGGAACCTAGTGTCCATCTTGGCAATGGAAAACAGAGGCTACAAGGTAACCTTCAGCAATGGCAAGGTATGTATATGGAAAAATAATGTTAAAGATGCCTTTACTCTTGGGTTTAGTGTTGATTCATTATATCAGGTCGATGGAAGTCCGTTAGGTGTCATGTCTTGTGACACAACTCTTTAGTCTGAACTTTGGCATCGGAGGTTTGCCCACCTTCATTACAAAGCTCTACCCGATGTAAGACAGATGGTAACAGGGATGCCCGAATTCCAAGTAGAGAAAGAAGGTGTATGTCCGGGATGTGCCAAAGGAAAGCTCAAAAGGGGACCATTCCCCTCAAGCCAAAGCAAGACCTCCGATATATTACAATTGGTTTACTCAGGCATACCTGAGGTTGGCATTAAGAGGGAGACTACTACACCACATACTCCTGAGCAGAATGGTGTGGTGGGGAGGAAGAACCACACGATGATGGAAGCTGTTCGAGCCATGCTACATGATCAAAGACTTCCAAAGTTTCTATGGGCTGAAACTACAATCACCGTCGTATATGTACAAAATCGATGCCCTCATCAAGCATTGGGTTCCTAAACTCCTGAAGAAATGTTCACCACCAGTCAAAGGGAAGTCATGATTAGTCATGATGTCACCTTTGACAAAGATATGGCTCTCAGCAAGGTGGACAATCTGCTGACTTTGAGTAGCTCTCAAGAAGCCGACACCAGGGAACCGAAAGAAAAGGATGATGAATCAATGCCTGATGTAGAAGAACCCATGGATCTGATTGATCCTCATCCACATGAGCCTTCCTCTTCTAGGAAGAGGCCTTCATGGCTTAGGGGGATACTTGATGATGCTGAAGGACATGCTGCACCCTGAGGAACCTTCCATCAAAGTAAGAAACTTAACAGGTATCAGGGATACCTGACCATCATGAGCTCGATCATACAAAATGAACCTTCATCATTCTCAGATGTCACCAAGCATTAACTATGGAAGGATGCTATGACCATAGAATATGAGTATATTATGGAGAATGATGTCTGAGAAGTAGTTCCTAGACCCTGGACAAGACAATTGTTACTTCAAAATGGCTTTACAAGATAAAGCATGCAGCAAATGGAAGTATGGAAAAGTATAAGGTTCATTTTGTTGCTCGTGGTTTATCCTAGAAGGGAGGTATAGACTATAATATTTGCACCTGTTGCCAGATATACGACCATCCACTTGATCATAGCCCTTGTGGCTTCACAAGGATGGAACCTACATCAGATGGATATTAAGACCGCATTCTTGCATGGTTCTATCAAATAAGAGGTCTATGTGGAGCAACCTGAAGGATTTGAGATTTATGATTGAAAATCTCATGTATGCAAGTTGAAGAAGGCTCTCTATGGGTTGAAGCAAGCACCCTGAGCATGGTATGAGAGGATCGATAGCTACTTGATGAAGCTGGGATTCACTAGGAGTGAATCTGATCCTAACCATTACTTTAAGGTTGAAGATGACAAGCCTCTCATACTGGTGTTGTATGTGGATGACCTCTTTCTAACAGGTGCAAACCCTCTCATTCACAAATGTAAGAGGGAGATGGCTTCTGAATTTGAAATGAAGGACCAAGGACTTGAAGTGTGGCAGAAGCCAAGGGAAATTTTCCTATCTCAAGGAAAATATGTGGTAAATATATTGGAAAGATTCGGTATGATGGAATGCAAGCCTGTGACTACCTCGAGGATCTTAACTTTTAGAAGTTATATGGTAGTGATGTCAGACCAGACTCGGGAAATGCCTCTGAGTTTCAAAAACTCATTCGCATTGATGTTCTTGGTGAACCTCCGTCCGAACATATGTTTTGAAGTTAGCATTGTGAGCTCATATTTGGTTGAGCCTCACTGGATTGATGCTAGGAATCTTCTAAGATGTCTTCAGGACACAATCTCTCATGGATTAAGATACACTGTCGGAGATGTGAGACTACTTGGATATACTAATGTTGATTGGGTAGGCAGTGTGGTGGACCGTAAGAGCACTTCCGGGTATTGTTTCACCTTGGGATCTGCTTCGATATCCTGGATGAGCAGGAAGCAGAAGTCAGTGGCTTTGAGCACCGCCGAAGCAGGATATATTGTTGCTAGCATAACCTCGTGTGAGGCAGTCTGGTTGTGAAAGCTCTTCAGTGAGTTGTTTGGATTTACATTCGATACCACTGTGATTCTCTGTAACAACCAGAGGTGGGATTCGATTATTGAGGAATCCCGTATTCGTCAATTGCTCCAGCAGATAGACATCATCTGGGATATGGTAAGTCGATGAGCAAGGAAGCTCCATCACATTAAGATGATGTACAGGTTGATACACCTTGTCAAAGCCCCGAGGAAAGATCTAATTTGTGATTTTCCCAAACGACTTGCAGTCGGAAAGAAACCTTTGTACAAGGATCCTGCATGTTGCATACATTGAGCTCTGGGAGCTCTGAGGGCTTGCGGTTCCTACTGGAGCAACATATGACCACAGGGTGACTCACCCTCCCCTGGTGGTGCACACTGGAACAAGATGATTCGCTCTCTTGTGGGACAAGATGATTCGCTCTCTTGTGGAACAGGATGATTCGCTCTCCGGAGTAACAGGATGATTAGTTCTCCTGTGAGGCCTGGATTGATGTGTTCTCCATGGCAGCCTGGATTGATGTGTTCTCCATGGAAATTGTAGCAGGATTGATGTGTTCTCCTATGAGGACAGGATTGATTAGTTCTCCTGTCGAGGCATCCTACCCATGCAGTCTGGGACTCATGGGAAGTACCTCTCATCTGATCAATGAGCAAGGAAATGAAGTTAGGGACCATAGTAGTACCGATGGACGCATCGTTGTATCTACCGTACTCCCTACGCTAGGATGACCTCCATTGATCTGGGATCAATGGTACTGGTCTGGGACTAGTGGTAGGAGTTGTACCATACTATGACGCTGACTTCGGGTCGGTTGAGACTGGTCTGGGACCGGTGGTACATACTCCGAGACTGACTTCGTGTAAGTGCAGTACTGGTCTAGGACCAGTGAGAGTGGTACATACTATGACGCTGACTTCGGGTCGGTTGAGACTGGTCTGGGACCAGTGGTAGGAGTGGTACTTACTATGAAGCTGACTTCGGGTCGACTGAGACTGGTCTGGGACCAGTGGTATGCACTCTGAGACTGACTTTGAGTCAGTGGAGGATGATACTGGTCTACGACCAGTGGAGTTGTACTCACTATGACGCTGACTTCGGGTTGGTTGAGACTGGTCTGGGACCAGTGGTACATACTCTGAGATTGACTTTGAGTCAGTATGATACATCCTCGATCATTTCTTCTTCTTCATAATTCGGACAAAATCATAGCAGAACAGAACAATACAAGAGCAGAGCAGAACAGAGCAAAATAGTACAGATCAGTGCAGGGCAGAACAAGACAAAGAAGAATAGGCAGAATAGAGCAGAGCAGGGCAAGGGTCAGGTTGTACAGGGCAGTGCATTTGATGGATGAATAGTAACGACCGATAGACAGATTGCAGATGAAGTTCTCCATGGTTGAGAGGGAGTGTTAAAATTGGAAACCAGGGCAAAACTTCATGTGGGTCATCTTATTCATGGCTGATAATATTTTTATTAGATTCCAGTCATCGAGAGGTGTAGGATTGATATAAAGATCATCCGATTCCGATAAGTATTCATGGAGATATGAATTTATTTTGATTATGGAATTATTATCAAGCCGACCTACAACTCATGTAGGCTCAGAAGCCCAACAATCGCATCTATTCACCCACCAACGTTGTGTATAAATATAAGATGAGTTTTCCTCATTTGGACTCACTCATCTCATCACATCTCTCTCTCTCTCTCTACTACGCAGAAATGAGTCTCTTCTCTACTGCACTGAAATGGGTCTCTCTCTCTCACATGTGAAGCCGGAAGCTGTTGAATTTGAAGCTGCAACTGCAGAAGTAAAAATTGACTTGCGTGGCCTAGAAGATCTCCTCTTTGGAACTGTGTTGTAGGTTCATCTGAACCTCCTCTGAAAGCCACAACTTTTGGTGGTGGAATGAAGTCAATCCGACGGTCGGTTTGTGAGATATGGTCTTCCCTAGTTTGATAATGAAGTCGCTAACGCTGATGTTGCTGATCTACGGTTTGCTACTACTGATATGAATCAGATTTATTGTACTATTTATCTCTGCTGAATTATTGAAGATAAAAGAAGATTTGATCAAAGGGTTTCCCCACACATTGTGGGGTTTGTCCCTGGCTAGCCGCCTCATCTTGTGTCTCTTGTCTTGGCTTGTTTTCTGTCGATCATTTAATGTTCTATCTGCACTTTACTTTATGTATGTGTGATTGCTAATCTTTGGAATATAATAAGGAAAAGAAGTAAACTGTTATAAGCATAGAACATACCATAACTTAACAGGAGCTCTTATGGAACTCACACCACTTTCCCGTGTTCTTTTTTGGCTTCACAGCGTTGTTCTTTGCTTGCAACTTTGGCGAGTTGTCTTGGGCTGCCCCACCTTGGCTTTGTCCTTTGTTCTGCGGTTTGGTGCCACCTTTCCCTTTCTTCGGATTCGTAGATCCAAAGTCTCACTTCTTCTATTTAAACTTTTGCTCGATCTTGATAGCATATCGGTATGCCGTGCCGAGCAAGGAGATGTTCAGGAATTCTATTTCTTCCTGGATGTACTTGTGCAGGCAACCGCGGTATTTGAGTACCAAATTCTGCTTTGAATCCTTGATACCCAACTTTGTGCGAAGGGTATGGAAAATATTGGTAAACTCTGGCACGTCTTGGTCCCTTCCTTGTCGCAGCGTGGTCCATTTTATGTATTGATCCTCATAGCTTCCGACAGGGTAGTACTGCTCCTTGATGGCAATCCGGAATGAATTCCAAGTGGGTGCAGCTGAAAACAGTGAGGTCGTACTTTCATCCTTCTGCTCGCAGTAGGTTTCCCACCAGTCCTTGACGTGGGGGGCGGCTTTGAGAAGAGCGAAAGTAATCTTTTCCCGACCGGAAAAATCATGAACAGAAAAATACCCTTCTAGCAGATTTAACCATTTATCTATGGTGTCTGCATCTATCTGACCCTCAAATATGGGAATGTCAAAGTTAACTTGTACCTTAAAGGGTGTGGCGCTTCCAGAGTAGCTGCTGGAAGTAGATGTGTCGCCCCTGGGTAGCCGCTGAAGGATCTAGGCAAAGTTGTCCATCATCGCGTTCCTTTGTCGCTCGAGGGCTTCTTCGAGCAAGATTTTGATAAGATCTCCTACCCCCTCGTCTTTCTTTTCATCTGCCATGGGAGGCCGTCGGGATTTGCGAAGCTGGTCTTGCAAAGGTTCGACCAATTCAAGCCCTAACTCCTTGTATCCCGACCTCATTGGGGACATGCAAAGAAAGACAGAGAAAGAGCAGACCTCTTTGATACCACTGATCCAGATTTAAACAGGAACGCAACAAATTGCAGATCTAACCATACATATAGAGATGCAGCAGAAATAATACTTCATTTCATTACTGTAAAATACTGAAATATGCTTACAAATAGAAATGGAAATAAACTAGCTAGAGCGAAGGTAGCTTATCTTTGAGAAAAGATGTGGCAGCTACATGCCTCTGAACTGTGTTACAATGAGGCTCGAAGGCCTATTTATTGTTTAGAAACAACGGAAAACCCTAAACATCCAAAAATCTAACCCTAGAAGATGAAACACCAAACTGTGGGCCCCGTTTGGGTAAATTGGTACATCAACTTCCCGGGGTCGTAACTTTGGCATACAATCTTCGTTTGATGCACACAATATCTCGTTAGAAAGATCTATCCGAGAAATACACCTTTGGGAAGAGCAATATCGGTCCATGGACTGGACCGATGTTGCTCCTAGATTTCCCAAAAAACGTCGATTAGGGCCTCAAAATGGCTCCGAAAGTTCAAGGCCCAAAAAACTGCTAAAAATGGTAAACTGTGCTACAATTAAGGAAATTGAAAAGCTGAAAGAAACAATGGTGAGGGTCCAAGTGGACTTGGCAGGTGGCCACCAATATCCACCTGGATCAGGTTGGCCACCATCGTCTTATGGTTCAAATGAAGCCCACAAAGGGTTTTCATACTCCATAATTGGTTTGGAAATAGGATATAGGACAAGGTTCTTTGTGGTATTTCTGTAAGTAATTGTCATAAATCCTAACCCACAACTAATAAACACATCAACATTGGTGAAGCATGGTCTTCCTATTATTAAGGGGTGTCCTCCTAAGTGATTTTTTTTATGCGACACCAAAAAGTTATCTAGGTACTTGTAAGAGTCAACAGAAAAAATAAAAATAAAAATAAAAAATAAAAAACATCCTTTAGGATTCCCTTTGGTCATATTTTGGATTGATCATCTAGTTCAACAATGGTGGACGTTGGCCTTAGATTTTTAAATCCAAGCAACTTGACGGTTTCTCTAATCATCACATTTATTACAATGCCTACATCGACCAATGTATTTGGGATAGTTTTTTTTCCAATCTAGAAAGTCATCATTGGATTCTAAGGGTCGTCATGTTTGGTAGATGGGATTTTCGTACATTAATTATGATAATTTTCCTATCACATGAACAATGGGAGGGTCTCATGTTTTTCTGGTGGTTTTCTACTAGGCCTTTTAATGTAAGGTCCCTTACAGTCTTTTCAAATCAAAATGACTCTAATCCTTCTAACAGTGGGATTCTGACATACAAAATTTTCATCTATTTCAAGAAATCAAACTTAGGTTGTGGAGCAATCTTAGTTATGGTCAATCACTATGGATAAGGTGGATTCATAGTAGATTCAAGGGAAACATCAACTATTATGGTCCTTTTAGTGTGGGTTTTAGCAGTATCTGCAGCGTTGGTTGTTACAGTGGTATTAGTGCGGGAATTATCCGTAATAACAACATCAACTATTACAACAGTTTTAGTGCACTATTCCTCTAGTGTTTTATGAATTACAACTTCTTCTTGAGGTGAGTTGTCTTCTTCATATTTTATAATGATAGGGGAAGTTCTTGAATTCACTATTCTACCTAATGTCAAATATATATTATTACATTAAACATGGAAAATGTAGTAAGTGGGGAAGATTGGAGCATCAGCTTGTTGCATCGCCTTATTTTCTAGGTTTAGGTTAGGTTGATAGATTATCTGTCCTTTGAAAAATTTGGTTCTTCATCTTCCTTGAAACTTTGAAAAATCATGTGCAACACTACCTATGCTCCAAGTTTGGTGGGCATCCACCCAAGTTTCATCCATAAAATCTCTTGCCCTAGGTGCTACTCCAAGAGGGAAAACCTAGGTCTTTCTCTCTCACCTTGGGGACTTCTTTGAGGGTTGTATGAACTTAATATTCATTGGAATAAATCATAAGAATCCATTTCTTCTCTTAAGCCTTGACCTTGTGAATACATATTACCATCAAGAAACCTCAAAACCCTAAGTCTTGTGCCTTCTTTTCTAGGATTTTTCTTAGATAAGGGTTTGCTTCTTTAAAGCCTTGTACCTTTATTGAGCCTCTCTTCAAATGAGCTCTAGTTCCATCACCTTGAACCTTCAAACCTAGAATATCTATTATAGGTGATCACAATCATACCAAGACTCCTCCCATCAATGAAAGTTCGTAAAGAGCAAGGGACCTTGGTTGGGGTGATAGTGGACCATTGTCCCATTGTTGTCACTTAGTCTAGTAGTTATCTCGTAGGTTTTCTCCCCCTTAGAGGCTGCTAGATTTTGTGGTAACAGGTCCATTGAAGAATTTGTCAAGGCTATGATGAACGATCAGGTTTTTTGATGTTCGTATGGGGAGAAACATCATTGATAGTCGTATACGTTCAAAGTAGAAGTCCTCTTCGAATTCTAGAAGATATGACTCTTGAAGAAGCATTCTCTAGACAAAAGCCAGAGGTTAGACATATGAGAATCTTTGGTTGCCCTGTTTTCATTCATGTTCCTAAGGATAAAAGGAAAAAGTTATAACATTCAGGAAAGAAAGACATATTTGTTTGTTATAGTGAATCATCAAAGGCCTAGAAAATTTACATTCCAGAGCAGCAACAAATTGAGGTCCATTGGGATGTCACTTTGGATGAGAAATTTGCATATCAAAAGTCCAAGGAAGTATCCATGGATTCTTATGATGAAGTAGAATATGAAGCTTTGAAGGAAGAGCATTCGAGTTCTATAGAATGTCCTGAAGAGCCATAAGGGCCTTGTAAACCAATAGAATTGGTTGTTGTTCTAGAAATCATAAAAATACCAGCATGGCTTAGATCCACATTGGAAGAAGCAAAAGGTCATGCAGGACTTAATGGCAAATCCAGAGAAATAAACAAACCTAAAAGGTTTTCTAATTATGTAGCTCTTATGACTAACATTTTTTATGTAGAGCCTTCTTCTTATGAAGATGAAGCTAGCCAGCAAGTATGGAATGAAGCCGTGAATGAAGAATATCAATCTATCATAAAGAATGATGTTTGGGAGATTATGCCAAGGACGAAAGGGAATTTAGTTGTGACTTTCATATGGATATACAAAATCAAATATGCTACAAATGGAAGTATTGACAAATACAAGGTGTGATTTATGGCTAGAGGGTTCTCCCAGAAACAGGGAAAATATTGTGATAATAAATTTGCTCCAGTTGTCAAGTACACCTCCATTAAATCAATTATTTCTCTTATTGCTTCATTGGGATGGAAATTACATCAGATGGATGTGAAGACAAATTTTCTCAATTGTGTGATTGAGGAAGAGGTCTACATAGATCAGCCTCAAGGTTTTGATGTGCATGAAAAGGAATCCCATGTTTGCAGGTTAAAGAAGGCCTTGTACGGACTCAAGCAAGCTCCAAGAGCTTGGTACGATCAAATTGATAGCTATGTTACGAGACTAGGATTTACCAAGTGTGATGCTAATCCAAACCTCTATTTTAAGGTTGTGAAGAATGCATTATGATCCTCTTTCTATATGTAGATGACTCATTTCTAACATTTGTTGAGTCTCTTATTATTTAGTGTAAGAAGCAATTGGCCTCTGAATTCAATATGAAGGATCTTGGTTTAATGCATTATTACTTGGGACTAGAAGTATGTCAAAAATCTGGCGAAGTCTTCCTTGGTCAAGGAAAGTATGTTATTGAGATCCTTCAGAAATTTGGCATGATGGACTGTAAATCCATGGATATTCACATGGTGACTAACTTGAAGTTAAGAGGATTTGAACCCAAATTACTAGATCCATATATCTACCAACGATTGATTGGCTCATTGATCTATTTGGTTAAAACCAGGCTGGACATTTGCTTTGTTGTGAACACTTTGAGCCAGTTATGGGTTGAACCAAGGCATGAGCATTGGATTACAACAAAGCACATTTTGAGATATGGACATGGTATTGTAAACTATGGCTTGAAATATGTCGCAAACAAGGATGTACAGCTTCATGGATATACTGATGTTGACTGGGCAGGAAGTAATGACGATAGGAAGATCACTTCAAGAGTATGCTTCAACTTGGGCTCTGCTATGATATCTTGGATGAGAAATAAGCAGAGATCTGTTGTAGTCAAAACTGCAGAAGTAGAATATATTTCAACAAATGAAGCATGTACATAAGCAATGTGGCTTCGAAAGTTGTTTGCAAGATTGTTCACCCAAGAGTTGGAACTGGCCATGATACATTGTGATAATCAAAGTTGTGTGAATTTTTTAGAGAATCTCATGTTCCATGACAAGTCGAAGCATATTGAGATCAAGTACCACTACGTATGTGACATGGTACAGAGGAAAGCAATAACGCTTGAGTACATCTCCATTGATGAGTAGACAACTGATATTTTCACAAAGTCATCACCCAAAGAGAAAATCATGTACTTCAAATACAACCTGGGGCTTATGGAGATTAAGATCATGTACTTCATAGATAAGTTAGGGCTCGTGGAGATTATCCCTCTCTTTGAGAGGGAGTGTTGGTCTGATAGAAACATTGATTGATATTCTCCTAATAGGGAGAATGGTCTGAGAGACCCAGAGTACTTCCCAAGTAGGGCAAAGTGAGTGCCTCTCAATGAGGAGATCTGATTACTTACCATGAAGGTTTGACTAAGGTCTAGACCCAATCACACACCAAGGGTGGACTGAGATCTTTCAGCATTTGGATCCAATCATACACCAAGGGTGGAGAGAGGTCTTTCAACATCTATACCCAATCACACACCAAGGAAGGGTGGAGTAAGGTCCTTAAACATCTAGACCCGATCACTCACCAGAGAGGATTGAGTGAAGTCTAGGCTCACAGTGCTCACCAGGAAGGGTGAGTGAATTTCTGCTAGTTGAGTTAGTATCTTAGCATTTTGGCCTAGTAAGTGGCCTTGAGATTTTAGGACCGATCACTCAGAGAGTGATTCTTGATATGTTGATGATAAGCCATGGGATAGGTACCAACCAAGGTATGGCTACTAGTGGATGTCAATGGTAGATCATGATGCTAATGATGATGATTTGATATAACCTTTTCTTATAGAAATTTGTTAACTTGAGAACATCTATGACATTCATTATGAATACCTCCCTAGTTAAGAGTTAGTGTTTAATTTTGTAACTATGGTCGGGTTTCAAAATGTATATCTCGCCCTTTATGTATTTACATTGATTATTGCAAAGCATGTTTTAAATGCTAGAGTCAAAAGAAAATTATATTTTGAGTCAAGTCCCATTTGGACTTTTGAAAGAAGAAAAATTGAATTTTTGAATTTGAAATTTTTGGCTCCAAGTTTTTCAAGTCAAACTCCCTCCAATTCAAATTGGCCTAGGCAAAGTCACACCCATTCGACCCAGGCAGAACACTATATAAAGACAGCGCAACCTCCTCCTCAAGGCACCAATTCGCACTCTCTTAAGAAGATAACTTCTAAGCATCTTAGGGAAGATCAAGAAGGATAAGAAGGATGGATTGCATCTCTCTTTCTCTCTCTCAAGCTCACACGTCTGGATAGTCTCTCTATCCTACATTTCACATATTTCTAGGTAGTTTCTGTTGTAGGGGCCGAAATTTCTGGGCAATTACTAGGGGTCAAAATTTTGGGATTTTGGCTGTTGCATGAGGGCCAAAATTATGGGGCAAATCAGCAAAGCGAAGTGTTGGATCAAATTACATTAGGGGAATTTTGAGGTCTAAAACGGGCCTCCTAAGGAAATTATAAAATAATAGTGGAAATAATAAAATAAGATTAGACTACATCATCAAATTTCAGAGGGTAAAAGAGAAAACTATTTTTTCAACTCATATTTTCAACATATCTCCCTATGGGTTTACTCAAATTTTGAGTAGCAACATTCGGATACAAAACCTGATTCCTCATCCAAGGAGTACCCATGTTGTATACGTTCGGTGGACCCTACTACACGAAAAATGAGAAGTACATGAAAAATGTGATTGCAATCACATCTTTTCATGTATTTCTCATTTTCTTATCACAGGGTCCATCAAAAGTATGCAACATGGATACTCCTTGAATGAGGAATTAAATTTTGCATCCAATGAATACTCATGCTCAATATTTGAATAAAACCTTAAGGAGATAAGTTGAATATGTGAGATGAAAAAGTAGTTTTATTATTTAATTATTTTTAATCTTTCTACTTTTTTACTCCAAAAATGGTGAATCATCTCCCATGGTTGATATCATCATCTTGAATCCCATTGGTTCTTATAAAGTTTATTTTGGTTGTACATTTTTCTTAGGAGGTCCATTTTAGACCTCAAAATTCCCCTAATGGGAGGCTTGACTTGGACAGTTTGACCATGTGTGACCTAGTTAATGGCTAAAAGGACTAGGTATATCTCTTGTTAAGCATAAGAATTTCTCTATTGAAAAGGTTGTTAGCTTTTTCCCTTTATGGATTTTCCCATGGTAAATTTTGACTTCTCTTTATGCATTGTGATCTCGATTGTTCTACTGTTCTTCTATGGTTGAATTTCTGAAGTATAATTGCTAAATGATTTATTGTAATAATTAAACATTAGCTTCATACCCTCATATATGACATGTTAAAATTTGAAAGTTCTATGCAAAAATAAAAAAATTTCTTTGTAGAAACTTGAAAGTTCTATGCAGAAAATTGAGTGTACTTTGTAGAAAACTGAATAGAACAGAATGTACTTAGCAGAAAGTTGAATATACTTTTCATAAAACTAGATTTACTTTGCATAAAACTGAATGTTCTAAGCTGTTAGAATTACTTAGAATGAAAATTTATTCTTCACAATTTTTCAAATCAACAATTGTAGATAGAACATAAACTTAAGGATCATATGAAAACAACCAAACACGTATATGAGACACTGAGAGTTAGGTTCAATGACCAGGGAAAAACCCAAATGATTCTTCTTCTATTAGATTTCTTTGATTGTTTAACATAGTACATAGAGGGAGAGAGAGAATAAGAATGAATAAAGTCACTAATGTCTAATCAACTTGCAATTGAAGTGCTCTTGCTCTTTGTTTGAATAACTCTTCATTCTCTTGATTAAATTTTGTCCTTCACACTTGCTCCAGCTCTTCCCTTGCACTTACTCTTCACTTGCTCTCACACTTCTTTTGCACACACTCAACACTCGCTCTCATTCTTCACAATGAACATGTTACTCTCTATTGTTGAAAGTGTAGCTAGGTTCAATCTTCATGACATTGTAATTATGATTTTTGTAAACAAGAAAAATGAATTTATTATTATGCCTTGCTGCATGGGTTTCATGAGCAAGAGGTTTATTTATTTAATGGCTCCCATTGAGAGCCTTAGGATGTATTATTAAGAGTCAAAGTCATGAAAAGCTCTTCTTGAGCATATATGTAATGAATTTGAGTCTACCTAGTGCCTAGATTATACCTCCAAGACAAACACAATTCTCTTGAAGAAGGAAGCAAACAAAACGATGTAAAATGTAGCCAAGTCAGCCAGCAAAACGATATAAAGAGTAGTCATGTTGGCTCAAATGAAGTGACACGACAATTCACTCTCATGTTGGCTTATTATGGGAGACTAACTACTATATATATGCAACTAGGGTCACCACAGAAGGAGCAGAACTCGGATTCTCTCTAAACTTCATATAGGTCCAGGAAGTACAAGATAGTGGCAGGAAGAATTTTAGATGGCATTCTCAGAGATCAATCCACGAGCTCAGGAACTTTGGATGGGTACAATAGGATGCATCTCGATATCTCTGCAATAATTACAGTGAGAAAATCTCCTCGGTGTTCACAGTCTAGGCCTATCTATACAGTGATCTTTGAAGAAACCTTACAATCTCGGCATTCTTGTGATAAGGCAGTGATCTCATGAAGACACACTCTATCTCGATATGTAGTCCAGAAGCAGTCATAATAAATGCAATTATGATCTTAGTATAACTACAGTCATGACCTTAATGGAGAAGATCAGTATCTCGGTAAATCTAAGTGCAACTCTCCTATATATATATCAGATCTCTTTGTTGTAATGAAGATCTCAGTAAGGATACAACAGTAATAATCTCGGTGGTACAGCAGTAATAATCTCAGTGTTGCAACAGTGATGGAGATCTCGGTGGTGCAGTAGTGATGGTGCAGCAATGATGATGATCTCAACATTGATAAAGAAGAGGATTGGTGTCTTGGTCTTGAAGTGGCCTACTAGGTCAAGGGTCATGGTCTTGGTATTCGTCAATTGGAATCTCTATAAGAAGAATTTTGTGTGGGTTTTCCTCTTCAAGAGGGAGAGGATTGGCCCTGGCAAAAAGCCAACATCATGTGTTCTTGATGAACTAAGAAGACACACTAATAATAATAACAAGAGAAGATTGTGCTAGGAAGTAAAGTTAAATACCTCACAAATAGTTATCATGCAAGAAGAATCTCTTTAACTCTAACTGCCCTAGATTCTTCAACACTCTCAACTCTCACTTGCTCTTGGTTAGATAGATGAAAAAATAGAGGAGTTACAAAATGAATTCATGCCTTGAGCCAATAATAAGAGAATTGAATTCCATGAAGGAGGAGTTACTTGAGGAGAAGTGTAACTCATACCAAGAATAGAGAGAGAGGTACACGTGTCTTGAGGAGTTACAATTCGAATTAGAGAGAGTTAGACATGAGAGAATATTTGGTGAGAGTTATATATCGAATTGAATGAGGGAGTTACAAGTGAATTTAATGAGGAAGAGTTACACTTTTTCCATACATTGAATTAGTGTGGGAGAGTTAAATTCTCTTAAATGTGGCGTTACTATTTTATTCCAAGAGAGAGGTTCAATTTTCCAAGAGATTCTCAATTAAATTTACTTAATCCATTAAAGGTGAATGACTTTAGACTATTTTATATATAATAATATCATAATAATAATAATAATACCAGTAAGGATAAAAATATTAATTCTTGACTTGTATAATCATAATTGATTTGATTTTAAAGTGGATTCCATATGTCAATATCATCTTTCATCATTAAAACATGACTTTCTATTTCTGGAAAGTCACTTCCAAATTGAAATGTGACCTAATATTTTTGGAATGTCATATTCAAATTATTAGAAATGAAATTTTATTATAGGTGGTTCAAACAGAACCGAAAAATATGAATTATTCTAGGAGAAATTCATCCCGAGTTGCCAAATTTTAGCACTCCCTCTCAGCTAGGGAGGAATTTCTTTCTACATCAAAGATCTATGCTTCCTTTGATCTATTTCATTCATCTCAACTCAACTCTGCTCTATAATATCTGTAACAATGAAGTTGCAATCTAAAGAAGAAACATCCACTTGACACAAATTTGGAAAGGAAATGATCATCACATGTCACATAGACAAGGATTACACTCAACAAATTTTCATCTAAAAAAATAGGTGATAGAACAAAGGCATCACATAGACAAGACTCAAACAAGTCACACAGACCAGAATCAAACACAACCAAGTGTCAAATGGTGGAACACCTACATTATAGACAAGTCACACAAACAAGTCTCGCTACACCTATTGGACAGAGAGGTGGCTCTTCCCACGTCCCAGACTGTGAATCAGATGCATATTGAGGCCTACTCTTATGGCACACACTACACAAGAGGTCCCTCATCCTCAAGGGCTTTCTAGCATCATTCCCTAATCCTATGAGCTTTGACAGGGGAAAGGCAACTTAGCGTTTTCAATCAGCAGTGACTGCTTCCCAAAAGGGTCATTTCCATAAGTCCAGGCTTCTCTCTAAAAACCAAGAACTTTCCTTTCAATAAAGGCTTAGTAAGAATGCCATCTATTTTATCATCAATAGAGATGTGATGGAGCCTGAATACTCCTCTATTCACCATATCCCAGATATAGTGATATTTGATCTCAATATGCTTGGACTTGTCATGAAACACAGGATTTTCTGCAAGACGAATCCCACTCTTATGATCACAATAATAACTATTGTGTCTAGAACTTGCTCAAATAGTTCCCCAAAAAGCTTCCTCAACCAAACTGCCTGAAAACTAGCCATGCTAGCAACAATGTAGTCAGCTTCAACTGTACTCAGTGCAACAGACTTGTGTTTTATGCGCATCTAAGAGATCATGGCAGATCCCAAGATAAAGCAGCACCCAGAAGTGTTATTTCTATCAGCAGAGTTACCAACCCAATCGGCATCAGTTTATCATTGAAGTCTTACATTTTTAGCGATGCATTCAATCCTAGATTAATAGTTCCATGTAAGTATCTAAGTACATGTTTTTCAACAATCCAATGGGCACGAAAGGGATCAATCATATATTGACTTAATGTGTTTACAAAAAAGCATATGTCAGACCTAGTGTTTACCAAAAATATCAAAGCACCAATGAGTTGTTTATACCCTGTGGGATTTGCCAGATTAGATCCTGCAGCGTTGCCACATAATTTCGTAAAATTCATTTCCATAGGAGTATGCATGGACTTACATTCTACCATAGCACATATTTCAAGAAGCTTAGCAACATATTTTCCTTGAGAAAGATAAATTTCACCAAGTCTTTGCCAAACCTCTAGACCTAGAAAGTAATGTGTCAAACCAAAGTCTTTCATTTCAAATTCAAAAGCTAACTCTCTCTTACACTGGAGGATAAGAGGTTATCTTCCTTTCAAGAATAAATCATCAATATACAATACCAAAATCAAAGATATACCTTGGATTGTCTTGAAGTAGAGGTTTGGGTATGCACTACTTCTTGTGAAAACAAGCTTTATCAGGTAGTTATCAATGCGAGCATACCAAACTCTTGGAACTTGCCTTAGCGCATATAAGGTTTTCTTCAATCTGCATACATGATTTTCCTTGTCATGCTCTTCAAAGAGTTGTGGTTGTTCCACAAATACCTCTTCCTTGAGGAAGCCTTGCAAGAAAGTAGTTTTCACATCCATTTGGTGAAGAGTTCATCCATGGCTAGCAGCGAAGGCAACAACAGATTGAATAGTAGTATATCAAGCTACAAGTGCAAAAATCTCATTGTAATTTATTCCCTCTTTCTGAGAGAAACCTCTAGCTAGAAATCTAGCCTTATATTTTTTTATACTACCATTTGCACCATGTTTAAAATTAAACAACCATTTGGAAGTGACAACAAATTTACCTTGAGTTCTAGGACCCACTTCCCAAACGTCATTCTGGATGATGGACTCGTATTCTTCAGTCATGCCATCTTTCAAGACTTGTTCTTTTGCAGCTTCTTCAAAGGTGCATGGTTCTACCTGAATGATGTTGCTCATGGAAACAACATACCCTTGAGACCGACTTGGCTTCTTACTTTCTCTGAATGTTCCTCTTGGGGAAGCATGTTGTTCAGCATCTTACAAGGTATCTTGTAGCCATAGTGGTCTCTTTCTGGTAGGAGGATCATGTGGTGTAGGATCTAGGGGATCCATGGAACCCAATGGATTATCGACAAACTCATTCTCAGGTTCCAGTTTAGACACAGATACAATCTCTTTTTCATTAACAACTTATCTTTCAATAATGGCAGTAGGAGAGTCTTTTGCTTTCCTAATAGTTGCACCTTCATCAAATGTTATGTATTTGGTAAACTCTATAGTTCTTTGACCAGATACATAAATTCTATAAGCTTTTGGATTATCACAATAACCAACAAACGTACATTTCTTACCTGAAGCTTCCAATTTGTTCATTTTATCTTTTGGTACATGGAATTATACAAGATAGGGAAAGATTCTCAAATGACTCACCCCAAGCCTTTTACCAGAGAAGATTTTTTTAATAGTCTTATTGTTTAATGCCTAATGAGAAGTTTTGTTTTGAACATAAACAATAGTGTTTGCAACTTCTCCCCACAAAAACTTTGGTAGCTTTTGATCATGCAACATGGCTCTGACTGCTTCCATAATAGTTATATTCTTGCTCTCAACCACACCATTACATTGTGGATTAAACGACATAGTGGTTTCTTTCATTATTCTGACATCTTTGCAAAGATCATTAAAATCATTGGAGGTGAACTCTCCCCCATTATCAGATCTGAAAGCTTTGATCAACTTCCCAGTTTGATTTTGAATCAAAGCCTTGAAATCTTTGAACATGTCAAATGCTTCCCCCTTCTTTTTCAAAAAGAATATCCATGTCTGGCAATAAAACCATCAACAAAAATCATGAAATACAAGTAGCCACCAAGAAAAGTAACAAGCATAGGTCCACATAAATCAAAATGTATGAACTAAAGTACATGACTAGTTTTTGTTTTGCTTGAAGGAAATGGTCACTTTCTATGATTTCCACTTGCACATCCTGGGCAAACCCCTTCATGATCCATTTTGATATCAAACATTCCATAAACCACCTTTCTTACATGAGGTAAGGCTTTATAGTGTAGGTGAGCAAATCCTTTGTGCTATAGCTCACACTAAAGATCGATATCATGGACCGGTGCATGAATGGGTTTACCATTGATTTTGCAAATCCCTTCACATCTTGATCCAAGAGTAAAGGTTTCTCTCATACTTGAGTTCAAAGGCCAAGTTAGAACTTCTCCATTAACAAAATAAACTTTCATTTATTTATATTCTAAAGCATATATGGATACAAGATTCTTTTTCAAACCACATACATACAAAATTTCTTGTAGAAAAATAGATTTTCCATGATCTAACTGAAATGAAACTGAACCATAACCTTTAACTTGGTGAGTATAATTATTTCCAAGGATAACATTGAAATTAGTCTCCCTCTCAACTAGATTAGAGAGTGCTTCTTTGGAACCATTAAAATGTTTGGAAGCACCACTATCAAATAATCAACTATCAAATGAATTTGCAAAAGAAGAACTGGAAAGAGCAGAAACAAGAAAATATTTTGATTGAGTTTCTGTTGCATTATTTTTATACCTTGGATTTCTTATTTTCTTAGGATGACATTTTCTTTTATTTTCAAAAATGCCTTTTTTATAATTAGATTTGTTTTTTACTCTAGATGTTCTTCTTCTTTCTTTATAGTCACGAGCAAAGTGCCATGTTTTTATATAGTTAAAGCATCTAACTTTTCACATGCCTAGATTCTCATTATTTGATTTGAAAGCAAATTTCTTTTTATTACATTTCTTTCTCTTGTCATAGGTTGAAAATGCAATAGGTTTTCCTTCTTCATAATGTGAAATTCTCCCTCTGGATATCATTTCAGCCTCCTCTTAGATACACTTTCCCAGAAGCTCATCAAATGTGGGAATAGTGTTGATATTGTTGATGGTGGTAATAAAAGTCTCCCAACCAGGAGAAAAGCCTTCAAGCGCAATCAACACCATTTCTTTGTCGGGTACAACTTCACCAATTGTTGATAATTGATTCTTGATTTTGGTCATTTTTCAGAAGTATGCTTGAACCATCTCTCCTTTGTTCATCTTGATGTCCTTCAATTGATTCTTCAAAGCAATAATCTGGTTCAAGTTACTATTTGCAAATATGTCAATCAGTTTGTCATATATTTCTTTAGTTTTCTTCAAAGAAAGATCAGTAATGAGATGGTCACTAAAAGAATCAAGGATAATTTTTCTAGCTTTGATTTCACCTTTTTTATATTTGGATTTGACAACAACACTTGCATTCTTTGGTGGATCAACTACAGTGTTTTCCACATACTCCAAAATTTCGTGTTCTTCAAGATTTACATCTACCATTGTTTTCCATGGCCCAAAGTTTGAAGCATCATTCAACTTCTCATTTATCTTAAAGTAGAACGAAATCATCTTAATAAAAAAAAACTGACATCAAGTGGGGTATCTTCAGGTGATCTCTAGTCTCCTTAGACTTGTCTTCACCAAGGCTCTGACACCATGTTAAAATCTGAAAGTTCTATGTAGAAATTTAAAAATTCTTTGCACAAACTTGAATGCAGAAAACTGAATGTACTTGCAAAAAATTGAATGTACTTGCAAAAAATTGAATGTACTTTGCAAAAAATCGAATGAAACTGAATGTACTTTATAGAAAGTTGAATGTACTTTGCAGAAAAATGAATGTACTATGCAAAAAATTGAATATTCTATGTTGTTAGAAGTACTTAGAATGTATATTTCTTCTTCACAACTTTTCATATCAACAATTGTAGATAGACCATAAACTTAAGATCATATGAAGATAGTCAAGTGCAAATATGAGACACTAAGAGTTAGGTCCAATGACAAGGGTAAAAGCCACAAGGGGAAAACCCAAATGATTTTTCTTCTATTAGATTTCTTCAATTGCTCAGAAGAGTACATAAAGAGAGAATGAGAATGAATGAAGTCACCAATGTCTAATCAACTTGCAACGGAAGTGTTCTTGCTCTTTGCTTGAAGATCTCCTCCTTCTCTTGATCAGATCTTTGTCCTTCGCACTTGCTCCAACTCTTCCCTTGCTCTTAGTCTTCACTTTATCTTACACTTCTCTTGCACACACTCAACACTAGCTTTCATTATTCACAATGAACATGCTACTCTCAACTCTCACTTCTTCTTGCTTAAACAGATAAGAAAGAGAGGAGTTACAAAATGAAATCATGCATTGAGCCAATAATAGAATAATTGAATTCCATGAAGGAGGAGTTACTTGAGGATTAGTGTAATTCATCCCAATAATAAAGAGAGAGATACGCATGTCTTGAGTGTAGAAATTTCTCATTTCCCACCCCGGTTTTCAGTTTCTCCTTATTTCTCCCATATAGTTAAATGTCCTTTCTCATAACCATACATTTAACAAACTGGAAAAAATAAATTTGCTAAAAACACAAATCCTCGAAATTTTACAGAATGCTGGAAATTGCAGAAATAAAAATCAGCAGTAATAAACAGCCACTAACACACATTTAAACACTGAGATTTTTTGTCAATGTGACCCTGGAAAAACCCCCTACAACTTTTGGGGAAAACCAGTTCGAGAGCTCTTCTTTATTTCTGAAAATGTCTTTTTCACAGTGAGAAATATTCAGCAAAAAATCAGCAAGCAAATTTACAACTTATCTCTTTTCCCATGCCTCACAACAAACTGGAAATTACAGCGAACAGGACAGCAATAAATGTTGTACGGCCTCCTCGATTTTCGTGCCCAATTTCAGCATTAAATGTTGTTGTACAGCAACATTAAATGCGTTGTACAGACCTCGTTTTGCGTGTAGAAAAATCAACAAACTGCTCCTCAATTTTTGTGCAAACCACTCCTCGAAAATTGTGCCAAAATCTACCTTTCACTGTGTGCTAAACCAGCTGTTCAAATCTGCTCAACTGCTGCCTTGGAATGTGTGCCAAGTTGCTGTCTCCTTCTCCTCCCTGCTCAGAAATCTCTCTTGCTCTCCTTCTCCCAATCTGCTCATGAAAAAAAGAATGACCTTTTCCTCCTTTTCCTCCTTTAATCTAACACCAAGTGACTTTTGGGTGATCCAAGTGACTTTTGGGTGATCCCTAAATCCAATGGCTGAAATAAATTGAGATCTAAGGCTGAGATTAAATGCTCATTTAAATCTCACTTTTTATTTTTTAATTCACCCCACTTTAATAAAGACCCACTTAGTCATTTATTTCCAAAGTCACTTTTCCTTTCTAATTTTTCATTGACTTTATAAAAGTCACTTTAAAATTAGACTTAGTAACTTTATCACTTAAAGTCACTTTTAAATTAGATTTAAATTTATAAAAATTATAAAGTTACTTTAGGAGAAAAATTAAATACTTTTGGACACTTTTCCCTAGGCCAAAGATCAAAGCCTAAGGGAACCACCTGTCCTCTGGTACCAAATTTCAACACTCCCTCTTACCAAGGAAGGTGTTCCTCACCACACCCATCTTGTCTCTGAAGTAGACATGCTTGCCCTGTGGTAAGGCTTTGGTAAGAATATCTGCAACCTGCTCATCAGTGGAAATATACTCAAGCTTCACAGCTCCCTTCTGAACATAGTCTCTGATGAAATGATATATGATCCCGATATGCTTTGACCTGTCATGAAATACTGGATTCTCCGTGAGTTTAATGCAACTCTGATTATCACAGTAAATCACTGAAGGTCTCAACGGCTGACCAAATAAGCCAAACAACATCTTGCGAAGCCAGATGGCCTCACAACTAGCTAGACTGGCTGCCATATACTCTACTTCCGTTGAACTCAGTGCTACTGACTGTTGCTTCCGGCTGAACCATGACACTATTGTTGAACCCAACCCAAAACAACACCCTGAAGTGCTCTTCCTATCAGAAGCACAACCTGCCCAATCAGAATCAGTGTATCCTGCCAATCTCACTCCATCTCCCTGCCTGTAGTCTAGACCATAATCCACTGTCCCCTGCAAGTACCGCAAAATGTGTTTTGCAGCCACCCAGTAAACCTTCCTAGGCTCACACATAAACTGACTCATCGCGTTGACTGCAAAACAGAAATCTGGTCTAGTGTTGACCAAATATATCAAGGAACCAATCAGCTGCCTGTACAATGTGGGATCCACCAACTCGGAATCTGAAGCATGAAGCTTCTTCCAGTTGGTGATCATCGGTGTCGACATGGGTCTACAATCCTCCATGTGGAATCTACTAAGGATGTCCACAATATACTTCCCCTGCCCCAGGAAGAAATGCCCCTCCTCCTGCCACACCTCCAAACCCTAAAAGTAATGCATCAAGCCGATGTCCTTCATCTCAAACTCCGTTGCAAGAATGAAAGGCTCCTCACCAATCACAATAAAGTAAAGGTTCGGATCTGCCTCACTGTTTGTGAAGCCCATCCCCTACAAATATGTACCTATCCTGGAGTACCAAGCTCTGGGAGCTTGCTTCAGGCCATAAAGGGCCTTATTCAGTCTGCACACATGGGACTCCTTCCCATGCACCTCAAAGCCCTTTGGCTGCTCAATGTACACCTCCTCCTGTATGAAGCCATTGAGAAATGCAGTCTTCACATCCATTTGGTGGATCTTCCAACCCATCTCTGCTGCTATTGATATAATGGAGCGGATCGAAGTATATCGAGCCACGGAAGCGAAGGTCTCCTCATAATCAACTCCCTCTACCTGCGAGAACCCTCTAGCCACAAACATTGCTTTGAATTTCTCAATGCTGCCATCTGCAACATGCTTTACCTTGTAAAGCCATCTGGAAGTAACCACGGATTTGCCCTCAGGCCTCGGCACCACCTCCCAAACATCATTCTTCATGATAGAAGAATACTCCTCCTGCATGGCCTCTCTCCAGACCTGCTGGCTAGCTGTCTCCTCATAGCTAGAAGGCTCAGAGTCAAGGATGCTGGTAACCATCGCCATATAGCTACAAAACCTCTCAGGTGCTCTACTCTCTCTGACCGGCCTCTTCGGCTCAGCAACAGATGAGGCATCTCTCAAGGTGTCCTGAAGCCACTTGGGCTTCCTCTTCCCTGAGCGCACTTCTCCCACCGGCGAATGAAACTCCTCCTCCTCATCATCATCAGGAGCCTGAACTCCTGACTGTCTGTCTGTTGTCCTCCTGCCTTCACCTGAACCTGTAGAAGCTGAGGTACCGTGTGAACTATCCATCAGTGGACTCCCTAGTGAACTGCTCTGTGAACTGCTCTACATGCTGCCCGAAGCACCACCCCTCTGGCTCGGTGAGCCACTGCTTACTAACAGACCTGACATCCTCATAGATGTACCTCCGGATCCTCCTAATCCCTGCCCACTGGATCCCTGCGACTGACTCAACTGCTGCTGAGGGTCTGGCTGATCTAGATACTCTAACTCTCGTGACCTCCTAAAGACCCTGTCCTCCTCGAACTTCACATCCCGTCTGAAAACAACTCTCCTCTGTGCATGAATGTAAATTCAAAAGGCCTTTTAGGTCTCATTGTAGCCCACAAAGATATCCTTCTTTGCGGTGGGCTCTAGTTTGGTCCTCTTCTCCTTGGGTATATAGGAGTATGTAATGCATCCAAAGATATGAAGATGACCAATATCAGGCTTCTTCCCAGAGAAAGCCTCCTTCGGAGTCATGTGCCCCAAGGCACGATGCGGACTCCTGTTCTGCAAGTAAACAGCTGTGTTGCAGACCCCTGCCCACAAGAACAATGGCAACCCCTGATCATGTAACATGGCTTTGGCAGCCCCTATGATGGATCTGTTCTTCCTCTCTGCAACCCCGTTCTGCTGGGGGTTGTAAGGAACAGTTAACTCCTTCCTAATGCCTCCCTCCGCACAATAGTCAACAAATTCTCCAAGGGTGTACTCTCCTCCATTGTCCGACCTCAGGGACTTGATCTTTCGACCTGTCTGTGTCTCCACAAGAGCTCTGAACTCCTGAAACTGCTTGAAGACCTCACTCTTGTTCTTCAAAAAATAAATCCAAGTCCTCCTGGAGTGATCATCAATGAATAAAACATAGTACTCATATCCAATCAAGGAAACATGACACATCCGACCGTTCACATCAGAATGAATCAAATCAAGTATCCCAGTCGCTCTGCTGTCACTGCTGGAAAAAGAGGATTTAGCAAACTTGCCCATCGCACAACCTCTCCAAGTATCAAAGTGATCAGTACTGAAATCTGGCACACCTGTAGTGATCTCCCGCAATGTCCTCAAGGCTCCATGATACATATGTCCCATCCTGCGGTGCCAAATCTCACAGCTCAAAACTGCTAGCTCTGTTGTCGGTACTACTGCTCAATGCCAAAAGGGGCTGGAATGCAAACTTGTACACCTTTGCATGGCGTACACATATCACTCTAGCTGAATAAGCTGGAGTGCCCCTGGGATACATCAACACCTGTCCTCCCCTGAACAGTACCTCATATCCTCTGTCCTCCAAAGCTGAGACGGATATGAGGTTCTTCCTCATCCCTAGCACATAAGGAACATCTGACACCTTCAAGGGAGGTTTGGACTCCCTCTGAAATGTCAGTGTCTCCACCCCGATTGCTCTAACAACTCTATCATCACCGAGTACTACCTCTATATCAGTGCCACTCTCTGAAAGCTCTGAGAAGTACTCACGGACTCCTGTCATATGACGTGAAACCCCACTGTCCACATACCAGATACTTGAAGATGCTCCGCTAATCGAGGGAAAAGCATGCTCCCTCTGAACCTGTGTGGCAGGTGATCCTACACTAGAGGACTCACACGTAGTGAACGCAAACTCCCGGTCAAAACGACCTGCAAAGTCCTTAATCTCTGCTGAAGCTGCCACATCCTGGTTCTTCCCCTTCTTATTCTTTTTCTCCGAACACACAACTGCATAGTGTCCCATCTTTTGACAATTCCAACACTTCACCTTGGAATAGTCCTTCTGTGTGTTCCCCTGTTTACCTTTACCTTTGCCTTTGCCCCCACCATTGCTTGTGGAAGCCTGCTTCTTCCCTTTGCCTTTCTTGCCTCCTGCCACCAGTGCTACATCATCATCCTGCTCAACTGGCTTGGCTGCCCCAAGCTGACCTTTCCTGATCTCTGTTTGAATGCAATCATCCCAAAACCTCTCCCATGTGGGAAAGGTCTCACGTACACAAACCCCATCAGCAAAGTTCAACCATGAACGGGGAGGCCATTCACTGCAATCCGCACCAACTCAGTGGGTGGAATGGCCTCTCCAATCGCTGCCAACTCATCTCTCACATTAGTAATCTTTGTGAGATATCCAGCTGCACTATCATTACCCATCTTAATGTTCTTCAGCTTCTCCTTCAGGACCATCTTCCGGTTCTCATTGGTACTCTGGTAGAGATTGGACAATGTTGTCCACATCTCATGGGCATTGCTCTTTCCTCTCACATGAGGAATGCAATGGTCTTTGATTCCGTCTAGAATCAGCCTCTTACCCTTATTGTTCTTCTTATTATATTCAGCCAACTGAGTAGCATCAATAGGCACAACAACAGGGTTCTGTGTGGTATGCACCATGATATCCCAGACTTCTGCCTCCTCAAAGATACTCTGCATTCTCTCCTTCTAAACGCTGTAATTTGTATGCCCATCCAACCTATCCTCCACCCTCAATCCCAATGACATCCTGCTGTCCTAAAACTGAAAATAGCACTGCTGTAGTAAAGATAAAACTGTTGTTTATGAAAAATCAGCTTGCTGGAATTTTCTGAATGAAAAATCAGTAGCTGTAATTTTTCCTTTTGTTGTCCCAAACTGTCCTTCAGCACTCAAGTTCTGTTACCATGTAGAAATTTCTCATTTCCCACCCCGGTTTTCAGTTTCTCCTTAATTCTCCCATATAGTTAAATGCCCTTTCCCATAACCATACATTTAACAAGCTAGAAAAAATAAATTCGCTGAAAACACAAATTCTGGAAATTTTACAGAATGCTGGAAATTGCAGAAATAAAAATCAACAGTAATAAACAGCGATTAAAACACATTTAAACACTGAGATTTTTTGTCAATGTGACCTTGGAAAAACCCCCTACAACTCTTGGGGAAAACCAATTCGAGAGCTCTTCTTTATTTCTGAAAATGCCTTTTTCACAGTGAGAAATATTCAGCAAAAAATCAGCAAGCAAATTTACAACTTATCTCTTTTCCCATGCCTCACAGCAAACTAGAAATTACAGCAAACAGGACAGCAATAAATGTTGTACGGCCTCCTCGATTTTTGTGCCCACTTTTAGCATTAAATGTTGTTGTACGACAGCATTAAATGCATTATATGGACCTCGTTATGCGTGCAGAAAAATCAACAAACTACTCCTCGATTTTTGTGCAAACCACTCCTCGAAAATCGTGCCAAAATCTGCCTTTCACTGTGTGCTAAACCAGTTGTACAAATCTGCTCAACTGCTGCCTTGGAATGTGTGCCAAGCTGTTGTCTCCTTCTCCTCCCTGCTCAGAAATCTCTCTTGCTCTCCTTCTCCCAATCTACTCATGAAAGAATGAATGACCTTTTCCTCCTTTTCCTCCTTTAATCTAACCCCAAGTGACTTTTGGGTGATCCAAGTGACTTTTGGGTGATTCCTAAATCCAATGGCTGAAATAGATTGAAATCTAAGGCTGAGATTAAATGCTCATTTAAATCTCACTTATTATTTTTTAATTCACCCCACTTTAATAAAGACCCACTTAGTCATTTATTTCCAAAGTCACTTTTCCTTTCTAATTTTTCATTGACTTTATAAAAGTCACTTTAAAATTAGACTTAGTAACTTTATCACTTAAAGTCACTTTTTAAATTAAATTTAACTTTATAAAAATTATAAAGTTACTTTAGGAGAAAAATTAAATTCTTTTGGACACTTTTCCCTAGGCCAAAAATCAAAGCCTAAAGGAACCACCTGTCCTCCGGTACCAAATTTCAACACACCCTCTTACCGAGGAAGGTGTTCCTCACCACACCCATCTTTTCTGAAGTAGACATGCTTGCCCCGTGGTAAGGCTTTGGTAAGAATATCTGCAACCTGCTCATCAGTGGAAATATACTCAAGCTTCACAGCTCCCTTCTGAACATAGTCTCTAATGAAATGATATATGATCCCGATATGCTTTGACCTGTCATGAAATACTGGATTCTCTGTGAGTTTAATGCAACTCTGATTATCACAGTAAATCATTGAAGGTCTCAACGGCTGACCAAATAAGCCAAACAACATCTTGCGAAGCCAGATGGCCTCACAACTAGCTAGACTGGCTGCCATATACTCTACTTCCGTTGAACTCAGTGCTACTGACTACTGCTTCCGGCTGAACCATGACACTACTGTTGAACCCAACCCAAAACAACACCCTGAAGTGCTCTTCCTATCAGAAGCACAACCTGCCTAATCAGAATCAGTGTATCCTGCCAATCTCACTCCATCTCCCTACCTGTAGTCCAAACCATAATCCACTGTCCCCTGCAAGTACCGCAAAATGTGTTTTGCAGCCACCTAGTGAACCTTCCTAGGCTTACACATAAACTGACTCATCGTGTTGACTGCAAAACAGATATCTGGTCTAGTGTTGACCAAATACATCAAGGAACCAATCAGTTGCCTGTACAATGTGGAATCCACCAACTCGGAATCCGAAGCGTGAAGCTTCTTCCAGTTGGTGATCATCGGTGTCGACATGGGTCTACAATCCTCCATGTGGAATCTACTAAGGATGTCCACAATATACTTCCCCTGCCCCAGGAAGAAATGCCCCTCCTCCTGCCACACCTCCAAACCCAAAAAGTAATGCATCAAGCCGATGTCCTTCATCTCAAACTCCATTGCAGGATCTCTCTTGCAGTGCTCTATGAGTCTCTCTGCACCTGTAATGACCAAGTCATCCACATACAGCACCAGAATGAGAGGCTCCTCACCAATCACAATAAAGTAAAGGTTCGGATCTGCCTCACTGTTTGTGAAACCCATCCCCTACAAATATGTATCTATCCTGGAGTACCAAGCTCTGGGAGCTTGCTTTAGGCCATAAAGGGCCTTCTTCAGTCTGCACACATGGTACTCCTACCCATGCACCTCAAAGCCCTATGGCTGTTCAATGTACACCTCCTCCTGTATGAAGCCATTGAGAAATGCAGTCTTCACATCCATCTGGTGGATCTTCCAACCCATCTCTGCTGCTATCGATATAATGGAGCGGATCGAAGTATATCAAGCCACGGGAGCGAAGGTCTCCTCATAATCAACTCCCTCTACCTGCGAGAACCCTCTAGCCACAAACCTTGCTTTGAATTTCTCAATGCTGCCATCTGCAGCATGCTTTACCTTGTAAATCCATCTGGAAGTAACCACGGATTTGCCCTCAGGCCTCGACACCACCTCCCAAACATTATTCTTCATGATAGAAGAATACTCCTCCTGCATGGCCTCTCTCCAGACCTGCTGGCTCACTGCCTCCTCATAGCTAGAAGGCTCAGAGTCAAGGATGCTGGTAACCATCGCCATATAGCTACAAAACCTCTCAGGTGCTCTACTCTCTCTGACCGGCCTCTTCGGCTCAGCAACAGATGAGGCATCTCTCAAGGTGTCCTAAAGCCACTTGGGCTTCCTCTTCCCTGAGCGTACTTCTCCCACCGGAGAATGAAACTCCTCATCATCATCATCAAGAGCCTGAACTCCTGACTGTCTGTCTGTTGTCCTCCTGCCTGCACCTGAACCTGTAGAAGCTGAGGTACCGTGTGAACTGTCCATCAGTGGACTCCCTAGTGAACTGCTCTGTGAACTGCTCTGCATGCTGCCCGGAGCACCACCCCTCTGGCTCGGTGAGCCACTGCTTACTGATGGACCTGACATCCTCATAGATGTACCTCTGGATCCTCCTGATCCCTGCCCACTGGATCCCTGCGACTGACTCAATTGCTGCTGAGGGTATGGCTAATCCAGATACTCTAACTCTCGTGACCTCCTAAAGGCCCTGTCCTCCTCGAACTTCACATCCCGTCTGAAAACAACTCTCCTCTGTGCAGGAATGTAAATTCGAAAGGCCTTTGAGGTCTCACTGTAGCCCACAAAGATATCCTTCTCTGCGGTGGGCTCTAGTTTGGTCCTCTTCTCCTTGGGTATATAGGAGTATGTAATGCATCCAAAGATATGAAGATGACCAATATCAGGCTTCTTCCCAGAGAAAGCCTCCTCCGGAGTCATGTGCCCCAAGGCACGATGCAGACTCTTGTTCTGCAAGTAAACAGCTGTGTTGCAGGCCTCTGCCCACAAGAACAATGGCAACCCCTGATCATGTAACATGGCTTTGGCAGCCCCTATGATTGATCTGTTCTTCCTCTCTGCAACCCCGTTCTGCTGGGGGTTGTAAAGAGCAGTGAACTCCCTCCTAATGCCTCCCTCCGCACAATAGTCAACAAACTCTCCAAGGGTGTACTCTCCTCCATTGTCCGACCTCAGGGACTTGATCTTTCGATCTGTCTCTGTCTCCACAAGAGCTCTGAACCCCTGAAACCGCTTGAAGACCTCACTCTTGGTCTTCAAAAAATAAATCCAGGTCCTCCTGGAGTGATCATCAATGAATAAAACATAGTACTCATATCCACTCAAGAAAACATGAGACATCCGACCGCTCACATCGGAATGAATCAAATCAAGTATCCCAGTCGCTCTGTTGTCAATGCTAGGAAAAGGGGATTTGGCAAACTTGCCCATCGCACAACCTCTGCAAGTATCAAAGTGATCAGTGCTGAAATCTGATGGTAGTGATCTCTCGCAATGTCCTCAAGGCTCTATGATACATATGTCCCATCATGCGGTGCCAAATCTCACAAAGCTCAGAACTACTAGCTCTGCTGTCGGTACTACTGCTCAATGCCAAAAGGGGCTAGAATGCAAACTTGTACACCTTTGCATGGCGTACACCTATCACTCTAGCTGAATTAGCTAGACTGCCCCTAGGATACATCAACACCTGTCCTCCCCTGAACAATACCTCATATCCTCTGTCCTCCAAAGCTAAGATGGATATGAGGTTCTTCCTCATCCCTGGCACATAAAGAACATCTGACACCTTCAAGGGAGGTTTGGACTCCCTCTGAAATGTCAGTGTCCCCACCTCGACTGCTCTAACAACTCTGTCATCACCGAGTACTACCTATATATCAGTGCCTCTCTGAAAGTTCTGAGAAGTACTCACGGACTCCTGTCAGATGACGTGAAGCCCAGATACTTGAAGATGCTCCGCTAATCGAGGGAAAAGCATGCTCCCTCTGAACCTGTGTGGTAGGTGATCTTTCACTAGAGGACTCACACATAGTGAACGCAAACTCCCGGTCAAAACGACCTCCAAAGTCCTCAATCTCTGCTGAAGCTGTCACGTCTTGGTTCTTCCCCTTCTTCTTTTTCTCCGGACACACAACTGCATAGTGTCTCATCTTTTGACAATTCCAACACTTCACCTTGGAATAGTCCTTCTGTGTGTTCCCCTGTTTACCTTTACCTTTGCCTTTGCCCCTACCACTGCTTGTGGAAGCCTGCTTCTTCCCTTTGCCTTTCTTGCCTCCTGCCACCAGTGCTACATCCTCATCCTGCTCAACTGGCTTGACTGCCCCAAGCTGACCTTTCCTAATCTCTGTTTGAATGCAATCATCCCAAAACCTCTCCCATGTGGGAAGGGTCTCACATACACAAACCCCATCAGTAAAGTTCAACCATGAACGGGGAGGCCATTCACTGCAATCTGCACCAACTCAGTGGGTGGAATGGCCTCTCCAATCGCTGCCAACTCATCTATCACATTAGTAATCTTTGTGAGATATCCAGCTGCACTATCATTACCCATCTTAATGTTCTTCAGCTTCTCCTTCAGGACCATCTTCCGGTTCTCATTGGTACTCTGGTAGAGATTGGACAATGTTGTCCACATCTCATGGGCATTGCTCTTTCCTCTCACATGAGGAATGCAATGGTCTTTGATTCCGTCTAGAATCAGCCTCTTACCCTTATTGTTCTTCTTATTATACTCAGTCAACTGAAAAGCATCAATAGGCACAACAACAGGGTTCTGTGTGGTATGCACCATGATATCCCAGACTTCTGCCTCCTCAAAGATACTCTACATTCTCTCCTTCTAAACGTTGTAATTTGTATGCCCATCCAACCTATCCTCCACCCTCAATCCCAATGACACCCTGTTGTCCTAAAACTGAAAATAGCACTGCTGTAGTAAAGATAAAACTGTTGTTTATGAAAAATTCAGCTTGCTGGAATTTTCTGAGTGAAAAATCAGTAGCTGTAATTTTTCCTTTTGCTGTCCCAAACTGCCCTTCAGCACTCAAGCTCTATTACCATGTAGAAATTTCTCATTTCCCACCCCGGTTTTCAGTTTCTCCTTATTTCTCCCATATAGCTAAATGCTCTTTCCCATAACTATACATTTAACAAACTGGAAAAAATAAATTTGTTGAAAACACAAATTCTGGAAATTTTACAGAATGCTGGAAATTGCAGAAATAAAAATCAGCAGTAATAAATAGCCATTAAAACACATTTAAACACTGAGATTTTTTGTCAATGTGACCCTGGAAAACCCCCTACAACTCTTAGGAAAAACCAGTTCGAGAGCTCTTCTTTATTTTTGAAAATGCTTTTTTCACAGTGAGAAATATTTAGCAAAAAATCAACAAACAAATTTACAACTTATCTCTTTTCCCATGCCTCACAGCAAACTGGAAATTACCGCAAACAGGACAGCAATAAATGTTGTACGGCCTCCTCGATTTTCGTGCCCACTTTCAACATTAAATGATGTTGTACAGCCAGCATTAAATGCGTTGTATGGACCTCGTTTTGCGTGCAGAAAAATCAACAAACTACTCGATTTTTGTGCAAGCCACTCAAAAATCGTGCCAAAATCTGTCTTTCACTGTGTGCTGAACCAGCTGTACAAATCTGCTCAACTGTTGCCTTGGAACGTGTGCCAAGCTGCTGTCTCTTTCTCCTCCTTGCTCAGAAACCTCTCTTGCTCTCCTTCTCCCAATCCGCTCATGAAAGAATGAATGACATTTTCCTCATTTTCCTCATTTTCCTCCTTTAATCTAACCCCAAGTGACTTTTGGGTGATCCAAGTGACTTTTGAGTGATCCCTAAATCCAATGGCTGAAATAGATTGAGATCTAAGGCTGAGATTAAATGTTCATTTAAATCTCACTTTTTATTTTTTAATTCATCCCACTTAGTCATTTATTTCCAAAGTCACTTTTCCTTTCTAATTTTTCATTGACTTTATAAAAGTCACTTTAAAATTAGACTCAGTAACTTTATCACTTAAAGTCATTTTTAAATTAGATTTAACTTTTTAAAAATTATAAAGTTACTTTAGGAGAAAAATTAAATTCTTTTGGACACTTTTTCTTAGGCCAAAGATCAAAGCCTAAGGGAACCACCTGTCCTCCGGTACCAAATTTCAACATTGAGGAGATACAATTTGAACTAAGGAGAGAGAGAGAGTTACACTTAGACATGAAAGAATGTTTGATGAGAGTTATAAATAGAATTGAATGAGGGAGTTACAAGTGCATTTAATGAAGAGGAGTTACATTTTTTCCATACATTGAATTAGTGAGGGAGAGTTACATTCTCTTAAGTGTGGAGTTACTCTTTTATTCCAAGAGAGAGGTTCAATTTCTCAAGATATTATCAATTTAATTTACTTATTTCATAAGAAAAATCATTTTTATTAATCCATTAAAAGTGAATGACTATAAATTATAATAATAATAATACTAGTAAAGATAAAAATATTAATTCTTGACTTGTATAATCATGATTGATTTGATTTAAAATTGATTCCATATGTTGAGAACATCCTTGATCATTTAGACATGACTTTCTATTGGAAAGTCATATTATAATTTAAATATAAATCTTCTGGATTAATCACATTGTTAGGATTTGATCGATGTTTCGAACCAACTAACGTGGTTCATCCTCATGACAAGGTAAGAAATCAATCGATCTGTAGGAATAAATAACATGGATGTATCATTGCCCATTGTTAGCCATTAAAAATTAGCTATTAGTAAATTAGTTAAAAAAAAATATTTAAGAAATGGTGGTAGGGAGATATTTGTTGAAATATTATATAATTAGATAAAAACTAGTTGTTATGGAATAATTAAATATAAAATATTATTTTCCAAAATTATCGATCTATATAAAATAATTATTTAATAATCACTTTATATAATATTATTTGTTGGTGGTGGACTTATTCCCATTAAATCAAAATATATTTAGTCGAAAACTAGTGGTTAGGAATAATATAATTTAAACTATTTTATTTCAATATATTTTAATAATTATTTATTAATATTATCAATTTAATATGATCATTGTTTGTTAGAGGATAGCTTATTTCCCTTCAATAGAAATATAGCAATGCTAAATTAGATAAAAATAGAGTTATAGGTAAAGAATTATTACTAGAAAAATATTAATAATCTACGTTATATTTTTAGTTATATTAACAAATTTAATAATATTGCTAAAAATAAATTTAGAAAAAGGAAAGGTCAAGAGGGGGAATAAAATAAGAACTAAAACCTAAGGGGTTTCCAAAAAAGCATAATTTAAAAAGGTGGGGGTTGCTAAAGAAAATAATAATAATTTAAGGAGAGGTTGCTAAAAAATACTTACTATGTTAAATACATGAAATTAAAGAATATTAATAAGGATAATAAGAATAAATGATGAAACCAGATTAAAAAGAGAGAGAGGGAGGAAAGGGATGCAGAATCATGAAGAGAGAGCCGAAATCCAACTCTTACTCAATTTCCAACCATCATCCCTATTAAGATTTCCGGCATACCTCTCAATCTCAATCGCTTCCCTGTGTTCACTGTGGTGGAAGTGATCAACCCTAGCAATGACTTTGGATTCTTCAATGCGGACATGGTGTTTCGATTTCTCTGCATGTTCGGGTAAGGCTAATGCGCGGGAGTGACTGTTTCTAATGACTGCAGCATGCTCATTGATTCTCTATTTAATATAGTTGCCTATTTCCCCAATATAGGGGATACCACAGGAGAAGGGGACAAGGTAGACCCCTTTCGTGTCCTTAGGGTTAATAGGGTCTTTAACAAATCTAAGAGAATTTTTAATGGTTTTGAGAGGTTTGAATGAAGAGACATTAATCTTCCTAAGGATATGGGAAATCCTATTTGTGGTTCCTTGGATATACGAGAGATGAACCTTAGAGATAGGACAGCACGAGCAGTTTTAACTCTCTGCACTTTGCAGGCTTTGTGAAAGGCCTCAAGGCTTTGAGATCTGCTATACCCATTATTTTTAAAAACTTCAAGAAGATGAGATTTCTCCTGCTCAAGGTGGCTGTCATCGGAGATTCTCAGACCACGGGTAGCAAGAGTGTTGAGAACCCCGAATTTCTGAGCCAGGAAATGATGAGAACTAGCATGGAGACAATGTTCCGTGTGAGTTTTCTTTCGAAAAATTGGGTGACTGACGGAACCATTATCCATCCTAGAAAGGAGAATGTCAAGAAAGGGAAGGCGACCATTCATCTCGACTTCCATCGTGAACTTGATGGACACTGATTGCAAATTAAGGTGGTTAAGAAACAAGTCCAGATTCTCACGACCATGAGGCCAGATGACACCAGTATTATCAACAAACCTCTTCCATTTTTAAGGGCAAAATTGAGTTGTGGCTAAGACCTTGGTCTCAAAATCTTCCATAAGCAAGTTAGCGACAATAGGGGAAAGAGGGGAGCCCATTGCAACACCGCAAGTTTTCTCATTGATTCTCTATTTAATAGACCTGGATGTTTCCCCAATATAGGGGATACCACAGGAGCAGGGAACAAGGTAGACCCCTTTTGTGCCCTTAGGGTTAATAAGGTCTTTAACAGATCTAAGAGAATTTTTAATGGTGTTGAGAGGTTTGAACGAAGAAGAGACATTAATCTTCCTAAGGATATGGGCAATCTTATCCGTGGTTCCTTGGATATACGGGAGATGAACCTTAGAGATAGGATCAACATGAGCAGGTTTAACTCTCTGCGCTTTGCAGGCTTTGTGAAAGGCCTTGAGGCTTTGAGATCTTCTATACCCATTATTTTTAAAAACCTCAAGAAGATGAGATTTCTCCTGCTCAAGGTGGCTGTCATCATAGATTCTTAGAGCACAGGTA
The DNA here is from genome assembly GCA_031772625.1 of Pinus tabuliformis. Lineage (NCBI taxonomy): Eukaryota > Viridiplantae > Streptophyta > Pinopsida > Pinales > Pinaceae > Pinus > Pinus tabuliformis. The sequence goes on from CM062820.1 coordinate 1,394,054,243, forward strand.
GCAAAAGTGTTGAGAACCCCGAATTTCTGAGCTAGAAAATGATGAGAACTAGCATGGAGATATTGTTATGTGTGAGTTTTCTTTCGAAAAACTTGGTGACTGACAGAACCATCATCCATCCTAGAAAGGAGAATGTCAAGAAAGGGAAGGCAACCATTCATCTTGACTTCCATCGTGAACTTGATGGAGACTGATTGCAAATTAAGGTGGTTAAGAAACAGATCTAACTTCTCACGACCATGAGGCCAGATGACACAAGTATCATCAACAAACCTCTTCCATTTTTTAGGGCGAAATTGAGTTGTGGCTAAGGCCTTGGTCTCAAAATCTTCCATAAACAAGTTAGCGATGATAGGGGAGCCCATCGCAACACTGTAACTTTTCTCATAGAACTCACCTTGGAAACTGAAGAAAGTTGAGGTGAGGCAGAGGCCAACTAACTTGGCAGTGTCTTTGTCGGTGATGCAATTTATGATATCAATGGCCTCTTGGATGGGGATTTTGGTGTATAAGGATACAACGTCAAAACTAACTAACAAATCTCCAGGTTCCAATTTGATATCTCTCCACTCTTGAACAAAGGAGGCAAAGTCTTTAACAAAAGAATTAGTGCGACCAACAAGAGGTTTAAGCTTTTGAGCTAAGAATTTAGCAAGAAGATAGGTAGGACCTCCTCGGCTCCCCTCTTTCCCCTATCGTCGCTAACTTGTTTATGGAATACTTTGAGACCTAGGCCTTAGCCACAACTCAAATTCGCCCTAAAAAACGGAAGAGGTTTGTTGATGATACTTGTGTCATCTGGCCTCATGGTCGTGAGAATCTAGACTTGTTTCTTAACCACCTTAATTCACAATCAGTCTCCATCAAGTTCACGATGGAAGTCAAGATGAATGGTCACCTTCCCTTTCTTAACATTCTCCTTTCTAGGATGGATGATGGTTCCGTCAGTCACCAAGTTTTTCGAAAGAAAACTCACACGGAACAGTTTCTTCATGCCAGTTCTCATCATTTCCCAACTCAGAAATTTGGGGTTCTCAGCACTCTTGCTACCCGTGCTCTAAGAATCTCTGATGACAACCACCTTGAGCAAGAGAAATTTCATCTTCTTGAGGTTTTTAAAAATAATGGATATAGCATATCTCAGAGCCTCAAGGCCTTTCACAAAGCCTGCAAAGCGCAGAGATTTAAACCTGCTCGTGTTGATCCTATCTCTAAGGTTCATCTCCTGTATATCCAAGGAACCACGGATAGGATTTCCCATATCCTTAGGAAGATTAATGTCTCTTCTTCGTTCAAACCTCTCAACACCATTAAAAATTCTCTTAGATCTGTTAAAGACCCTATTGACCCTAAGGACACGAAAGGGGTCTACCTTGTTCCCTGCTCCTGTGGTATCCCCTATATTGGGGAAACAGGCAGGTCTATTAAACAGAGAATCAATGAGCATGTTGCATACATTAGACACAATCGCTCTCGCGCATCAACCCTAGCTGAACATGCAGAGAAATCAAAACACCATGTCTGCATTGAAGAATCCAAAGTCATTGCTAGGGTTGATCACTTCCACCACAGGAAACTTAGGGAAGCGATTGAGATTGAGAGGCATGCCAGAAATCTTAATAGGGATGATGGTTGGAAATTGAGTAAGAGATAGATTCTGGCTCTCTCTTCATGATTCTGCCTCCCTTTCCTCCTCCTCTCTCTTTTTAATTATTTTCTTCTGGTTTCATCATTTATCCCCTATTATCCTTATTAATATTCTTTAATTTCATGTCACCATAGTAAGTATTTTTTAGTAACCTCTCCTTAGATTATATTTTTGTCTTTAGTAACCCCCCTTTTAAATTACGCTTTTTTGAAACCCCTTAGGTTTTAGTTCTTATTTTATTTCCCCTCTTACCCTTCCTCTTTCTGAATTTATTTTTTGCAATATTATTAAATTTGTTAATATAATTAAAAATATAACATAGATTATTAATATTTTCCTAGTAATAATTCTTAACCTATAACTCTATTTTTATATAATTTAACATTGCTATATTTCTATTTAAGGGAAATAAGCTATCCTCTAACAAATAATGATCATATTAAATTGATAATATTAATATATAATTATTGAAATAAAATATTTTAAATTATATTATTCCTAACAACTAGTTTTCAACTAAATATATTTTTGATTTAAGGAGAATAAGTCAACCCCAACAAATAATATTATATAAAGTGATATTATTAAGTAATTATTTTATATAAAACGGTAATTTTGAAAAAAAAAAAATTATATTTAATTATTCCATAACAACTAGTTTTAAACTAATTATATAATATTTCAACAGATATCTCCCTACCACCAATTCTTATATAATTTTTTTAACTAGTTTACCAACGGCTAACTCTGGGCAATGATGCATCCATTCTATTTATTCCTACAAATCGATTGATTTCTTACCTTGCCCTGAGGATGAACCACATTAGTTGGTTCGAAACGTCGACCAAATCCTAACAACGTGATTAATCCGGAAGACTTATATCTAGCTTATGGATCACAGAAGTCTTAGATCTAACATATTAGAATTATTAGAAATTAAATTTTATTATAGGTGGTTCAAACAAAACAGAAAGATATGATTTCTTTTGAGAGAAATTCATCCCTGGTTTTTCCCCTCTGTGGGTTTTCCCATGGTAAATATTTCCTTCTCTTTGTGCATTGCGATCTCTATTGTGCTATTGTTCTTCTATTCTTGAATTTTCGAAGTATAATTACTAAATGATATATTGGAATAATTAAAAGAAGATCAAAATCAAAATAAATTATCATTTTTTTAGAAATATTGTGCTAGTTGCTATTGCACTTAAAAAATCAACAGTCCACTTAATTAAACGTTAGTTTCATACCCTCATAAATGACAAACTCCAATGGAAATGTTACAACCCCCTCAAATCCTAAAATCCTTAAAACTATCAAGACTGCTATATTTTGAGTGGGATCTAAAATTCTACTTTCTCCATATGAAATCCAATGAGGTCAAAACCACTCTCAAACATCTTGAATCAATTAAGTCACTTTTACTTTAAGAATTTAACATTACCATTAATTGCATACCATTAGTAGGACCTGGAAAAATTCACTTCCCAACACTTGGAATCCCTTCTAACATTGGTTAATCACCCTTAACTACACTCCAACACTTTTGAGAGCTCCAAACCTATGACTAAATTGCATGAGAATGAGGCAATAAATCGATTTTAAGGTGTTCTTTTCATTAGACACATGTCCAAATTTCAGGGCACCAATAGGGATCATGTCCAACATGAACCAAACTTGTGACTTTTTTTCAACAGAAAAAACAAACATCCTTCATTATATAAAGAGGAGTTTACATAAACATGTCTCAGTGTGCAATAAACTCGGTTGCATACATCTCAAACACAACATGGAAAAATAAGTTCAAAACCAAAAAGGAAAGAACGTGAGGACATCCTTCCGCTCTACAATATAGACCAGAGGGAGCCAACAATGACCAAAGGATCCATTCCTTGCAACTCCAGAACAACTATCTCCTTCATTCTATAAAGAGGAGTTTACATAAACATGTCTCAATGTGCAATAAACCCGACTGCATACATCTCAAATACAACATGGAAAAATAAGTTCAAACCAAAAAGGAAAGAACATGAGGACGTCCTTCCGCTCTGCAATATAGACCAGAGGGAGCCAGCAATGACGAGAGGATCCATTCCTCGCAACTCCAGAACAACTATCTAACAAAAAGACCGCAAGCCAGCACTGGCAAGTTGGCCGGAAAAGAAAACACCACCAGAAAACAAAAAGATCCACTTCTGAAGCAAGACAAAAAGGAAAAACAAAGCAAAAAGAAAGTCGATCAAGGCTAGCACTCAAATGATCTCGAATCACAAACAACACCATTGAGCAATAATTCAAAGTGCATCAACCCTAACTGAAGAGAAACTTCACACTTGGAGAGGGCATCTGCCTCTGAGTTCTGCTCCCAATAAACATGTTGGAAGGATATGTTAGGGAAGGAAGGCAGCAGGAACTTGATGTCTTCCATTCAATGATATAATTCAGGCACCCACTCGATCACCAATTTTGAGTCACTGAAAACCAGAAACTTCTCAGTGGCAAGCCAAGCAGTGCACTGGAGCACCCCCCCACAGAGCCACCACTTCTGCCCTGCAATTTGAATCGGGTTCTCCATGCCAGAAGAAGCGAAAGGCATGAGAAGGACTAAGTTTTATGTATACACCACATACACACTGGCCATCAGACAAACCCCTGTCAAAAAACCCGATGGGAAACGATTCCCCCGGGGCCTTGTAGGTAACTGAGCATTGGTGGGGCTTAAGTTTCCATGGGCCAATCTCCAGGAAGTAGGTGTTGGTGAGGCTATGAACAGGACACGAGTCAAACTCGTTTTGAACATATGTCACCCACGTGTCGTGTCTGACACATGAAATATGTGACATGATGGGGGGAGGACATGTCCTATTAGGTGGTAAGTAACAAATAGTACTAAAAGCATGCTGGTTGAGGCAAACAAACAAAATATATATTGAAAAATAAATTAAGGATCTTTTGTCATTATTGGAATCTCTGTTGCATATGAAACTACACCTTGTGATAGATGCAACATTGTTAAATCACAATTGGAACTTTGTATATGAAGCTTCAAGTAAAACTAAAATTTTGTACTAAAAAATCAACTCCATACACTTAGACTTCCAAACAGTATCTCAGTGACTAAGCATCTTATAAAATCAAAAACTATTACCAAGCAGTTTTTTACAATAGGAGGAGGTCAAGTAAGGATCTAGCATGTCAAATCTCGCTAGCACGATTAGATTTCAAGAATTTCGTTCTATAAGGCATCCAAGGTTCGAAACCTGAGGTAGTCAGGAGGAGACTTAGACCACAAGCTAGTCCCGCAAATCACAGACATGCTAGCAAACCAAAAAAAATAATCTAGCCTCTATAACATTAAATAGTCTTCCAAGACCATACAAAATGATAAATACTACTCTAGACTGTATTATTATCTAATACATTTGACAAGCTGACTTTTAAGGAATTAAACGGACTAATATTGTAGAAAGAACAACGTGAAAGACTCTTTGATGAAGATACAGAACCCCAGGAGCAGAGATTTTCTTCCGAAATGAAAATGAAGGGAAAATCTACCAAACAAGTCTGCCCTCCTTCAAAACCCAGATAAAGATGTTGGTTTTTGAAAAGACATAAAAGGAAAGACACGAAAATAAGCAGCATGCTCGTAACACTTTTCTGAAGATACTGATGACAATGGTTGTGAATATGATTTTGAAATATGTTGAACGAACAATGGCATATCCATAATTTACTACTAGTGCTTTAAGCACTTCTTATGAGAAGGAATGGCTTTCTTTGAAAAACAAAAAAAATTGGTAGCATTAGCAAACAACAGTAATCATCCTGTTGGAGAAGTACATAAAGTTTCCATGAAAATCTTTAATGTGAAAATTTAGCAAGCCATCCTCTCGAAGGAGTACTCACATTTTCCACTAAAATGACTAATGGAAAAATTTAACAAGCCACCAATGTACCAAGTCTTAGAATCTTATATTTGCAAGTAAAATGGAAAAACATAATTAAAAGATTGTGTTTAATTACTCTAGATACAAGACAAGTAATGCCATTATTGAGGTTATGAAGAAGATGAGATTTACAACTTCTCACACAGAGTCGTCATAAAAGCTCTTATAACCAGTAAAAATTTGCAGAGCATAATGTTGCATGCAATATTCAAGCATGTCAGCTACCAAAACTTCATGCTTCTGCAGAAACTGGACATGGTCAATGGACTGCTACATGTTCATTAAAAATAAAAAATAAAAATAAAAAAACCTCGCTTTTGGGTTAGAAACAAAATTGAAAAACAGAATGCATGGAGAACAAGAATGCCATTGGGTCTGATGCACACTCATAGATGTTGACCTATGAAGACAACCTCAATTGGAGGAAGAAGGTATTTTCTTATTTTCATAAACAGCCGCTGAAGACAAATTTGGTTTATTTTTTGGCCGGTAAAGGTGAAACATTTAACTTGCTTGTTTAAGTACTGGTTGAAAAAGAGAGTGGAAAGCTTATAAATATCTTGTCACATGGAAGAATATACATACAGAAAACTTCAAAATTTATGTAAAACATAAGGAATTAGAAGGAAGTTCAACCATCCAAATACTTCACAGCAAAATTGAGTAGCAGAAAGTAAAGACAGAACCGCTGTATGGCCAAAAGTATGACGTAATGTAGGAATGTACTTGTTACGTTACAGATTGAAGCAGTAAATGCTGTAGTTTGTTTAATTAATAGAAGCTCAACGAAATTTTTAATATGACTCTTGACTAAGCTTGATCTGGTTGAAAGCCTAGAGTCAATCACCCTTGTCTTTGGATATAATGTTTATTTTTATTTTATGTGTAAAGATAAGACAAAAATTTGATGACTAAACACTTGTAGGGTATAGCGAAAAATTCAAAGCACATAGACCTCTAGATACTGAAACCAATTCAATTATTTTAAACGAGATATTTTTTATGAAGGGTACATACAATACAGAAACAATCTCCTTTGGTCCATTGAAGAATCCAAAATTGAGGACTACAGTCAAGAAGCTAAAGGCAAGCCAATATGTAAAGAACCAATACCTAAGTGCAATTCCAAAAATGCTGAAATGGTATTAATGAACCTGGGCACCAATCCAGATAAGATGTTAATTGAAGAAGTAGAAGTCATCCATGAAGACCGATTGGGCTTCAATAAACATCAAGTACAAAGGTAAATTAGGTGAATGTTGCACTAATGACTATAAACATGAATTTGAGTGAACATTACTCATTTGATGAAGCTTGCCATAAGCTTGAATGGCAAAAGCAATTAAGGAAGAAATCGATACAAAGAGAAATCAAACTTAGGATCTAATTGGTTGTAGATGGGTATATAAGCTTAACCTAAGTCACCTGACATGGTGACACAGGAATGGAGGACACAGAAATACGAGTGTCCGACATGGAACATGGTGAACCCTAGAAATTAGGACATATTATATATAACAAATTAGTGAATTATTACACATGCAAAAATGAAATATAGGCAAAGATTCAAATCTCTTTGGAATTTAGAAATAGAAACTAAAATAATTTCGATTTTCCATAATGGTGATACAAATTCAATCATACAACTGGTGCATATCACCAAAATAGCATTGATTGCAATCCATTTCTGAACCAAAAAATACATCAACAAAGAGGCCCTAAATGGCCTCTAGAGTCCAAAAAAATCATGCTACAATAAATAACTATATATCATCAAAATCATAACCTATATTGGGATCCTCATCATCAATATCACCCTCTAAGCATTAAAATAAGGTAGAAAAATTTAACACGTGAAATTGAGATTTTGTTCGAGTTATGGGTACATTTTTACTAGGGTGGTCATGAAAAAGTCAACAATCACTACCACCAACATCGAGGTATATCGAGGGCTTGGTGTTCTTGATTAAATGCTAGTTCCAAATCCTCATACATGATAGAATTGAATGGAAACATTGCAACCCCAAATCCTGAAACACTGAAAGCTATTGAGTGGGATAAAAATACTACTTTCTCCACATGAAATCCAATGAGGTTGGAAACACTCTCAAACACCCTGAATTATTCCCCTTTTACTTGCAAGATAATATGCTATTCACTTATTTATAACTTTATATATATATATATATATATATATGGTGTTTCAGTAGGCGTTTCAGCTAACGTTTCTATTTTTAGGAGGTGAGCTTTCTAAACATACCCATTTCGGAAACTTCAAAACGTTTCGGCATTTCGTGTAACTTAGCCCTAAAACAATTAATGATAATATTAAAAATTTAAGGATGAAAATGAAAGATAAATGAGAATCTCACTTTTACTTTAAGAATTTAGCATTACCATTAATTACATAGCATTAGTAGGGCATGGACAAATCCACTTCCCAGCATTTGGAATCCCTTCTGACACTAAATCACCCTTAACTGCACTCCAAAACCTCTAAGAGCTCCAAACTTGTGACTAAAATGTGTGACAATGAGGAAAATAAATGGTTTTGAAGCCACAGGCTGGTTTTTCACTGAACACGTGTTTGAATTTTGGGACACGATTAGGACACGTGTTCAACACATGTCATGCTTGTGTCACGTCTGACACATTAAATACATGACACCGGGGGAGAGGACATGTCTATTAACTTAGGGCTTAAAAAAAACTTGATGGCACACTAAGATAAACATACAACCAGATTAGTGGCTAATGGATATGCTAAGAAAGGGAGCATAAACCATGAAGAAACATTTGGTCCAATTGCAAAAAATGAACGCTTTAAAATTAAATATTTCTCTTGCAACATAATTAGGTACAAAATACATGAAATGGATGTAAAATCACCTTTCCATATGGCAAATTGAAGGAGGATGTTTATATGCAGAAAAGTCCTATTTTGAGGTTAAAGGCATTGAACATCTAATCTGCATGTTAAAAACGGTTTTATATGTCTTCAATCAAGCATCAAGGGCATCGACTAGTTTAAAAATGGCATTGTAATCATTGTATATGCTAATGAATTAATCATTATCGCAAGTGATCGACAAATTATAGAAGCCCTCATTGAAGACCTTCACATCACTTATGAGATGATTAAATTTTGTCTTTGAATAGAAATTTAGCAAAAGAAAATTCATATCCTCGTTTCACAAATCAAGTATGCACACAATATCCTAAAGAAAATCATCACTGAAGATTGCAAATCAATGAATACCTTTATGGAAGGGTTTTACAAGGAGGTAGTGATGGTCTAGTGGAGATCGTATGATGCCAATCTGAAATAGTGGCATACCAGCCATAATAGGATGTGCAAGAATCAACAACAGGGAAGGCAGCAGAGCGGGTGGTAATGAATAAGTCTCTCTAAGTGGCAGTGACACGTGAGCTCGCCTCAAACCCAATGGAACATGAAATGGAGGGTGCAAGGAAGGATGTGGCAGAACCGAACAAATCTAGCATGAAAGGATAGGTGGGGCAGCAACCCAAAGGAAGATTATAAAACGCCTGCCAAGCAAAGACATCAATAAACCCAAGGTATGATGTCACCTCTTAGAAAGTAAGCCAATATATTCAATACATGAAGGATCATGCATTAATAGGAAAGTTCATGGGAATCTAGCCATCAAAGGAAGCTCTAATTGCTTGGATCAATTCTTGATGGAAGACAAAGGGGCAAATAGATTTGAAGTTGGGTTCCAAGGGTTTCTTCATTGTCATGTTTACATGCATAGAGGACAGGGAGAGGGTTTTTGAAGAGGGCATCTACTCTTTTAATTCAATAGGGTTACACCTCTAGTACTAAACAAAGTGTTTCTCCCTAAAGAAGGAAAGTTTTACATCAGCCCCTGTCTAGATCTAACTATACTCACAATCCGGGGAATTTTGGGAGCATGGAACTTTGGAAGGGCTCGGTAATGCGACATGCCAAGGGCAAATTTATCAAGGTCTCAGACTCACCAAGGCAACGAGATACACATCTTATGCAAGAATATACATGTATATGGATGTCATGTGGGCCTTACTAGATTCAATCATAATCTCTCATCAAGATGAGGAATGGGGGCAGACTATAAACTATGAGCATATACCCTTTCAATGTTGGAAGTGCCATGAGAACAACTAAATATTCAGGGATTTTCCTGTAAACACGTCTAACATCCCAAGCAAAATAAAGGAAGGCCAAGACGAGGATAGATTTACCAAGGTCCCCACAAAATGAAAGTTAGGCCACAAGCCCAACAAACCAACCACAGAAGGAGGGACCACCACAAACAATAGTGTTAAGATACTCCCCATTGAAGGGGAGGGAAAGGCAATGGGAGAAGTGGGTCTAGAGATGTCGAACAAAATGGGAGAACAAGAAGGATCAAAAGAAGAGAATCAAAAAAGAAGGAAAATAAGGACACCAAAAGGCATCCAACTAATAACCAAAGAAGGAGAAGTTCATATGGGGGAGAGAAACCCAGAGGAAGCCACAAAGCTAGAATCCAAGAAGGAGATGACATTACTAGACAATCAAGAGGTGGACATCCAGGGCTTGGTTGACGCTCATGGCAAAGAACTTATCCACCAAATATTAGAGAACCAACCTCGAAAACTCCATAAAGAGGCAATCAAAGGAAAAGGCAATGGACCAAGGGAAACATCAACCAAAACCTCCATGGGAAGTTTGGGGGTTAGAACCAACCCTCTAAAATCCCTCAAAAATTCTAGAGGGGTCAAGAAGAGAGGTCGTCAAAAATTCTAGAGGGGTCAAGAAGAGAGGTCGTAAACCAACAAAACTAACATTGGAAGAGGTTGGTGCCCTAATGATTGATTCAGGCCTAGTCATAGATCTACCACATAAATACTTCTCCACCCAATCTAAGTTTTGTTACCACAAAATCTAGCAAGCCCTAAAGAGGGAAAACCTATAGAACAAAGAGCTAGACTAAGTGCTAACAATGATACAATGGCCCACTGTCACCATAGCCAAGGTCCTCTGCTTTTTACGGGCTTTCATCGATGGGAGGAGTCTCGGTATGATTTTGATCACCTAGAATAGATATTCTAGGTATAGGGCATGAAGTGATCAAGATGGATCTCATTCGAAAGAGAGACTCAATAAAGGAGCAAGGCTTCAAAGAAGTAAATTTCTCTCTAAGAAAATCCCTAGAAAAGAAGGCACAAGACCCTTCGTTTTGAGGTTTTTCAATGGTAATAGGTATTCACAAGGTCAAGACCCAAGAGAAAGCTTCTTGTGTTTTACTTCAACAAGTACTAAGCATATCACAGCCACAAGCAAGAAACCAAAGAAAAAGAAAATCACAAAATGCAAAAGATGGTCGGGACATTAATAGTAGCATGTGGGTAAAAGCCAAGCATGAGCTCTACCCCTTATCATTATGGCCATCACCCTGCTTACTAAGGCCACGGATTGCCCCATCACATCATAAAAGGAACCCATGAAACCCTAGTGGGAGATGAACTACCCCACCTTTAAGGGGGTAATAATTGTTATACATCATTCATAGCATGCTCTCATTTCTTGGAGCTTCAAGCATTAATATAAAGAAAAAGAAAGAAAAAGAAAAATGCAAATAAAGAGGGGTGAAAAACAAAGGTTGGGTAACTCATTCATCCACAATTGCTCCCTCCTCACATCTATACACCCAATATGTGGACTTCCTCATTGTTGATACCCTTTTACCCATGACATTTGGTTCTCAAACCCCTTTATCCCCATATCTTCCATTATTATTCATATGCCACCTATTGATTGAAGGATGTATCTTGGACCTATCTTTCTCCTTAGGGATTGGGAACACCTAATAGGGTTGTCCATTAGCCACTCCTACCTAGGGAGGTAACACTATTACGTGATCAAATCCCCAAATTTGGAAGAGAAGCCCCATATGAAGTTTCAGTTTTCCCTTGATTAACAAGCTTGGTTCACTTAGATGCACTAAAGATCAATTGTATGTAATGGTGAAGATGTAGCACTAGACATTGTGTGTGATTGGCAAGTGGTTTTCATCATGGAATGGGAAACTTAACTGGGGCACAGGTCCACTAGAGGAGCATTATGACACCCTACAGGTTAAGCTTTGAGAGCCATGGGACAACTATCACTTGCAAATCATCACTCCATTCCATGGGCACCTTCAGCACCACAGTACTCTGCACTTTGCCCCACATTATTCATGAGATGATACACTTGGACTAGTTTGCCCTTGCTGGCTTAGCAATGATCACATGGTTTGGCAATTGATCTGAAGCCCAAATGAGGTTTGTCTCACCCCTTATGACATGGGAGGGCTAGCACCATCCTCTGGGTCCTCAACATTAGAGTAGAAGCAGGCTATTTTATCACCACGAGACCCATTAGACTTATTTTGTGCCCCAAACACAAAACTAGGGACCACACAATGATTTGCATGGAGATCTAGGGCCCAACCCCTAGAGTATGATTCTTGGAGCCCTCTTCACTCAGCTTGGCACTAGAGGAGCCCAATGCATGCCCTCAAGAGGCCTATGCATGCATGACATCAACATTTCGGCCCTCTTGTGGGTGATTTATTATGTTTTTACATTGGCTATGAGGTTGGCTTGTAACCTCACTTAGTTTTGCCCATCATTTTACAACTAGGAGGGGCTTTTAGGCTAAATTAGAGTTCATTAGACATGTATAAATAAGAGAGAGATCATTTCACTCTCTCATCATCATCACTTGGACAATTCGACCTCTTTAGAGAATTTTGCACTTGTTCCTTCTTGGCTATTGGAGATCTTTGGATGCATTTCGATGTATGGAAGCTATCTTGGATTGTCTTTGGAGCTATTTCTTTGGATTATGGATGGATATACTACATGTTATCTTGTAAGTGCTTATTGTTGATGAATTTTATCTTGAAATTGTCTAATGTATGGAATTATTGCTTCTAGATTATGCTAATTTGTGCCCTAATTGTTGAAAATTAATTTTTGAAAGGCTATCTAGTTGAGAATTGCATATGTTATTCATTGTATAACATGTAATGAATGTTCCTAGTGGAGGAAATCTTTAAACTCTCCATCAAACTCCATTTTCCTTAGAAGTGGGTAAATGCTAGAAGTTGATACCTAGGGCATCAATTTTTAGCCTCCTTAGAAACAATTTAGCTTATCTAGAGCCTCCTAGACTCCATATGCCCAAAGGACAAGGCACTAATCCAAGTCCTTGGTGGTCAACCTTACTTTTATCCATAAATCTTCTCTTTAAAATTTTGGTCCTCTTAAGGTAGGATGTCTAACTAGGGCTTAGAGTGAATTTCCTTGGGAGAGGTTTTACGAGAACTTGAGAGCCTAAACATCAAGCTAAGGGTCTAGGCTACCTAACCTCCAAGTTTGGTGGGCATCCACTTAAGTTTTCTCCATAAAATATCTTGCCCTAGGTGTTGCCCTAAGAGGGAAACCCTAGCTATTCTTCCTCAACTTGAGGACTTCTTTGAAGGTTGTATGAGCTTAGTACTTTTTGAAGTATATCATAAGAAGCATTTTCTCCTTATTTCATTGATCCAGGGAGTACCTAGAACCACGTAAATGTTGGGAATCACGATTGTCGTTAGACCAAAACCCACAAGTGTTAGTCAACGATCGCATCGCCAGAGATAAGGATCCACGAGAGGCAGTTAGTCCATGTCACGAAACACAGGAGGAGTGTTGGTTTATCCAATGTCCAACAATATCCCCCCCAACACGAGCCGGATGTGTATCGAACTCGTGACCTGCGCTCTGATATCACTAGTTGGGAATCACAATTGTCATTACACCAAAACCCACAGGGGCTAATCAACAATTGCATTGCCAGAAATAAGGATCCACGAGAGGCGATTAGTCCATGTCACGAAACACACAGGGAGTGTTGGTTTATCCAATGTCCAACAATCTCCCCCCCAACGCGAGCCGAGTATGTATCAAACTCGTGACCTACGGTCCGGTACCAATTGTTGGAAACACTGAGAGGGGAGGTGAATCAGTGTTTCTTTTACAATTGTTATTTTTAACCAGTTAAAATCACTTATAGACAGAACACAAAATGAACAATAAATAATTTCATTAATAATATTGACGAGGAATCCAATCCTCTTTACAACGAATCAAGTACAATAATTCTTTAGGGCTCCAACCCTAGATGAAGACTCCAATCTTCAATCTACCATGCTCCAACCTGTATGGTACCAAGCTCCAACTTGGTCTTTATGTGTCTCCAACCTCTAGGGCTCCAACCCTATCTTCCACAAGGCTCCAACCTTGTCTTTATGAGGCTCCAACCTCAAAGGGCTCCAACCCTTCTCCAATTCTTCCAAGTACAATGGTTCTTCAAAGCTTCCCAAATACTTCTACAACAAACCTTAACAGTTTCTTCAGCACAACTCTAGGGTATCCTTAATATGTCTTCAACAATCTACTATTTCATCAATGGCAACTTTGTCCACTGCAAAATGTGTCTTCCAAACTCTTCATGATACCCAATTCAAATTTGTAAGGTACTACATGAACACAACCCTTCTCCAATTCTTCCAAGTACAATGGTTCTTCAAAGCTTCCCAAATACTTCTGCAACAAACCTTGACAGTTTCTTCAGAACAGCTCCAGGGTATCTTTAATATGTCTTCAACAATCTACTAGTTCATCAATGGTAACTTTGGCCACTACAAAATGTGTCTTCCAAACTCTTCATGATACCCAATTCAAATTTGTAAGGTACTACATGAATGCTTCAATCATGCTTCTCCTTCTTGATGGTCTACAAAACCAATTCTTTGTTTCAAAAGTCTTCAACTGATCTTCAATATGCTACTACAATTATCCTTTCACTGCTACAGAGATTGCTCCAAAGTTATCTGCTCAAGGATGCTGACTTGAAGATCTATGTCTAGTTCTCTAATCCGAGTTGAGGTAACAAAATGAAGAGGACGTTGGGTTATTTATAGTGATTTGTGTTTATGAACCGACATGTCTTTTCATTTGAGAACCAACATAACTATTTATGGACTGACTTGGAGCCGACATGTAAATTTTGAACAACTCAGTTTAAAATATGCAACGTCATCCAGCGTATATTTCAATTTTATAAATTCTACGCCCAAAATAAAAGGCTTTTGGATATATATGATCGTTTGGTCATTTAATTAGATAGGAAATACCCTTCTTTTTTTAATTCTTTTTGCTAATAGGTAAAGTGTCACAAGTTTTGGTTTTATTATGAGGTTGCATCAAGTAAATTGAATTAGGAATTCTGTAGCTAGAGTTAATGAGTCCCATTAGAATGATATGCATTAGTGTTAATATTAAGTATGTTCTATGCCAGAGCAATTTATTTAAATTTTCACAGTTAGCAATCACATCAGCATTACGATAAACTGCAGATAGAACATAAATATAAAATGCAGAAGACAAGCCAAGGCAAGAGGACACAAGATATGGCGCGAGCCAGAGACAAACCCCACAATGCGTGGGGAAACCCTTTGATCAAATCTTCTTTTATCTTCAAAGTTCAGCAGAGAAACAGAGAGAGAGAGAGAGAGTACAATTACAACAGAAGTCAACACTTTGACTTTTGATATCTGCATGAGATCAGTTGAAGACATATTGCTTCTACTGATTCTTCAAAGTGACTGCTTCACCTTTCATAGTGTTGCAGCTCGTACTCATGTTGCACCCGTCATTGTGCTACACTTGGTCATTGAGCTGCTCCCATCAAACACTATGTTGTTCCTTACTAACATGCCCATCATCATTCATCATCATGTTGTCTCATTCATCATCATGTTGTTGGGATCATCATCCTTGCAGCACCTCAGAGATCATCACTACTGCATCAAGAACTTCATTACGCAAGGTTCTTGAGAGCATCATTGCTGCACCATGACTTCTCCTTGAGATTATTACTGAGATGATCTCTGCACCTATGAAGATCACGACTGTACATTATTGTAGGATGAGATCATTGTGAGATCATGATCCTATACACTGCTCCAAGCCAAAGCTGACTCTCCTTGACTTGATGATTATTGCTTCTTTCATCATGCTGAGACTGTAATGATCATACTACTTATGATCCTTATCATCTTGACTGCCTTTGAGATACTTATTCATATCAAGAATACTAGATCTGAATACTGTGATGATTATTGACACTGTATGTCTCCTTTTACAGATATGCCGAGAAGCTCTTAATCAATACTGAAACCTGCTTCATCATTGTGGTTATGCCAAGACAATAACATATACATATGTGATGAGATGACACCCAACGTAATCCTCATTAATCCTCATTAAGCCGAGACAATGTGCAAAAGAGTAGATCTGCTTTAGGTAATCTGAGTTACTGTTGTTCATCGCATCTAAACTGCCACAAGAAAACCACCGAGATCTATATGCCGAGACTGATCCTTGTCATGCGAGATCATATGCCGAGACTGCTCTTTGTCATGCGATGCATCTATCTGTATTGTCGAGATTGCCATCATGAGGATTAGATCTATGCCGAGATTGTATCCTTGTCATGCGAGATCAGATGCCGAGACTGCGTGATATATAACAGTAGATCTGCTTTAGGTAATCTGAGTTACTATTGTTCATCGCATCTAAACTGCCACAGGAAAACCACCGAGATCTATATGCCGAGACTGATCCTTGTCATGCGAGATCAGATGCCGAGACTGCTCTTTGTCATGCGATGCATCTATCTGTATTGTCAAGATTGCCATCATGAGGATTAGATCTATGCCGAGATTGTATCCTTGTCATGCGAGATCAGATGTCGAGACTGCGTGATATATAACCTCTGCGTGTATATAACCTCTGCGTGTATATAACCTCTGCGTGATATATAACCTCTGTGTGTATATAACCTCTGCGTGATATATAACCTCTGCGTGTATATATTTTCGTAAGCATCGTATCTGCGTTATACATATAGCCGCATATATATCCCTTGAATGGTGTGCGTATAGGTTTCCATGCTGTGCCCTTTCAGCGTATATATATATCTTCATGAATTAGGGTATTACGTTGACTGTGACTGCAGCTAAGGCATTCTTCATTAGTGTATCTCCTTCACCAAAAACCCAGACGTGGAGACGAGATCACATGAAGAATGTGTGTGTTAATGACTCCAAATCCTCTCTTATTTATACTAAAGGCAGATGATTGAATAGACATGATGATTGGGCTTCTAGAGCCTACATAAGAGCTGGTCGGCTTGACTATAATTACATAAACAAAATAAATTCATATCTCCATAAATACTTATGGGAATCGGATGATCTTTGGATCAATCCTACACCTCTCGACGAGAGGGATCCAATAAAAATATCAGCTGCCATAAATAAGCCGACCCACATGGAGTTTGGCCCTAGTTGCCAATTTAACACTCCCTCTCAACTAGGGAGAACTCCATCCATTGATCCATAAGTCCGACTGTACTATCTCTGCCATCAGTGCCCTGCACTGTTCTGCCCAACTCTGCTCAGCTCTGTTGGCTTTGCTCTGCTCTGCTCAGCTCTGTTGGCTCGGCTCTGCTCTGCTCAACGCTGCTGGCTCTGCTAGCTCTGCTCTGCTCAACGCTGTTGGCTCTGCTCTGCTCAGCTCTGTTGGCTCTGCTCTGCTCATCTCCGCTAAACTATGAAGAAGAAGAATTGATCGAGAATGAGTCATATCATTCTCCACTAACCCGAAGTTAGTCTCAGAGTGCGTACCACTAGTCCCAGACCAGTCTCAACCGACCCAAAGTCAGCATCATAGTATGTACGACTCTCACTGGTCCCAGACCAGTACTGCACTGACACGAAGTCAGTCTCGGAGTATGTACCACTGGTCCCAGACCAGTCTCAGCCGACCCGAAGTCAGCATCATAGTATGTACAACTCCTACCACTAGTCCCAGACCAGTATCATTGATCCCAGATCAATGGAGGACATCCTAGTGTAGGGAGTACGGTAGATACAACGATGCGTCCATCGGTATTACTATGGTCCCTAACTTCATTTCCCTGCTCATTGATCAGATGAGAGGTACTTCCCATGAGTCCCAGACTGCATGGGTAGGATGCCTCAACAGGAGAACTTAATCAATCTTGTCCTCACAGGAGAACACATCAATCCTGCTACAATCGCCATGGAGAACACATCAATCCAGGCTGCCATGGAGAACACATCAATCCAGGCCTCACAAGAGAACACATCAATCCTGCTACAATCGCCGTGGAGAACACATCAATCTAGGCCTCACAGGAGAACACATCAATCCTGCTACAATCGCCATGGAGAACACATCAATCCAGGCCTCACAGGAGAACTAATCATCCTGCTACACAAGAGAGCGAATCATCTTGTCCCACAAGAGAGCGAATCATCTTGTTCCAGCGCGCACCACCAGGGGAGGGTGAGTCACCCTGTGGTCGTATGTTGCTCCAATAGAACTGCAAGCCCCCCAAAGCTCCCAGAGCTCAATGTATGCAGGACCCTTTTACAAAGGTCTCTCGACGACTCCAAGTCATTCGGGAAAATCACAAATTTGGTCTTTCCACGGGGCTCTAACCTGTACATCATCTTAATGCGATGGAGCCTCCTTGATCATCGACTTACCATATCCCAGATAAGGCAGTATTTGATGTCTATCTGCTGGAGCAATTGTCAAATACGGGATTCCTCAATAATTGAATCCCATCTCTGGTTGTCACAGAGAATCACAGTGGTATTCATCATGTGTACAAACAGCTCACTGAAGAGCTTCAGCAACCAGACCGCCTCACAGAAGGCCATACTATCAGCAATGAATTCTGCCTTGGTTGTGCTCAGAGTCATCGACTTCTACTTCCTGCTCATCCAGGATATCGAGGCAGATTCCAAAGAGAAACAGCACTGAGAAGTGCTCTAGTGATCCTCCACACTGCTTGCCCACTCATCATAATCATGTGGTTTCATATTTCCAGCAGTGTATCTCAATCCATGACAGATTGTGCCCTGAAGATATCTCAGAAGATTCTTGGCACCAATCCAGTGAGGCTCAACCAAATATGAGCTCACCATGCTAACTGCAACACATATGTCCAGACGGAGGTTCTCCAAGAACATCAACGCGATTGAGTTTATGAAACTCAGAGGCATTTCCCAAATCAAGTCCGACATCACTACCATATAACTTCTTGAAAGTTAAAATCCTCGAGGTAGTCACAGGCTTGCAGCTTATCTTCCCACATTCAGAATCCAACTCCCTCTGTCTCCTATAAATGAGAGGGTTTGCACCTGTTAGACATAGGTGCCGGTAAGAGAGGTTTATCATCCACAACCTTTGAGTAATGGTTTGGATCGGTGTCACTCCTAGTGAATCTCAGCTGCATTAGATAGCTATCAATCCTCTCATATTACGCTCGAGGTGTTTTGCTTCAAGCCATAGAGGGCTTTCTTCCACCTGTATATATGAGATTCCCTGATCATGATTCTCAAACTCCTCGGGTTGTTCCAAACCTGTGGACCTGCAGCATGAGGGGAATGGTCCCCTTATAATATTTTCCTTCGGTACATTTCAGACATGTACCTTCATGCTTCCTTTTGAATTCAGGCATCCTAGTCACCATCTGACTCACAGACCTCCGGAGCTGAGTCAATGGACATGGTCCCTAGTGGACTTCCTGCAACTTGATACAACCTTGAACTCAAAAACATCTTTAAAAGATCTATTTTCAAACACGTACCTTTCCATCGATAAGTGCCACCCTATAACCTTTGACTTCCATTTCTGAGATGGACATCAGGTTCGATCAGGTACATAAAAGAGATTTTGGGGTTCCTTGCTTTCGTGGAAGAGTCAACCATTTCCTTGATGACCTGCATTACCAGTCATTCCTTTGATCATTGAAGATGTCCCAAGAATGATTGTTATCTTCATCAAGATATGTGCCTCTGCCATTTGGATGCTCCTTTGCATAACGGCCGAACTTATTTCAATAAGGCATCCACCTTTCCTTCCACCCTTAGATCCGAACTTCCCAATGAAGTGATCTTTAGATGGGCCATCAGAAACTTCCGCTGTGCCATTCTGATAACATTCTCTGCTTCGACTTCACCCTAGGTGAATTATGAGGAACTCATTGATCCTTCTGTCTTGTCCCAACTGTCTTCAGTGATTGCTCTTTCACTCTTGCTTGGGCATTGTCTTCACCTCAGCTCTGATACCATGTTAATATTAGGTATGTTCTATGCCAGAGCAATTTATTTAAATTTTCACAGTTAGCAACACATCAGCATTACGATAAACTGCAGATAGAACATAAATATAAAACGCAGAAGACAAGCCAAGGCAAGAGGACACAAGATATGGCGCAAGCCAGGGACAAACCCCACAATGCGTGGGGAAACCCTTTGATCAAATCTTCTTTTATCTTCAAAGTTCAGCAGAGAAACAGAGAGAGAGAGAGAGAGTACAATTACAACAGAAGTCAACACTTTGACTTTTGATATCTGCATGAGATCAGTTGAAGACATATTGCTTCTACTGATTCTTCAAAGTGACTGCTTCACCTTTCATAGTGTTGCAGCTCGTACTCATGTTGCACCCGTCATTGTGCTACACTTGGTCACTGAGCTGCTCCCATCAAACACTATGTTGTTCCTTACTAACATGCCCATCATCATTCATCATCATGTTGTCTCATTCATCATCATGCTGTTGGGATCATCATCCTTGCAGCACCTCAGAGATCATCACTACTGCAACAAGAACTTCATTACGCAAGGTTCTTGAGAGCATCATTGCTGCACCATGACTTCTCCTTGAGATTATTACTGAGATGATCTCTGCACCTATGAAGATCACGACTGTACATTATTGTAGGATGAGATCATTGTGAGATCATGATCCTATACACTGCTCCAAGCCAAAGCTGACTCTCCTTGACTTGATGATTATTGCTTCTTTCATCATGCTGAGACTGTAATGATCATACTAATTATGATCCTTATCATCTTGACTGCCTTTGAGATACTTATTCATATCAAGAATACTAGATCTGAATACTGTGATGATTATTGACACTGTATGTCTCCTTTTACAGGTATGCCGAGAAGCTCTTGATCAATACTGAAACCTGCTTCATCATTGTGGTTATGCCAAGACAATAACATATACATATGTGATGAGATGACACCCAACGTAATCCTCATTAATCCTCATTAAGCCGAGACAATGTGCAAAAGAGTAGATCTGCTTTAGGTAATCTGAGTTACTGTTGTTCATCGCATCTAAACTGCCACAGGAAAACCACCGAGATCTATATGCCGAGACTGATCCTTGTCATGCGAGATCAGATGCCGAGACTGCTCTTTGTCATGCGATGCATCTATCTGTATTGTCGAGATTGCCATCATGAGGATTAGATCTATGCCGATATTGTATCCTTGTCATGCGAGATCAGATGCGGAGACTGCGTGATATATAACAGTAGATCTGCTTTAGGTAATCTGAGTCATTGTTGTTCATCGCATCTAAACTGCCACAGGAAAACCACCGAGATCTATATGCCGAGACTGATCCTTGTCATGCGAGATCAGATGCCGAGACTGCTCTTTGTCATGTGATGCATCTATCTGTATTGTCGAGATTGCCATCATGAGGATTAGATCTATGCCGAGATTGTATCCTTGTCATGCGAGATCAGATGCCGAGACTGCGTGATATATAACCTCTGCGTGATATATAACCTCTGCGTGTATATATTTTCGTAAGCATCGTATCTGCGTTATACATATAGCCGCATATATATCCCTTGAATGGTGTGCGTATAGGTTTCCATGCTGTGCCCTTTCAGCGTATATATATATCTTCATGAATTAGGGTATTACGTTGACTGTGACTGCAGCTAAGGCATTCTTCATTAGTGTATCTCCTTCACCAAAAACCAGACATGGAGAGGAGATCACATGAAGAATGTGTGTGTTAATGACTCCAAATCCTCTCTTATTTATACTAAAGGCGGATGATTGAATAGACATGATGATTGGGCTTCTAGAGCCTACATAAGAGCTGGTCGGCTTGACTATAATTACATAAACAAAATAAATTCATATCTCCATAAATACTTATGGGAATCGGATGATCTTTGGATCAATCCTACACCTCTCGACGAGAGGGATCCAATAAAAATATCAGCTGCCATAAATAAGCCGACCCACATGGAGTTTGGCCCTAGTTGCCAATTTAACAATTAGGAATTTCAGGTAATAACTTAGGATATAGAGTTTGCTTTAATAAAGCAAGGACCTCATAATTATAGGGTGCAATAATGCCTACGGTGTTAGAGTTTCTAGTTGGATAAGGAAGAATGCATTTAGGGTTAGGGTTTCATTATCATAAGGCATGCTTCAACAAAGGTTGTCATTCAATTAATGTTAGGGTTAGGGAATTATGAATTTGGTGCCTAGGGATTCCAAGATAGGGACTCCAAGGTTTCTTAGGAATTAAGACGACATGGTTTTGACATCATTAATAATGCTAGGGTTAAGGTTTGCTAGGCTAGGCTCCACTTGTTGGGAATCATGATTGTCATTAGACCAAAACCCGCGGGTGTTAGTCAACAATCACATCGCCAAAGATAACGATCCACAAGAGACAGTTAGTCCATGTCATGAAACACACAGAGAGCATTGGTTTATCCAATGTCCAACAATCTCCCCCCCAATGCGAGATGGGTGTGTATCGAACTCGTGACCTACGCTTTGATACCACTTGCTGGGAATCACGATTGTTGTTAAACCAAAACCTGCAGGTGTTAGTCAATGATCGCATCGCCAGAGATAAGGATCCACGAGAGGTAGTTAGTCCATGTCACGAAACACACAGGGAGCATTCGTTTATCCAATGTCCAACAACAAATTCATGAAACCCTAGATCTTGTGCATCTTATTCCTAGGTCTCTTCTTGAAAGCAAAGTGCTTATTCAAGCCTTGTACCATAGTATTGATCTTTTCTTGGGAGATTCTATCCTATCACGTCATACCTTAACCCTAGAATACGTTTCATAGGTGATTATATCCTAATAGGACTCCTCCCATCGGTGAAAGTCCGTAAAGAGAAGGGGACCTTGGGTGTCATGACAGAGGGCCATTGTCCCATTGTTAACACTTACTCTAGCTATTTTTCTTGTAGGGTTACCCTCTCCAAGGCCTACTAGATTTTGTGGCGACATTTTGGCATCGTTGTTAGGGAGGAAGTGAGTCTAGCTTCCCTTGATTGAATCATTTGAAGAGGTGGTCCTTTTAATGATAAAATAGACACTCTTATGGCGACTAATATAAGCTTTTACTATGTATGTTAATACCCAACCTTTGTTAATATATCATAGGAGAGACAATGGGACCCTTGATACTCCTTTCTTTGAAAAAAATTGTTCAAGACGAAAAACATCATCATGGGTGCAACATGCTCTTGGCCCTTTATATTTTGGAAACATCCTTAGAGCTCCCAATCCTCTTCCCCAATATGATGGTTTGCCAAATTTCGATGGAAAAGGGAATGAAGACCCCATAAAACACTTGGAGGCCTTCCATCCTTTCTTAGCTAGGAACACTTTTGAGGAAGATGTGGTCATGACCTTGTTTGCTTATTCATTTAAGGACTATGCCTATGAGTGGTTTAAATGTATCCCAAGAAATTCATTGAAACCATGGGATCCTTTCTTAAATATCTTCACTTTGAGGTGGGTAAAGGAGAAAGATGTGGTTGAATCGTATAAAACCTTTTCAATATTAAAAAGGAAGAAGGTGAAGCTATAGAAGAATTCAACCAAAGATTCAATACCTATGATGAACTGATCCATGAAAAACTAAAGCCTCCTGATCAAGTGATCCTTGAGGTTTATTTTCAAGCTTTTGATGGAGAGGTGGCATACACTATTAGGGCTAGTGATCCTTCTAATCTCTTGAATGCCCAAAATAAGGCATAAGGCTTTCAATCTTAGTAAAGCCATACAGGAAATGGAATCCATAAACATGTTTATTGAGAATTGTGATAAATCATGTTCAAAGCTCATAAAAGAAATAGAAGAACTTCCTATTTTGTTTTACAATATAGTTTCATATGTTCCCAAATTGACAAATTAAAGGATGAACAAGATACTGAGAGGTTACCAAGTGAATCCTATCCGAATGAGACCTTATCCATTCTATATAGCCCTTAGATTCAATGACAAAGTCTTAAAAGACTGTGTTCTAAACTCAAAGTCAATGGCCCATGTTATTCCCCTTAGGATAATTGAAGGATTAGGTTTGAACATAACCTGAAAATATGATAATACATGCACCATTGGTTCTGAGAAGGTAGAGGTCTGCAGCGTAATAGAAGGAAAAAAGGTATCATTGGAAGGGTATCCCGAGAAAGAAATGAGTATTGACATAGTTATCATGGACATCCCTATTGAATGGGGGATCCTCCTCTCAAAAGAATTAGTGGACTAGTTGGGTGCTATTTTCATAGATGATAAGTATGTTAAGATTCCCATGGACGAGAATTCCTATGCCCTTATATACTGCCAACTTAAGTTGCACGATACAGGGAAACGAGTATGAGTTTTCGGAACAGGTACGGGTACGGGTACAAAACCTAACCCCCCAAAATTTTGGAAACGGGGAAACGTAGTATATATATATAAGGACATTTAAGAAATATGTGCAATCATAAAGCATACATGATACATTCTAATTTATTACATTATGATTAAATTGTCCAATGTCAATGCATAAACTATAAGTCTCTAAATTTACATCACATTTACTCATGAATGTTCACATAATGAAAATAGAAATATCCAAAATCAGCCATGAGAAATTTCTAATATCTTGTTTCGTGCTTGATTGGCAGTCTCATCCTCCATAGTCAAACGACCATAGTGCTCTTGATTAAATACAAGTTCCATACCCTAGTACCCTAGGTGCTCTTGATTATTGGGAGTCTCCCCTACGTAGAGGGCTTATATATATATATATATATAAGGACATTTAAGAAATATGCTGCAATCATAAAGCATACATGATACATTCTAATTTATTACATTATGATTAAATTGTCAAATGTCAATGCATTAACTGTAAGTCTCTAAATTTACATCACATTTACTCATGAATGTTCACATAATGAAAATAGCAATATCCAAAATCAGCCACAAGAAATTAGAAATTTCTTGTTTCATGCTTGATTGGGAGTCTCATCCTCCATAGTCAAACGACCTTAGTGCTCTTGATTAAATACAAGTTCCATACCCTAGTACCCTAGGTGCTCTTGATTATTGGGAGTCTCCCCTACATAGAGGGCTTGGTTCTCTTGATTAAATACAAGTTCCATACCCTACTACATGACAAAATCCAATGGAAATGTTGCAATCCCCCCGATCTGAAAATCCTGAAAAACAAATAAGTCTTCTGGATTTTGAGTGAGATCTAAAATTCTACTTTCTCCATATGAAATCCAATGATGGAAAAACCACTCTCAAACATCGTGAGTCATTTCATGGTAATGTAAAAATTTAAGTAAAAGTGAAAGTGACATTCTCCTTTATCTTTCATTTTTATCCTTTTACTACTGCATATCAACACTAGGGCCATAGGCTTGAACATTAGGCTTCCCCACTCAAAAAAATTGTTTCCAATCTTCAATATCTCCCTCTATCACTCCTAAATTGTAAGGGAGCGAAAATGAAAAAAAATAAGAACGAAAAATATATAAAAAAAGTCACTTTATCACTGAAACGTGGTTATACGACCTGCAAACGCATTTCAAGCCGTACTGGGCCACGTTTCCCCCAATGAAACGTGGCAATACGGCCTTAAGTGCATTTCTAGGTCGTACCAAATGCGTTTCCGTTTCATTTCAACCCAGAAATGCCCTTAGGACCAACGTTTCCTGCAACATAGCTGCCAACCTTTCACTAGGTCGTTGATAGTCCACCATTGTGATTCGGATGATGAGTTGCGTGAGGAAAATTATGAATTTGGGGAGTGGATATTATACATGAGGGGACCTAACCAGAACCCAGAACCAGGTGGGGCTTGGACATTGTACTTTGATGGGGCTTGTTCAAAGACCAGTAATGGGGAAGGCATTGTCCTAATATCCTCATCAATGAAGCAAGCATTGTTCTCTTTAAGACTTGAATTTGATTGTACTAACAATATGGCTGAATATGAAGCCTTGATATTGGGTTTAGATGTTGCCCTTTCGAAGCAAATTTGCAAACTAATAGCCATTGGGAATTTTAATTTCATTGTTTCTCAAGTTAAAGGTTCTTTCAACACGAGAGAAGCTAATACCATACAAAGAAAGAGTGTTTAACACCATAAAAAATATTGAAAGTTTTGACATAAAGGCAAATCCTAGAAACAATAATTGCCTAGATAATGCCCTTGTTGTAGCTACTTCAAATGACCAAATTCTTAATGAAGAAATATCCAAACATGGAAGGTGTATAGTGAATGCTATATCCAATCTGCAATACCAGATTACTCTGAGCACCAACCCATTTTTAAGGATGATAAAGGGATAACATGTTTTCTTCAAGGAGATCAAGAGATTAATGTTGGAGAGAATGATATCCTTGAAGAAACATAGAGATGATAAAACCCTAATTAATGGAGTTCAAGAATCATCTAACTTCATTCAGCTCAATTTGGGTTCTTCTTCCTCACCCCAAATCATTAAGATAGGTAAGGGATTGTCTAAACAAGAGAGAAATGACCTCGAAATGTTGTTGAGAGAATTCAAGGATATAGTTTCTTGGTCTTATCAAGATTTCAAAGCAAATAGTCCTGAGGCTATACAACATACCATCCCTCTCCAAGAAGGGGCTAAGCATGTTGAGCAAAAACTAAGACGAATCGATTTAAAATTAAGCACTCTTGTTAAAGAAGAGCTACAAAAAATGGTGGACGTTGGTATAATAGCTCCCATTAGGCAATCCCCATGGATTTCTAACCTTGTTGTTACCCAAAAGAAAACTGGGAATATTAGGATGCGTATTGACTTTAGGGATCTACCCATTACCAAACATGGAGAGTTTGTTACAACATATAATTGGTCTAAGTTGACGTCATTCCTCAATGGTTTCTCTAGGTATAATCAAGTCGTGGTAAAGGAAGAAGTTCAACTAAAAACCGCATTTGCTACTCGTTGGGAAACTTATAAATTTCTTAGGATGCCTTTTGGTTTGTTGAAAGTCGGATGTACTTTTCCAAAGGGCCATGGACTTTGCTTTTCGGGAATTGATAGGAAATTTTATGCAAGTACATCAAGACGATCCTACTGTTGCTTCAAAAGAATGATTTTATCATTGTAAGCATTTGAGAAAGGTGTTCGAGATATGTAGGCAACATAATATATCTCCCAATCCTAAGAAATGCATATTTGTGGTAGATCATGGGACATTGATCAGTCATGTTGTTTCTAAAGATGGGATTACCATCGACCCCGAAAGAATAGAAGCTATTAAAAATCTCTCCGCCCCACAATCCTAATAAATGCGTATTTGTGGTAGAGCATGGGGCATTGATTGGTCATATTGTTTCTAAAGAGGGGATTAGCATCGACCTCGAAAGAATAGAAGCTATTAAAAATCTCTCTGCCCCAAAGGACAAAGAAGCATCTAGGTCGTTCTTTAGTAAGATCAATTTTGTATGAAGATTCATTCCAAATGATCAGATTGTTAAACTGATGAACGACCTACTAAAAAATGATGTTCCATATGTATGGGATAGCAACAAAGATGAGGAGATTATGAGTAAGATTGCTTCACTAGTCCTGACTAATCTAAGGATTTCTTCATTTATTCCTTCACATCAAAGAACACAATTGCAAGAATACTCATGCAAAAGGATGATGAAGGAAATGAACGACCCATAACATTTATGAGAAAACCCTTAAAAGATGTTGAGACCAGTGTTTTTAAAAACGGTCGAGCCAGCGCCAAATAGGCCGAGGCGACCGAGCCAAACCCCCAGTCAGTCCGGCTCAACAGAAAAAACGGCCCAGTGGCCGGTTTGTTACCGAACCAGTCGAGTTGGTCACCAACTCAGCCAGTTCGGTAACAAACCGACCGGCTCAGCCGAGCCCGAGTTAAACCGGTCAGTTCAACCAGTCACGCCCAGCAGACCATTTTACGGGGAAAAACGAACCCCAAAGTTGATTGTAATTGGGTTTTAGGTGTTTTTTATGTCCATTTACCTCTTCCAAGTCTATAAAACCTACCCAACCCGCGCACATTTCCTCACAACTATCTCATTGCAATTGTGTGAGAATTTGAGAAGAGTTGTAGAGTTTGTTTTTGGAGCAGCAGTGAGGATTCTCGGGCAATGATTGGAGCAGCAGTGAGGAGTCTTGGGCAATGATTGGAGCAGCTGTGAGCAGCTTCTTGGGCAGCCATTGGAGCAGCATTGGGGAGTTGGTTTGTTGGAGCAACGTTGAGGAGGCAGTTTGTGCCTAGAGGTATTTTTTTTCACTTCTAAAATCAGTTTTAGCTTCTTTTTTTGTGCAAATCTGGAAATTGAAAAGAGTCTTTTTTGTAAAAGAAATGAACATTGAAGCAATGTTTTTTTTGTTTTCATTTTCAAATTTTTTCCTTTCATTTCCAAGTCCAAATATCAAAAAATGGCTCCTAGAGTGAAAGATGTTGCTTGGGCATACGCTGAAATTATAGATAATCAAATTCATTGTAACTTTTGTCATAGAAAAATTGAGGGTGGAGGGGGGCATTCATAGGTTGTAACAACACTTGGTAGGTATTAGAGGCCAAATTACTCCATGTGAAGAACCATCAGCACAAATTGAGGAGATTAGGAAGGAGTTGCTAGATAACTTTGAGAATTTTGAGCAAGAAAAAGGTAGGCAAAAAGAAATAGAGGTTGAAATTGGGAGGAAGAGGAGTATACAACAAATGATGGTTGCCAACCCCAATTTTGATTATGACGGATCTTCATCTATCCCTTGCACTGATGCATCCAATCCCTTTCGCTATGTTTCTCCCTCTTTGGAGTCTATTCAAGAAAAGAGTAAGGGTAAAATGAAAAAGAGGGGTGATATCTGTTGAAGAAAGTGTAACTAGGTTCGGTCTTCATGACATTGTAATTATGATTTTTGTAAAATGAATTTATTATTCCTTTCTACATGGGTTTCATGAGAAAGAGGTTTATTTATTTAGTGGCTCCCATTGAGAGCCTTAGGATGTCAAAGAGTCAATGTCATGTGTCTAAATAGCCCTCCAAGACAAGCACAATCGTCCAAGACAAACACAAGAAGTCTGCAAGCTAAACGATGAAGAAGAACAGTTATGTCGGCCTCAATACATATATAACTATCAAGTTGGCTCATAAAAGGTGACACACCAGTTCAGTGGACATGTCGGCTTATTTATGGAGACATAACAACTATAAATAGGCGTGTAGGGTCACCACAGAAGCTCAGAAATCTCAGACTTCTCTGCAATCTCGGATGGGTATAGGAGGTGCAGGAATCTTGGATTAGGGCAGAAGTTCAGGACCTCGAATGGAGAAGTATCACTGTGATTTCGGATGGGTAATACAATGAGATACTCTCGGCATAAGAATGACTAGGTGTCAAGAAGAACACAGTCTCCTTCTCGGTACAAATCTCAGTGTTGTCATAACCGTAGTAAGGATGATCTTAGGAATCCTACTATACTACACACTGTCTAGGCATGATGGAAGGATCTCATAGCAACACATTGTCTCGGCGTGATGGAAGGATCTCATAGTAACACCCTGTCTCGACATGATGGAAGGAACTCATAGTAACACACTATCTCGGCATACAGGTGCAGTCACAATCTCATTCTTGATGAAGATATAAAGGTCATGATTTCAGTCATGATGAGACTGTCATGATATCAGTGAATCTATATGCAGCTCTCCTATACATATGAAGATCTCATAGATGAAGACCTCAATGATGGAGCAGCAATGATGATGATCTCAGCATTGATGTAGAAGAGGATTGGTCTCTTGGTCTTGGAGTGGCCTAATAGGTCAAGGTCTTGGTATTCGTCAATTGGAATCTGTATAAGAAGAATTTAGTGTTGGTTTTCCTCTCCAAGAGAGAGAGGTTTTGGCCCTGGCAGAATGCCAACATCTTGTGTTCTTGTCTCTTTGTTTTGGTAGCTATTTGATGAACTAAAGAAGGCACACTCTAATAATAAGTGAAAATTGAATAAGAAGAATAAGTTGAAACACCTCACAAATAGTTATCATGCTAAGAAGAATCACACTAACTCTAATTGCCCTAGATTCTTCAACATGGTATCAGAGCTAAGGTGCTGAAGTCAAAGGAAGGGTAGCAAAAGAGACATACAAGGATCAGTCTTCAAGAAGGTCATCAAAACAATTTTAAGGGTTTTGTCAAGATTAAACGATCAAGTCTACAACAAGCAGTCTACAACAAGAAGGTAACTTCACATCAAGAACTTGTGTCTCCAAAAAACCACCAAGACTCTCATCATCATCAAAAGACCACCAAGACTCTCATCAAGATATCTACAAAGCAATGAAACTAAAAGGACCTCAAAATGAAGATCTTATCATCTTGGAAAAGATTGAAGCAGTCCACACCTCCCCTACAAAAGAAGGCACTATCGTCTCCAAGGTTATGAAGTCAAGCAAGGATCATCTCCTTGCCCTAGAAGAGGACCATCTGAGAAAGAAGCAAATCATCCTCATCAAAAGGGGGCAACCTTCTCTATTGAAAGGCTTTCTCACTTAAAAGAAGATCATCCAAGGAAAAACAAACCCTCATACATCTTCTTCATCAACATGATCTAGGTGAAGATTTCGTCTTCACATGATAAGTATCTTTTCATTCTATAATCAAGTTTGGTTAAATGATTTCATGATTGCAAGGACATCTATAGGTTGGATGGGTCATCAAGATCCCTTGCATGAAGGAGGAGGATAGTCATAGTCCTCTAAAAAGCTAAAGTCATTAAACATATCAAAAGGTCTCCTCTGAATTTATGGAAAGGGATACTTATGAAAGATCCCCTCACATAGCAATATTGGAGACATCAAAGTGATGTAGATGACAAACTCATTCTTTGAAGATGCAATGAAGAAGGCCACATGAAATCTAATCTACAAGCAAGTAAAGGGTATCAAAGGATGTAGGATATCTTCCATCTACAAGACCTAGAAAGGAATGTAACCATAATGCACTAACAGAGAATCAAGGTAACAAATATCCATGGGATAAGAAGGTTACCTCATTCGACAACTTATGGTTTGTATGCTAAATAGAGAAAGATAAGTTGATGGCAGGAGTATTGAAGGTTAGGGGACTAAAACATGTGCAGAAAGGAAAGGAAAGTTTGGTCCTCAAGCAAGACAGAATAAGTATAGCTAAGATTCAATGCTATGGAAAGATTATAAAAAGAAGCTCATATCAGTATCACTGGAAGGATGGAGGAAGCTAAAGAAAGGGGCCAAGGAAAGAGGGAGTAACAAATCTCTCTTATGAGTAAGATGGTATCCCTCACAAAAGGGTCATATCATAAGCTTTGTTATAAGATGTGACAATGATGATAAGATGCATCGTGGCATCATGGAAGCATTAGAAACAAGAGCTCGTGACATCACCATGGGAATCATGAAGGACAAAATCTATGATAGACAAAACATGAAGGATATAGCTCTTGGGAACCTCAGTGGACATTGAAGGAAAGAGTCATCTAGGACAAAGCTCATCAGACATCAAGTCGAAAAGGAAACATCTGCTAATTGGGGATATACAAGATCCTCAAAATTCTCTTATGGAATCCTCATCAGAGGATTCAATAATATAGAGAGGAAGCAAGTGTTTCAACAAGAACTCCAACTTATGGAATCCATGAGATGATGGTATGATGACCTAACGCAGATCAAGGGATTGCAGATCTTTTCAATCAAGGAAGTTGTTGGAAGAAGCATCGATGACCTGGAGGTAAAATAAGGTATGTATGCTTGTGTTTAATATTATAATGTCAAGTCATATGTTTGCAGGTAACAGGATCATTGCTTCTATCTTAAGAAGCATAATCAAGAGAAGAAGGATCACCTCCTCTGAAAGGATGTAGGAAGGCATAAGTCACTAGATGAAATCAACATAATATGTCCTCATATGAAGTATGAGGTGATTGACTATAATGAAGAAACTATGATTGAAAGCTATTGGGAATGGAATGTGTGAGGAAGGAAGAGATCGTGAGATATGCAACCATGATGAAGGCAATCAACATCTAAAAGACCAAGAAGATTTGACTAGGAAATCTCCAGGAAAGATATGAAGACTCTGAGGAAAGTCTGAAAATGATGAAGGCCCTTGACAATGGATATCTTTGGGAGATGTGTCAATATGTGTGCAGGATGTTGATACCTACCAGAAGATGTCATGATGAAGAGCCATCTCGTAAGGTATGATTTAATTTAATATGATTTCTTGAATAATATCTGGACAATGCAAGGTTACTCGAACAAGAGTTGTAAATACAACTAGCATTCATGCGATGGATGGAAGAAGCATGATGAGAAAGAAGTAGTCATATGACAAAGGTTCTAGATATGAAGGCGGCCACTTTCCATGAAGAAAGGAATGGCATGATGAACTAAGGAGGAAAGTGATCGATGGATGTTGCCCTACAAGGAAGAAGCTCAACTGATTTTCATGACATCAAGGAGAGAAGTTGATCAAACAAGCTAAAGGACCCACGAAGAAGAAGTTGTTGATGTATAGAAGAGTCCCTATCTAAGAGGGAGCTCTAACAGGTCCCTGATCAAGAGGGAGCTTGGATTGGATCACCCCTGATTAAAAGGAGTGACAATTGTATTTTTCTATTTCATGTGTCATGCACTAGACAAGGACTAACAGCCGTAAGTCCAGGTGAAGGCCATGAAGAGAAATGAAGACACATGATATCCTCCCTAGTTGAGAGGGAGATAGACACAACATTCTTGTCTTCACTTTGGAAGAAAGAATGGAGGATTGGGTAATCATCTGGAATCCTATGCTCTTTGAGGATGTGTAGGGCATCCAAGACAAGAGTAGGCAAGAGGACCAATATTCATTGAGGGTTGGGAACCCAAGATAAGAATAGTCCTAGAAGGTCATACTTAGTGAACACCCGGGTGGGTATGTACCTTGAGAGACAATGATGGTGTCTATAGTCATTGGTCTCGCCAACATTGTGCTCTGATCTAATGAGAGATAGAGTTGTCAGTCAAGGCCTTGTTGTGGAAACAATGTTGGTTACTATGATGCTATACAGATGGGTTACCAATCTGATTATTCTTATGAAAAATTCTTCAAATTGAGAATGACCAAGTACCATCATGAATACCTCCCTAGTTAAGAGGGAGTGTTGAAGAAAGTGTAACTAGGTTCGGTCTTCATGACATTGTAATTATGATTTTTGTAAAATGAATTTATTATTCCTTGTTGTATGGGTTTCATGAGAAAGAGGTTCATTTATTTAGTGGCTCCCATTGAGAGCCTTAGGATGTCAAAGAGTCAATGTCATGTGTCTAAACAACCCTCCAAGACAAGCAAAAGAAGAAGTCTACAAGTTAAACGATGAAGAAGAACAGTTATGTCAGCCTCAATACATATATAACTATCAAGTCGGCTCATAAAAGGTGACACACTGGTTCAATGGACATGCCGGCTTAATTATGGAGACACAACAACTATAAATATGCGCATAGGGTCACCACAAAAGCTCATAAATCTCAAACTTCTCTGCAATCTTGTATGGGTACAGGAGGTGCAGGAATCTCGGATTAGGGAAACAGTTTAGGACCTCGGATGGAGAAGTGTCACTGTGAATTCAGATGGGTAATATAGTGAGATACTCTTGGCATAAGAATGACTAGGTGTCAAGAAGAACGCAATGTCCTTCTCTGTACAAATCTCAGTGTTGTCATAATCGTAGTAAGGATGATCTTAGGAATCCTACTATACTACACATTGTCTAGGCATGATGGAAGGATCTCATAGTAACACACTGTCTCGGCATGATGGAAGGAACTCATAGTAATATACTATCTCGGCATACAGGTGCAGTCACAATCTCGTTCTTGATGAAAATATAAAGGTCATGATTTCAGTCATGATGAGACTGCCATGATATCAGTGAATCTATATGTAGCTCTCTATACATATAAAGATCTCATAGATGAAGACCTCGGTGATGGATCAACAATGATGATGATCTCATCATTGATGTAGAAGAGGATTAGTGTCTTGGTCTTGGAGTGGCCTAATAGGTCAAGGGTCAAGGCATTGGTATTCGTCAATTGGAATCTCTATAAGAAGAATTTAGTGTGGGTTTTCCTCTCCAAGAGAGAGAGGTTTTGGCCCTGGAAGAATGCCAACATCTTGTGTTCTTGTCTCTTTGTTTCGGTAGCTATTTGATGAACTAAATAAGACACACTCTAATAATAAGTGAAGATTGAATAAGAAGAATAAGTTGAAACACCTCACAAATAGTTATCATGTTAAGAAGAATCACACTAACTCTAACTGCCTTAGATTCTTCGACAATATCAAAAGTTATTTCACACCCTCCTCTCCATTAGATGCACATGGTCCTCAAGCTAGTAGAAGTCATATGCGACCCACTTTAGATGACCATTGGAAGAAAGAATTGAGAGAGACTGTTTGTGATTACATAGCTAGATGGTGGTATGATTCTGATATCCTCTTCAATGCTTCTCGTTCACCATATTATGAACCTATGTTTGATGCCATATTTGCTGCTGGAAAAGGCTTCAAAGGCCCTACGGACTGATCCTAGGTTGCACGAAACAGGGAAACGGGTACGAGTTTCCGAAACGGGAAGTGATACGAAACGCGACCTCCCCAAATTTTGGAAACGGGGAAACGCGATTATATATATATATATATATATATATATATTGAAAATATTTAAATATATATATATATATATATATGTGCAATCATAAAGCATAAATGATACATTATAATTTATTACACTTAAACATTAAGATTTAATTTACATCACATTTACTCATGAATGATCACATAATGAAAATAAAAATATCAGAATATCCAAAAGCAACCTTTATTATATATCCAAATCTCAAAATCAGCCTTTATTTATATTAATATATGAGGCTGCAAGTATAATAAAGACTATAAGGCTACAAGAGAGAGATCCAAATCAGGATTTTCTACATCCACATCCCATTCTTTAGAAGGACCACTGTTGTATTGGGAGTCTCCTCCTACATAGTCAAACGACCTTAGTGCTCTTGATTAAATACAAGTTTCATACCCTAGTACCCTACATGATCTTGATTTTTGGGAGTTTCTCCTGCATAGAGGGCTTGGTTCTCTTGATTAGATACAAGTTCCATACCCTAGTACATGATAAAATCCAATGGAAACATTACAATCCCCCCAATCCTGAAATCCTGAAAAACAGATAAGTCTGCTGGATTTTGAGTGAGATTTAAAATTCTACTTTCTCCATATGAAATCCAACGAGGGCAAAACCACTCTCAAACATCCTGAGTCATTTCATGATAATGTTAAAAATTTAAGTAAAAGGATGAAAATGAAAAATAAGAGAATATCACTTTTACTTTAAGAATTTAACATTACCATGAACTGCATATGCATCAAACTTCCTGATGAACTGCGTATCAACACTAGGGCAAAATTTCACTTTTATAACTTTAGACACGCATCTAGAAGCAACTAGAAGTTACTAACATACCCTAAAAATAAATTTTAAAAAAAAAACACGAGTTAATGAGGAAACGTGGGTCATACGGCCGTGAAACACATTTCTGGCCGTACTGGCCACGTTTCCGTTGCGGCAAACGTGGCAGTACGGCCAGAAACACATTTCACGGCCGTACCAAACGCGTTTCCGCGTTTCGTATACCAGTTTCCGTACTAAAACGGACCTCTGTACCACGTTTCCTGCAACATAGGACTGATCAAAGGAATCGTACCATCATAAACTTTCTTATCTTTTTCCCACTGGGAACCATGTTTCTAAAATCAGTTGATGCATCTGATAGGGTGAAAGATGCACACTTGTTGTTTCAACTTTTGGATGAGGTTGTTGAAGAGGTGGGCGTGGCTAATGTTGTTCAAATCATCACAGATAATGCCTCTAACTATGTTCTTGCTGGTAAAATGTTAGAGGAAAAACACAAAACCATCTTTTGGACCACATGTGTTGCACATTGCATAGAACTCATGCTTGAGGATATTAACAAAATAGATTGGGTCAAGAACATTGTAGAGCATGCCAAAAGCATAACAAAATATATCTACAATCACCCATGGATTTTGTGCCTGACGAGGAAACACACAGGGGGCATGGATATTATTAGGTCTGCCATCACTAGATTTGCAACTCATTTTTGACATTGCAATCTATGCTTTCCCAACATAGAAACTTGCAAAGGGTGTTTTCCAGTGATGAATGGAATGAATGTCAATGGTCTCGCAAATAGGATGGCAAAGCTGTGAAAAAGAAAGTTAATGAAGAAATATTTTAGAAAAAGGAGGCAGAGATTGTGCCGGTTGTTGAGCCATTGGTTAAGGTGTTGCGGTTGGTGGATGGGGAAGATTGGCTATGGGCTTCATTTATGAGGCTATTGATCAAGAAAAGGAGAAAATAAAGGCAGTATACAAGGAAAGAGTGGCTAAGTATGGGCCCATTTGGACAATCATTGATGAAAGATGGAACAATGAACTCCATCGCCCTATACATTCAGTTGGGTTTTTTCTAAACCCAAAGTATCATTATAAAGCTCTGGAGGCAAAATCTTTGACTAGGGAGGTTAGAGATGGATTGATTGACTACATTGACCGCATGATCCCTAAGGAGAGTGATCAGCGGGAGATACACTGACAGATCACTTATTTCAGTAGAGCCACAGGTACCTTTGGCAAGAACCTAACAAGGATTGCAATGGACGCGGATGAGCCAGGTAAAAAAACAATTTCAATTTTCAAATTCTTATTTTGTTAAATTGTTTATAATTTGGAAGTTAGATATAATTTGTTGAGCTAACTCATTATACAACTATGTTTTTTGCAGCACAATGGTGGGAAGCATTTGGTAGCCATTGTCCTCAATCGCAGAAGTTTGCAATCCGTATTTTGAGTCAAACTTGCAGTGCTACTGGGTGTGAGCGCAATTGGTCTGTCTTTGAGAGGATTCACACAAAGAAGAGAAATTGTTTGGAACAAAAACGGTTAAATGATCTAGTCTATGTCCAATACAACCTCTGACTAAGACGCAACCAATTGTTGAACAAAATACCCGATACAGATCCCATTATGTTGGAAGATATTGATCCACCATCAGATTGGGTAGTGGAGAGTCATCCACCAGAGTTTGATTCTGACGAGGATTTTGGTATTGATTTGGATTTACAGACAGGGGCATTAGCTGAAGTTGGTGCTGAACATAATGTTCGGTTGAATGCAAATCCATTTGTACCAGGCCTAGCCCCAAGTTCTCCAGTTGCAAGCACCTCCTCTACTTAGCCACAACAGAAGCGCATATCTCGTCTATCTTAGCATGCAGTTGCTGCGCCTGCTAATGCTACTACTTCTACAGTTGCAGTTGCAAATGGTGATGAGGAGGAGCCATGGGTTTCCTTGTCTAACTCTGAGCCAGATGGTGTTGGCTTCTCTAGCAATAGCCAGTAGTACTGGTGACTAATGATGTTTTACAGTTTACTTTTGTTGTAGAGGCCATTTAGGGCCTCCTTGGTTATGTGTTTTTGTTTTCATTTCTATATCATATATGTATTGAACAGTGCACTAGGTGCCATTCTGATATAATGGACATATTCATGAGCCTACTTTGATCATACGTTATCTTCTCTCTATATTCCAATGCTTTGTGTTTGGAAACATGAATGAAAATCTTTAAAATTACGTTTTTTCATAAAAAGATAAATATTTAATGTATTTTTTACGACAACCAAGTTATTGAAATCAAACTGGCCGAGTCCATACCGAGTCAGACAACATACACATTGGTTGAGACAACATACACCCTCACTGAGACACAAGCTTATGCCCTTGTCAAATCACTAAGTCATTTATGTATATATGTAGGGTACAACAAGATATATGCCTTTGTCCCATATCCTGTTGTGAAAGATTTACTATCACAAATTGATTGTGTCGGATCAATGGGAAAAATGTTGAAGGAAACGTAACTAGGATCGGTCTTCATAAATATATCTTTGATATTTGTATTTATTCAAGAAAAGAGAAATTATTTTTATGATATTGTCAATGAGTTTCTTGCTCATTGAAGTAGCTCAAGCACATGTTTAAGTGCTTCTAGGAAGTCAAAGAGTCAATGTTTTTATGTAAGACCCTTTGAGGGCATGTTACACTGTATAAAATGGTATAAAGGTCAAAGGAATACCTCCAAGCAAAGTCAAAGTCATCTCCTTGCAACGAAAGCCTTCAAGTAGCAAAATAATGAAGAAATAGTCAAGTCGGCCTAAAGACAGCAAGTCGGCCTAAAGGAGGGACAGTCCTCTGGGTCCACATGACCACTAGGTCCACAGGGCACTGGTAAACCCCTCCTCTTGTCCACATTTCTAGGTCGGGCCTAGAACTATTGCCCCAAAGGTTGATGCAGGTAAAAGAACGTTAAAAGCATACCATGGCCACAAGCAAGAAACAAAAGAAAAGATATTATAAAATGCAAAAAATTGTTGGGACATTAAAATAGCATGTGGGCAAAAGACGAACATGAGCTCTACCCCTTATCATTATGGTCATCACCATGGTTCCTAGGGCCCCACGAGTGCCCACACCTCATTAAAGGACCCATGCACGTCCCAACCCCTAGTGGGTGATGCACTGCCCTACCTTAAGGGGGTAATAGTTGTTGCATATATCTCACAACATGCTCTCATCTCTTGGAGCCCAAAGCAGTAATACAAATGAAAATCAACAAAAGACAAAAGGCAAATGAAGAAGGGTGGAAAAACAAAGGTTGAGGTAACTCATGTATCCACTCTCCCTCCTACATATATACACCTAAATATGTGGACATCCCTCATCATTACCATCCTTGAACCCATGGCATTTGGCTTTAAGAGACCTGTGTCCTTATCTATCTCATCATTATTCACATGACCCCTATCAATTGAAGGATGTACCTTGGACCTCTCTTTCCCCTTAGGGGCTAGGAGCACCTAATAGGGTTGTTTATTAGCCACTCCTACCTAGGGAGGTGTCACTATTACAAGCTTAAAGCTCCAAATTTGGAAGGAAAGCCCATTATGAAGTCTCAATGTGCCCTTGATTAACAAGCTTGGTTCACTTAGATGCGCTAATGAATTATTATACTTGATGGGGAGGAAGTGCATTAGATCTTATATGTAATTGTCAGGTGGTGTCATCATGGGTTGGGCAGCTTAAATGGGGCCCAAGCCCACCAGAAGATCATATTGACACTTCTAGGGGAAGCATTGAGAGCCATGGAACTCCATCATGCGTCAGTGCATCATTTCATTCCATCGGCACCACATTTTTCACGAGATTATGCACTTGGACCAACATGCCCCAGCCAGCTTCGCATGATTATAGCAGTTGATCCAAGGCCCAAAGGAGGTTTGTCTCTCCTTTGAGACATGGGATGGTGTGCACCATCATCAGAGCCCTCATTTAGAGTAGTGTACAAGCTTTTCTTTCATCCGGAGACCCATGAGACCAGTGTTTTTGTCCCAAACCCACTCTGGGGCCACCCCCTTATTCGCGATTTATAA
Organism: Pinus tabuliformis; assembly: GCA_031772625.1. Classification (NCBI taxonomy): domain Eukaryota; kingdom Viridiplantae; phylum Streptophyta; class Pinopsida; order Pinales; family Pinaceae; genus Pinus; species Pinus tabuliformis. The sequence goes on from CM062820.1 coordinate 1,394,093,707, forward strand.
AACCCTCTCTCACACATTGGCACAAAGAGGACTCAACGTGGCCCTCTAACGGCCCTAGATCAGCAATGACGTCACCATTGCGTCTAGTTGGATGGCTTATTCATAACTTATCATAGTTACTTGGTTAACTTGTGACCCAGGCCTTTATTTTGCACATTTTTATAATGCTAGGGGATTTAGAACAAAAATTCAACCTCTGAGGTCTCGTAAATAGAAATCGCTCCCATTTGTGAGAGAGCGTCATCATCACTTGGGATTTTCAGCCCTCTTAGGCAATTTCACACTTTTTCTCTTGGATCTTTTGGAGGATCTTGGATGCACTATGATATTTGGAGCTGAATTTTGATCTTGTCTTTGATCTAGTTCTTGGATATAGATGGATATATTGCATGATTATCTTGTAAGTACTTTTGTGGATGGAATCTTTCTCTTGAAAATGTTTAATGTATGTAATTGTTGCAACTAATTTAAATGTTATTGTGCCCTAATTTTGTTGAAGAAATTTTTTAAACCTATTTGGTTGACCCTTGCATATGTTACACATGATATAACATGCAATGAATGTTACTAGTGATGAAATGTCATTTTTCTTCATGAAACTCCATATTCTAATAGTAAGTAATTGTTGAAGGTTGGTAGCTAGGGAATCAACTCAAGGGACTTCGTAAACCCAAGGGAGAAGGCACTGCCCTAAGTCATTTGGTGATCAACCCTTCTCTTCTCCATCTTTTCTCCTCAAATTTTTGGCCCCTTTTCCTTGGACGGCTAGCTAGGGCATCAAGAAAAATCTATTAGAGAGTGAATTTTCGAATTTTGTTGGACAAGACTCTTCCTTGAGGTCTTGCCTTGAGGATCTCCAATTTTGGTGGATTTCTCATGATTATCCATCCATAAATACTTGTGCCCTAAGTGTGCCCTGGAAGGGAAACCTAGCTTGTATTTCCTTGGATAGGTGGCTTTATTAAGGGTTGTATGACCATTATATTCAGTGCAATAAATCATAAGAAACCCTTTCTCCTCCCTTGCCTTGACCTAGGGAGTACCTTGGAAGTATTTCTTCCCATGATCATTCATAAAACCCTATGTCTAGTGCAATTCCTTCTTATGTCTCTCAAATGGAGCGAAGAGCCTTTGGGAAGTGTTAAATCATCACATAGAGCTTCTTTGAGAGGTCCTACCTCATCCCTTGGAGTCTTGACCTCAGGAATACCTATTATCATCATCATATCTAAAACCCTAATTCTTGATCTCTTCATCTTAAAGCTTTTCTTGGAGAGTGTGCTAGCTTCCTTGAAGCACTGAGCCATTGTTGTGTCTCTCCTTGAATGGGATTGGTGAAATCACTTCATACCTAAATAATTGATCTATCCATTCTATGTGATTATCTTCCCACTAGGACTCCTCCCATCGGTGAAAGTCTATAAGAGCAGGGGACCTTGACTAAAGTGATAGTGAGTCATTGCCCCATCGTTGTAACTTAATCTAGTAGTTGTCCCTTAGGTTTTCCCTTTCTTAGGGCCTTGCTAGATTGTGTTGTAACAGGGCACTACCCCATCGTTGCTTCTTGGTCTAGTTTACACCATGTAGGGTTTCCCTTTCCAAGACCTGCTAGATTTTGCGGCAACAAATCCAACTTGAAGAGGTCACGTAAAGGGCAGGACTCTTCCTTTGTACCTAGCAGAACCCTTGGTGCTCAACTCACCCTTGATGCTAAACGAAAGAAGATAGAGAAAGAGGCTACTTGGGAATGCATTGCTAGATGGTGGTATGATGCAGACATACCTTTCAATGCCACTAATTTTGCATATTATCAACCTATGATTGATACTATAGCTTCATGTGGCATGGCCCTCAAATGCCCTACTTTTCAAGATATCAAGGGGGCACTTTTATAAAATGAGGTCCAACTAATAGATGAATACCTCATAGATTTCAAGAAACCATGGACTAAAAAAGGGTGCACAATCATGTCTAATTGATGGATTGATGGAAGATCCTGCACCATTCTGAAGTTCCTAATTTATTTCCCAAAGGAACCATGTTTCTCAAATCTCTCGCTGCATATGCTCGAGTGAAGGATACACAAATATTATTTCATCTTTGGATGAAGTGTTTAAATGGTTGTAGAGAATGTTGTACAAGCCATCACAAACAATGCCCCCATCCATGTTACAACTCGAAGGATGTTGGAGGAAAAACACCCCACCATTTGGTGGACTCCATGTGCAACCCATTGTTTGGACCTCATGCTTAAGGATATTGGAAAAATTGAGAAGGTGAAGAAGTATGTGGAAGACGAAAAATCCATAACCGGGTACATCTACAACCACTGATGAGTTTTGAACCTTATGAGGAAAAACAATGGGGGCAAAGAGCTTGTTGGGCCAACCATTACATGATTTACAACAAACTTTATTCTGTTGCAAACCCTTGTCAACAAGAAGGCAACTTGTAGAAGATATTTTTTTGTGATGAATGAAAAGCATCTCAATGGAGCAAAAAGGCTAAAGGAAAACAAGTGGTTGACAAAGTGTTTGAAAAGAAGTTTTTGGAGAAAGGAAAAAAAGTGTTTTTTAGTGAGCCTCTTGTGAGAGTGTTATGGATGGTGAATGGTGATAAACTTACCATGGGTTTTGTTTATGATGCCATGGATCAAGCCAAAGAGGCAATAAAGTCAACATACAAGAATAAAATGTTGAAAATGCAGCAAGAAAAGGAAAAGTCTTAATTTGGTTTTTACCTTAATTAAATTGAGAAAATTCGAAATTCCATATCAGCAAACAACTTGGAGGAGTTAACTGAGGTGACATGGCTCTTGTCACTCGGTTATGAACACTCAATTTGAGTTAATGAATTGAGATTCAGTTTACTTGTGTTGATTCCTAAAAAATAGGAGTCTAGCTCAATTAATTCAAGTTAGGGACATGAAATTCAGTTGTGTGCAATGGGTTACTAAATTTTAGGAGCCTAGGTTGAGTTAATTTCAGTTGTAAAAATTTAATTCAGCTAAATTGAGTTATGGTCAGTTAAACTAGTTCTAACTGTTGGAGGAACTAGTGGAAGGTCAAGTAGTGGGGTGTGACTTCAGTGATCATCCAGATAACTAATCAATCAGCCTAAATTAACTCATGCATGCAGAGAATTCGAGTTACCCAGTTGAGATTGGAGTTCAAGGGCAGTGTACTATCAGTTGTAAACTATTCCAAGTTGTACAAGTGGTGCATGCAATCAGAGAATTGACCTAAAGGAACTGCACAATCTAGATGAGGAAAATTCCTATTAAATAGGGGCCTAATTCCCAAGGGAACAATGCAAGGAAATAGGAGCTTGGAGGGCAGGAAAATTGGCTAAGTATTGGCCAGATTCAGTCAGTCAAGCAAATGATAGAAGATACAGGTGCAGGTTGTGCTCAAGCTTGAGCAAAAATATTGTATTCATCCAGATTCTTTGATTAATGCAATACAGATAGTAAGGGGTTTTGAGCAGTTGCTTTCCCCTAGATAAATCTCTGGGTATGTGTGTTGAATCTTGATGTCTGTCTATGATTCTTGTTCTAGATGGTGAATTAACTTCCGCAGATGAGTAGAGTAGCTTCAATTCTTGTGATTTAGTAAATTTCATGAGCAGTTTTGAATCTACATATTAATTTCTACATGGTATCTCTTATCACCCCAAGAAACTCACCTAGGTTATATATCAGTGATGCTCAGGAACATTACAAACTCAACAAAATGTTGGATAAAATGATGGATGAATGAAAGAAATACAGCATATTCAAGCCAGATAACCACTTCTACTATGATTGACCCCAGACATGGGTGAACACCCCCAAACTACAAGGCTTTTAACCACCAATTACTCACAGTTTAAACAAAATGTGATGATGGAGAAGACTGACTACACCAGCAGATACACAGGACCCTGTGATGGCTAGCTGCAACCAGTTAGGAGGTCTGTAAATCTATTATCTAATACACAGACAGGATGACAGCTCTCTGGTATTAAAACAACAGAAACCTGTAAGCAAATTCAATGATACATGCTAAATTCTAACACAGAGGTGGGATGACAGCCCCTCTGATGCTAAACATTCACAACACATGAATTAATGCAAAACAGGCACAGCCTGGAACATAGAAGAAGTGAAAAGTGAGCAAATGACAGCAAAAGAAGCTTGTATTAGTTGGAAATGAAGACCAGACGCTACAGGTCTCACAGTAGTTACAGTCTCCAGAAGTTGAAGCTTATAACCCTCTAGCACTCATCTAACACATCAAACTGATTACATCGTTTTTCTGGGTATATATAGAAGTTGTTTAAAAAATATCTCTGCTAAGCTATGCATGGAGGTGTCTTAATGGATCACCAACCACTTTTATAGTTAGATATGGGTCCTCTGCTACATTCTAACTGTTTTAAATGAACAAAATGGCTCTTTTGTACTTCAGTGTCCCTCCTGAACAAGTGAAATATTATCTTTATAATTTTCAATAACTGCTGCTATCATTGATCTGCTCAAGGATCATTCTCCTCGTCCTCGGCCGTGCTATGTTGAATGCAGGTAGCTGAGAATTTAATGCACATAGTACAGGGAGTTGATGGCTTGCTTTCTCCTTGCGCGCGCTAAACAAACCCGAAAAAACACTGAAGAATACACTAAAAATACTTTGAAATCGAACAGGGGCCGAGATGAAACACTGGCCGTCGGATGGATTGCATGGACGATCAAGATATTCTGACGTAGGGCAATGGAAAGGCAAAGGCACAAAGGCACAATTTGAATATTGACGCAGGCCTAGACCTGCAATACCCAGAATCTTTTCTCTCTGTGCATATAAGAATGCATGCTCAGCAAATGCCAAATCAAAAACCTCATTCGCTGGCAAATTCACACTTTAACATTTGCATGCGGAAGCATTTAAAACATATGATTCAAAACCAGAATCCAACTTTAAATTTCAAGCTTCATTATAACATCAGTTCCACATGTCGAATAGTATTGAAACTCACCTCACACATTCAGACCAAATGCCAATAACCTTTGGTTCATCACTTTATGGTTTATGAAAACCATATCCATTTCTCTATGATCAATCATTCGGAAGCTTATCAAACAATCCAATAACTCTCATTATATATGGTCGGATTCAATTAAAGATTGCGCCCTTACTTTTATATTCAACCTGGCAACTTATATAATTTTAACCCCAATGCTTAATTCCCACACGTTTGCCAATTAATTTTAAACACATTACTCAGTTTTCATTTCATTTATTCCCAACCTGCAAACAAATCTCCATAAACAAATGCGCCCATGTGTGAAGACTGAGTCTGGCAATTTAATACGACCATATATCATCTTTATGCAAACATCAACATATCTTACCTGTTCGAATTTCGGCGATATATCAATCTCTGGACCGCCTTCAAATTCTGGACTTCACCAGCAATCGAACCATTCAATTCCACTGCGCTTTCATTCAACCACAGGTCGATATTAACACATCGATTTGTATAACTTCCATTCCTTCGTTTTTCCAATTCCGATTTTCTTCAATCTCTGAACCTGCAGCTTAAATAACTCAACACGATTTCAAATATTTTTCATAACAATTCAACTCAATGCTCATTAAACAATTGCGCCTTCTATAAAATCGACTCTCCAAGTCGATGTGCCAACGCATTCAACAATGTTCAATATGTCAACAAACAGTGTTCTACTTCAGTCGACTATAATGCCACATAGTCTGTAAATAATCGACCCCAAACAGAAACTTCAAGGCCCTTCGGAAAAGATGCAAACCGGACTGAACTTTAATCACCGCCTTCTCTGCTGTAACACTACGGCATGATCTTAGCGTTACCAATTTAAACACCAAAGGTTTAATGCACACTTACCAGATTCGATTTCAACGCAGCTGCTTCTCTTAGCATTCCGTCACATAGCTGCACTTCCAATGTGTTATCCAATTCTCACAACGCAACCAAACAGCGTGTGATCTTAAATTAAATTCAATTGAAGTTTTATGCAGTACGCATTGAACATCGTTCACAAACTCAGCGCTATATATCACAGCAAACAGCAAATGCTCAATCGATCTCGACATACATCGATCTTTCCACGGCTAAAATTGATCACGCATTCAAGGTATTATAAGCGCCATTCACAATTTGATTGATATTGAACCCAATTTCAAAAACTAAATATACAACAGCTTCCAATTAATTGCCATTCCACGACTTTGATTCAGGCTTGATTCAACGCCTTCTTACACTCAAACAAATTTGCATTATAGTTTTGACAATATCGACATCGATTATTCAAATCGATCTGCCAGTCCTTACAAAGTTCAATTCATTCAATTGTCCTTGAATTCATAAACACACCCAATACAAGCGCGCATCACTCAAGTCTCAATTTCAGAAATTAACACCCAATTTCTAAAACCATCAATAAACTCTAAAACACACTTATCATATTAATAATGAAAATACTTACAAACTGTTCTTCCTGGCCAGATATTCAACATTTAGGCCCTTACAATTTGCCCAGAGGCTTTCAAGCTTTGGCTGTCCAAGCTTCACTTTCTCCTCTCTATTCTATCCTATCTACCCTCATTTGCCTTTGAGGCTCATAAATTTATACAATTTGAATTGAACCAATTCTGGTTCATATCCCTTTAATCACTCAACAAAATCCCCAAATATCTCAACAAATCCTAAAATCACTTTTGAATCCCTAAGGATCCTCTCTCACCCAAAATTAATGAAACTAAATTCTAAATTAAAATCTCTCATCCCTTTACATCCTCAACTGACCAAATTCTCTCATATTTGACAATTATTTACAAAATCCTCACTTATAGAATTTATCTCCTATTTTATTTAAAAATACCAAATTAATTAATAAAACAATTAAAATGTCACACCCCCCCTTTATTACATAAATAAAAAATGAAAGTTGGCCTTGATGCTCCTGCATCAAATATGAGCCGTTAGATTAGAGAAATGGACGGCGGAGATCATGCTAGAGTGAACTATCGGGAGGCGGATGAACAAGGTGAATAAGGGCCGTCAGATCACAGTCGGGTAGATCCGGCGGCGATCGGGTGGCAGAAAAAGGCGATGGTTAACGGGAGGGGAAAACAGTATGATGGCGGGAAGTGGTTTTCCCGCACCACCTTTGTGCTACGGCAATTTACGTACAGAGGAAGGGTGATGCAATGAAAATGCGCCACATGTCTGACACGATGGGTGGGAAACAACTTTTCCCGAGAGCTAACAGGCGCGCAGGTAACGAGAGAGGGACGAGCGACTGCCATCGGATGATAAAGCGGGATGATCAAACGGCACAGAATAACTACACGGGTTTATTGTTGACACGACAGGTGATGTGACAAGTAAAACTGCGGGCCCGGGTTCTATCAAAACTGAGGGTTATATATTATGATATATGCACGGTGTTTTAACAAAAACATAAGTTAATACGATTTATAAAGGGCTATCGGGGTTTTAACGTTAAACATAAAAATACCCGGGACTAAAGGGAAAAGGGGGACACGGGATTGCAAAGGGATTAAGCGGGAAAAATGAAAATGGGAAGGGTGAAATGACGGTATGGGGAGTTATAGGGGCATAATGAGCATGAAAGAAAGGGATAAAACACACTGTTGCAAACCCTTTGCAACCAAAACCAGCATTACCTGTCCTGAGTTCATCCATCAAATACTGCAAACTGTAGCAGAGCTAACACTGGCTCCTTCTGGGGATGAGATCCTCCCTGTGAGGTCTCAAGAAGCTGCAGACCACTATCTTTCCAGCTGAAAACACATTAAGCAAAATTCCTAGTGTTCCATTCGGCATGGAGTCCACTTGCCTGCACAAAACTGATAAAAACAAAATATCTACAACCTTTAAGGCCGAAGACCTTAAACTACATAAACTTTCAAAAAACGCCCATTAACTGGGCTATCAAAAACTGTTTCTCCTCCCATACTTTTCAGTATGAAGGTGTTGTTCCCTTGAACCTGTGAAATGATGAAAGGCCCTGTCCAGAAAGCATCAAATTTCCCATGATTGCTTTTCTTTTCCTTCAGTGCATCCCATTTCAAAACCAAGTCTCCAACCTGAAAATTACATGTTTTTGCCTTTTTGTCAAAGGCTTCCTTGATCTTTCTTTGATGTGATGCAACTTTTTCAACCAGCGATTCTCTAATCTAATGTAACTTTGTCAAATCAGTGATTCTTTTTGCCATGTATTCTTCTTCATCCTGCTCTTCTTGAAGGAATTTTGCCACATGGAGAGTTAACTGAATTGGGAATATAGCCTCAGTGCCATATACCAGCTTAAATGGAGAACTCCCTGTGGACTTCTTTATGGTCTCTCTGTCAGCCCATAGTGCATACTTGAGCTTTGAATCCCAATTCTTTTTATTGTTCTCTAACAGCTTTTTAATTATCCTGATCAAACTTTTATTAGAGGATTCTGCTAGACCATTTCCTTGAGGGTAATATGAGGTGGAATGAACAAGTTTGATACCCATTGAGTCACACATTTCCACCAATTCTCTTGCTCTGAAGGCTGTTGCATTATCTGTTACTAGATTGTGTGGACAACCAAACCTGCTAAAGATATTTTCTATTAAAAATTTGATGACCACATTATGATCAGCCTTCCTTGTAGGGATTGCTTCAATCCACTTAGTAAACTAATCAGTGGCTACTAATATCCATCTGTGCTGGCCACTGGAATGTGGATTGATTTCACCAATGAAATCCAAGCCCCACTGCTGAAAAGGTCCCTTTGCCTGAATTGGTTTTAGGGGCAGGGATTTCAACTGCTGCTTTCCTTCAAATCTTTGGCACCTGTCATAAAATTTAACAAAAACAAATACATCAGAAAATAAAGTGGGCCAATAGTACCCAGCTCTGAGAATTTTATGGGCTGTAGTCTTCCAATAATGGTGCCCTCCACATATGCTGTTATGAAATTGTTGCATCACTTCCTTTGACTGTTCTTTGTCCAAACACCTTAAAAATATTCCAGATGGATCCCTCCAGTAGAGCAGACTTTCCATAATGCAATACTTTGCTGCTCTAAGTTTTAAAGTTTTGGCTTGACTTGTACTTAATCTTGAAGGGGTCTCCAACTTCAGCAAGAAATTAATTATTGTAGCATACCAGTTACATAAACTAGATTCTCGGCCACTGACTGTTTTCTCTCTGATTCAGCTATTTCCTCTTCTTCTACTTGACCATTTTCTGCATTTGCATATAGAAAATCAATATCTAAAGACCTGCAATTTTCTTCTACCAATAACTTGGCAAGCCCCTGACCTCTGACCAACGTGGTGGGCTTCAGCGCTATATTAAATTCTATCATTTTAGCAATCCACTTTGCCTTCTTCCATCATCATTAGGTTGAGTTAGAACATCTTTTATTGCAGCAGAAGGCACATATGCAATTATTTTTGAATGCAAGATATAAACTCTGAAAGCCTTTAAGGATTTAAATAAGAGCATATGCCTGTTTTTCTATAATATCATACCTTAGTTCAGCATCCCTCAAGTTCTTGCTAAAAAAAGCCACCGGATGCTCTGAACCTACATCATCTTGCTGCAAGCGAACAGCTGCAATAGTGTCTTGAGAGGCAAATGAAAACAGATAAAAATCATTGCTGTAATCAAGACTTATTAATGTGGGAGCTTCCATTATAGCTTTCTTAATTGACTCAAATGATTTTCTTGCTGTTTCGGTCCATCTTACCTCTGCTCTTTTCTTCAACATGGAGGTCACATGCTTAACTAATTCAGCGAAATTTGGTATAAACCTCCTGACAAAATTTATTTTGCCCAAAAACGACTGTATATCGTTCTTCGATCTGGGGACAGTCAAAGCCTGAATTGCTTTGACTCTTTCTGGGTCAATCTGAACATCTGTAGCAGACACAATATGTCCCAACAGCTTGCCTTCATGTAAAGCGAATTGTGATTTTTTGGAATTGACTGATATTCCAAACCTCCTGCACTTCAAGAACACTTTTTTTAAATGTTGTAAATGATTTTGATGGCTGCTGGAGTAAACGGTTATATCATCAAGGTAGATGAGGACAAATTTATCCTTCTCCCCCACAAATGCTATGTCCATAGCTCTCTGGAAAGTGGCTCCAGCATTCATCAATCCAAAAGGCATTTTAGCATACATAAAAGTGCCCCAAGGAGTGGTAAATGCAGTCTTTTCTTGATCATCTGGGTGAACAACAATCTGATTAAAACCTGAAAATCCATCCAAAAATGACATTACTTCAGCTCCTAAGACCCTCTACAACAAATGCTCCATCTTTGGCAGAGGATAGTTATCTTTCTTAGAGCACTTATTTAAATTTCGGAAATCAACGCACAGTGTGATTTCTCCACTCTTCTTCCTCACCACCACCAAATTGGCTACCCATTTTGAATACCTGAGAGGCACTATGATCTTGGCAGCCAGCAACTTCTTAATTTCTTTTTCAATTAATGGAAGAAGCATAGGATTCATTGGTCTCAGCTTTTGTTTGAAAGGAACAGTGTCATTTTCCAGAGGGATTTTATGCTAAATTATGTTCTTCTCATATGTTTTCAGATCACTGTATTCCTAGGCAAACACATCAACAAATTGCCTCATTAAATTGCAGTATTCAGCACTTTGATCAGCTGACAAATGAGTGGACAAATTCACATACTTAGGCTGACCTGGACTTCCTATATCATGCTTACAGACTGCAAATTGGTCTTCTTTTTGGGCAGCCTTGTAAGGCACATCATTTTGGTCAAACAGTCTTTCAAGAGGAATTAGACCCTTAGGAATATGGTTACTAGGAAGCTAGACTATGTTGTCTTTACCAATTTTATTTCTAAGCTGGGACTGGGGTTTTTCTAACAAAGCTTCATTTTCTTGGTCAATTTGCATCTCTGAAAATTCATCAATGACTTGAAGGAACCTATTCAACTCATTATCATCTTCAAAAAATTTCCAATGGTGGACATTGTCAGGCAAGGAAGGTCTATACTTCATTTGCACTTCATAAACTAGTATGGGAGGCAAAGGAGGGACAAACAGACTAGCAAAAACAGCAAGGGAATCAGCAAGCTGATTTTGGGCTCTAGGAATGTATGAAATACAGAAAAAATCAAAAGAGTCTATGATTCTGCATACCTCATCTCTGTATGCTTTAAGCCTTGGGTGCTTTGCTTGAAATGTTTTATTTAGTTGTCGGATGATTAGATCAGCATCTCCACATACTTTTATGCTTCTAATTCCTCTGTCTTTTGCTGCGTTGAGACCCAACAGCAGTGCTTCATATTCTGCTATATTATTTGTCACCTGAAAAACCAGCTTAAAAGACAGTTGAATACTTTCTTGTTGTGGAGATATTAGCACCACCCCTGCTCCTGCAGTCTCTCTGGAACATGCTCCATCAAAGAACATCTCCCAAACCTGACTTCCTAGCTCTTTCTCGGCCTGAACTGTTGGTTTCCTGAGCTGTATTTCGGCCTTTTGAGATTCTTCCATTTGGAGAATGCATGCTCCAAAATCAGTGTCCACTGCATAAATGGGATGATTTGTAGGGTTCTTCTCATCACTGATGATATATGCCAACTGTGCTTCTCTATATAACCTCCTGCTTTCTCCTCCAAAAACTGGGACAATAGCATACGACAGATCATTGTATAATGTCCCACCTAGTCGCTTAATCCACCCTCTCGACAGCAGCATACCAAACTTGGGAGGCACATCTGCTACCACAATTTTCATCACCATACTCTTCATGGGCAGCTGAGTTAAGGTAATGGCCAGATCTTTAATCAATCCAAGACATTTCACCTTCCTTGAATCAAAAGAAAATAAATCATGATAGGGTCTAGTGATATCAAGGCCTAACTCTTCCATGACAACTTTAGGCATTAAATTGTGGCTGGCCCCTTGTGTCTAATAGGCAATTGTGGAGGATTTTGTCATGAATAGTCAATGAAACATAGAAAGATGGAGAGTTATTATCAGTAGGTTCAATCATAGGGCTAAGCACAATGGCAGGCTTGTCATCTTGCAAATTGATAGAGTCAGTGGAGGTTTGCTTGGTTTCTAGCTCAAGGGCTTCAAGGATAGCCTTTCTAAATAATTCACTCTTCACCAACTCAACCAAAGGCACAGATATTTTCAATTTTTGGACCTCTAACTCAAAGCTGAAAGAAGAAGGTGACTTATCAGAACTTTTTATCTCTTGAACTGGAGCTCTGAGGATGACTGGATCAGCTGCTGGTCTTCTTAGCTTGATATTCTGAGGATTTTGTTTGAACAGCAGTTCTTTGGGCAGCATTCTCCTTGACATTCTTTGCATTGGATCTTAGATTATACCTCATCTATTGTTCACCGGTTTGTAGAACAGCTCTTCTGTCCCACTCCTAACTGTTTTGTTCTTGCAGCAATGATTCTTCATATTCAGCCAATGTAAAAAATACAGCACTGCCTTTATCTTCCATGCAGTGAATTTCATCCTCATCTTCTTCAAAATGTTCTTCCTCAATGACTATATTTTAGAAAGGCGCTGTAACTTTGTGATCCTCTCTTGATTCTTCACCTTTCTGCATTATTTGTAACTGCTCATTTGCTCTTTTGAATGGATTTTGGTTTCTTGGAGCAAATGTATTTTGCTGCCTTGTTTTCCCTAAATTCTGGTCAACCTTTAGCTTAGAAATTTCATCAACCAATGACTCTATCATCTTAGCCATTTTATCTAATTTAGGGTCTGAAGATGATGCAGAAGAAGTAGATGCCTGATTTCTCTGCCTTCTTCTGTCAGCTTGACTCTTTAGTTTCTCTGCAGCCATAATATTGGATTCAACTTCCAGGGCTGCATCCTGCATGTCTGCCAGCGTAGAAAATCTCCTTTCTCTCAATAACAAGCAGAAATCTGAGTCAAAAGCATTGGCATAAATGAGTTTGGCAGAGGTAGAAGTAGGCTTTACCTCAGCTGGAATCTTACTATACATTCGATTGAATCTTTTATTAAAATCAGGTATTGATTCCCCATTCTCCCTCTTCAGATTACCAAACTCAATGTGATAATATCGCAAGTCCTTTTTATCTCCCCATTGCTTCAAAAATGCATCATCTAATGCTTCAATATCAGTTATAGATCTCTGGGGCAATTCTCTAAACCCATTCCTAGCCTCTCCATCAAGGCTCTGGACAAAAACTCGCATCCATACATCATTTTCATCTAGATTATCAGCATAACTGTAAAAAGCTTCAAGGTGTTCTTCTGCTATTACTCCCTCTGTGCTAGTGAATTTAGGCATATATTTTTGATATTCCCCCACAGGCATAGGATTTAGAGGCACAAGCAACACCAATGGTCGATATCTGGCCGCTACAACTCTTTCTATTCTTGTAGGTGCTTGTTGTCCTGCCATGATTGGAATGTTTGGAAGAATAGTAGAAGATTGAATGATGGGGAGTAATGTGATGGATGGTAGAGATAAAGGGATGTTTTGGACTGAATGGGATGCTTTCTTTGGACTAAGATTCAAAGGGGAACTAACTGTACAAGGGGTTGAACTGATCTCTGAAAGTTTTTCTTTATTAACAGGGTTGTTTTCTAGATCCTCAATCTGTATATTTTCAGCAATAACTGTATCTTTCAAAGATGAATGAGTTTTCTTAGGCTTACCTGATCTTGATGCCCCTTTCTGTGAAGATGTCTTCGATTTACCAGTCCTCTCAGGTTCAGGCACTGGTTCAACTGGGGCTTTGTGAGGATTTCTTCGAGTGTGTCTCACAAACTGAGCCAGAACTTCAATGTGGAGTCGCCAAAGGATGGTCTTCCACCAGTGGAGTCGCCAGACAGATGATTACAACCAATAACTGTGTTCAAACCTTGTCTGTCATCAAAGCTTGAAGCTGTGTCGTTCTCCCAGGGAAGCTGAACTTCAATTCTCCTCTCCCCGGCAACGGTGCCAATTAATGTTATCACCCCAAGAAACTCACCTAGGTTGTATATCAGTGATGCTCAGGAACATTACAAACTCAACAAAATGTTGGATAAAATGATGGATGAATGAAAGAAATGCTGCATATTCAAGCCAGATAACCACTTCTACTATGATTGACCCCAGACATGGGTGAACACGCCCAAACTACAAGGCTTTAACCACCAATTACTAATAGTTTAAACAAAATGTGATGATGGAGAAGACTAACTATACCAACAGATACACAAGACCCTGTGATGGCCAGCTGCAACCAGTTAGGAGGTCTGTAAATCTATTATCTAATACACAGACAGGATGACATCTCTCTGGTATCAAAACAACAGAAACCTGTAAGAAAATTCAATGATACATGCTAAATTCTAACACAGAGGTGATATGACAGCCCCTCTGATGCTAAACATTCACAGCACATGAATTAATGCAAAACAAGCACAGCCTGGAACATAGAAGAAGTGAAAAGTGAGCAAATGACAGCAAAAGAAACTTGTATTAGTTGGAAATGAAGACCAGATGTTGCAGGTCTCACAGTAGTTACAGTCTCCAAAAGTTGAAGTTTACAACCCTCTAGCACTCATCTAACACTCATCAAACTGATTACATCGTTTTTCTGGGTATATATAGAAGTTGTTTACAAAATATCTCTGCTAAGCTATGCGTGGAGGTGTCTTAATGGATCACCAACCAGTTTTATAGTTAGATATGGGTCCTCTGCTACATTCTGACTGTTTTAAATGAACAAAATGGCTCTTTTGTACTTCAGTGTCCCTCCTAAACAAGTGAAATATTATTTTTATAATTTTCAATAACTGCTGCTGTCATTGATCTGCTCGAGGATCATTCTCCTCGTCCTTGGTCGTGCTGTGTTGAATGCAGGTAGCTGAGAATTTAACGCACAGAGTACAGGGAGTTGATGGCTTGCTTTCTCCTTTGCACGCGCAGAACAGGCCCGAAAAAACACTGAAGAATACACTAAAAATACTTTGAAATCGAACAGGGGCCGAGATGAAACACTGGCCATCGGATGGATTGCATGGACGATCAAGATATGCTGACGGAGGGCAATGGGAAGGCACAAAGGCACAATTTGAATATGAGCCGTTAGATTAGAGAAATGGACGGCAGAGATCATGCTAGAGTGAACTATCGGGAGGCGGATGAACAGGGTGAATGAGGGTCGTCAGATCGCGGTCAGGCAGATCCGACGGTGATCGGGTGGCAGAAGAAGGCGATGGTTAACAGGCGGGGAAAACGGTACGATGGCAGGAAGTGGTTTTCCCGCACCACCTTTGTGCTACGATAGTTTATGTACAGAGGAATGGTGATGCAATGAAAATGCGCCACATGTCTGATGCGATGGGTGGGAAACAACTTTTCCCGGGAGCTAACAGGCGCGCAGGTAACGGGAGAGGGGCGAGCGACTGCCATCGGATGATGAAGCGGGATGATCAGACAGCACAGAATAACTGCACAGGTTTATTGTTGACACGACGGGTGATGTGACAAGTAAAACTGTGGGCTCGAGCTCTATCAAAAATGAGGGTTATATATTATATTATATGCACGGTGTTTTAACAAAAACATAAGTTAATACGATTTATAAAGGGCTATCGGGGTTTTAACATTAAACCTAAAAATACCCGGGACTAAAGGGAAAAGGGGGAGACGGGATTGCAAAGGGATTAAGCAGGAAAAATGAAAAGGGGAAGGGTGAAATGACGGTATGGGGAGTTATAGGGGCATAATGAGCATGAAAGAAAGGGATAAAACACACTGTTGCAAACCCTGTGCAACCAAAACCAGCATTGCCTGTCCTGAGTTCATCCATCAAATACTGCAAACTGTAGCAAAGCTAACAGTATCAGAGCTTGAATCACAGTAGAGAAGAGATTTCGAACTTGTTATTGCAAGAGGATTGAACTTGCAGGATCATTTCTTTAGAGCTAGCAGATGGATTTTTATGGACTAAGACTCGAGTATGCCCTTGAGGGAAGCTCAAATTATGTTGCTTGGAAGGACCACATGGAGGCAGTGCTGGAAGATAATGGGTTGAAGGAATTCATTGATAATGATATCCAGAAACCGGCAGCAGCTGATGCTCAGAATCTAGCAGATTGGAAGAAGTGTGTAGCTAGAGCCAGGAGGATCATCCTGGAGGGTGTGAGAGACCACATAGTCTTGAAACTACATGGAAAAGAGACTCCCTTTGCTATGTGGAAGACTCTCAATGAGCTATTCGAAAATAGCAATGAAGCCAAGAAACTTGAACTGATGAAGAAATTGAGGATTGAAGACAAAGGGTATGAGGTAGTCTTCAGAGATGGGAAGGCCTACCTCAAGCATCTTGCTTCATGTCAAATCAAGCAATTTGGTGTCAGGATCGAGAGCCTCTACACATTAGAGGAATATGCATGCACAACCTTGAGGAGCAAGGCAGGGATTAGAGATGTTGTGGTTGAGAGGGAGCATGATTTAGCTCTCAAGAGGAAGCCTCAACCAGTTGGCAGTTGGGCTGACCAGGAGGATGATGATGAAGAGGACTAGTCAGAGACCTCCAATAGGAGGAGAGTTCGAGCCAAGTGGGCAGAGGGAGCACATGCA
This sequence comes from Pinus tabuliformis, assembly GCA_031772625.1. Classification (NCBI taxonomy): domain Eukaryota; kingdom Viridiplantae; phylum Streptophyta; class Pinopsida; order Pinales; family Pinaceae; genus Pinus; species Pinus tabuliformis. The sequence goes on from CM062820.1 coordinate 1,394,110,336, forward strand.
GATATACCTCCAGGAGTGAGTTGGAACGATGTAGATCGTTAGTCCAAGAGTTGCATAAATTTGGGCAGTGTCCATCGAGACGTTCTCCTTATGGATCATTACTCTTGCTACAGAGGCTCACAATATTCAGTAGCAAGAGGGTGAATGCCAGTCATACACTAAGGAGTGAAAAGGAGTGTTGACAGTAGAGCAGGAGGCTCAGTAGCAGAGTCAACAACATCATAGTTTTCCCAATAGACAGTCGCAGATTGATTCAATGATTATTTTTATTTTTATTTTTGGATGCTTCTCAGTTGCAGATGTTGTAGTAGCAGTAGCAACATAGAGGAGTATTGCATGCAATACATTCCAAAGGTGTTGGATCGGGGTAGATGTGAATCCATTTCTTGTTGAGAGGGAGTGTTGAAAATGTAGCAAGAAAAGTCTTAATTTGATTTTTGCCTTAATTAAATTGAGGAAATTCAAAATTCCATATTAGTAAACAACTTGGAGTTAACTAAGGTGACATGGTTCTTGTCACTCAGTTAAGAACACTCAATTCAAGTTAATGAGTTTAGGTTCAGTTTATTTGTGTTGCTTCCTAAAAAATAGCAGTCTAGCTCACTTAATTCGAGTTAGGGACATGAAATTCAGTAGTGTGCAATGGGTGTTGATTTTTGGTAGCATTGGATGTGCTCTAGCCTTGAAATTTGGAGGAGAGGCTAAGGCACATGAGATATCCAAGACCCAGAAATCGTTTTGAGAAATTCCATCCGGATGAGGAGTCATTAAAATAATTTATATTTTTAATGAGTTACTAAGTCTAAACTTAGGAAAATAAAAATATTAATTAGTATTAACAAAGATAAGGATGAGAATCTTTTAAGAGATGAGGATCAAGTATGTTTTAATCTTAGCTGTTGATTAGGGACTTAATCTCGGCCGTTGATTCATCAATAGGAAAAGTATAAGAGAAGACTTGAGGGTCATTTGAAGAGACACCGATAGATACTCAATGTCTCAAGGAAATTCAATTCTCAAGGAAGAGGAGATCGATTTCAGAGGGAGTTGCAAGGTGGAGGAAGAGGAGGGCTTCGAAAGCAGGCGGTGATCGACGAGGAAGTGACGCAGGGGCAGTGGAATACAGCGCAGAAAGTGAGATGCAGTCCAGAGGAGAGACGCGAGGCCTACGCAGAGCCACTCTGAGCCACGTTGGGTCAATCAGAGTGACGCAGGGGTGATGTAGAAATGGGAGCAAGGTCTCCAAAGAATCAGACGGTCTCAAAGGAAAAGTCTCAGGTGTTTCTTTCAGTTTCTCTGTAAAATCATTCCTTGTAAAAGCAATTGTTGTTGAAGATTAATAAAGCCCTCATCTATTGCACCGATTTTCCCACATTGGGTTTTTCTGAGAACAATTGTCCAAAAAATAATTGTGTCGATGTGATTGATTCTTATGCATGTATTTTTTTTCCTCTAGATAATTGTGTGATAACTATATTAGAATTTATTTTAGTATTTGCTTAAGGAATTTCGTAAATAACTTATTGAGAATAATAAGTAGGTGAAATAAATCAGTTGCTGCAGTGATAGAATTTCAGTTTAGAAATTTTCACATGGTATCAAAGCAGAGATCCGACAACAGGAAAGGAAAATCAATTATGGGTCAAGAGCATGATGCAGAGGCATCCACTCAAGGGGACTCGCGCAGATTTCCAAAAGAATGCACAAGGGACAAATATTCGATGTTAGCTTCCAGATTGGAAGAAGAAGTCGCTTGCCTTGCAAGCTCTGCCTCCTCGGAGGTTTGGTATATAGACAGTGGAGCTTCCTGGCATATGACAGGAATCCGAGAATGTTTTTCAGATTATCAGGAAGAAAGAATGAATTTTCAGATCACCATGGGGAATAAGGCAAAGTGTACTCCAGTAGGAAGAGGTACCATAGTTTTTCAAACCGAAGCAGGAGAGCGACTTCGGGCAACCAATGTGCTGCATGTGCCGAGATTGGGGATGAACTTACTTTTCGTATCTCAACTTCAAAACAAGAGCTATGGCGTTTTCTTCATTAAGGAGAAAGTATATGTCAAACACCTAAGTTGGAAAAGAAGGCTCAGATTAGAATCAGAAGTAATAGGTTGTAGAGGTTACAGCTCGAATCACCAATGGCACTGATAGGAGTAATGGAGACAAAGACTTGAATGAGTTATGGCACAGGAGGATGGGACACTTACACCATGGGGCTCTGAGAATTCTCAAGAAAATAGTATGAGGAGTTCCAGAACTAAGCACTGAACAAGATGATGTATGCAGAGGGTGCGCTCTGGGCAAGTATGCCAAAGTTGCGTTTTCCAAAAGTAGCAAGAGGGTGAAGAGTGTTCTAGGATTGATACACAGACATTTCCGGACCGATGTCCACAAAAGCTCTTAGTGGTGCCGAATACTTCGTCACCTTCATCGATGACCATTCCAAAAATACTTGGATCTACTTTCTGAAAACCAAGGATGAGGTTTTCGGTTGATTCAAAGAGTTCAAGGCTCTAGTGGAGAATCTGACAAGAAAAAAGATAAAGTGTTGCACTCAGACAATGGTGGAGAGTATGTTGACAAGGACTTCATCGATTTTTGCACTAAGGAAAGCATCAGAAGAGAGTGGACAGCTCCCTACAATTCGGAGCAAAATGGAGTAGCAGAAAGGAAAAACAAGACTATTGTGGAAGCAACTAGGGCAATGTTATATGATCAGGCTATGCCTAAATTCCTATTAGCAAAAGCATACAGCACGGCAGTTTATTTCTAGAACAGGACTCCTCACAGGGCATTGGGCAAAATCACTCCGGAGAAGGTCTTCATTGGGAAGACACCTGAAGTCAGTGACTTCAGGATATTTGGGAGTTTAAAATATTGCCATATACCCGAAGAGAAGAGAAAGAAATTAGATCAAACTGTTGAGAAATGTTAAAATTGGCAACTAGGGCCAAACTCCATGTGGGTCATCTTATTAATGGAAGCTGATATTTTTCTTGGATCCCTCTCATCGAGAGGTGTAGGATTGATCTAAAGATCATCTGATTCCGATAAGTATACATGGAGATATGAATTTATTTGTGTTATGGGCAATTCGTCAAGGTCGGCCAGCAACCAAATATACCCCACTTGTGCTCAATGTTTTAGTATAAATAAAGGTGCCTTGAATCATTTGATAACACACTCTCATCTCTCTTGACCTCTCCTCTCGACTTGTTTGGGTTGTACTCTCTCAAAGAGGACGTAGTGGAAAGGATCTTCTTAGAGAGCCCTAGACGCAGTCAACTAAAGAGTCCTTGACGCAGTCTTATGAGGAGATTCATTTGTAGGTTAGACAAGACCTATACGCAGCTCAAAGAAACCCCTATTTGTTGTCAAGAGGGAGACATATTTGTAGCTCAAGGAGGAAGCCTAGCCACTATCCAAACAGGGAGATCTAGCCACAGTAAAGGAGGCCTATGCATAGCTGAAGGAGAAGCTCTAATGTGTTGTCCTAAAAGTGCCCTAGCCACAGGTCAAAGGTTCCTTAATCTTAGGCCCTAATCCGCTGTAAAGAGAGCTCCTAAACATAGCTAAAGGGAGTCCCTAATCCGTAGTCATAAAGGAGACTAGAACGTTGTCAAGGGTGGTCCTACTTGCTATCAAGAAAGCTCCAATACGCAACAAATAGGTAACCCTAATTCGTTGTCCCAAGAAGCCCTAAATCCGTTGTCCTAAGAAGCTCTATACTTGCAATCAAAGAAGCCTAAAGCCACTACCAATGGAGCCCTAATACTCAGCCATGTAAAGACCCTAAGACGCAGCACAGGTAGCCTTAGAACGCAGCAAGAAAGTGTCTTAAAGGTACAGGAATGGACAGTGTGTTTGCTGTAGGTGTCTGTGTGATAAAGGAAGACTGAAGGGCTGAAGAGGAGGCTATGTATCTTGCTAGAAGGCTGAGGATAGAGGGAGTTGTTTGAGAGCTCATAAAGGATGGAACAGTCCTCCAGAAAGGCTGCCTCAGACCTGTTCTAAGGGTTGTATAATGCTGCTGTAATAAGAGATGGACAGTGCCATTGTCAAAGGTTAGAAGTATTGCATTGAGGATCAGTCAGCTAAGCAAGGAGCAGAGTGGTGGTGTAATCATCTTGGAGAACCAGTTGAAGAATGAAGACTGAGGAGCTACACATCTAGATGCAGCAGTTATATGCAGCATGACAGTTAGTGGACAGTATGCACAACAACATGTAATGATTGCAGCATAGTGATGACAGTATGTACAGCAGCAAGTATAGGTACAACTATTGCATAGTGGAAGCAGTGTATACAGCAGCATGTATGGGTACAACCATGACTGGTTGCATTTCTGTGACAAGAGCAGCTCTGTGAATGGGTGTATCATGATGACGAGATGCAGCACGATGGAGAATCAGTTGAAGCAGCTTGTCTTCAACTGATCTCATGTATCATCTTCTTAGAGATGATCTATGCTCTTATCTAAATAAGTCAAAGTGTTGACTACTATTGTAAATGTACTCTCTCTCTCTGTGTCTCTCTCTGCTGAACTATTAAAGAACATATAAGAAGAATTGATCAAGGGTTTCCCCACATTGGGGTTTATCCCTGGCTGGCGCCACATCTTGTGTCTTGTTGTCTTGGCTTGTCTTTTGCGATTTATGTTTATGTTCTATCTGCAATTTACTGTAATGTTGATGTGATTGCTAGTCTGGAAAGATATGTGAAAATTGAAATAAATTGCTCTAAGCATAGAACATACCTAGAATTAACAGGAAAGGATATCTTGTGGGATATAGCGAGAATGCTAAGGCATATAGAGTTTATCTTCCAGGGAATAGGAAGGTAGTAGTTCGGCGGGATGTAAAGTTCATGGAGGATAGAGCTTTCAGAAAATCCCGAGAAATGCCTTCCGAGGAGCAGTTGAAAGATGAGTCGTTGGTCAAACCACTTCAACCAGCGGAAACTGGTACCAAAAATCCTCTTGAAGACAAGGTTTTAGAACAGGAGGAATCTCAGGAAGAAGAGGAGTTGATAGATGTACCTACTACCAGTGGAAGAACGAGCCGAGAACTCCAACAGATTCTACGGGATGCAGAAGACTTCATTGGTGCACCCAGGAATAGTAAAAGGGAGCGAAGGCAGCTAGACAGATACCAGGCCTTAGTAGCTCAGGTTGGGGAACCTTCTAGTTTTCAGGAGGCCATTCAGCATCAAGTATGGGTAGATGCTATGGTGGAGAAATACAACTCTATAATGGTCAATGATGTCTGGGAAGTGGTACCTAGGCCTCAGGACAGATCAGTGGTAGGTTCGAGATGGATCTACAAGGTCAAATATGCTGCAGACAACAGTGTGGAGAAATACAAAGTCAGGTTTGTGGCTAAGGGGTATGCTCAGAAGGAAGGGATAGACTACGAAGAAACCTTCGCCCCAGTAGCCAGGTATACTTCTATTAGGACTGTGATATCTCTTGTAATGCAGATGGGATGGGAAATTCATCATATGGATGTCAAGACGGCATTCTTGAACGGGTTAATAGAAGAGGAAGTATACATCGAACAACCAAAAGGTTTTGAAACACATGAGAAGCAATCTCATGTATGCAGATTAAAGAAAGCCTTGTATGGGCTGAAATAGGCACCTAGGACATGGTACGGTCAAATTGATGGATACTTGCAGAAGATGGGGTTCGTCAAGAGTGACCCAGACCCTAATCTCTACTATTTGGTTATAGAGAATGAGCCTCTAATACTAGTGTTATATGTGGATGATCTCTTCCTGACAGGATCATCCAAACTCATCAAAGACTACAACAAGAACCTAGCCACAAAATTCGACATGAAGGATTTGGGACAGATGCATTATTTTCTAGGGTTGGAAGTTTGGCAGCAGAAGGATGAGATCTTCCTAGGACAAGGGAGATATGCTACAGAAATCTTGAAGAGATTCAAGATATGTAGGACTGTAGACATATGGCTACTCCAATGATCACCAACTGGAAGAAGATTGATGCATCAGAAGATAAAGATGTTGATCCCACCTTGTACAGGCAGCTCACAAGGTCCTTGATGTATCTGGTCAATATCAGGCCAGACATTTGTTATGTTGTCAACACCCTCAGTTAGTTCATGGTAGAACCTAAGAGGGCACACTGGGCAGTAGCCGAACATGTTCTCAGGTATATACAAGGAACAGTCAAGCATGGACTATTGTACACCAAAGGTAATGACATCAAGCTGAGTGGGTTTACTGATGCAGATTGGGCTGGAAGTTCAATAGATCGGAAAAGTACAACTGGGTATTGTTTCAACATTGGATCACGAATGACCTCCTGGTGCAGTAGGAAATAGAAATCCGTGGCTCCAAGCTCAGCTGAAGCAGAATATATGACAACTAGCACAGCTTCGTGCAAAGCCATATGGTTTAGGAAATCACTTGTGAATCTATTCAAGAGAAGGATGGAAGCGACTAGGATCATGTGTGATAATCAGAGTTATATCAAGCTCTCTGAGAATCCTGTATTTCATGATCGGTCGAAGCACATTGATATCAAGTGTCACTTTGTCAAAGACAGTGTCCAATGAGGGAAGTACAGTTGAGGTGCACTCCTACAGGAGAACAAGTGGCAGACATCCTCACTAAGGCTCTAGGAAGAACAAAGTTTGTTCATTTCAGGGAGAAGACAGGGATGGTAAAGAATCCATTTTAATAATGGATAAGTATCAACAGTTAGCAGTGGCAGTGTTATGGGCAGCATGATGCAGCAAGTTGAGAGGGAGATGCAGTATAGGAGCAGCAGTGGCAGTGGCAGTGTCATGGGCAACAGTGCAGAGGTGTGAGGCAGCAAGCCAAGCATCAGCACAGTTACTGATGTCGAAGATCAGTGTGATGTTTCTATAGTGAAACATTGCTAGAGCACATTCCTCGCTAAGAGGGAGTGTTGATTTTTGGTATCATTGGATGTGCTCTAGCCTTGAAATTCGGAGGAGAGGCTAAGGCACATGAGATCTCCATGACCCAGAAATCGTTTTGGGAAATTCCATCCGGATGAGGAGTTATTAAAATAATTAATATTTTTAATGAGTTCCTAAGTCTAAACTTAGGAAAATAAAAATATTAATGGGTATTAATAAAGATAAGGATGAGAAGCTTCTAAGAGACGAGGATCAAGTCTGTTTTAATCTTAGCCGTTGATTAGAGACTTAATCTCGGTCGTTGATTCATCAACAGGAAAAGTATAAGAAAAGACTTGAGGGTCAGTTGGAGAGACACCGGCAGATACTCAGTATCTCACGGAAATTCAATACTCAAGGAAGAGGAGATCGATTTCAGAGGGAGTTTCAGGGTGGAGGAAGAGGAGGGCTTCAGCAGTAGGCAGTGATCGAGGAGGAAGTGACGCAGGGGCAGTGGAAGACAACGTAGAAAGAGAGACGTGGTCCAAAGGAGAGACAAAGGGCCTACGCAGGCTAACACAGAGGGACGCAGAGCCACTTAGAGCCACATTGGGTCAATAAGAGTGACGCAACGGTGACACAGAAGTGGGAGAAGGGTCTCCAAAGCGTCAGATGGTCTTCGAGGAAAATTCTCAAGTGTTTTCTCTCAGTTTCTCTGTAAAGTCATTCCTTGTAAAAGCATTTGTTGTTGAAGGTTAATAAAGCCCTCATCTGCTGCACCGGTTTTCCCACATTGGGTTTTTACGGGGACAATTGTCCAAAAATAAATGTGTCGATGTGATTGATTCTTGTGCATGTATTTTTTTTCTCTGGGTAATTGTGTGATAACTACAATAGAATTTATTTTAGTATTTGCTTAAGGAATTTCGTAAATAACTTATTCAAAATAATAAGTAGGTGAAATAAATCATTTTCTGCAGTGATAGAATTTCAATTTAGAAATTTTCAGAGTGGGTTCCTAATTTTTAGGAGCCTATGTTGAGTTAATTTCAGTTGTAACAATTTAATTCAGTTAAATTGAGTTATGGTCAGTTAAACTAGTTCTACATGTTGGAGGAACTAGTGGAAGGTCAAGTAATGGGGTGTGACTTCAGCGATCATCCAGATAACTAATCAATCAGCCTAAATTAACTCATGCCTGCAGAGAATTCGAGTTACCCAGTTGAGACTGGAGTTCAAGGGCAGTGTACTATCAGTTGTAAATTATTCCAAGTTGTAAAGAGGGTGCATGCAGTCAAAGAATTGACCTAAAATAACTACGCAATCCAGATGAGGAAAATTCCTATTAAATAGGGGCCTAATTCCCAAGAGAACAGGGCAAGGAAATAGGAGCTTAGAGGACAAGAAAATTGGCTAAATATTGGCCAAAGAAAGTCAGTAAGGCAGAGGATAGAAGATACAGGTGCAAGTTGTGCTCAAGCTTGAGCAAGCATATTGTATTCATCCAAATTCTTTAAATTCTTTGATTAATGCAATATAGATAGTAAGGGGTTTTGAGCAATTGCTTTCCCCTAGATAAATCTCTGTATATGTGTGTTGAATCTTGATGCAAGTCTATGATTCTTATTCTAGATGGTGAATTACTTCCGCATATGAATAGAGTAGCTTCAAGTCTTGTGATTTAGTAGATTTCATGAGTAGTTTTGAATCTACACATTAATTTCTACATAAAAGGTAAAAGTATCTTCCTTTGTGGAGAATCATTGATGAAAGATGGAACAAACAACTCCATAGACCTTTGCATGCAATTGGCTAATACTTAAATACAATATATGTAATGTTAAAGTTTCTAAGTCATGTTATTCATTACAAAATCTTAGCCAAACATTAAAAATCAATCAATGAATATTGTCTTTTGAACCTTGAAGGTACCATTACACAAACTATTTTGAAGCAGATGGGGAGGTAAAAGAGGGATAATACAGTTGATGTTTTTAGCTATGGCAAGTACTTCTACACAAGCTTAAGTATCTAGGCGTGCAAAATTCACCCACAAATTTCCATAGGATATTTACTCAAGTGTGAGCAAGTTGCTAATCTAACTTAGCCTAAGTTCAAACTTAGGAAAAAGACATAAATACTATGTTGGCTAATTGACCTAAAAAAACTTAGGAAAAGTAAAGTAAATTATTTTGGTGATTATGTTTTAATTTCAACCATTGATCTCAAGTGAAGCAACATCTAATCTCGGCCATCAATCATTTTGGAGATTAAGGTTAGAGATTTAGCTCAATGTAAAGTTATAAAAGCAATGCTAAAGAGAGTAGGAAGACACACCATATAGTGGCAGTAGCCTTTGAGAGAGATTTACTCAGGTGAGAAGTGTGATACTCTAGTGTGTCAGGTCTGAGGAAGTACAGAAGAGAAATATTAGAGATCTAAATCAACCAAGGAGATGGAGGACCAATCTAGGACTTGATATGTTGTATCCACAATTTTCTCAGTTGGGTCATTATCCTAGGACACGAGCCCAAGTTCATAATTTTAAAGAAGAATTGTTGATTGAGAAGAATTTGTTTGTGTCATTGTGATTAAGATTGGTTATGTGAAGTTTTGTTTCCATTAATTGAGTTAAGAACTTAGCTATACTTTAATTCAGTAGATCTGTAAATTGCTAAACTAATGAATTGTTGGGTGTTAGGTTCAAGGAAAATATAACATGGTATTAGAGCGAGAAACTTCAAAAACCGATCTATGAATCACATAGGAAGCCAAGTTCATGAAAGGATCACCGAAGTTGGGTTCAACTATAATCATACGAGGCACAATTTTATTTCTACAGGCCAAAGGAAGTCGGTCATACAGTGGCCAAGAATCCATACCGTGACTAAGAATCTATACCACAACTGAGAGAAAAGGAAGACTTTTTCTTGTGCTAAATTATTAAAAATGAGAAAGAAAGTGGGCTACAGTACCCACAGTGGGGGACTAGCCAATAGCCCACTACAAAGGAGTTAGGACATTAGACCCACCTAGCCGCCAGGGCCGATAACCCACCAAACCATAAGAACTTGAGGAGGCGATAAAGGTCGACCAAAGGCAGAGCGGCGATAAAGGAGACATCTGAGGAACCATCCATCTAGGCATGAGTGTGTAGGCTATCGACAACGCAAAAGGAATTGCAAAGGTTGTCGACAGATACAGCGTGTCAACTACAAACTTAGCCAATAGTAGAGGTTGTCAAGGGCCAGGGAGTGAAGTGCAAGTCTTTGGATACCTAATAATCGTAGGAATGTAGGTACACATGTCGGGGGGTGGTAGAGTAGGCAAAATGTGTGGACGTGACTGAGAGAAGGCTATGAGGACAAACTAGACAGATTGCATGAAACTGTAACATGTCGAGACAGGGATCCAATAGGCACATCAGCCACAGGACGAGGACTGCAAGGAAACACCACCCGACTAACACAGCTCCATAAAAAAGGAGGACGTTGAACAACCCATGCGTAGGAAGACCAAGAGCGTAGAAGATCTGGAAGGCCAATAGGTCACGATCAACAGCACCGACAGAGTCATTGCACAAGTTGGGTCAAGAGGCGTGAAGCAACCATCATGCAAAACAACTAGAAGTAGGTGCATAATCCATAGTGGAGATTTGCATCAACCCATAGGCTAAGCACAAATAGATCACAAAAGATGCACACCAGGAACCCAGTCAAAATAGCTACCAGGCAGTCGAGCAACAAATTGTTGGCATTATGACTGATGTGTTGTCCTTGATGGCAACCTACTTGATGAGTTGTCCTTTGATGGCAACCTACTTGATGAAGATGTCAACAAGATGTGTCTACATGTGACAGAGAGTTTGATCAAAGACATAGCAATTCAAAGACAAAGAAATGATAAAGATGAAGTTTGAAGAAGTATACGCAGGTTTGGTGAAGCAAAGTCGAGTATACACAAGTTCTATGAAGCAAATTCAAGTATACACAAGTTTTATGAAGCAAAGTAGTGTACACACTCAGGTTTGGTGAAGCAAAGTAGAGTATACGCAGGTTCTGTGAAGCAAAGCCGCGTACACACACGGGTATGAAGAAGCAAAGGCGCGTACAGTTTCCGCACCATGGTATTCTAAATACCAAGGGTCCTTACCATGGTATTTCCCTGTGGTATTGAGCCCAGCAATGGATGTTTTGATCCCGTCTAAGAAAACCATCAGTTAGAGTATGGTTTTGACCTGTGGTATTGGATAAGGGCTAAGATATATAAGGAGATGAAAATCTGTTAAAATTGGCAACTAGGGCCAAACTCCATGTGGATCACCTTATTTGTGACTACTGATATTTTTCCTAGATTCCTCTCATCGAGAGGTGTAGGATTGATCTAAAGATCATCTGATTCCGATAAGTATTTATGGAGATATGAATTTATTTTGATTATGGAAAAATTGTCAAAGTCGTCCAGCGACTTATGTAGGCTCAGAAGCCCAACAATCATGTCTATTCAACCTCAACGTTTTGCATATAAATACAAGGAGAATTCTCCTCATTTGGACACTTCATCATCACACACATCTCTCTCTCTCCTGCACAGAAAGAGTCTCTCTCTTTCTCACACGTGTGGCTGAAAGGAAGACATCCTAGGGCAAAGAGGACGCAGAAACAAGACAGCAAGTCATCTTTGACCAACGTTGACCTTCCAAGAAGTGCGGATTGGGTGTGGTTGCCTCTCCTAGGCAGGCCGCAATTTTTGGCACAAAAATCGAGGTGATCTGACCTCAGGTTTGACCGATATTCACTGCCCTAGTTTAGGGCTGCAGTCAACTTCAGAAATCTGCACTTTGACTGAATTTTTGGGGTTGTTCTAGGGCTACTTCTTTAGGCCGTTCAAGGGCAAGTTGACTGGAAATTGACCAAGCATATTGGAGGTCAATTTCCACTCATTTGACTAAGTTTGACTTTGCTAATCTAGGGTTTGCTGCTGCTGATATAAAATTTCAGAAATCAGATTTTGTACTATTTCTCTCTGTTGAACTATTGAAGATAAAAGAAGATTTCATCAAAGGGTTTCCCCATATTGGGGTTTGTCCCTAGCTAGCTACCACATCTTGTGTCTCTTGTCTTGGCTTGTTTTTTGTTGATCATTTAATGTTCTATCTGCACTTTACTTTACGCACATGTGATTGCTAATCTGTGGATAGTATTAAAGTAAATAAGTAAACTGCTCTAAACATAGAACATACCATAATTTAACATGGTATCCAAGCTGAGGTGAAGACAAAGCCCAAGAAAGAGCAAGAGCAATCATCGAAGAGAAGGTTGGCAAGGCTATCTAAAACAAACCATGGGGTCCTCAACACACTTCCTTGCTGAAGACAAACTCTGTGAGAACTCTAACTACCATGGATGGAAGATGTCTCTCAATCTAACATTAGAAGAACAGGAAGTGTTGGACCATGTGAGAGGCAGAATTGTTGAGCCTCCATCAAATGCATCCGCTGCTGCTAGGAACAAATGGACCAAGGGAGAAGTCAAAGCAAGGAAGATCATCCAGGACTCTATCGACAAGTGCTTGGTGGCCTACGTTTCTTACCTAAACACCTCTAAGGAAATCTACGATAGACTGGTGAGTTTATTTAAAGTTAATGATGCAAATCAAGTCTTGTTTCTTAGAAATAAGCTGAAGGAAATTAAGAAGGGAAAAGATGAGAGTATGCAAGCATACTTCTTAAGGATCACCGAGATCAAGAACGATCTCCTATCTATTGGGGAAGTAATTCCTGACAGGGAAATGACACTCACAACTCTTGGAGGATTACCATCCGAATGGTATGTATTCAGGACTACTCTTCTCAACAATAACGTAATTCCTGGATTCGAGGAATTAATGGCCAGATGCATTCAAGAAGAAACAAGGATGGAAGAACAAGAAATGCCCATACTTAAGGGTCATCCCTCTACCTTTTCTTCTCATACTAAAAGAAGAAACAATTTCGGGGCTAAATTCAAAGGAAAGGCTGGACCAAAGGGTGGAAGAAAAGGACGATGTTATAATTGCAATAAAATAGGTCACTATTCAAGGGAGTGCCCTGATAAAAGGGACTCTCACCAGGACGATGATCAAAATCCCTCTCAAGGCAATCAAAGGAATGACAGGACAAAAGGAAGAGGTAAAAGAAGCGCCGGAAATCAAGGAAGAGGACAACCATTCAAGAAGGCAAGAAATTCCAGGTATGAATCTAACACCGTGAACAATAAGCAAGATGAATATTATCTACCAGCAGCTCTATCTACTACTGCTCCCCCGGACTCGCTGGGAAATTGGCTTATTGATAGTGGTGCCTCAAGGCACTTCACTGGTTACAAAGAAGCTCTCTATGATCTGATAGAGAAGGAAACCAACCTGGAAATTGTTCTTGGAGATAATACAAAATATCCCGTGAAAGGCATTGGAAATGTCACTCTTCAATTGAATCAGGGAAATACAATTCATCTACAAGATGTGTTATATGTACCTGATCTCAAAAAGAACCTGGTGTCCATTTCAGCAATGGAAGACAAAGGCTACAAGGTGACCTTCAGCGATGGTAAGGTACGTGTATGGAAAAAGAATATTAAAGATGCTTTCACTCTTGGGTTTCGAGTTGATTCATTATATCAGGTCGGAGGAAGTCCGCTAGGTGTCATGTCTTGTGACACAACTCTTCAGTCCGAACTATGGCATCGGAGGTTTGCTCACCTTCATTATAAAGCTCTACCCAATGTAAGAAATATGGTGACAGGGATGCCCGAATTCCGAGTAGAGCAAGAAGGTGTATGTCCGGGATGTGCCGAAGGAAAGCTCAAAAGGGGACCATTCCCCTCAAGCCAAAGCAAGACCTCCGATATATTGCAATTGATTCACTCAGACATATCAGGTATGATGCCTACGAACTCCTTGGGAGGATATTCATATTATCTCACTTTTACAGATGATTATTCTCGCAAGTCTTGGATATACTTCTTGAAAAAGAAGGATGAAGTGTTCTCTTGTTTTGACACTTCAAAGCCTTGATCGAAAATCAAACCGAGAAGAAGATCAAGATCTTAAGAACTGATAATGGGACTAAATATGAATCCAATGAGTTTCATGACTTTTGAAAAGAGGCTAGCATTAAGAGGGAGACTACTACACCATATACTCCTGAGCAAAATGGTGTGGCAGAAAAGAAGAATCGCACAATTGTGGAAGTTGTTCGTGCTATGCTCCATGATCAAAGACTTCCGAAGTTTCTATGGGTCGAAGCTGCAAATACCGTTGTATATGTACAAAATCGATGCCCATCAAGCATTTGGTTCCAAGACTCCCGAAGAAATGTTCACTGGTAAGAAACCTGACGTATCTCATTTTAGAATTTTTGGAAGCCTTGTATATTTTCATGTACCGAAGGAGAAAAGAAATAAATTGGGTGCATCTGGAAAGAAAGGAATCTTCGTGGGCTATAGCGAAAATACTAAGGGCTACAGAATCTATGTGGTTGGTCAAAGGGAAGTCGAAATTAGCCATGACGTCACCTTTGATGAAGATATGGCTCTTATCAATGTAGACAATCTTCCTACTCAAAGAGGATCTAAAGAAGCTGACACCAGGGAACCAAAGGAAAAGGAAGAAGAAACGATGCCCGATGTGGAAGAACCTATGGATCCTATTGATCCCCCTCTGCCTGAGCCTTCCTCTTCTAGGAAGAGGCCTTCATGGCTTAGGGGGACACTTGATGATGCTGAAGGACACATTGCACCCAAGGAACCTTCCGTGAAAGTAAGAAGCCGAACAGGTATCAGGGATACCTGACCATCATGAGCACGATCATCCAAAATGAGCCTTCATCATTCACAGATGCCGTCAAGCATCAAGTATGGAAGGATGCTATGACCGAGGAATATGAGTCCATCATGAAAAATGATGTTTGGGATGTGGTCCCCCGACCTCTGGACAAAGCTGTTGTCACCTCAAAATGGCTTTACAAGATAAAGCATGCAGTTGATGGAAGTGCAGAAAAATATAAGGCTCGTTTTGTCGCTCGTGGCTTCTCTCAGAAGGAAGGTATAGACTATGACGAGATATTTGCACCTGTTGCCCAATACACCACCATCCGCTCGATCATAGCCCTTGTTGCTTCGCAAGGATGGAACCTACATCAGATGGATGTCAAGACTGCGTTCTTACATGGTTCGATCAAAGAGGAGGTCTACGTGGAACAACCCGAAGGATTTGAGATTTATGATCGAAAATCTCATGTGTGCAGGTTGAAGAAGGCCCTCTATGGGTTGAAGCAAGCACCCCGAGCATGGTATGAAAGGATCGATAGCTACTTGAAAAAGTTGGGATTCACTAGGAGTGAATCCGACCCTAACCTTTACTTTAAGGTTGAAGACAACAAACCTCTCGTACTAGTGTTGTATGTTGACGACCTCTTTCTAACAGGTGCAGACCCTCTCATTCACAAATGTAAGAGGGAGCTAGCTTCTGAGTTCGAGATGAAAGACCTAGGACTTATGCACTACTTCCTAGGATTGGAAGTCTGGCAGAAGCCAGGGGAGATATTCATATTCCTATCTCAAGGAAAATATGTGGTGAAGATATTGGAAAGATTTGGTATGGTGGATTGCAAGCCCGTAACTACCCCGATGGAACTTGACTTCAAGAAGTTAAGCGGTAGTGCCGTTGGACCTGTTTTACGAAATGCTACCGAGTATCGTCAACTCGTCGGAGCATTGATGTTCTTGGTGAACTCCCGTCCGGATATATGCTTTGCAGTCAACATATGGTTGAACCTCCACACACATTGGATTGGTGCCAAGAATCTGTTGATATATCTTCATGGCATAATTACTCATGGGTTAAGATACACTACCGAAGATGTGAGACTACTTGGATATACTAATGCTACTTGGGCAGGCAGTGTGGTGGACCGTAAGAGCACCTCCGGGTGCTGTTTCTCTTTGGGATCTGCCTCGATATCCTGGATGAGCAGGAAGCAGAAGTCGATAGCTTTGAGCACCGCCGAGGCAGAGTACATTGTTGCCAGTATGGCCTCCTGCGAGGCAGTCTAGTTGCGAAAGCTCTTCTGTGAGCTATTTGGATTTACATTGGATACCACTGTGATCCTGTGTGACAACCAGAGCGGGATTCGTTTATCAGAGAATCTTGTATTCCATGATCGCTCCAAGCATATCGATATCAGGTACCACTATATTCGAGATATGGTGCAACGGGGAGCTATAAGGCTCCAACATATCGGTACAGATGAACAGATCGCTGACATTTTGACAAAGCCCCTGGGAAAGGTCAAATTCTTGACTTTCCGAGAACGACTTGGTGTTGTTCAGAGACCCTCTTATGAGGGTCAAGTATGATGTATTGAGCTCTGGGAGCTCCGGGGGGACATGGGGTACTTCTTGGAGCGACATGACCATAGGGCGACTCACCATCCCCTTTTCCCTGCAATACCCCATGGCGACTGTGGACAAGATGATTCGTTCTCCTGTGGGCCAAGATGATTCATTCTCCGTGGCGACTGTGGACAAGATGATTCGTTCTCCTGTGGGCCAGGATGATTCGTTCTCCGTGGTGACTGTGGAACAAGATGATTCGTTCTCCTGTGAGCCAGGATGATTCGTTCTCCATGGCATCCACTAACAGGATGATTCGTTCTCCTGTGGACAGGATGATTCATTCTCCTGTCGAGGCATGCTACCCATGCAGTCTGGGACTCATGGGAAGTACCTCTCATCTGATCAATGAGCAGGGAAATGAGGATAGGGACCATAGTAGTATTATCGATGGACGCATCACTGTATCTACCATACTCCCTATGCTAGGATGACCTCCATTGATCTGGGATCAATGATACTGATCTGGGATCAGTGAGAGTGGTACACACTCTAAGACTGACTTTGGGTCAGTGGAGGATGGTATGATACATCCTCGGTCATTTCTTCTTCTTCATAGTTCGAGCAAGAGCCAAGCAAAGCAGAGCAGAGCAAAGCAGAACAGAGCAGAGCAGGGGACAAGCTGTATAGGGCAGTGCATTTGATGGATGAATAGTAGCGACAATCAGATGGATTGCTGATGGAGTTCTCCCTAGTTGAGAGGGAGTGTTAAAATTGGCAACTAGGGCCAAACTCCATGTGGATCACCTTATTTGTGACTACTGATATTTTTCCTAGATTCCTCTCATCGAGAGGTGTAGGATTGATCTAAAGATCATCCGATTCCGATAAGTATTTATGGAGATATGAATTTATTTTGATTATGGAAAAATTGTCAAAGTCAGCCAGCAACTTATGTAGGCTCAGAAGCCCAACAGTCATGTCTATTCAACCTCAACGTTTTGCATATAAATACAAGGAGCATTCTCCTCATTTGGACACTTCATCTTCACACACATCTCTCTCTCTCTCCTGCGCAGAAAGAGTCTCTCTCTCTTTCTCACACGTGTGGCTGAAAGGAAGACGTCCTAGGGCAAAGAGGACGCAAAAACAGGACAACAAGTCATCTTTGACCAGTGTTGACCTTCCAAGAAGTGTGGATTGGATGTGGTTGCCTCTCCTAGGCAAGCCACAATTTTTGGCACAAAAATCGAGGTGATCTGACCTCAGGTTTGACCGATATTGACTGCCCTAGTTTAGGGCTGCAGTCAACTTCAAAAATCTGCTTTTTGACTGAATTTTTGGGGCTGTTCTAGGGCTGCTTCTTCAGGCTGTTCAAGGGCAAGTTGACTAGAAATTGACCAAGCATATTGGAAGTCAATTGCCACTCATTTGACTAAGTTTGACTTTGTTGATCTAAGGTTTGCTGCTATTGATATAAAATTTCAGAAATCAGATTTTGTACTATTTCTCTCTGCTGAACTATTGAAGATAAAAGAAGATTTGATCAAAGGGTTTCCCCATATTGGGGTTTGTCCCTGGCTAGCTGCCACATCTTGTGTCTCTTGTCTTGGCTTGTTTTCTGTTGATCGTTTAATGTTCTATCTACACTTTACTTTATGCACATGTGATTGCTAATTTGTGGATAATATTAAAGTAAATAAGTAAACTGCTCTAAGCATAGAACATACCATAATTTAACAAAATCAAAGTGGTAGTGTGTGTGCAAGTGACGAATATTTTATGAATAGTTAGATCTAAAGAAAATATGCATGTAATGGGTTGTTTTTCTTGAGCCTAGATCTAAAACTAAGTATACACTTGGGAATTTTATGATGGATCAGATCCAATAGATCTGAGATCACAATCTTGATTATGAGGTGAATTGATCTGTGTTAGTAATGACGCATGATTTTTTTGTGTATGTCGAGATCTGGGTATGTCTGAAGTTCTGTGTTGCAGCAAAGGTTTGAGTCAAAAATTCTAGATTTGTACGCGAGTTTGATATACTAAAAGGTGCGTACACACGCCGGTGTGATACTGGTAAGTCGTGTATATATTATGATCTATACACGGGTTTGTTTCCTGAAAAGCGCGTATACACGCGGATATGCTTTGAGGAAAGCACGTACATAAACTAGGGTTTTGATGAAAAGGATGTATGATCAGTTTAATCAGTCTTGTGTTTTCTGTTGTTTGTCAATGAAGTCTTCTTGATGATTTGGGCTTAACAGTAATGTTTAAAAGATGAATTGACTGATTGAAGAATGTTGAAGTTACTTGTTGTTTGTGATTGAAGATCAGTGAAGGTTCTGTGGTTGTTTCAAAATGATGCAGTGAATCTGTATATGATTCAGTATTTATTTCAGAGTGACAGTGGTTCAATTTTCAAAATTCAGTGGTTCAAGATCTGTATGTGGGTATGCTTCATGGAAAGCACGTACACACGCGGGTTTGCTACTATAAAGTAGCGTATATATTTTGATATATGGTTGATCAGGGTTTGCAGTAATAGAATCTGGTTTCTGTGATGTGCAGTATGTTGATTGGTATTCTGGTTACGTGATCTGACTGTTCTAGTTGTTTAAGTTTGGGTTTCAATTGATTGGTTGAGTTTTGGTTGATTCGGTTGATTCAGTGATTGGGTTTCAGTTGATGGTTGATTCAGTTGGGTTAGAGATTGGTTGTTTCAGTTGATGATTAAGTGATTTGTTGCAGAGATCAGTTTCAGTTTTGATATTTGGTTTTGAGCTTAAATGTTGGTAGTGGGTCCAGTCTGAAAATTTGATGAAACGTGGCCTACAAGTTGTGATGTTTTGTAGCAGGTGGATCCAGTATGAAAATTTATGAAACGTGGTCCCTGGAGGTGTTGAGGGTTGGAGCCTTCAATGAGGGAGTTGAAGCTTCCTTCCAATGGTAGCTGGTAAATTAGGGGGTTGGAGCTCCCTTCCGGTGGGTTTTGGTAAACGACATCAGGGGGTTAGAGCTCCCTTCTAGTGGATGTTGGAGAACGAGCGAAGGTTGTATCCTTCTGTAGGTGGGTTGTATCCTTCTGTAGGTGGGTGCCTATGCGCTGGTATGAGTCTGCGCCAGTACAAGATTATAAAAATATTTTCTTTATATTAAAAGAAGACAAAGACGACAACAGTGGTGGTTTTTTTCCCACATTGGATCTCCACCTTAAATCTTGGTGTTTATGTGTGATTATGGTGTTTTTTATATAATAAAATATTGGAGTTAATATTTAATTTAATTTAATTAATTTATAATTAATTAATAATAAATAAAAATAATTTTGTCCCTTTTTTCCTAACCAATCAAATATAGCCGTTTTTATAGCCGTTAGAAGGTCTTATCTCCCTATTTAACTTGCCGCTATGATCTGATTTTTCATCTTGTCCTGATGATGAACCACACAGGTTGGTTCGAAATGCGTCGACCTAAATCTTCCAATGTGATTTCTTCCGAAAATGTTTTCAAATAATCAGAATATGGATCACAGAAGCTTGAATTTGAATGCATTGTACACCTGTACCATTGCCAACTTTGTCTGCTCTATGTTGCAATTGATCTCATGTTGTTGTTGCTGTTGCAACTAATGCAACTAGGAACTGATCTCCGGATCAACTGTGTCTTTGGTTTGGATCTGCATCTGTCTCGTGAGTCTCTAACTGCTACTAGCCTCTACACTGTCCATTGGGTAATTGTTTGTGCTGCAACTTCTCTGCACCCCTCAACATCTAACTGCAACTATCCCTCAAGATCTGACTACATCCTAAACATTGATCCATCTGCTATTGAATATTGTGGGCCCTTGTAGCAAGGGTAATGATCCAAGAAGAAACACCTATCCAATGCAGTCTTCCTTGGACCCTGCCCAAATCTCTGCAACTTTGGGAACTAGAGCTCAATGTCTCCCCACCTCTCTCCTGGAGGTATAGTTGCATACAATGCGAATTCATCCTCCAACCTAGAAGACAAATTGTCGATCTCTACCAAAGTTGCTGCCTACTCCTACTTCTCCTTCTTATCCTTCTTCCTCTTTGGACATTGGGTATTGTAGTGACCAAATTCACCACACCTGAAGCACTTGATCTTCGACAGATCCTTCTTCTTCTTTTCTCCTCCCTGTGAGCCTTGTCCTTGACTAGGACCTTTCTTTGCCTTCCCCTTTGATGCAAGGGCTACATTCTCCTCTTCCTTCACACCCTTCAGTCCTTTACTATTGTTTCCACTAATATTTCTCTTAACTAGAGCAAGCCTCATCTCCTCCTGTGTAAAATTTGCCCACAATCAATCCCAACTTGGTAGGTTGTCTTGTCTAATGATGCCTTACACAAAAGGCGCTCACTCTCTTGAGGTGCTTCTCCAACTGCGGCAAGCTCATCTCGGGCATCCTGAATCCTAGTGAGATAAGGAGTGACTCCTTCACCCTTATTCATCCTAGTGAGCCTCAACTTCTCCTTCGAGAACATGAAGGATCTTGGGCATCGTGAATCCTAGTGAAATAAGGAGTGACTCCTTCACCCTTATTCATCCTAGTGAGCCTCAACTTCTCCTTCGAGAACATCTTCATGTTCTCAAAAGGATTCTGGAAAAGCGTAGTAGTTGCATCCCACATTTCTTTGGTCATGTCCTTGGCCACTACTATATGATCCCAAACGCCATCAAGGATCAACCACTTTGCCTTGGCCATCTCCTTATTGTAATTCTCTAGCTGTTGCAGGGCTATAGGTACGGCTACAACTCTCTCTGCGTATGTCTTCAAACCATGTTCATCTAGCAAGAAAGACATTATGGCTTTCCAGATACAATAATTCGAGGCCCCATCTAGCCTATCCTGATCTCGAAGCCCTGTTGAGGCCATTTTCTGTAAAACTCACAACTGAGAAAATAAACAGGAATCTCCTCATTTTCCTGTTTGGTTGCTCGCTCTACTACTCGCACTTCCTCCTAAAATGCGTAGATTTGCTAGTTTCTATTGCCACCTACAACTGGAAATCACAGATTTCCTACAAAAAACTGAAACTAAAAACCCTCTGAGAAAAATCCCTTTTGTGTGTGTTATTTCTCTTCCACCTGGCGTTGATTCTACTACTGCAAAACTATTGCAAAAATAACTGCGCTTAGTTCTGCTCAACGAACTCTCTGATTTGTTCACTGAAATTGCTTCCCGACAATACTACTACCTACTAGAACTGATACTAGGCTATTCGAACTTTTCAGCCACCTGCACTGAAAATCGAACTCTTCCTAGCAATTTGCACTGCCTAGTTGGCTCATCAACGGCCATGATTAGATCCCCATCAATGACTAAGATCATCTCTAAGCCTATCCATGTGAGTTTCTAGAGAAATCTCACCTTTCTCAATTAATTATTGTTAAGTAATCACTTTTCCTAAGTTAGACTTGCGAAATATTTAATTATTGTTCAATTAACTTAATTGAGTCATCTCTAAGTGTTTTCTCCTTAAACCTTTTCTGGGTTTCGGAGATCTTGTGTTCCTTGGCCTCTTTGACCAAAGTCGAGACTAGAACACATGTCTGATGCTACAAAAACTAACAACTTAGCCTAAGTTTAAACTTAGGAAAAGCACATAAATATTATGTTGCCTAATTGAGCTAAAGAAACATAGGAAAAGTAAAGTAAATTTAAAATTATTTTAGTGAGTATGTTTTAATCTCAACCACTAATCTCAAGTGAGGCGAGATCTTATCTTGATCATCAATCAGTTTTGAAATTAGGGTTAGGGATTTAGCTCAATGTAAAGTTATAAAAGCAGGGCCAAGGAGAGGAGGAAGACACACCATACAGCCGTGGTGCTAGTTCTTGAGAAAGAGATTTTCTGAAGTGAGGAATGTGATACGCTAGTGTGTCAAGTCTGAGGAAGTGCAGAAGGGTAGCATTGGAGATCTAGATCAACCAGG
Organism: Pinus tabuliformis; assembly: GCA_031772625.1. NCBI lineage: Eukaryota > Viridiplantae > Streptophyta > Pinopsida > Pinales > Pinaceae > Pinus > Pinus tabuliformis. The sequence goes on from CM062820.1 coordinate 1,394,132,566, forward strand.
GAGATTGACGACCTATCTAGGGCCTAATCTATTGGATCAGATCCAAAGCAATTTGTATTTGTAATTTTCTCAGTTGGGCCATTAGAATTTTAATGAAGAACTGTTGATTGGGCAAAATCTATTTCTTTTATTGTGATTGAGATTGGTTATGTGAATTTTTTCTTCTACTAATTAAGTTAAGAACTCAACTATGTTTTCATTCAATAGATTTGCAATCTACTAGGTTAATGAATTTTCAAGTGCTAGGTTCAAGGAAAATTTAACATATACAGATGCCTTGAGCACATGGTCTCTGATCCCAAGACTCAAGATGAGATACATAGCAAGTTCTTGAATTTCAATGAGAGCACTAGTACCTTTGGCATGTCCATGGCTATAATAAACAAACAAAAAATATTCACTGGGTAAGAAATTTCAAAGTTTCAAATTATATTATTCATTGAGGCACAACCAATTATTGGAAAAGACCCATGAATCAAGCAACATAGTTTTGGGTGATTTTGATCCATCATAAGAGTGAGTTGTGGAGAGTTAGGCACCATCATTTGACAATGAATACCTTTCTCGATGGATTTGGATTCACTTCCACAGGGAGAGGTATCACTACCTTCAAGATTGGGGAAATCAAGCCAAAATCCCACTGTAGAGTCTACTCATTTTGAACCTGAGGATGAGGATTTTGATGATTATGATGATAATTATTAGTAGTACTTTGCTTATTTTTGGACTCTAGAGGCCATTTAGAGCCTATCTATTGATTTGGTTCATAGATGTATTGCACTAAGTGTTATTTTGGTTATATGTACTCTTACTTGCTATATAAATGAGAAACTTCGCATATTTGTGTATAACTGGTTTTGGATTCTCCAAACATGTATTTTTTCGTCGATAGTTTTTTTTCCAGTTCTGGTTCAATTCACATTTTTGCGGTCGACTGGTTCAATGACCAGTCCAATTCTGATAACATTAGTGGGGACAAATTTTCGAGTTCAAACTAGCCTTCTAGTACTAGATGAAAAGCTTATTTAGTTACAGCTGGAAGCATTACTAGCCAACAAAGAGTATCTACTACACCAACACATTGTTCGAGAAGTATTGATATAGTGGAAGGATATGCAGCCTGAAGATGCCAATTGAGAACCAATAGGAATTTAACAGCAGTTTGCACACCTTCAGCCTTGAGGACAACACTGTTTTTGAAGGGGAGGGCATGTTCGGGTTCTACCCTATCCTCCCTAACTTGGAGTATTTAAGAATTAGTTAATTAAAGAATGAGGGCATCTTCTTTGAATAAGGCCCATTGGATAGTTAGTGGGTAGTTACCAAATGTAAAAGGATCAGCGTTATTGATTAAGGGCCACTAGGTGGTTGGTATTCAATAATGATGGGACCACAACTAGTCAGGGTTTTGCCAGTAAGAAACTATTTATAGAGCCAAAAGGCTATATAATGTTTTGTCCGCGATAATTATATTGTGTTGGATCTCTGGTCAAGGGACGTTGCCCTGTCGAAGAGGCCTGTCTACATTGCTCTTTGTTTTGGAATTTTCAATGCAAGGGTTATATTCTGCAGCTTTAATCTCATTGTCCCTTGTATTTTCTTTTCTGCACTTATATTTTCTGAATAGTGTTCATGTTCCGTTATTTCTGCTGGTTTGAGTACACTACATTACATATCTATGATATCCTGGGTCAATAAGATGCAGGCAGCAATTACATTCAGTTTAGCAAAGAGAGAGCATATGGTAGCTGGCTCTACTAGTTGTGAAGCCATATGGCTTCACAGTAGATAGCAGAGTTCATCAATTAGATGTTGAAGCCCACTATGATATACAGTAACAATGAGAGTTGTACCAAACTCTCTGAAAATCCAGTATTTCACAATCACAGCAAGCACAGAGACATCCAGCACCATTTGCTCAAAGAAAAAGCTTGTAAGGGAGCAGCAATTCCTGAGTGTGTTCCTTCGGATTCACAGGTGGGTGGCAGTTTGACCAAGCCCCTGACTAAAAGAATATTTGAGATGTTGAGGGAGAGATTTGTTTTGGTGGAAAACACTTTCACTATTGCTCAGTGATTCTTCCACGGTTTTGGCACAGGAGTAAAGAGTATATCCAGCACAGCACTCAGCATTTCTGATCAGACACAATCCTTGTGGAGAGAAAAGGAGTGTACATTGGTCTAGGTGCATTAATTAGGCAGAACAGTGACAGTTATGCAGACGGTAGAGGATGCATGCATTGCCACAGCATGCATGCAGCAGCAATAAAGAGTTTCCAGTTTTGGCTTTTTCTTTATTTAGAAATCGTTTTTATTATTTTTAGGTAGCTTTTTCTGGATTTAGGAAAATGTGCATGAATTAGGGAATTCTCATATTTAGATAGGGCACAATTTCAGAGGAGAGAGAGGTGCTCACTGTGCACTCTATTCTAGGCTGGTTTCCATGCAGGCTGAGTGCACTTCCCTAGATAGGATTAGAATTAGGGTTTGACAGTCAAGCTAGGCACACTATTAGGGTTGTCTTCATGCATTGTAATCCTGGATCTCTCCTAGTCTATTAAGGAGGGATAGGGTGGACCATTGGGATGGTTAGACTTTTGGTGAGATACCTGCTATGTAAAATTTCTGCTTTGAGTTAATAGACAAATGTGTTGGTTGTTGCAATATTAGCTTGCTGTAATAAATTTCTATTATTGATGTGTTTGTAGATCTAACATTGTTTCAACTTTCCAGCTATTTTGATAGGCTAATTAATTTCCTATTGCCTACGGATTATAGGAGTGCAGGCCTGCTTACCACGAAGTGGAAATTTAACATCACATTCCCAGAGTCGATATACTAGGCATGCACTGCACAGTAATCACCGCAAATATTCCTTTTTTTGTTTTTGTGCTCAAGTGTGGAGAATTAAAGCTAATGATTATGGAGGTAGCCATACTTACCCAATAAAGCAGAACTGTTGCATTTCAGTCGAAAAATTCATTTTGAAACTACTGCAAAAATATGAGCAGGAGATGAATCCCATCATGCAAGTAATCAAACATGGTATCTGCTAGGCATGGAAACCATGGTGCATACCAACCAAAACTCATTGCAGTTTTTGCAAACATAGTCCAAGCTGCAATGCAGTCAACACCTGGAGTGACTACTTATCTGGTGCAGTTTGATCTGGTAATATGTTAAGAGAAGGGAATGTAGAACAAAGTCATAGATTAGCTTTCAAGACTACCAATTTCTACATTAAGTATTCTGCTAGACATAAACATTTTTGGTTTTGGATATTTCAAGCAATTATATGAATCCATCAAAGATTTTGCAATTCTAACCTCTAGATTCTTAGACTATGCAATGAGCATGGGGAAGCTCATAATGAATTTCACCTCTCAAAAGGTTTGCTGGACTGTTACACAAATTAAAAGTCTTGTGTGTGCCAGAAGGGTGCCAACCTTAACTGATGAGAAGCAAATCAGTTCAAAATAGTTAGTCTTATAGACTAAAGGGACACATGGAGATATCTTTTTGTGCATAATGATAAAGTCCAAAACAATACTATAGAATGTCTTCCTATTTATTATATTCAGACTGTGAAACTAGATGAAGTTAGCCTTACGTTGCCTGTTTTTAAGTTTCATGTCTGTACAAGGGCCAAGGAAACCTAATTTATGGTTATACTGGAATTACTATACTCTTAGTTCCCATTAGATATTGGATAACTTGTAAGCATATTAGCTCTCCCAAACAAGCATAAATAAATCAAATGAGCTGCCTAATAATGGACTAATTCCTACGATACCAGATCTGTGTATCCCTAGATTGGCTCGAGATCAAGTTCTGCCCCAGAAACAGATCCCAATTTTGGAAATATTTAGGATTCACCTGGGAAACAGATCCTGCGGCCTTGAAGCATCCAGCTGACACAAATCTCAAAACTAGAAATTAAAAAAAAATGCTACCGGTGCTTTCTTACTAAAACCCTAACCCTAATCCCCATTCCATAGGCCATAACAAGAACACACAACCCCCCACCCTCCCAAACCAAATTCCAAAACACAAAGATGACATCTACCTGTGATTGCTTGGATAGAAGCTTGAAGCAAGGAATTGAAGTATATCAAGGGTCAATCACTTCTTCACTGCAATTGCTGTACTGTTCTATTCTGTTGATACAATTTGTTGTTCTGTTGATAAGCTTTTGTATACACGTTCTGTTGATAAGCTTCATGTGCATACTTCTATTACATGCAACTACATACTAGATAAGCTTCATGTGCTTACTAAGCTTCATAATTATTTTGATGTTCTGTGGATACCATAAAATGTTGTTCTAGGCTGCAACATAGCTTTAAAATTTTTTTCTAAGTTCTTATGTAAGCTCATTTTAGCTCCTCAAGGCTCAAATTCCATTCTTGTTTACACACTGCAGATAATAGCAAGGGATTCTTAATCTGAATTTGTGTTAACAACTATATAAAGATATAGTACTTTTTTATACCTGTCATTTCCCCACTGTATCCGGATCCTAGCTTTTCAAAATCTGGCAGATCCAGACCCAAGTGACTTAGACTAATTCTCAACAGAATTTGGAAGGGATGCCATCAATGGGATGTATATCAGTTCCTCAGGTTCTTGAGATATTGAATAGACTTTTTGATACCATTCTTATCATACAGTTCGTCCCTATTTCAATGTGATTTTACATGGAAATCTGAATGCCTATTATTTTCACTCATGTATGTAGCTCCACCATCTCATAAGCATTATACTTCTTATCAAAAAAACATGATTCAAACTAAACTAGTTGGCTAGCTAAAGGGCATGCTACTTACCATGATCAATTACGCAAAATAATGTACATATCTTAAATATATAGTCACTGAGCTAAGAACTGGTGAAGATGATTGAGGCGTCAACAGAAAGAAAAAAGGGAAACTCAGCGATAGGTATTAAATCCCGATCATTCTAAAAACTGACTACTAGAATAATGTAGCATTCAAGATAATGCAATAACAGAAAAATCTTTCAACTAAACCAAATTGCTGCAATAAATTTCATTGTATTAAAGAATTATATTTTAACAAGAAAATGATGAGAAATGTCTCAAGCTTAAGTGTTCAAGAGGAAAGCACTGATCCATATCAATTCAAAAGAATTATGGTGCTGATATGAAATTGAAAAGTGTTAAAATTGGCAACTAGGGCCAAACTCCATGTGGATCACCTTATTTATGGCTTCTGATATTTTTCCTAGACTCCTCTCATCGAGAGATGTAGGATTGATCTAAAGATCATCCGATTCTGATAAGTATTTATGGAGATATGAATTTATTTTGATTATGGACAAATTGTCAAGGTCGGCCAGCAAACTTATGTAGGCTCAGACGCCCAACAGTCACGTCTATTCACCCTCAACGTTTGCATATAAATACAAGGAGCCTCCTCCTCATTTGAACAATTCATTCACTCATCTTCTCTCTCTCTCTCTCTCTCCTACGAATATAAGGAGCCTCTCTCTCTCTCACACGTGTGGCTGAAAGGAAGATGTCCTAGGGCAAGGAAGACACAGAAAGAAGGACGCTAGAGCAGCAGGTCATCTCTTTAACCAGCATTGACCATCCAGAAGTGTGGATTGGGTTTGGTTGCCTCTCCTAGGCAGGCCGCAATTTTTGGCACGAAAACCGAGGTGATCTGACCTCTGGTTTGACCGGTATTGACTGCCCTAGTTTAGCGCTGCAAGTTGACTTCATAAATCTACAAATTGACTATACTTTTGGGGTTGTTCAAGGGCTATTTCTTCAAGTTGTTCGAGGACAAGTTGACCGGAAATTGACCAAGCATTTTAGAGGTCAATTTCAACTAGTTTGACCAAGTTCGACTTTGCTGATCTAGGGGGTTTGCTACTGCTGATATAAAATTACAGAATTCATATTTTGTACTATTTCTCTCTGCTGAACTATTGAAGATAAAAGAAGATTTGATCAAAGGGTTTCCCCGCATTGGGGTTTGTTCCTGACTAGCTGCCACATCTTGTGTCTCTTGTCTTGGCTTGTTTTTTGTTGATCATTTAATGTTTTATCTGCATTTTACTTAATGTATATGTGATTGCTAATCTGTGGGTAATAAGAAGAAAAATAAGTAAACTGCTCTAAGCATAGAACATACCATAATTTAACATGGTATCAGAGGTGAGGTGAAGACAAAGCCCAAGCAAGAGCAAGAGCAATCACCAAAGAGAAGGTTGGCAAGGCTATCTTAAAGAAATCATGGGGTCCTCAACACACTTCCCTGCTGAAGACAAACTCCGTGAGAAGTCTGACTATCACAGATGGAAGATGTCTCTCGATCTAACATTAGAAGAACAGGAAGTGTTGGACCATGTGAGAGGCGGAATTGTTGAGCCTCCATCAAATGCATCTGTTGCTGCTAGGAACAAATGGACCAAGAGAGAAGTCAAAGCAAGGAAGATCATCCAGGACTCTATCGACAAGCGCTTGGTGGCCTATGTTTCCAAGCTGAACACCTACAAGGAAATCTACGATAGATTGGTGAGTTTATTTAAAGTTAATGATGCAAATCAAGTCTTGTTTCTTAGAAATAAGCTGAAGGAAATTAAGAAGGGAAAAAATGAGAGTATGCAAGCATATTTCTTAAGGATCACCGAGATCAAGAACGATCTCCTATTTATTGGGGAAGTAATTCCTGACAGGGAAATGACACTCACAACTCTTGGAGGACTGCCATCTGAATGGTATATATTCAGGACTACTCTTCTCAACAATAACGTAATTCCTAGATTTGAGGAATTAATGGCCAGATGCATTCAAGAAGAAACGAGGATGGAAGAGCAAGAAATGCCCATACTTAAAGGTCATCCCTCTGCCTTTTCTTCTCATACTAAAAGAAGAAACAATTTCGGGGCTAAATTCAAAGGAAAGGCTGGACCAAAGGGTGGAAGAAAAGGACGATGTTACAATTGCAATAAAACGGGTCACTATGCAAGGGAGTGCCCTGATAAAAGGGACTCACACCGGGACGATGATCAAAATCCCTCTCAAGGCAATCAAAGGAATGGCAGGTCAAATGGCAGAGGTAAAAGAAGTGCCGGAAATCAAGGAAGAGGACAACCATTCAAGAAGGCAAGAAATTCCAGGTATGAATCTAACACTGTTAACAATAAGCAAGATGAATATTATCTACCAATAGCTCTATCTACTACTGCTCCCCCGGACTCACTGGGAAATTGGCTTATTGATAGTGGTGCCTCAAGGCACTTCACTGGTTACAAAGAAGCTCTCTATAATCTGATAGAGAAGGAAACCAACCTGGAAATTGTTCTTGGAGATAATTCAAAATATCCCGTGAAAGGCGTAGGAAATGTCACTCTTCAATTGAATCAGGGAAATACCATCCACTCACAAGATGTATTATATGTATCTGATCTCAAAAAGAACCTGGTGTTCATTTCGGCAATGGAAGACAAAGGCTACAAGGTGGCCTTCAGCGATGGCAAGGTACCTGTATGGAAAAAGAACTTTAAAGATGCTTTTACTCCTGGGTTTCGAGTTGATTCATTATATCAGGTCGGAGGAAGTCCGCTGGGTGTCATGTCTTGTGACACATCTCTTCAGTCTGAACTATGGCATCAGAGGTTTGCTCACCTTCATTATAAAGCTCTACCCAATGTAAGAAAAATGGTGACCAGAATGCCCAAGTTCAGATTAGAGCAAGGTGTATCTCCAAGATGTACCGAAGGAAAGCTCAAAATGGGACCATTCCCCTCAAGCCAAAGCAAGACCTCCGATATATTGCAGTTGGTTCACTCAAACATATCCGGTATGATGCATGTGAACTCCTTGGGAGGATATTTATATTACCTCACTTTTCCAGATGATTATTCTCACAAGACTTGGATATACTTCTTGAAAACGAAGGATGAAGTGTTATCCTGGTTTCAACACTTCAAAACCTTGATCGAAAATCAAACCGAAAAAAAAGATCAAGATCTTAAGAACTAATAATGGGACTGAATATGAATCCAATGAGTTTCATGACTTTTGCAAAGAGGTTGGCATTAAGAGGGAGACTACTACACCATATACTCCTGAGCAGAATGGTGTGGCGGAAAGGAAGAATCGTACAATTGTGGAAGTTGTCCGTGCTATGCTCCATGATCAAAGACTTCCGAATTTTCTATGGGCCGAAGCTGCAAATCTGCATATGTACAAACCGATGCCTTCATCAAGCATTGAGTTCCAAGACTCCCGAAGAAATGCTCACCAGTAACAAACCTGACATATCTCATTTTGGAATTTTTGGAAGCCCTGTATATTTTCATGCGCCTAAAGAGAAAAGGAATAAATTGGGTGCATCTGGAAAGAAAGGAATCTTCGTGGGCTATAGCGAAAATACTAAGGGCTATAGAATCTATGTAGCTGGTCAAAGGGAAGTCGAGATTAGTCATGATGTCACCTTTGACGAAGATATGGCTCTTAGCAAAGTAGACAATCTTCCTACTTTAAGGGGATCTAAAGACGCTGACACCAGGGAACCGAAGGAAAAGGAAGATGAGACGATGCCCAATGTGGAAGAACCTATGGATCCTATGGATCCTATTGATCCCCCTCCGCAAGAGCCTTCCTCTTCTAGGAAGAGGCCTTCATGGCTTAAGGGGACACTTGATGATGTTGAAGGACACATTGCACCCAGAGGAACCTTTCGTGAAAGTAAGAAGCCGAACAGGTATCAAGGATACCTAACCATCATGAGCACGATCATCCAAAATGAGCCTTTGTCATTCACAGATGCTGTCAAGCATCAAGTATGGAAGGATGCTATGACCGAGGAATATGAGTCCATTATGGAAAACGATGTTTGGGATGTGGTCCCCAGACCCCACGACAAAGCAGTTGTCACTTCAAAATGGCTTTACAAGATAAAGCATGCAGTTGATGGATGTGCAGAAAAGTATAAGGCTCATTTTGTTGCTCGTGACTTCTCCCATAAGGAAGGTATAGACTATGACGAGATATTTGCACCTGTTGCCTGATATACCACCATCTGCTCGATCATAGCCCTTACTGCTTTGCAAGAATGGAACCTACATCAAATGGATGTCAAGACTGCGTTCTTACATGATTCGATCAAAGAGGAGGTCTATGTGGAGCAACCCAAAGGATTTGAGATTTATGGTCAAGAATCTCATGTGTGCAGGTTGAAGAAGGCCCTCTATGGGCTAAAGCAAGCACCCCGAGCATGGTATGAGAGGATCGACAGCTACTTGATGAAGCTGGGATTCACTAGGAGTGAAGCCGACCCTAACCTTTACTTTAAGGTTATAGATGACAAGCCTCTCATACTGGTACTATATATTGACGACTTCTTTCTAACAGGTGCAGACCCTCTCATTCACGAATGTAAGAGGAAGATGGCTTCTAAGTTCGAGATGAAAGACCTAGGACTTATGCACTATTTCCTAGGACTGGAAGTCTGGCAGAAACCAGGGGAGATTTTCCTATCTCAAGGAAAATATGTGGTGAAGGTATTGGAGAGATTCGGCATGGTGGACAGTGGACTGCAAGCCCATAACTACCCCGATGGAGCTTGACTTCAAGAAGTTAATCGGTAGTGCTGTCCGACCTGTTTTATGAAATGCTACCGAGTATCGTCAACTTGTCGAAGCATTAATGTTCTTGGTGAACTCCCGTCTGGATAGATGCTTTGCAGTCAACACATTGAGTCAACATATGGTTGAGCCTCACCACTCACATTGGATTAGTGCCAAGAATCTGTTGAGATATCTTCGTGGCACAGTCACTCATGGGTTGAGATACACTACCGAAGATGTGAGACTACTTGGGTATACTGATGTTGATTGGGCAGGCAGTGTGGTGGACCGAAAGAGCACTTCCGAGTGTTGTTTCTCTTTGGGATCTGCCTTGATATCCTGGATGAGCAGGAAGCAGAAGTCGATGGCTTTGAGCATCGCCGAGGCAGAGTACATTGCTGCTAGCATGGCCTCCTATGAGGCAGTCTGGTTGCAAAAGCTCTTCAGTGAGCTGTTTGGATTTACATTGGATACCACTGTGATCTTGTGTGACAGCCAGAGCGGGATACGTTTATCAGAGAATCTCGTATTTCATGATTGCTCCAAGCATATCGATATCAGGTACCCCTATATTCGAGATATGGTGTAGCAAGGAGCAATAAGGCTCCAACATATCAGTACAGATGAACAAGTCGCCGACATTTTTGACAAAGCCCCTAGGAAAGGTCAAATTCCTAACTTTCTGAGAACGACTTGGTGTCGTTCAGAGACCCTCTTATGAGGGTCGAGTATGATGTATTGAGCTCTAGGAGCTCCAGGGGGGCGCGAGGTACTTCTTGGAGCGACATGTGACCACAGGGCGACTCACCATCCCCTGGTGGTGCACTATGTACAGGGTAAAGGTTCAACCTTCCCCTGTGACACCCCGTGGCGACTGTGGAACAGGATGATTAGTTCTCCTGTGGGCCAGGATGATTCGTTCTCTGTGGCGACTGTGGAACAGGATGATTAGTTCTCCTATAGGCCAGGATGATTAGTTCTCTATGGCATCCATTGGACAGGATGATTCGTTCTCCTGTGACAGGATGATTATTTCTCCTGTCGAGGCATCCTACCCATGCAATTTGGGACTCATGAGAAGCCTCTCATCTGATCAATGAACAGGGAAATGAGGATAGGGACCATAGTAGTACTATCGATGGACGCATCGTTGTATCTACCGTACTCCCTATGCTAGGATGACCTCCATTGATCTGGGATCAATGATACTGATCTGGGATCAGTGAGAGTGGTTCACACTCTGAGACAGACTTCGGGTCTGTGGAGGATGGTAATGATACATCCTCGATCATTTCTTCTTCTTCATAGTTCGAGCAAAGCAGAGCAGAGTGGGGTCAAGCTGTATAGGACAGTGCATTTGATGGATGGATAGCAGCGACGGTTTGAAGGATTGCAGATGAAGCTCTCCCTAGTTGAGAGGGAGTGTTAAAATGGGCAATTAGGGCCAAACTCCATGTGGATCACCTTATTTATGGCTTCTGATATTTTTCCTAGATTTCTCTCATCGAGAGGTGTAGGATTGATCTAAAGATCATCTGATTCTGATAAGTGTTTATGGAAATATGAATTTATTTTGATTATGGACAAATTGTCAAGGTCGGCCAGCAAACTTATGTAGGCTCAAACGCCCAACAGTCACGTCTATTCAACCTCAACGTTTGCATATAAATACAAGGAGCTTCCTCCTCATTTGAACAATTCATTCACTCATCTTCTCTCTCTCACTCCTACGCATAAAAGGAGCCTCTCTCTCTCACTCCTACGCATAAAAGGAGCCTCTCTCTCTCTCACACATGTGGCTGAAAGAAAGATGTCCTAGGACAAGGAAGACGCAAAAAGGACACTAGGGCAGCAGGTCATCTCTTTGACCAGCGTTGACCATCCAGAAGTGCGGATTGGGTATGGTTGCTTCTCCTAGGCAAGCCACAATTTTTGGCACGAAAACTGAGATGATTTGACCTCTGGTTTGACTGGTATTGACTGCCCTAGTTTAGGGCTGCAAGTTGACTTCATAAATCTACAGATTGACTGTACTTTTGGGGCTGTTCAAGGGTTGTTTCTTTAGGCTGTTCAAGGACAAGTTGACCAAGCATTTTAGAGGTCAATTTCAACTAGTTTGACCAAGATTGATTTCGCTGATCTAGGGTTTGCTGCTGCTGATATAAAATTACAGAATTCAGATTTTGTACTATTTCTCTGTGCTGAACTATTGAAGATAAAAGAAGATTTGATCAAAGGGTTTCCCTGAATTGGGGTTTGTCCCCGCTAGCCGCCACACCTTGTGTCTCTTGTCTTGGCATGTTTTCTGTTGATCATTTAATGTTCTATCTGCATTTTACTTAATGTATATGTGATTGCTAATCTGTGAGTAATAAGAAGAAAAATAAGTAAACTGCTCTAAGCATAGAACATACCATAATTTAACAAAAAGCGATTTATTATTTATAATACAAAGAAAAATAAACTGAAGATTCGTTGATAATATTAAAGGAACTATCAACAATTATCCAAAACAATAAAGAGGACCATTCTATTCATTCATAGTTACCAGATTTTGCCTGCATGATGGAAATCATACACCTTATGAGAAAAATGCCTTTTTTCTCCAGTCAGTTTCCTTCCAATACAAGTACCTTCTTTCTCAAGGCCGATTTCCTTTCAAGGGCAACATTTGGAATAGCTTGATTCAACGGCACAAATTTGAAGGCATCAGAAGCAAGCTGTAAACCAGCATTCCATTTATTAATCACATCTCTAGCCGAGGCTGAAAACAAAAGCCATTGAAAATGTGGTAATGAGGATCCGAAAGCTCTGGACAACATAGCATCCAGTGCCAAATTTGGCGTGAGAGATCATATACCAACATATGTGGGCATTTCTTGCTAGTGAAATAGATAAGATTGCCATGGCCAACACAGGCGAAGCGCCTGGACAGAGACTTCAAAAATTCATCACAGAACTCTCTAGGTATTCCACCAATCTTTTCCCACTCTGTGCCTATTTCATTAAGCTCCCACATCCCAATTTCCATTGTTATTTCAGAATCGCCAATTCCTCCAATCATGATCAGCCTGCCCTTATGATCCATGAGTTTCAAGGAAGTTAAGGGTGCAGGCATGGGAGCCCTTATTCTGAACCAAGACAGGCAATGAATGTCAAAGCCTATGATTTTCCATGGAGCTTGCCCTATGACACAATATAAGACCCCATGACTTACTGCTTTCCACGGATGTACAGGTGCCTCTACAAGAAAACTCCTGCTTCTCATCCATGAATGAGCCTTTGAATCATAAACCTCAGCAGTAAGCACAAACTGATCAGTTTCACCAGACACAAGCTCTGATCCTGAGAATACCATCTTGAAGGATCTCGTATTCTTTTCAACCAGCAGACCTGCAACCAGATAGAAAAACTTGAAGAGACCCGGAGGCCTGGGCAACTCTCTCCATAATTTAGAAATGGGATTACATATATATAATGTATTGTTGTAATTCGCCTTGGGAATCATGCATATAAGGCCTTCTGCTGTTGCAACCGCCCTGCTCTCTGTTGGAAGAAAACTGAAGGACAGACTCAACCATTTGTTTTCTAGAGGGTCATATGCCAATCCAACCTTCTCATTATTCTTCGGAAAAACAAGGAACCATGGCTCCTGTTTTATTGAATTGCATGCCTCTGAATATAGGTCTGAGAAGCTTTTAGAACTTATCATTGAATTCCATGATTTACATACCAATTGGGCTCTCAGAATGCTGGATACTGGCAACCATGGCAAGATCCTCTCAATCAAATGGTCTGGTAGAAGCCTCCAAATATTTTCATCTATCTCAAGCGCTCTTTTCCTGTGTCTCAGCATCATGTCCCCATCATATGTCTCATCTTCGTTTCTTCCACTGGATCCCGACCCTGTAATATGAAAATTGAACAGATCGTCAGAAACCTAACTGAAAAATTGGCCACCTTAGCTGCAAGAGAAATTGAAGAGATACAAAATGGAGATTGGTTCTCTCGAATTTAAGTTTGAGAGTAATTCGTTAATTGAAAATGGGTAAAGAGATAGTATATACCTGACAACGCAACATCTCGCTCCAAATTTACAGTAGAAATGGTATTCATGCCTGTATATTCAATGCAATCAAGTCAATTCAATTCATGGTGGCTTTGGATTTATTCTATCTGTAATTCGGCTAATTTTGCAATGCCAACGGCCAGATGCCAATCCGACCTGCGCGATACAACCTGGAACGATATGTAGTATGGAAAAAGGTATGAACGGACATCGCTTCAGAAAAGTTCAACCGTGCGAAGACAGCTCAGCCATTGTATTAATTAATTATTATTTTTTATCAAAATTTGAATTACATAACTGTGTCAGATTCGCTAATATGCATGAAATCGATTAAAAGCTATGCAATTAAGTTTGAAATTATAAAGTTTAGGTTTTAATAGTTGGGAAAAAATTTAAATGTATGTGTATATTTGAAGGGTAGTTTAGTTGTAATGGAAAGAATTCATTAAAATAAGATAATATAATTTTAAGATTTTTTTTGTTGTTGTATAAATGAATTTAGTATTGTGAAAAAATTTTGGGGTATTCGAATTATGTAGATTAAATAATTTATATTCAAGTTTTTAAAAAAATTTATGGGATTTTGATTAAAATTAACCAGAAAAATGGTGGTGAAAAAAGTTATTAGTCCTTGCTTGGGACTATTAGCAATCGATCGATCGTTGACCGAGTAGTTTGACCGTTATATTTTTGGTATATTGGCATTTTAACCTAAGTTTATGCAAAGTTTTGGTGCGGAAAATAATTGGGGTCTTATTATCGGCTTCGAGTTGTTCGATGTAAAGGACGGTTGATATGCCGCGCAAGTTGGTTTGTCGTAGGACTCACCGTACACGCTCTGGTCTGCTCCACAGTCCACCCGCTTAGCAGTCCTAAATATGGCAGTATCCCCCCACTCAGCCCCAAAATCATAAACTTGTGGATGAAGCTAAAGAATCTCGATGCTCATTACCGAAGGATCACCGTGGTCGGTGTTGTGAAAGCAGACAGTGGCAACAGTGTCCAAGACAAAAATTGAAGCTACGACATATGCCTAGTCGTCATTCATGCTCCAGCCCGGCTTTAAAGAATAAACATGTGTTCCTTCAATGGAGACGTCAAAGAGCGGCTCGCGGTCGGCCAAAACGTCCTCGTTGAGGCCAAAGAACATTCTAATGGAATAATGGCCGTTCGGTAGACGAGTGACGTTGTAGCAGTTCTCGGGACCGTCCGAGAGCTTAAAGAAACGGAGTTTCTTGAGCTGAGGAGCGATGTAGCTCGTGGTGGTGGCGTTTGCGAACGAGCCGCCTGTGTAACCGTAGTCTTTTACCCAGAGCATATTCGTTTGGGGGGTATGTGTGTTCTCCCATGAACCGCAGCTGATCCGGATGGCCAACGGCTCTGCAAAACCAAAAATGTTGTTATACTCTTCTTTTGACTACTTTGAGAAGTAGAATTTAATCAAAATATGATTTGAATTGTCGAATCTTGAAGCTATCGGCTTCTGAAGTTGAAATTTGAAAACCTTCAAAATATTCTGGAATTTTAACTTAACTGAGATCATGTGGCTTTGAGCTTACCTGCATTCTGTGAAAATGCTGTGTAAATGCTCGTCCACACACAAATACACGCCACTGCGGTCAATCTAAAGCCAACCTTGACTGTTTCCTTCGCCATTTTTCAGTAACGGAACTCGATCGCGAAGCCTCTTACGCATGATTAGGATATGGTTCCTTAACAGAGAGCCTAAACTTCATCAGAAATGGAGACATAACGTCAATGAGAACTGCAAAACTCCAAGACGATATCCATGATCTCCACAGGCTGGAATCATGAGGCGTCTTCAGGGGCTCCACAGTAGTCCAAGAACCGCAAGATATTGCAATGATGGCGTTTTCCTGCCTTTTTACAGTCATACAGCGGTAATGTTTGTTGGTTCCCGTGGATCTGTGTTCCCACGCCGATCACGCGTTCGAATCTCATCGCTCGATGTAGTCAACGCCCAAACATTTATGAGAGCTGAAGTGATCGATCTTTAAATGCGAACAATTCGGACGAGAAAATTATTTAGTAGTCCAAAAAGCCCAAAGAAATCTTCAACTCGATAAATTAAGGGCGAAATCATGGCGGGATGTAAGGGAATTAGATTTAATCGTTGCAAGCACGTCTCCATTTCTGTCAACGCTTGCGTTAGTCGGCCTGTTCTATTCATGTTTATATAATATATTGTTAAATTTATTTATTTATTTATTTATTTAATAACAATATCTTTTTATTTTCTAAGAGATTTATATTGGTACAGGCATATGGATTACTCTTTTGGGATTTTAATCTTAAAAGAGAGAACTTAAATCTAGTTTTTAGTTCTGAATCCAAAGAAGAGCTCTTTGCCTCTGACTAAATCTTTAGATCCAGTTCAAGTGCAGATCAAGCAAATGTCAGAGACTACATGCAGCAAAGTCAAAAGTAAATGGTCCTCATGTTGAATAGGACATCTAAGCAAGCAGCTAAGTCAACGGTAAATGGTCCTTCCCCTTCTCGGCAGGGACTTCCGCCACTGTTGTGGCTCTTGTTTCATCTATAAGTTAGACTACGTCAATTAAAAATACATTATAAATAATAAAAAAATTAAAATTTAATACAAAATTATATCACTAAATTGTAATAAAAAAATCAAAATGCTAAACATTTAAATTTTATCATTAAAAAATAATAATAAAAGTTATATATAAGATTTGATATGAGACAAAGTTAAATATTATGTTACACTATATTATTCAAATTTTAATTACACTAAGCATATAAATTAAATGGTGGTATATTATGTTATATTATATTATTCAAAATCTAATTACACTAGAATGGTTATATAAATTAAATGGCTAGTAAACATTGATATGCATTAATCTATGCTAAACATCAAAAAGGTTATTTCATAATACATCTCATATTATTAAGACTAGGGAAACCATATAAATTAAATAGTTGGCAAAGGTTGATTGTGTCGAGAGGCGCTCTCCAATCCAGTATGGTAGAGATGTTGTAATAAGATAACATAAGATAAAATAATTATATTTATGTCCAACTAATGACCACAAAGTAGGTGAAAGGGACTCTTGAGTACAATGATGTCCATACAAAGTGGGAGAACTAAATGGTCTCCTATAAAAGATACAATGCATGAAGTAAACTAACATCTGGCCCTGGCAGAGAAGATCTAGGAGCTAATAGGTCTGAGGATCGAACCCATCTTTCCTAACATCCAAGATTGAATGAAGAACATTGGAGAAACTCAACGAAATTTTTTGGCGCAATGAAGAGCTGGTGGAAAGTGTCGACTGTCCACTAAATCATTGCCTGGGGGAGTTCATTCGTTGCTGAGGTCTAGAGGACCTAGTCCTTCACCTAGGGACGCATATGAGACGTATATGTTGTTAAGATCTCGTGGGGGGGTGAGGTCCAACCAATCCTCACTGATCCATATTAATGTAATGTAATGTAAAGTCCAGTAACCATGTTTACTAGGTAAAAATAAAATAAAAATAAAAACATGTTTTACATTTTTACACAGTCAAAATAAAATAAAAATAACTCTACCTTAAAATAAAAATTACTTTAAACTAAAATAATAAGGTAAACTTTTCTTGGTTAAGTTACTGGTGGTTTTTGAGCTCCAGGTTTATGAGAATCCATGATATTGATCCGTGGAATTCATGTGGAATATAATCTATTTAAAGAAGAAAATTAAACCAACCTAGATCCATCTTATCTCTCGATCTAAAGTGTTGAGAGGGATCAAATTTCTTGAGATGCACTCAAAAGAATATTGAGTTAAGATGGATCTAGGCCGGTAGACATCAATCCATGATAAACATCAAAACACTCACTTCATAATACATCTCACATTGCTAAAAAAAAAAACATAAAAATTCACTAAATTATTATTATTATTTATAAAAATAAAATAATATATAAGTTAAACATATATGTATTTAAAAAAACATGTAACAAGATTCTTAACTATAGAGATTCACCCCACTTTTTTTTAATAATAATGGGTATTTTTGTATTAGATGAAGATCAAGAGCGAGAGAAATGCAAGTTACAGTGCCTAGAAGAGTAGTTTGTCTCTAACAAGAGAGATTCAAAATTGAGGCAAAGTTGCTATAGTGTGTGTGCTACCTAAAATTCTATGCAATCTTGAAGGGTGAAAATGGCACAAAATTGTCCACCCAGAAAGATAAATAAGCAATACATCATGTAAAAGCATAGTAGATCTCGGAAGTGATTTCCTTGTAAATAAAGGCAGTTAGATCTCTTCTAAGTGGACTTTGCAAAGAAATCCTTAATCGTGTCTTTACTTGCATGTTCCTCTCTACCTTCTTCTTTGGAGACCATCTTTTCACTAGATGGAAAATGTTGAATTTTGTTGCTAAGTCATGTACTATTTGACTATGGTGCTTTAAGTTTTCCATTTTGAATTTGAGATTGAACGTTAAGAATAAGTAGAAATAACAATGCTCACTAGGTTGAGCTGAGAATGCTTTGAAGGGGATCTAGGAAGATTCTTCCACATAGAAACTTGGATTTTGGCCATGTGGAACTTTTCATTCTGCAAATTGAGTTTGGTAATTGTTTAAGCTGAGGGGAGAAAGCTTTGGAGTAGATTGATGGAGATGGATCTATATCTCTTAGAGATCTTTGGAGGAGAGGATGAGAGCCCCTAGCCAATGGGGTCAAACATGGAAACTTCACCGTAAGAGAGAAACATCATATTAGAAACTCGATCCTGCTAAGTTTCTAATCCATTTTTTATGTGGGTTGACGAAGAGGAGTTACTAAGTGAGACATCCCAGCAGTAGCCATCTAACTTTGAGGTAGGCAGCCTGGTAATTCCATTAGATAACATATTTTCCTCTGCAACATTTGCAAACATGTCACGATCACAATATCTATTGTCATTAATATTTAACACTTTACTCAAATGCTAGTAATTTTCAACCTTTCAATAATCATCCCTGAATGCATCTTCCATGCTCCTTGTTGGGAGAACAATTGTGCCCTCACAAATCAAGCCTATAATTCTTAGAATTTGACTTTCTGGGTTTGAAATTGAAAGGTTTGAGTATGCATAAATATTGTTGCTGATTAGGATAAACTGGGAATGATTTAAATAGGATATTGGATGTTTTTGCGATAAAGAAGCTTGGATTTTGGTCATGTATAACTTTGCATACTAAGAGTTGAGAGTATTTTTTGTTCGTACTAGAGGATGTGCACTTTGGAGAAGCCTTATGGAGATGAATTCGTGCACCATTATGGAGGATGTTCAATATTTATTTGGTCCTTAATTTGTATGGTTCCCTGACTTAACAAAGCACCTCCATTAGCCCTTTTGTCAATTGTTTGATTTATGTCCCTCAGGACATGAAATTCATCTAATCTCATAAATAAAATTTTTGTAGCCCCTATTCTCTTCCATATCAAACTAGAATCTTCATCCACAGAGTCATTGTTAAAGTGTTGAATTTCCCATTTTGAATCCCCCATGATAATGGCTTCCTTGATGTCATTCCTGAGGAGTAATTGCATTCCCTTCCACAAAGCTAAGGCTTTTGCACCATTATTGGTGTTATGACCTAGACCTCAGGAAAAAGTCAAAAAGGTGCTTTCAACAGGGTTTTTAATCATGCCTCCTACTCTTGATGGACCAGGGTTTCCTTTGGAAGCCCCATCAAAATAAAAGATAACGCTTCCCTTGTGTCTTTCCCAGTTCTCCAAATCACCTTGTCTTAATCTTAGTTCCCAAATAGGAGGGTTCTTTGGTCTATATCTTCATGTACTAACACTACTCCCAGGTTTGAGCCCTCGTAGCCAAAAGAGCTCCCTTGTGCTAAGGTTCTCCTCCCAATTACCTAGTAATCCAACTAAAGACAGGGCATCAAACAAGAGAGATTTTTCTTTTGTAGCAAAGAGAGGATATGGGAGCAAACTATTGCTAAAAATGGCTTTATTTCTTGCTAGCCATATTCTCCAACAAATGTATTTTGGAATGGTAATGACAACTCTTTTAAGATTCTTTTTCCTGGTTAGATTTAAATGATAATTTAGATACCATGTCTGGAACATGGAAGTCTAATCTTTGATAAAGTCAATGAAGATTTGCAGCTCTTCAAGAGCTGACTCCCATTTTTTTGTGTAGTTACATTCCATGAATAAATTAGAAATATCCTCTTCTAAATTATAACATAATGCACATCTCGAGGGCCCCTTTATATTTCTCTTTCTAATATTTTCAAATCTAAGTATTTTCCCTTGCACCAATAATCAACAAAAATTGTTTACCTTGGGTATTCCATCTTTGTGCTATGTTATTTTCTAGATTGTCCTTGCATGAGAATTTCCATCTTTTATCTTTGCTAAACAACTTTTGACAAAGAAATATATGTGCTCTTCAGACCATCCTCTTTTGTCTTTAAACTGCTTTCCTACATGAGCATGTCCTTTCAATGTGCCCAGGAAGGAAGAGTAAGTAATATTTAACTCTTTTAGAGTTGTGATTAGTCCAATTTTTCCATAGACCGTTGCTTTTTTCCCACTAAGATATATCCCAGAGATGAAAAAATTGCAACCTTTCATCCACATTTCCAAAGATTTGAAATCCTATTTTTCTTACGAGAGTATTTTGACATTGTTAATGTCCTCACATAGGTTGATTTTATTTCCATTGCCAGGTGTCTAGGTTATATGGTTCATTATTAAGTTTATGCCTTTTTGACATAATCTCCAAGTGCAAATTCTAGTCTCCTTCTAGTTTAGAAGCTCAGACCTTTCCACATTTGTATTTGGCAAGTATTTCCTTCTCAAATTTTGAGCCCACCAAGAGTTGTCCTCGTTTACTAGTATCCACACTAATTTTTCTCCTAATGTATGGTTTAGAAGTACAAAGTCCCTGATATTGAGACCTCCTTCTTCTATGTCCAACTTGATTGTTTCCCAGTTCACCAAATGATATTTTTTTCCCTATGGTTTTGCCTCCTTGCCATATAAATTTTCTAATGCTTTTGTTGATGTTGTCAAGAATATTTTTTGGTGCCAAAAGAGTTTAAGC
This sequence comes from Pinus tabuliformis, assembly GCA_031772625.1. Lineage (NCBI taxonomy): Eukaryota > Viridiplantae > Streptophyta > Pinopsida > Pinales > Pinaceae > Pinus > Pinus tabuliformis. The sequence continues at coordinate 1,394,153,324 of CM062820.1, forward strand.
TTGAAATATTTAAAGGGTGGATAAGGTTAATTTTACTAAAGTTACTCTTCCTGCTATATTGAGCCAATTTGAGCCCCGAGAAGTGATGTTATTCTTAATTTTAGAGATGATACTTACCCAATCTTTGAGTTTTTTTTCTTTAAAGGAAATGGGTAGTCCCAAGTAATTAAAAGCAGACCAATCTTTCTCCCATTTGAAACCAAGAATATTTGTAATTTCCTGCATTTTACTATCTAGAGTGTTCCACACATAGATCTTTCTTTTATCAGTATTTATTTGTTCTCCTGATGCCAGAGTGAAATCTTGCAACATTTTTTTGAATCTCCTAGCTATGATTGACGATGCTCCACCAAGTAGAGTTGTGTCATCTGAAAATTGTGCATGATTCAAAGTTTTTACTCTAGAATTTGCAGACCTATCAAATCTCCATTAAGACAAGCAATTTCTAATCTTATACTTAGTGAATTTTCCATTATGACGTAGAGAAGAGGAAATAAAGGGCAAGCTTGCCTCAATCCCCTTAAAACTTGAAAGAACTGAGTGGGTCTTCCAATGACCAGAAGAGATATCCATGGTGAGCTTATGCAAGCATTTATACATTCAACAAATAGAGAGTTGAAACCAAATTTTCCAAGACTAAGAAGAAAGTCATGATCAACTCTGTCAAAATTTGAAGCCATGTAAAATGTTATTGCCATACCTTTGATATTAGATGTGCTGTTGGTATGAATTACTTCTTGAACTAAGATTATGTTATCTATAATCTACCTTTTGGCTATAAAACCACTTTGATTCTCTGATATCAGATTATTTATGACTCTCTTTCTTTTCAGTATGGTGGTTATAACTTTAGAGAGTATTTTATATGAGGCACTGCATAAGCCTATTGGTCTAAACATGGAAAACGAGACGGGATTAGCATCTTTAGGGATCAAGGCCAAAAAGGTAGAATTGGTTCCTCCCCCAACTTTCCATTTCTTTCTTGTCCATTCCAACATTTTACATAAGTCATATTTTATTAAGAGCCAATAGTGAAACCATCTGGCCTAGGTGCCTTATTTTCTCTTAGACTCCATATTGCTTCCATTACCTCATTTTCCTCTATGGGTTTGCATAATACTTCATTGTCTTCTTTAGTTATGATGGATGGAATTTGCTTAAGCATCTTGTCTACACTTTGATTATTGTCCCAATGCTCCTTCTGATACTGATTTTTGAAATATTGATGAGATGTCTGCTTTATTTCCTCATATCCCTTGATTGTTTTCCCTTCAGAATCTTGTATTGCCTTTATCATGTTTTTCATTTCTCTTGCTTTAGCCTGTTTATGGAAATATTTTGTATTTTTGTCTCCGAATTTTAACTAGAGACTTCTTGATTTTAACCTCCATTTTTCTTCTTCCCTCTTATTAATGTTCTGAATTTTAATTGTAAGCTCTTTTTCAAGGGCTATATGTTATGCTTCAACAGGGTTGCTTTCCATATTTTGATAGAGCACCTCCAGTTAAGATTTTAGATTTGATTTTTCTTGGTCTAGTTCAACATGATATTGATCTTTTGCCCATGTTTTCAAATATTCTTTCACCATTTTGAGTTTTGTTTCTAGCACAAAAGATGGTGACCCTTCAACATAATTTCCCCATTGTCTTTGGATTATTTCTATTGCTCTTTCATCTTCCAACCATAGTGGGTTGAATATAAAGGGGATTGGGCCCATATGCTCTTTCTCTATGAGAGATAAAGAGATGGGCTTATGATCTGAAATCCCATTTTGTATTATCTCAAATCTTATGTCTATATCTTCCAATAATAAGTTTCCTGATCGTAGGAATCTATAAAATCTAGTTGCAATGTTATGTTTCCATGTTCTTTTGTTGGACCAAGTGAATAACCTTTCTTTGGCACTATATCCATCAAGTTCCACTCAGTCATTAAATCTTCCATGTTCTCCCTATAAGGGTCCTTGATTAAGTTGCCTCCTTTTTTCTCCTTGGTGGAGATTGTTTTATTAAAATCTCCTCCTATTATAACTTCTTGATAAGTATTTGAACTTATTTGGTTGTCTAATGTATTCCAAAATTCCACCTTCCCTACACACAGGTTTGGAGAATACACATTGTAGATTGCATAGACCTTATTGATGGATAAGTCTTTCAAAATTGTTTGAATCCAAAAAAGGTTAGTTTTTGTTTCTAACTCTTGAAATTTATATAGGTTCCACAAGGTGGAAAGCCCTCTCGAAGTTGCTCTCCCACTAACTATAACACATTTGTTGTAGGCCCAAATATAATTTTTGGTTTTTTCAAAATTGCTTGCATCCATTTTTATTTCCTTTAGGAATAAAATGTTTTCTTTCTCACTCCTAATTATCTCCTAAACTGCTAGGGTTTTGATGGGGTTCCCCAAACATCTTGTGTTCAAAGACATTATTTTCATTTGGAACTATATAAGGGCACCTCCTCCCCCTTGTTGTCTTATATTTCTTTGATTATTTCCTTGCATTTTGCTTATTCTTGTACTATTGTTCTATTGTTTTCTTCTTGCCTAATATTTTCTCCATGGTTGTAGGTTCATCTCGTTTCTCCTTCTTGGGTCTTCTTCCAACTTTTTTTATGGCCTTTTTATTATTTCAAGACTTCTCCATCTGTCCCCCCCGATCGAGGTGTGGAGAAAAGTAGGTGAGGGAGGCAGGCGGAATTACGATCATGGCAGGACAGAGGGGCTAACCCATACGTACGACGCCATCCTTCCAGCCAGAGAAATGCAATGCATGTTAGCGCACTTCTCAAAAAACTGGAGTGGGGGAGGTGGAATGAAAGGGATTAGCAGTAGTGGCGGCGGTAGTGGAAGAGGGAGAGGGACAGATGTATTGTATTATATGAAGGTGGTGAAGTTTAGAAGGAAGGGTAAACTACACTGGGAGGAAGAGGAGCAGGGCGCAACACAAACAGAAGGAGCTTCCAAGGAGATTAGCGATTCCGGGTATGTTAACTTTGAGACCCCTTCAATCCTTTTCTCTGTCATGACTGGTATAATGGATAAATTTAATACATTTGAAGCCTATGAGGAAGAAAAGGGTTGGCGTGAAGTCGCTCTTCACTCAACAATGCATTGTGAGGGGGAATTGGGTCAGAATCAGGGAAGGGTTCTTGATGGGGGGAGGAATTGTTGCCATAAGAATAGTCCAGGAAGAAACTTGGGGGGCCGTATCAACCAACCCACTGCAAAGGTAAAGTGGGAGACTGAAGGGAGTGATACAAACATCCTGTTCCTAGCCCAACAATTGATCCGAATGACTGAAGGCCTTCTTAAATTCTTGCATCCCGAAAACGGCAAGCATGGCGGTGACTGTAGTAGGAGAAGAGGAATAACCACCAAGAAAATTGAGGAGGAAGACAGTTATGCTGAACTTCAAAAACTGACCTCTGTGAATGAAAATTGTCAACAGGAGAAGGTAAAAAGCAGGATGGCGCGCTCGGGTCGTGGCAGGGGGCGTGGAAGCAGAGGACGTCCGAAACAGGGGAATCAAGAGGACCGACCAACAAATGCTTCAAGTAGCCAAAGCAGAGGGAGAAGATCTACTTTGACAGCAGTCCAAGATGCTGCCAGAGCTTATAGGGAAGGCACAAATGAAGATATTCATCAGATCATTCAAGAAATGGAAGCCAATGTGATGGAGGAACAGTCTGATTCCGAGACAGAAGAGTGGGCAGAAGTGATCAGAGATCCGGGGAATACGCGAGGAAGGTTGACGCTATATAGGCAGACTCTTCACATCTACTGGGTGTTAAAATGCCTTCTTGCAAAGGCTCTGGAGCAGGTGGCGAAGGAAATGGCCAAAATTGCAAATGGCATGCCAAACTTGCAAAAAGAAATGAAAAATTTCCAGGTTATCATGATAAGGCAGAATAATAAGTTGGAGGAGATGCATCAGCAGCTGTCTCGGATGGCTCATACAACTCCAAGTTAGGCTGAACCAATGGATACTCCCATTGATATGGACCCGAATACTGGTGGCAGAAAGGAATGATCCTTTAGAGTCTCTTATGTGCTTCAGTGAACCTTTTTGTTTTTACTGTTTTATGAATGCTAGTAGCTTACTAAGTAATTTTAGATGTATAGTGCATATCGCCAGGATGAAAAGACTTGTTAAATTTTGTTTTTGGAATGCATATAGCAAACTAAGGTGGCCAACAGACCTGGTTTCCCTTCGGGGCAGGTTGAGGCCACCAACACGATGTATCTGGTCTCTTTAATTATTATAAATAGAAAAGAAAGGCACTACCTACACTTACAAAAAAAAAAGACTTCTCCATCTGTCCAGGAAGCTGACTTTTTCTTCTTGTGGGAAATATTTTCATTCTTGTTAGGTTGGAGAGTGGGGGAGCCTATAGTATAGAGAGACTTAAAGAAGGGGGTATCCTAAGAGTCCTTGAGTGGAGTCTGAGAGGAATAGGGGATAACAACTTGGGTAAGAGAAAAAGAGCCACATTTGATGATAATGGAGCTAGCGGGATCATGGAGACAAGGGGTGTCCTTACCCATAGGGGTTTTTTGTTTTCTAAAGGAGAGGAAGGGATGTCAGGAGAGGGTTGAGAGTAGACTAAATCAATTGTTGGATATTTAGGATTAAGACATGCATTATTATCCGAAGGGATAAATGACTTATGGACAAAGGAAAAAGGTTTGAAGGGATTGATTGAAAGATCAACCACAACCTCTTTCCTGGATGAAGACCTAGCTTTAGGAGACTTGGCAAAAAATTCCTTTCGAGATTGGAATTCACCTAAGGGGTGATTCTCTCCCAAAGGAGAGGGTTTGCTCTTGCAATCCTTAGCAAAGTGGCCATATTCATGGCAAATTTTACACTCATAGGGATCCTCTCGTAGTCTGAAATTTTCTCATGCATCTAGTCTCCATTTTTCACAACTATTTTATTTTGAAGTCCTTTTTCAAATCAAATTCCACACAAATTCATGCACACACAAATTGCATGCCAATAGGCTTAGAGATATCCAAGAAATTTCCAAGGGAGTTTCCTAAGGAGATGAGGTTATTGAGCTTCCAACAAGGAAGAGGAAGGCGAGGGAGACAGACCCAAAAAGGAACAACTGTTGGGATATCTGCCTCTGGGTCAAAGTCAAGGGTCCATTTGTTTAAATAGAGGCCTCTCGGGCCCATAACGTATGAACCATTTATGAGTATTGGATCCTTGTTTTCCTTGCAGCTGAATAGAAAAATAAAATACCCTCTACCACTAGAAAAATATTTAATAGGGCCAGAGACAAGCCTAGCCCAAGTTTTTTCTATCCAATCTTCAACAGTTTTAGGAGCATGCCACATACATGTGAACTATCCTACCAAGCTTTTTTCTAAAAGATCAAGAGTTTTGGTTCATAAATTTTTGGAAGGAAGCTCCACTATAGGAGCATTTTTAGATCTCTTCATAAATTTTGAGGTTATCTGAGGTGGGTTTGTCTTTTTCACCCATCCTTGAACAAAAGCGTTGTTCGTGTTAGTTTTTGTAGCATCAGATGTGTTCTAGCCTTGCAATTCCATGGAGATGATAGAATGCATGAGATCTCCAAACCCCAGAAATCATTTCTGGAAATGATGCCTAGAAATGACTTAATTAGATTATTAGTAAGTTTTTAAAATATTTCCTAAGTCTAAACTTAGGGAATATGACTAATTAATCATAATTATTTAAGTCAGGGTGTGAATGTTATAGAAACTCACACGGATCGACTTCAAGTTAATCCTAGCCATTGATTAAGATCTAATCTTGGTCGTTGAAGTCTCAACAAAGGATTATAAGAAGAAGTCGATGGGGCTTGGATAAATCACTCCAGCAATTTGATTTCATGAACAAATTGAGTTCCAGAGTAGCAGAAGTCAGTTGCCGGGGAGAGAGTTAATGAGATCGAAACAGTGAGAGAGGGGCAGGGACAGTGAATCCGAAGGAAGGATTCTAGTTCCGGTGAGTGCATTTGCCGAAAGGTAGAAAAGCCATAGTGAGGTTGACGCATAACAACGCAGTAGCCTCTAGAGGCAATTTCAAATTTTGTGGAAAGCTGAGTTTCAGTGCCAGACGACTTGAGGAGAAGTTGGTTCGAACTGAGTGCAAAAGTGACTGCGTTAGGGTGACGCCGTAGCTGTGCAAAGCCAGTTTAGATGACTCAATTTGAGTCGAGGTCAGAGCCGCAAATTTGCCTATGGAGTGAGGAATTTTCCTCACTAGATTTTTCTTGCTAGTTTTTCTTTGTAGGATTTCCAGTTTCGGCATCCAGTTGTACTCAAATTATTTCACTACTGCTTAATAATTAAAAGCCTCAATTGTTGCACCGATTTTCCCAAGTTAGGTTTTTTCGGGGACATTGGTCCAAAAATAACTGTGTAAATTTATGTGTGTGTGCTAGCATTTCTTCCTACATTTATTATTCCACAGTTTTATTTATGTAGGTTGTAGTGTGAGTTATTCAATATTTGTTGTACGAAATAGTAAATAAATTGTTAAATTTAATTAACAATCAAGAGAGTAATTTCTAGTTGCTGCAATAGGATTTTGGTATTAGAATTTTCACAATTTGTTGAGTCCACATGGTCATCGGTCTTGATGAGATTCCTTTCGAAATGATCAAGCTTGGAAGATGAAGTTCGATGTCTCAACATAATCGATGGGAATTGAAAAATCGACACACAAGAAGTTGTAGAGTGTTATTGACGTTCAATTGTCTGGAATTATTTCCTAATTGATAGATTCACCCTACTTTACTATATCTATAAATAGACTTTGTGACAATACCATGGCTTATCAGTACCACATGCCCAAAAAAGCTATAACTCATTTCATATAACACTTGTTCATATGACATTTTCTTTAATTAATTAATTTAATTAAAATACCCTTGATCTATGCTTATTACTGGCCTAATCCAGACTCTATGGTTGTGTATTCACTGGGGAATGTAAATTCCTTGATTTTCTTGAGCTAAGATGCCTTATTATTTCTAGATATAGCTATGTTCTTTGGTTTGTTGAGCTCCTCAACAACAAGTTTGGCTTACTGGCCCTAATCTCTTTAGTTGGGCTGAGTTACTTCCTTAGTCATTCCTGTCTGACATAATTATGTATCAATTCTAGGGGAAAGGTGGTAGTTTTCTTACATAAGGTGTTTGGAGTATCAAATTCACTAGGCTTGTGCCTCCATTTCATACTTGTATGGAACTGTTTCCTTTTGGGTTCTCGTGGTATCGATTGCTTTATAATAGTGGGTATTGCTATATTTCTTTACTTGTAGAGGTTATAATGTTGTGACAATGCATGCATGGTCATCATGGGGCAAGGGATCGTGGGTAGCATAAATAGTCACATGCTGATTTGCAGGCTCAGGAGGTGACAACTGCATATTATTTTGTAACCTCTCCTAGTATGTGGAAGGTAATCTAGTGATTAGAACGAGATGTTTGGCAAAACAGATAAGCTTTTTTAGACTCTGAAATTTTAGATGAGGTTTCCCACTGGCTCCTTGACCCTAGTCACACCAAAAGAAGGAAGAATCAATACATACATGCTATTACTCTTCACTGGAAGTTAAAAACTCTACTGGGGCGAGTGTTAAAGGTAAAGCACAAGGACATGCATGACATGATTTCCTTCCTCCATTCAACGAAACTAGTATAGTGGAAAATGCAGGATTCTTTGGATAGGATGGAAGCCCAAATAACTCACATGGAAAAACATGTTCAGTGTGAGTTCAAGCCCCTAGTGCAACCTGATATAAGTGAAAAAGACCCGACTATAGTGTCATCATCAGCTTCCTGATATGGTTTTCATGTTGTGTATTTATTTTAGCAGTTCATCTTCTAATGTTTTTGGCTTCTTATGTCTAGTAAAATTTTGTGGTATGTTGTAAGAATTTGACACTATCATATATTGACCAACAAATCTAGTTTTAAGTATGGCATATTGAGGTCGATATCTTTTGGCACAATGATTATCAATGATGTAACTAGATTTTGAAGGAAATGCAATTAACTTACAAAAAAGAGAGAGAAGTGGATGGTAATGATTTAACCACCATAGAATATTCATAGTAGTATACACAAATTAAAGGTTGAAATTTATTTCCCAAATAATTATGTCTTTTTTCCCTTTTAATTTTTTTTAGTGTGGTTCATGGACACCAAATATCAATGGCGACTATATCCACGAAAATTATCCGAGCAGATCCACCCAAAGGGATCACTTCCTACTGGCTTATTAGCAAAGCCTAACCCCAAGAGCATCAAGCATAATTGACCCTGTCACCTCCCATTGGCAAGGTGCTTTGACGATGGGAACTTGACCAATTAAACTAACCGCACGGGCTAGATTTTTTTGCCATTTTAATTAAATTCATTAATTGAATTTTTTTATATGAACAAGTGTCATATGAAATGAGTTATGGTTTTTTGGACATGTGGTATTGATAAGCCATGGTATTGGCCCATGGTATAATAACAAAGCCGATTTACACATTAAGAATCTCCATGATAAAATGTGGTTGAATATCCATTGTTAAGAATTGTGTTGCATGTTTTTTTAAGATGTATATATGTTTAACTTATATGTTAATTATTTTTATCATTATTAATATTAATTATTATTTTAAATTAAATTATAATTTAGTTAATTTTTATTTTTAAATTTTTTTAGCAACTAGAGATGTATAATGAAGTAAGTGTTTTGATGCTTTTTGTAAATTGATTTCAATCAAAATTTATCAACTATTTAATTTATATGATTCTTAGTTTATATGTAGATGACACCATCACTATGAACCACACTGGATGGTTCGAAACGGGTAGACACAAAAATTCTAATGTGATTGTTATAAAACAAATTCAATTTACAAAATATGGATCACATAAGCCTGAGTTCAGAAATCATCACTATTATAAACTAGCAATTTCCCCAAAATGTGCAAAGATACATCGAAAGAATATAAGATTTGGGAAGATCAACTTCCAAAGAATAGAGCAAAAAATAAGCTCATAATTAAATTTTAGAATTCGAAATCAACTACATAATTTTAAAAAGAAACTTTCAATAACACAAATAATCATAAATTTTTATTTATAAAATACAAATAACTAAATAAATTTAATTACATTCAACATAACGATGACAAACAAATATTCATTTTTTACTAAAACTTTACATGCACACAAAATTTGTAATAAAAAAAACTCTAAATCTTACACCCTGTTTAATTTTGAATATAGAATTTATAATGATTTTATTGTCCCAACATGATGAACAACAAATAATGTCACAATGTGACGAACAATAAATGATATGGCAATTGGAAAAAAAATGATGTCGTAATGTGACAAACAACAAATTCCATCACCCATGTGATGAACAACAAATGACTTTGCAATGTGATGAACAATGAATGTTGTCACAATGTGATGAATAACAAACAACATTGCAATGTTATGACATCAAAATGTGATGAACAACAAATGTCATCACAATGTGATAAACAACAAGTGTTGTGACAATGTGATGAACAACAAACAACATTGTAAAGTGACTAACAACAAAAAAATCACCATGTGACAAAATATAAATAGTGTTGCAATATGATGAACCACAAATGTTTTTGTAATTGGAAGAATTGATGTCTCAATGTAATAAACAAATATTTTTATCATAATGCATTGAACAAAAACCATTGTCAACCATGGTCAAGCATGTTTAACTATGTGAGCCATGATCAAGAATGTTTGGCTTAGTGATGAACAAAAAATTTCATCACAAACACCAAATAGGTGGGAGGCCTTTGGGAGTCTCAAATGCCTTGGAATGATTGTCCAAGGCTTTTTGGAGATCTGGATAATAGATGATTTTTATGTTTGAACCCCTAGTGAGCTTAATTTTGCAATTATGCCCGTTGTTCTTTCTTCAGAAGCTTTGTCATGTTATTAGAGCTAATTATCTTTCCTGGTTTCCCTGTGATACCCCTTAATTCAAATTCCTTTCCTTCCCAAAAAAATTTCAAGAAAAGTTCTTGAAAATTGAAAGCTATCGTCCCCAAAGGTTGTAACCATTGGAATCTTAGTACAACATTAGAACCACCCATGGGAATGGAAAGCATTGGACTATTCAAGACATATTCCCCCATGGTTAGCTTGATATTATGGAATTTCCAAAGCAATTTATAGTTCCTCCATTTGCAACCATCTCTTGACACTCTGGTGCTGGATATAGGAAGCAATTCAATTCCTTGGCTATCTTAAAATGAATTAAAATTATGGGTACTACGTGAATCAATCAACACTATTACCTTTTTCTTCTTGATATATTCTTCTATCTTAAGAGTTTTAGGAGTCTTAATTTCTGCCAATGCATTACAAGATATGGTCGGATTCATTTATTCTTTCTCTGGGGTTGGTTCATGGTGTATATCCTCCTATTTTGATGTTTCTTTCCTTCCTCCTCTTCATAATAAATGTATAATAATTTCTTCTCAGCACACTTATGACCTTTAGTGTATTTTCTGTCACAACTGTAACAAAACCCTTTTGTTTTTTTTTTCCTCCAATTTTTGTGGTGTCAACCTTATAGGTTGTGGAAGACTAGGAGCAACAACACTTCCATCTTTATAGTTGTGAGTGGTAGACTTCCTTGTTGCCATAATTTTTCTTTCAACTTTTCTTGCCACCCTGAATGCCTTCTCCAATGAATCAGGTTCCCAAAGGTGAACCTCATGTTGGATGTTATCTTTTAAAGTCCCTATGAAGACATCAATCCTATGCCCCTCTGGAATATTGGTTACCCTAATATTCAATTTTTGGAAGTCTTTAATGTGATCCACCATTGAACCCTTTTGTTTGAGATTTATCAATTGGCTAAAGAAGGTGTTGCTCTTTGTATCTTCATAATGTGCTATCATTTCCTCCATAAAAATTGACCAGGTGACAAGTGGTTTACGAGAACAAATCCATCTATACCATACAAATTGATTGGGTTCTAAATATAAAGATGCAATGCGTACCTTTTGTGAGGGTTGCACATCATGTAGATCAAAATATTGCTCCATCTGTAGTATCCAAGTTACCAGATCCTTTCCATCAAACTTCCTCATCTCTATATTTGGAATGTGGTGGTTCTTAAACCCCACATTAGAGTCTTTAAAATCAAAATTGATATTTTTTTTGTCTTCATCATGATTTTCATGGATTTCCTTGTCACCACTAGGATGCCTTTCTTCTAGCAACTTTGCCAAACCTTCCTTCAACTCCCCTATCTTGACATTCATCATTGCTTCCATGTCTACTTTTAAACCATCATTCAAAACTGCCATGTCCCTTTTTATACCTTCTATATTAGCTTCCATTCCATTCTTCAAACCATCCATCTTAGCTTCTGTTACTTTTTGTGAGAGCGAAATTTGTTGCACTTGGCCGTGTAATTTTGATATATCATGTTGCATTTCTTCCTCTTCTTCATGCGTCATAGTAGAGATTTCAGGTTTCTTACTAGGTGTTTCCATTTTCTTTCTTTGGGTCATAAATTAATGATATTTATGCTTCCCTATTCCCTTTGAATCACTTCAAACTAATTTTTCAAACAAAACTTAAGCAAATTTTAAAAAATACACACCTTTTTCTTACCTTGTAAGAGCTCAATATTGAAATTGTTATAGCTCTGTAATTTCAGATCTCCAAGATCTGAAATTTCATCCTTTTGTATCCCTCTGAGTCCTCTTTCCAACCCCATAAGTCTGATTGAGATTGGATTCACCAATAAATAGTTATGACCAATCTCCCATGATGACCTGATTATAGACTAGTTCAGTAGAACGAACTTGTATGAAGTTCCACATGTCACTGTTTTGAACATTAACCCTGAAAACGATACCTAAAAAACTACAGTCTGTTCTTTTTCTACCACTTTTTATGAAATTTGAATCCAATGCTTAGAGATAAAGTTATGACGATTTTTCCAAGGTCACCTGTTTGAGATGGAATTCGGGAGTATGAAAAAACCCAAACTTCCTTAGATCATATCTCTGAAAATATAGCGAGGAAAGATATAAAATTTGGACACGAGGTTTGTCACGATTTCGACTCAAATGGGTTTTAATTTAAGCTTCTAAAACTTCGTAGAAAATTTTTATAGCGAAAATTCCACATTGATCTGTTTGAAGCAGCGAAACCCTAGAATCCAAAGCTCTCATACCAAATGTTATGCAACCAACTCACAAAATAGAAGAAAATATAGATCATCGACTTAAAAATAAACCTCTTCAAGGTCGAAACCTCCTTTATATTACGCAAATGAATAATTCTTGGATGATACAAATGACAAGACCGCCTTTCTATATATAGGAGTCTAAGGGGTCCCAATATAATTGGAGCCTACATAGCAATAATATTGTAAGGGAACAACAATAACAACAATGGGCTTCTATGGGGCACAATAACAACAACACGGGGACTACATGTGCACAACAATACAATAAGGGGGTTTTACTAATAACAATAAGGGGCTACACTAGTAGTATAAGGACCTAACATTTTGACAATTCTTTATAGATTTGTGATCATTGGAATCATAAAATTTGTTTTCCATAGTATAACTTGAATTATCAAATTTACTCAAACATATGATTCTATTAATTATAATTTATGATGGGTTTGGTGACTTTTGATGGATTCAATATTTTTAAAATCATGAAATTAGGTTCATTATATGACTTAAATTATCTAGTCAATTAAGAGATCATATTATATTCATTGTAATTTTTTGTGATTGAAGTTTTAAATTTTCTATGTTTCCTAAATAAAATTTCACTTGTTTCCATGTCAAAACTAGTCGTACTAAAAAATGATGATTTTAAGGACTGATGGATTCAAAGACTTAAAAACAACATTAAACAAAATATTCTGAGAAAATTGTGTTGATTCAAAGACACCCAAACCAAATACTATGATCAAATGGAAATTGTGGGTTGGATCTATCATTAGAATGCAATTTCAAATACATAAATAATTATTACAGTTTTTGAAAACTTTATCCCATTTCCCATAGCCTTCACTTTCTAGATAAGTTTTTGTACAACTTTATTTTAGTGATGGGATTAAATGGCCATCAATTGCATGGATCATACCTCCATTATGTTAATATATTAACAATGGACCTTGTTTCTCAGTCAATTATGAGAACCATAGTAGGTGAGTTTTTCATAACTACTAGAATCATCATAAATATGATCATTTTCTACAAATCATCCAACAAAGATCTCAAGAAAAAATTATTATGCCTCAAGCCTACCATTGATGACATTGTTAGGATTTCTTCTAACTTGGACCCTCCAATAAAGATGAATCATTCAAGGAATTTCAAACAAAATTGTAGGATGACCTTCACCTTGTCAAAAAATTAGAAAGAAAGAGTAGTTTTAAGTTGTACAAGAGGTATCAATATGAAAAGTAGTTCTTAAAGGTTAGAAAGAATGTCAATGATTTATTTACCACCTAAGGCTTGGTTGATCACATCCTTGATGTCCACAAGCTAATAGTGGATTCCAAGGGTTGTGACAATTGATTGGAACATATTGATGAAATGGACATTTCACGCATCATTTTTTTTACCTAGTATCATTGTGCATATTTTAGAAGTTTTTATCTTTGTGATGTTTTGCATCCTCAAGAAGTTTTCAGTATTGTGGCATATCAAACCTCACCTTGTTTCTCATATGAAATATAGCGTCTTGCAAAAGTTTTCTTCCTTGCAATGTGTCACATGGATCAAAAGTTCTTCTTCATGTGATATCTAAAATTTCCTCAAAGATCTTATCATTTTGACAAGAGATAACTTCAAAGACTTCAATTTTTTCTAGAAACTTGGCCAAAATTTCATTTTCATGTCTTCCAAATGTTTGTTCCTTTGTGAAAATTCATGTCCAAATTGTTTTTACGTGTGGAACCCTGCATCACCTCAATTTGTCCTTTTTTGCATTTCACATTTCCAAGAAATGTCCATCTTTGTGATATATCATGTTGCTAGAATGTTTATCTTCATGTAATACATCATGCTGCTATAATTTTTCTTTCTATGTGATGAAACATTTCCTTTTCCATGACAAAGAGAAATTGTTTATTTTTTTCTCCAAGGCAAATTTTACTTCTTTGCATCTTTCAGAAGTTTTCTTCCTTGGACCATTCTATATTCAATGTTTTTTCCTTGTGACACATTGGATCATAGCAAAGATATTTTTGTTGTGATACATTATAGCTCATAATTTTTTTTCCTTTATGTCATTTTGCATGAACTATGAAATGTTTTTTTACATGGCACTAAGTTTTCTCTTTTTTAATGTGTCACACACATACAAGTTTTTCATGTAATATAACGCATTGTGATTTTTTTTCCCTTGTGATATATTCTGTTTTGTGAAATATATTCTCCATTCAACAATTGGCATTCTCCCAACCTCTTCACTCTCTGACAAATTCTTCATTTCAAGTTACAAAGATCTTTACCATGAAATACATTTTATCAAGAATAAAAAAAAATTGTGGCATAGTATCTATTATAGTCAAAGAGAAAAGATGAGCAACACACTTCAAACCGAATATTTTCTAAGTATAATATACATGAAATTAAAGTGTACAAAAATCTTATAATGACATAACTTTTGCACCTTCCCTAGTAATAAGATTTATAATTATTATAAAAAATTAGATTGAGTTTTTTTTTTTTTTTTTCCTGTGGAAAAAGTCGTAATTTTCATTATAGGAGAAAATTACATTTTGCATATGCATAAGCATTACTTGAGTGAGGCATTGCCTGTTCAAAAATGGAAAAACTTTGAGCATTCCTCCACACAGGGAGTATTTAGAAATGAACAAAAATAAGTAAATTGTCAGCCTCTTCGCAGAGAGGGAGTGATAAGTTATGATAAATATTTATAGTTAAACAAAAAGATAATCATCAAAATTGTAATCTGTTCTTTCAGTGCTGCTCATATAGATTCAGGATCTATAAAAGGTCTATGATAGTGCTGATAAACAACACCATCCTTTTCCTCGCCAATCAATGAAGTGTCATCATCCCTAATCGCTGCTTCTTTGGATAAGTGGGTAGCAATGGTGTTCCGCTCCCCGTGGAGTGTGCATCCCCTATGGCCGCCTGTGCTCTTGTTAAAGGTGGGGAGGGAGGCTGGATAGGAGCTTTCTCCCGCTTCTTTCTTGATTCCTTCTCATGCGCATTGTCAACCTCTGCCGGGGCTTGAAGAGGGTGCTCTTCCATTTTCGTAGTGGGATGTGGAATGTCCCGAGGGGGATAGTCTTCCTGTTCCTTGGTCTCCAATTGATTTCCCTTCTTAGTGATCAAGGGGCAATCCTTGTAAACATGCCCATCTTTGTGGCATCTGTGGCATCTGTATGGAATGCCCTTGTAGTCCAGTGGCTGCTTCCGAGTGAATGATCTCCACTGTATGGTAATGAATTCCTGAAGTCCTCCCCTGGTGTCCATATGAACCAGAAGTCTAGCGAAAGCCATCTTGCCTGTGGAAAAATAGGATTTGTCAGATTCCATGTATGTGCCATTGAATTCCCGATACGTCTGAAGATATCTTCGGACCAGAAGTGTAATGGGAGTCCCGGTAATCTGACCCATATTGGACCAACAACTAGCTGCTCTGTGTCCAGATTGAACAGCGGAAACCAACGCTTCAGGAGGACTTGGGCGTGCTCAAAATGCCAATAGGATGATAGGACCCAGTTCGTGTGGTCTGGTCTGGAGAAGCGTAGGGAAAGCCGGCCTTTCACAAAAGTCTGGATTGTGGGCAGATCAGCTAGATGATGCCCCCAGACCTCCGCTGTCCATGCTTTTATGTGGGCTGTTGTGTAATTGCGTCCCCAGACTCTTCCAACCAGTACCTTGTATGCAAAATCCATAGTATCCCTAAGCCAGATATCCTCCTCAAGTTTGAGGAAGGTGTCAGCTGCCTTAATCCGAAAGCACTTGGTCTTCTTGCAAGCCCTAACTTCAGCCTTAATGACTCCTCCACAATTAGGGTTATGCTTTGCTTCAGGAAAATCTTCTGAGGAGGGGACGTATCGACAGGGAGTGCACCTGTTAAGGGGGGAACGGTGGTATAGTTTCCAAAGGGAGGCAAGGACGAGCACAACGGGATTAGGGGAGTCAAAGTGGGAGGTGGGGCGGGGGGAGCGGAGGGTAAAATGGACAGAGTGGGGTGAGAGGTGTGACCAAGGGTAGGGGATGGGGGGTTAGGGTTTAGGCATCTTGATGCAAACCCTAGGGAAGACGGGGATGCTTGGGAGAAGGAGAGGGACGGCCAAGTTGGGGGGTCGTCTGGCAAGATCACCCGATGGTCAGATGGGCTAGAGAGAAGGGAGCCCGGAGATAGCCTCATGTAAATCATTGCTAAACGGAAGTGACCCAAACTTGGCTGAACGCGGGGTGGTCCAGATAGAACCCTATGCTAACGATTCTTCTGAATAATCCTCCAAATCAAGATCCATCGCTGTCAGGGGCAAGGTATCGCCAGCTACCTGGGGTAACCGTTGAGGGATGGAGAAGCAAGTCGACAAAACGGCTAGAAACCCTGGGTCAATGCTCCAAACCGTGGTGCAGGTGAGATGGCTGCTGTAAAAAAACTGAGTAAAAAATCCCTTGTTACGGAGAAGGGGTATATTATAATGGCTGTGCCTATTCCAAGGTAGACATGTACGCAGACAGTACATCTAGTTGCGTTAATGAGCAGCAGCCAAGCAGGGCCTACCCATATCTGCCTTCCTGTAGCTCCATCCTCTCGCTCCTCTCCCAGCTGATCCGTTCATTCCTCCATTGTTATAATATCTATCTGGTTTTCCAATTATGTATGCATGTGTGTTACATGTTTATGAACTAATTCCTTGCATGCAACTTCAAAAATTAGTTTGAGTTGAAATAATTGATTACAAGAATCTTCTTGGTTTATTTTCATGATGCACAATTTTTAGATTAAAAACTTATATATAAATAACAAAAAAAGGTGATATTGAACTTGTTTTTGTTATATTTATTATTGTTTCAATTACTTAATAATAAATTTAGATTTTTTTCTCACTTTTTACCTGGAAAAAAATCTTGGTATAAATTAGTTAATAGTGGTTTACCACACTAAAAAAATATTTTAAAATAACACTCTATTCAAAATGGAAAGAATTCTTCATTGATACTACATTGTTTCCATCACATGAAGGATTTTATAACAAGTGCTACATAGTAGCGAGTACTAGCTGTTTAGTCTAAATATAGTTAAATTAAAGTAAACAAATTTCTCTATGATGGCAACTAATCCATGATAATTTGAGTGATATGGATATTATTAAAATAACCCACAAGCATGTAAATTTGAGAGTCCAGATTAAATCTACAACGCTTAAATAGGATAATAGTAAGTATCGGCCTGAATTTTTTTATTTGATCAATGCCCAAATGCCAAATATATTTAGTATATGGTTTTTAAAATTTTCAACTATTTCCAGACAATAAATGAAATTTAAATATTTACTACTAATAATAAAAAGTTGAAATATAAAAAATTTAAGTAAAAATAATTTTGTTTGAAAATATTGTTTATATAAAAAAAATAAAAAATAAAAATATAAAAAATTTAAGTAAAAATGATTTTATTTAAAAATATTGTTTATATAAAAAAATATTGCGAAATATGTAAAACAATTAATATGTCTAATAAAATGACATATTTAAAACTTAACTCATGATTCTACATGAACTCTAAATATTAATATTTTATTTCACCAATCCAACGATAAAGTTTGCAATTTCATGTGGTGGTCCTTGGCAGACTGTCCGGTCCCACATGTTTCACCTTATATTTATGTCAGTTGTCGGTGATGACACATGTTCAAATATAAATGGCCAACTATCGCTCTTTGACAGTCTATATAACAGGGTAATTATTGTGTGCAACACAGTAAATATAGAAACGCAGAAAAATGTATTAATTTCACCGTGAGAACTAGAAAAAAATATTTTAAAGAGAAGTGAGTGTCAGTAGGTAAGTTACCTAATGGATGACGATTGAAAATAAACATGTAGAGTACAAAGTGATAGGCTGTACAAAACAAAGCAAAAGGGATTGTACAAAGTAGTACATATGTTAGCATTATATAATAAGAGTTCAAAAATTTCAACCAATAATATTTAAGATAAATAAAGTTAAATATTATTTAAAAATAACAAATTTTAATTTATAATGTTAAACTTTGGAAAATTTTCATAAATTTTTGGACAACTTAGATTTAATGTCAACATCAATTTTTTTTTAATATGTTATAGTTGCCCATGGCAGGTATAATAATTAACATTAAAAATTAATTAAATTTATTTTTAAAATATTTTAATTTATATCTGCCCTAATAATTAACATTAGAAATTAATTAAATTTATTTTTAAAATATTTTAATTATTTTTTTTGCATTTTGATTGGTTAAACAAGTTTAGGTCTTGTGTAATAATGTTGGTATACAAGCCACTGTGTGTTCATAAATGTTGTTAAAGGTACTTATCATTTAAATCTAACCAAAATGGTCGTATACTATACATACCTTACATAACTTTAAACGTGTTTACAATGCTCTTTTGTCTGGTTTTTATATTTAGCTACTTTAATTGGTTTCTATATTTGTCAGGTACGCAGAGGCGGTATTCCTCTCCCATAAATTGTTTCCAATGCGAGGAGATGAGATACGATGCGGGAAGAGAGAAGCTGAATACACACTGTCTTTTCTTATTATTATTATTTTGTGGACATAGACAACCGTCTTTTCATATTATTATTATTTTCTGTGGATATAGACAGGTTTGATTGATTGCTAAGATCATTTGTATATGCCAATCACATACTTACTTTTAAAAGCGTTTCGAGTGCTTATAAACTCTGATGCCATCACATACTTACTTTTAAAAGCATTTCTAGTGATTATAAACTCTGAGATTTTGATTTTTAAATTAAATTGTTGATGAGACAAAGTAGTACGGATGTTATCATTATATAATAAGAGTTCAAAATTTTTAGCTAATAATATTTAAGATAAAAAATTAAATATTATTTAAAAATAGCAAATTTTAATTTATAATGTTAAATTTTGGAAAAGTGTCATACATTTTTGGACAACTTAGATTTAATGTCAACATGATTTTTTTTTGAATCCGTTATATTGCCTATGGCAGGTATAATAAGATAATGCAAATTTTGCTTTTGCTTTCGACGTATGTTTGCTTTACTTCCAAAAGAGCAATAATTTGACTTTTACTTGGAAAATTTATTGTAGCTAGTTATTTGTAATTTAGACCTACTAAAAAGTATTTGTAATTTAGGCTTATTAAAAATATTTTAAAATAGCACTCTACTCAAAATGGAAAGAATTCTTATAGTACTTAATACTTTGTTTGCATTATATCTATTTTGCATGGATTTATTTTAAATATGGATTTAATATGAGCATGCGCTGAGAAAGATTTAATTTCTTTGAGTGTAATTTTTTATGAGCTGACATTATTTAAATATTTTATATAGTTATTTATTTATTTATATTTTTTAAAAACTTTATTTTGACAAATATGAACAAAACTTCAACCAAAATTTCAACTTTGATGACGGACAAACATCTTTACACATCATACTGGACTGTAGAATGAACCTCTCGACACAATGAAAATTTTTATAATTAAATCATGTAAATTTTACTTTTGTCTTCAATATTATCTTTGCTCTACTTTCAAAAGATCAATATTCATTTACATATTCATGAGAAAGAATTAACGTTAAAATATAAAGTGGATCACAATACACTAATAAACTAATAGTTAATTTTGTAATCATATTTGCAAAGTGATTTTTTAATCATTATAATATTTTTTTTATGCGCATAAAAAAATTAATGGTTTATGGATTGGATAAAGATTTAATTGTTCTACAACTTTATCTTGTAACTTTAATTTATTTTAATTTAATTTAATTTAATTTTAATAATATTAAATTCAATTAAAGAACAATATTCATTAACATATTCATAGGAGGGAATTAAAGTTAAAATATAAAGTGGATCACAATGAACTAATAGTTAATTTTGTAAACATATTTGCAAAGTGATTTTTTAATCATTGTAATATATTTTTTATGCACATAAAAAATTAATGGGTTTATGCATTGGATAAGGATTTTGTGGTTCTACAACTTTATTTTGTTAATTTAATTTAATTTAATTTTAATAATATTCGTTTCAAATAAAGGGGAAAATGAAAATATAAGTTAGTTAGAAGGTTAATTAATGTAATTTGGTTGTACATATGGAATTAGGGTGTGTGAACTCCTTAATCAATATAATTCATTCAATGGGTTTTATAAGGTGATTGATTTGTAATAATTTATTGGAATATAATAATAAGGGGAAATTTGTATGGGCTTTTATGGATATTCATGGGAGAGTATATATGTACATTCGTATCATGATACCAAATATGCAGAAATTGTGTTGTAACAAGTATTTCTTTTGGAGTGGTCCATTTGTTGAGGAGTATTTGTAGGTGCTTCTTTACTTTAAGGGTATTCTTCATATTATAAT
Organism: Pinus tabuliformis; assembly: GCA_031772625.1. Taxonomy (NCBI): domain Eukaryota; kingdom Viridiplantae; phylum Streptophyta; class Pinopsida; order Pinales; family Pinaceae; genus Pinus; species Pinus tabuliformis. Next base: position 1,394,173,981 of record CM062820.1, read on the forward strand.
GTTGGTTCATTTTGCATACTAAACGTCCTTAAGTCCCTGGAATTGTCAAAATCTAAGAGGAAGTACATTAGAGTGGAATGGGTAGGGGAATTTTTAGGCAATAAATTTCTCCAGTAAGCTAATTTCCATGTTTCCCCAAACAAGATTCACTAAATTTCCATTTTTCATAAAAATAATTCCTGCAAATTCTATAAAATAAAATTAGTTTACCTTAAAAATTACCAAAATTTAATAGAAACTATATAAAATACTCAGAAATTTGAATGTATTTATTAAAACCAAACATTTTATAATTTGCATATTAAGGACCAATAAGGTTTTCTAATATTTCTACACTTTATTTTTTTGTTTGCTAGGTAATGTAGCTCTTGAGACGATTGACATGCCTAATCGGTAGCTTGAGTAGCCACAACCTAGGGGCATCTAAATTGTCAAAATCACCAGGGGATCGCACTTGTCCTGGGCCAAACCAACCCTTAGCATGGATGGATTTCTACCCATGGAGTTTCGAACCAATGAAATTTACACCACATAGTGCCTTAATAAAACACCCTCTCACCATATGCTCCACGCCCCATGCGATTTCGACACATTAAAATAGATTTCCATCCTTAAAAATTTCCTTGGAACAAGGATTTTTTTGTTGTTGAACGGGTAGTTTAAAAGTTTTGATATCATATTCAAATGACACCCACAAACCAAAAAGGGCTCATAAGACACCATATTGAAACCTCCAACAATGATAACATTGGGGTGAGGTAAGAGGTAAGACTAATATCTACGAAAATGAGCATCAAGAATGAGAGTGCTCGATTAAAAGAAAAAGTCTTAGATTACGCACACACGCATAAGCAAGAAACAACCTTTTGCATCCCATCTTACCTAACAAATATTGCATTTAAAACAATGATTTGAGTTGTCATTGGAATTTCAAGAAAAACTAATCAATGCTTATTATAAGATTTCTAACACCCTTAGATATGCTACCACTCCTATTGGATGACTACTACTTTGTAAACCTTTTTGTATCTTAACAAATCCACCTTTAGTTAGCCAACTAGAAGCAATTTATGGACTTACTCCATGTCCAAAATTGCATTCAAATCAATCTTTCTCTTGAAACCTTAATTTGAGGCTTCCTAGGTTTAGATCAATTTTAAGTTCCAATTCAACTGAACTTACTATTATACATAATATTATGAGGTTAAGCCCTATTAAAATTTAAATATAGGATAGAGTCGAAATGCTATATAAATTTGTGAAGATAAATAAAGTAATTCCTAATTTTCTTGAGTTGTTTATAATTTTATCTAGATGTAAACAAGATAATCCTAATTGATAAAAAAAGTTTACAATTAAAATAATTAAATATAGTTATAAAATGTTTATATATATATATATATATATATATAAAATAGAAAAGATTTTATATTAAATTGTGTAAAACAATCGATTTTTTTTTAGATAAATTTAATAAGTTAGTATTTATGTGTGTAGTCTTGAGGGTTAGTTTAATTGGTAGATTCTATGTCATTAAATAACATTTTGTATTGAGCTACACAGGCTCAATTCACTCAATACCCTTGAGGTCAAGCTCCATGGTTGAGCTGACAAGAAGTGATCCCTTCGGGTGGACTTGCATAGTACAAATATTTCGTGGACATAAAGGTTATTGATCTACGAGGTCTATGAACCACATAAAATGTATGTGTGCGTGTGAGACACATTTGAAGAGCCTATAAATATAAATATATTAATTAATTATTTTTTTTATTGTTTGAGAGTTTGTTCATGAATTGTGGGATTAGTCTTTGCTTAAGAAATTGAGATTTAAGGACATATGAGCCATCAAAATCGTCCAACTTAAAACTTATCACCAAATCAATAAAATTAACAAATATTCAAAATATGTTAAATTGTCATTAAATTTTGTAAATATAAAATTATAAATAATTTATGTTAAAAGTTAGTAAATACATAAATTATATTGAGAATTTTATGAAATAATTCAAAACTTTATCATGTTGAAAATGTTGAGAAATAAATCAAATTATTATAAACTTAGTAGTCATTGATCTCGGGGTTTTTGAACCACATAAAATATGTGTGTGTGTGTGTGTGTGTGAGAGAGAGAGAGAGAGAGAGAGAGAGAGAGAGAGAGAGAGAGAGTCATTTACATTTCGAGGGCCTAAAAATATAAATATATTAATTGATTAATATTTTTTGTTTGAGAATTTATTTTATGAATTGTGAGATTAGTCTTTGCTTAAGAAATTGAGATTTAAGGACATCTAAACCATCAAAATCTTCCAACCTAAAGTGTCACCAACGAATAAATTTATCAACTATTTTAAAATATATTAAATTTCCATTAAAATTTGTTTATATAAAAAAAATTACTAGTATAGATCCATCTTAAGCACGAATCTAACATGAGTTGAGAGGGATCAAATTTCTTCAAGTGCAAACTTATTTTAGAGTGCAAAATACAATGTGTAATTTTTCATTGTTTAAATTGTATTTTTGAATGTTATATAGAGTACATCAATTAAACTTGTAATTCCAAAAAATATTTGTTGGATTTCAACAAAAAAATCATATACATAAAAAAGGACCAAATTGTAAAATATTGAGACCACTTCAAACGTTTTAACCATGAAAACTTTTTTTTTCAATAACTTTATATGACATATACATAAAAAATTTAAAACAATATATAACATATACATAAAAAATTAGAAACAATATATAACATATACATAGTTTGACATTAAAATATTTTACATAACATGTGCATTGAAACATTTTATAACACACCAAAAATTGGTTTTTTTGCTATTAAAATATTTTTAAGTATTAAGATATTTTATCGATAACCCACACTGAATATTTTATTAGGGTTTTTTTTGTTATTAATATATATTTTAAGTATTAAAATATTTTATCGATAACCCACATTGAATATTTTAGTATATACAATATTAAAATATTTTCTTTTAACAATTTTTTCTATATAAAGATCTTTATCAAGCTGATATTGACATAAATTAGTTAACATAGATATTTAAATAGTTTATTTAAATCTCGTGTTGAAATATTTATGAAAAGTTACTCACACATTTTTTACTTCTAATTACTTTACATGAAATTATATTACGTCATATGGACAACTAACTAAACATGCATAGCATATTCAGTTTTGTTTTTTATTATAACCAACAATGTTTTTCTAATTAGAGAATATTTTATTTTTATTTTAATAGGGACACATGTCAACTCCATGTTTAGCAAGGATGGAATTACTTATCGCCCTCATTCTAGGTTGTAGAATGTGTTGGAAATACTGAGAGGGGATGAATCAATATTTATTATTAATTGGTATATTTTTTAACTTCACAGAGCATTAATGGTTGTTAGCATCACATAAATATAAACATTCATCAACACCATTCAACAACGCACAATGATAAAGAGAGTAAACACAAAGATATTTAGGTGGAAACTCCTTCGGGACAAAAACCATTGAACTCTTCTTAATATTTGTCTTTCAATAAAATGTACATCAATATTTTCAGCTCCAACTGAGGGAGGCTCCAACCCCCTAGTTTACCGGCTCCAAACTGTAGGACGCTCCAATGCCCTATTTACCAACTGTAATTGTGAGGACGCTCTAACGCCCTAGTTTACAAGATCCAAACTGATGGATGCTCCAACACCATGTTTACTAGCTGCATTGGATGGACGCTCCAACGCCTTGCGTAAGTTCCAACCTACCCTAGCACCACCCTGTTGCCTTGAAGTGTTTTCAAGCTCCAACTTGAAGGAGACTGCACTCTCTTATCTTACACCTCCCAACCACCTTGCCATTAGAGAAATTTTGAGGTCTAAAATTGACCTCCTAAGTAATGTTATAAAATAATAGTGGAAATAATAAAATAAGATTAGATTGCATCATCAAATTTTAGAGGGAAAAAAGAAAAAAACTACTTTTTCAACTTATATTTTCAACTTATCTCCCTACTGTTTTACTCAAATTTCGAGCAGGAGCACTCATAGGATGTAAAATTTAATTCCTCATCCAAGTAATAACCATGTTGCATACCTTTGATGAACCCTGCTACATAAAAAATGAGAAATACATGAAAAATATTGTTTTTACATGTATTTCTAATTTTTCCTGTAGTAGGGTCCATATAAAGTATGAAACATGGGTACTCCTTGGAGGAGGAATTAAATTTTGAATCCAATGAGTGTTCCTGCTCAGAATTTGAGTAAAATTGTATAGAGATAAGTTGAAAATATGAGTTAAAAAAGTAGTTTTTTTTTTTTTTAGTCATTTTACCTTTTTACTCCAAAAATGGTGAATCACGTTCCGAGGAGGAAGCTCAATTGGTAATATGACATATGTGAAATCATTGAAACTTGAGAGACCCAGGTTCAAATCCCCCGTTTGTGACCTGATTTACGGAGAGGAGGACAGGTCGTAGACCCCCAAAGGTTTACTAGTAGTTATGTGTTAGGCGGGATGCTGGGTTCCTCTGGGTGACAAAAAATGGTGAATCATTCCCCATGGATGATATCATCATCTTGAATCCTATTGGTTCTTATAAATTTGATTTTGGTTGTACATTTTTGTTTTGAGTCTCATTTTAGACATAAAAACTTCTCTAATGTCAGTCGACGGACCATGTTTCACAATCTTCAGATTAGATCCCCCTGTGCTTGATATCAATACAAAAGAACTTTCAATACAATATATGTTGTTTCTAATAAGTATGCACAATTGTCAATAAAATTCTCAGAAAAATAAGTCTCTAATCAATGAACAATTCTACTCATTAGACTGCTAAACCCTAGTTGATCATACAAGTTTAGTGTTACATGACATGTTATCTTTAATTGTAATTTTGAGATGCCTGTGTCCTTTGTTCTGTCCTCAATGAGATCACACTCCTCAATGATTTCCTATATAACTTACAACACACTCTTTTACTTCTAATACATGTTTTGGCTAGCAACTATGCGTGAAGGCAACTTCAAACATGTATAGTTGCTTCTGACATTCAACATTGATTACCCAGTATCTTTTGGTTTTTAATTTGAAACAATAATGACTTTCAAAGACTCACAAAACCATTAACAAATAGATGAAATCGTATTTCAAGGCCACATTTGACAATTTTACAGGAATTCAACACCAGTTCTATAGAACAACCACCAAATTCTGGCAAGTCACTAAAAATGATAGCAATGCAACAAATGGAAAAAATAATAAACCAAGCGGTTATGTAGCATTGAGTTTCAAATTCTGATCCAAGTGGATATTGGTGGCCACCTGCCTATTCCACTTGGACCCCAAACACTATTTTCTTTCACTTTCCTCAATTCTAGCACAACTTTTTATTTTTGGTAGTTTTTTTGGGTCCTAAACTTTCGGAGTCATTTTGAGGTCCTAAAAGATGTTTTCCCGGAACACAGAGAGACAAGAAAAGTGCCAAAATGTGAGTCACACATTATTTTTTACCTCCTTATGGAGATCTTAAAAAGACGTATTATGGTAGCCAAATGGAGATCATATGCCAAAGTTACGACCCTTGGAAATTGGTGGTCCAACTTACCTCAATGGGGCCCAAGACTGTTGGCACTACATCTCCTAGGGTTAGGGTTTCACTCTTCTTTATGATAAAAATTCCCCTGAGCCTCATTGTAACACAGTTTAGAAGGCATGTAGCCATCACATCTCTTCAAATAGATAAGCTACTATCACCCGAGCTAGTTTGTTCCATTTTGCATGTAAACTATTTTCAATACTTGTTATTAACTAATTGAAGTTTTGTTCTTTTGTTGTATCTCTGTGTTCTGTTTAATTTGTATTTCATTTCATTCCTTCATAAATTCATATCAACTTCATAGGTAAGCATTGTTCTTTTGTTCCACGACATGCTCATAGTGGATATGTGTTGGCACAAATAAGTCTTGATGTCTCACTGCTCACGATGATACATGACAATGACCTCTCAAATGTCTATCATATGACTAAGCCACATTGCAACATACATATATGTGTATAACATTGCTTCAATCTTCAAAGTGGCTTATGCCAGAGATGATGTGACTCAACCAAATAATGCCATCGTATCTCTCTCTCTCTCTCTCTCTCTCTCTCTCTCTATATATATATATATATATATATACGGGGTGAAAATGTGAAGTTGGGTTACACTTTTTGCCATTTTTTGAGAAAAATATCATTTTTAGAAGTTTTTCAACTTTCGACAAGCCAAAGTAATTTTTTTGTTTAGAATTTCATTTTACAGTAAAAAGAAAACTTATTAGAAATTTTATTAACTTTCTATTGCTTATTTTTAAGAAATTTTTTATTCACATTTGATATGTCAACTTAGCAATTGCTTGACTATGTGTTATTCAAAAATCAAGGGATTCATAAAAAGTTATGTTTTTTAGCACCAATGTATTCTTTGTTAACCTTGCGTTTTTGAAAAAAAAAATGTGTTGCAACAATCTAGACAAACTCTACTTCAATATGGCTATATTTACAAAACTAACAGATGCACATCATAATTACTAGAATTTTTTGAATTGAACGAATATGAAAAAACTGTAGATTTTGAATATGTTTAACATAGCACTGTGTTTCTCAACATATTAGATAAAAATTAAAAATGTAAAAACTACCCATTAAAGAAGACAAATCAACGTAATTCATCATAAAGTTTTTAGATATTTTCACAGTGTATTTTGGAAGATACAAAATTTTGATTTCATTGAATCATAATGACCTTTAGAAATTTTTTTGCACAAATTTTACTAGAAAATTAGTTAAAATTACCAAATATCTATGAAATTCCATAAAATTTATATCTACTAAACGTAGATTCAATTCTGCAAATGCCCGTATTGGTTCCAAAATTAAATTCACCATATTTGATGGATTTTAATCACTATGAACTTGGAGAAAGCTGATCAGAGCCGTGTTCTTGCAGAGTTGCAGGTTTTCGGCTGATTAAAAAAAAAAATCGGCTAAATTAATTTTTTCTTGAACGGTCATTAAAATAAATGGAAAAAAGAATTCAGCTGAAAAAACATCCATAATTTTTGTCAGTCGTAAAATTGAAAGCGTGCAACCCTCCAATATAAGTGTTTTGGCCAAACGCTATAATAAATAAACTTGACCGAGACGTTATTTTTGCACTCACATTATTCATGTCAAACTTTTGAACTCCAAACATTTTTTAATCTAGTTTTTGGACTTAAAAATGTTTGGGTTGGATTTCTAAAGTGAGTTTTTGGGCTAAATTTTGAAAGTAAGTCTTTTGGGTTGAATTTTGAAAATGAAATTTCTGGGCTGAATTTTGAAAGTGAGTTTCTTGGGCTGAATTTTGAAAGTGAATTTATTTATTTATTTATTTATTTTTGTGGATTTTGAAAAAGAGTTTTTTGGGTTAGATTTTGAAAGTAACTTTTTTTGGGCTTGATTTTAAAAATCTACATATATTGAATTATCATGGGAAATCAATGAAATTGCAAGAGAACATATGATTGAATTAGAGACATTGAGACTCGTAGAGAATACCGAAGAAACTATTACAAATGAAAGAAGGAAGAATGCTTAAATATTGAAAGGGAAAATCAATCTCAACAAGAAGTTGAACCAGGTATATAAATGTAAATATTATGATGATGATGATGATGATGGTGGTGGTTAACGTCCATTGAGACCAAATTGGTCTATCGGACCTATAATTTTCTTAGTTTCTAATTGTCTAGCTCCTCGTCTTTCTTGGCGAGGTTGGTGCTGTAGCTTTCTTTTTTTTCTCTACGGTCTTCCAACTTTCTTTATCTTGCATCTCCTTCATCCCTTCTGGTTCTTGGGACATTGGTGTCTTAGATTTGCCATCTATTATGTTCGTCCTTTTGAAGATAGTTGGAGAAGAAGTTTGGTCTAGGAGATTTGCTTTGTTGTTAAATGAAGATTTATTTTGTGCGGTATTCAAATCCTCATAACTGTTGATGCTTGAGGGGTTGTCGAGTTCACTCTTTTGTTGTTGGGCAGGGCTTCCCCCTGCTTGTATTGAGAGTTGTTTCTTTCTTGCCTGATTTCTTGTGATTCAGAGTTTTCTCGAGAGTATTCTTCTTTGATGACAATGTAGTGTTCTTTTTGTGCTCCTTCCCACCAGGTAGATCTGTGGTGATTTTTTCTAGCAGAATTTTTCTGGGAGGCTTTTGGATAGTTTTTAGCTAGCTGGCTTGTCTCAAAGCAAGATCGACATTTGAAGAGGACACTTTCATAATCGAGTTTCTGGTTCCACACATAGTCTTTACTTGTTAGGTGTATTTCAACTGGGAATCTTGCGTTAAAGTCCATTTCCAGACAGATGCATGCATAGGTGGTTCTGGCATATTCCTCTGTTTCTAGGCACCTACAGTAAAAATTCCCAATTGCATTTCCAATGGCTTTTAGCAAATAGAAATTCTAGAGATGCAACGGTAGGTTTGGCAATCTCACCCAAACTGGTGCTGAGGTTATGACTGTTGTTGAGGGATCGAATGAAGGGTTCCATGGCCTCATGAATAGGCCTGATTTTTCCCAAAACCAAGGGTCGGAATCTAGAATACATTGTCTGCTTTCAGGGTTTTCAAAATCTACTATAAAGAAACCCCTAGCACATGGATAGATATTAATTGCATTAGGAATTAGAGGCTTCCATACCTTCGAGATCCAACTGTGGAGAGTTGTCAGTCGTGGCCAAAAACCATTGAATTGGTAGATTAGGGCACTTTCAGAGAACTTCAAAGCCTCATTGAGTGAGGCTTGGACCACCTAGACAGTGGGAGCTGGGGCTTCACTAACGATATGGGCAGGAGATTGACCCCTAGAGGCAGATGGAACTGAGCCAGTAGCTATTTTCGTGAAGCTGGGAGCCATCTGGGGAATGCTCTCTTGGGCAGCCACAAGATCGACAGATGTAGCACCAGTGCCGAGGGCCATAGAAAGATGGCCGTAGAGTGAAGATCTGAAGAGCTGCATGGAAATCCTGGAAGATGGTCACGAGAGCCGTAGATTTGAAGTATGAAGAGCCGCAGAGTGAAGATCTGAAGAGCCGCAGCGTGAAGATCTGAAGAGCCGCGTGGAAATCTTGAAAGACTGTCACGAGAGTCGCAGCGTGAAGATCTGAGGTGAAGAGCCACAGAGTGAAGATCTGAAGAGCAACAACGTGAAGATCTGAAGAGCTGTGTGGAAATCCCGGAAGTCGCAGATTCGAAGCCCTCCACGTGACCCACGACGAAAGGCACAGATTCGAAGCCGAAAACCGAAGTGCTGCCAACGGAATCGTCCAGCTCTTATACAAATTACAAAGATCTCAACGATTACAAAATCTGGGGTTATGGAGCGGAAGGTCTCATGGATCCTCTGCAGAACAAGCCCCCTGCAAGTGGGACTGCAGGCACAGAAGGGCCAACTCTAGCGGGCACCGGTGTCAAGGAAGAGCTGCAGATCTCAATCGGAATAAAATATTGGTATATAAAATGGTACTTTTAAATTAATATATTCATTTATAATAAAGTTTCCCCAAAATATATGCATTAAAAAATATACAAATTATGAGTATACTTTTGGTAGTGCCACAACCATGTGAACTAAATTGAAAAATATTTTGCAATGTAAACAGAGAGAGATTTTCCTCATAACATTGATGATGAGATTGAAAATGTTGAAAGACAAAGTGAGAAAGAAAATGAACCAATGAATGATGATATTGTTGAAGATGCTGAAAGAGATTCAAGTGAAGAAGTTGAAGCACCCTTAGGTATGTATATATATGCCATGTATTATTGAAATTATAGATATTTATTAGTTTCAATTTCATGAACTCTACTTTTTAATTTAATTATTTAATGTATATTTATACTCATTTACATTAAATTCTCATATGTACAAAATGAAATCAATGTCGATTATGAGATGTTAGAAAATGTCGACACTGACATATATGGAGATAAAAAATTTGATCATATTATACGATATCATGTTAAGGTCATTATTGATAAGTTCTTCAAAAATAAAAATATGACAATTCAAGCTCAAATTTTGAGAGGTCTCTTAACATCAAAGAAATTAAAAGAAGCTACAAAACTATTGGGTATCCAAAAATCAAGGAAAGATAAAAAGGTGAAGTAAAATGTGATTAAAAATATGAATACTGCTCTAAAATCATTAGAAGATCTAGAAATAAAAATGATCTAGATGCACGTAGAGAAATACAAATGGAAGTGGTTTCATCAAGTACTAAAGAAAACCGTTTAGTAAAATCTATGGTAAAGCATTACGGACCTCACGAAAAAACATTGCACAAACATAGGGAATTTCAAATAGATGCAAATGATGAGCCTTCTTGTTGGACAGTTATTTGTAGGCGACCATATAATGATAGAATTATAGAAGATGTTAGAAAAATAATATATTAATATTGGATGAAAAATTCACGTGTTTCACCAAAAGTAAGGGATGTGATGCTGCGAAGAATAACATGAAATAAGTATGAAGGTCATGTAAAAAATATATTGGACACCACTCAAATAGAGTTGTTCAATAAGTTCATAGAAGAAAATTATGGAATTAATGTCTCAATCAGTAATTTAGTGCGACAAAAACCACGGTATGTTAAACCTATCACTATACGCGACACTTGTTGTTGTCATTGTCATGTGGAATTTCAATTATATTATGGCACCTTCTTTAATTTTGGTAACTTTTTTTTTTTTTTAAATTCACCTCCTCCTTCCACTATCCATGATTTCATATTTGAAATTCTATGCGGAAGAGAAAATCATGAAATATTTTACCAAAAGAAATGTGTTGGTGGTAGAAAATGTGATCATTGTGGAAATTTGGATTTGTTTCATGACAAATATCCTATTGATATGAATTATCAATCACTGTCCAACATAAAAGTGAAATGGAAGAGATATGAATATATCCATACATCGATTGGTTCAAGTAGTAGTACAATTGCTAAAATGATTGATTTACAAGAAGAAGAAATTTTTGTGATAGAGTTTTTGAAGATTTTTGCGACAAAAATTTATAAATACACCAATAATTCTCATAAGTCTCGATGGCAAGACCTGAAATTCAAAAAATCCTGTGAAAATTTTCCACCAGGGACCATTTTGTCAATAATTGATTTCGTAGAAAATTACACATTTGTTGCACAAAATGAAATATAGAGTGAATATTATCATTCTGACCAAGTCTCTATGCTTGTCCATGTTCTATATAGGCATGCTGAACAAAATGTTGATCATATAGAAAGCACCAGTTAGAATCGACATGTCATTAAAAAATATCATTTTTATATCAGCGATGATCGTACACATGATACACATTTTGTACAACATTTCTTTGATAAGATTTATGACTCATTCAAAGGTCGTGGAATAAAATTCAAAGAACATTGGATATGGTGAGATGGATGCGTAGGTCAATTCAAATCTTCATGATCATTAATTTGGTTGTGTCGTATCCATATGAAAACCAACATTAAACATTGTTGCAATTTCTTTGAGATTGGTCATGGCAAATGAGAACATGATGGTGCAGGGGCATGTATAAAATGAGCACTTCGAAGATATCAAATGGACCACTCTGCAAACCAACTTGTCTCAATTTAACAAGTTGTTCAACGGTGCATTGCTGCACTAAGCCATGAGACTAACCCATCATGGGAGGTATGTAGGTATGTACATATACATTAACTCAATTATATATTTTTAATATGTGATATTTTTTATTAATTTTCTAATTTTAAACATTTATAAATTATATAATTGATCGATGATTATCTTTGATATATAAATTGTATTTTAAATAACATATTTAAATTCTTGTTTGAATTTACTATAGTTTTTTTGGCATACTAGAGTCCAATATGTAGATAGATTGATTACATATGAAGTTGAAACAGTAAAAGGGACTCAAAAATTGCATTCAATTAAAACAAAGGAGTACTGAAATGCGTTTGCATTTGATAGAACAAAAGAATCTTTTGTCATGTTTGCATAGAGGACACACAATTCAATTATGTTTGTGAAAACAATATGTATGTAAAAGCTTGGCAACATACAAAACTTAATACAAAGGGGAAAATGTCACTTGCAAGCTTTGAAGAGATGGAATCAAAGGAAAATATAATGTCATCTGAAGGTATTTCTGATATTGTTTTTTTTTGCTAAGTAAAATTAAACTATTATTTACAAAAAAGAGATTACTGTTACATCGATTGAGTCCTGATGAGCTTCGTGCCTGAGAGAAAGGCCAAATGACAGTCTAGTCCAAAACTGTAAAACTGGAAATGGATATCCCGCGCAGGGGAATCAGTAGGAAATATTTGGAGCCTGACCATTGTATCGACACATGACACATGAACATAACACTGGTACATGAACAAACCACTGAGACATGGAACATTACAGTAGATCCTACACATGAACAAATACAAATAAGCTGACCGACAGAGCCAAAACTGAAGAGGAATTGAGAATTGGGTTGAGCATCATGGGGGTTCTTCAACAATCCTGCAGCCTCCTTCATCCTCAGGGAGCTCTTCAACGATCCTGCAGCCTCCGTCATCACCTTCCGTACCTTCCATCCCTTCCATCTGAGCCTGAGCGCTGGCAGGCTTTGAAATCCCATGGTGCATTGCAACAGGGGGTTCAGTAGAGTGAGACAAAATGCAACTGGGCTCGCCTTCATCTTGAGTTTCTTCCAGGAAAAGAACTGAGACATGAGCAGTGATTCGGGGGCGACTGAGAGTGCAATTAAAAGTGAAAGTAGCAGAGCCGAAGGACGGCGAACCAGTAGACCCAGGAGAGCTAGGATTTAGAAATTGACCCGGTTTAATGACATTTTCAGGTCTCAGAGGGTCTGGAGCCTGCTCCTTGGAGCCCTGCCCAGCAGAGGGGCGTGATGGGTTACCCCTGCCGGAGCCTCTCCGGCTTAACAGACGCTGGCGGGGTCTAGTCATAGCTAGCCCAAGATTATACACAGCAAGATGAAATAAGACCAACGCAGGCTGTAAACCCCAATTTACCTTAAGAGAATTACCTGCATCCTCTGGAGTTCCGCTACCATCCGGGATATCAGCTGGAATCACTCTACGGTCCCCTCCACAGCAGCCTCCTTCAGCAGCAAAGGATTCCTTCTCCTCGGACCCAATTCGATTACAACATTCAGAGCCAGACCCTCCAAAAGCCTCAGCAGAACCGATACCCAGAATGATTCTGAACATCAGGAGGCATAGTAGCAGTTCGCTACAGCCTGAGCACCTATATAAACGAGCGCCTCTCCCTCGGTCCGCCCCCGCCATTAACTTCGCCATCAGAGCAGTTGCAGACGGATTATCCTCAATGCGTGCGGAGCCAACCCTCTGATAAATGCTGTGACTGATAACCCTTTCAACCATAACGCCTGCCATGCTTGAAGTCCCATCTTCCCACCTGGAGAACCGTCCGTCGCGCATGCTGGACATGTGCCGCTCCCACTTCACCGTCCACCATCCCATCGCCTTAAATGTCATGCAGAGCACCCGCATCCGGGGGTGTAGCTTCTTCCTGCACCATCTGGTTGCATTCCTGTAATTTGTCATTATTCAGAATTATGTTTGTTGGTCCTGTGAGTAAGGCTTGGTTGCTGTCGACCCCCACATTAGCTAGGAGATCGGCTACTTTGTTGCCATCCCTCTTGACATGACTGAATATTATTGCTCTGTTGTTAAGAAGCTCAAGTTCAATTGCTTCTAATCTGGCTGCCAGTCTCCAGCTCGTTGTAATCTTGCTGGCATGTGATCCATTAAGGAGTTGTTGAACCATATTGATGAGAAGCAAAGAATCTCCTTCTACTTCCAGGGGAAGGTAATTGTGTGTTCTGGCTAATTGGAGGCCTTGCCATAGGCCCTCCATTTCCGCAGAGTTATTGGTATCCCATCCAATGTTCCCAAAGTAGATCAGTTGAGGCTTCCCTGCATAATTTCTGAATATTCCACCATATCCTGCTTTTCCAGGGTTGCCCTTGGAGGCTCCGTCAAAGTTGAGCTTGATAGAGGGCTTTAGAGGTGCATTCCAGGAATCTTTTTTTGTATTGTTGGTTCTTGAGGGAGCATTGTTTAGAGAGGCATTAGGGAGTTGTATATTCCAATTTTCCATAATAGTTCTCTCCCTGTCGTTTGAGGGGAGGTCCTCCTGATTCCAGGTGTGAGTTAGCAGAGATTCTTTGAGGTTTATGCATAGTCTGTTCCATATTTGTTCTAACGAAGAACTCTGGTCTTTGAAAATGCGCTTGTTCCTTTCTTTCCATATTCCCCAAACGAGCTGTCCTGGGATTATTTTCCATAAATAATTGAGAATTTCACTCTTGTATGGTTTCTTTTGCCATTGACGCAGGGTATTGATGATATTCTCCGCTACTCTGCATCTTCTCTGACATCTGAAACTGATTTTTTCCCACAACTGATTGGCCATTGCGCAAGTGTAGAACAAGTGCTGCAATGTTTCCTCCTGGGTTTTGCAGTTGACACACATTGAGGGGCCATGATAATTTCTTCTCCTTAGCTTGTCCCAAGTTAGAATTCTCTGATGCCCTACTAGCCATAGAAATGTTGATACCTTAGGCCAGATACCTGCGTCCCATATTTTTCCCCAGATTAGATCGATGGGAGACTGGTTGGAGTTGATTAATTTATAGACTTCTGAGGTTGTGAAGGTGCCTTTTGGCGTATATCCCCATCGTAGGATGTCTTTGCCTTCTGAATGCCGTATGCGTCGGTTTTGGAGTTCACATTCCAGTCTTTCCTTGAAGGAGCTATCCATGTTCCTTGGTAACCTGTCATTTGGTATCCATTGCCTATATCCTTGCTCCTTCTCCTGGGTCCAGTAGTGTCTGATAGTTTGCCTCTGCTGCTCCTCCCCTATGCATGATGGTAAAGGATCTAGGATGCTGCTAAGCTTCGGCATTTGGTTCCAGGCATCCATCCAGAATCGTGCAGATTCGCCATCTCTTACTTCCCAGAAACTGTGTTGTTGTATTAACCTGTGATGCTGCTTGGCCGCATTCCATATGAGTGAGCCTTTTGCATTAGGTATAAACCTGATTAGCTCCTTTTGTGGTCTATTGTTTGCATATTTGGCTGTCCAAATGGTGGCCCATGGTTTGTCTGTGTTGGTGAGCCACTGCCACCATAGTTTGGCACACATTATCGCATTGCTTTGATTGGGGTCTCGTAGTCCAATGCCTCCCTTTTCTTTGGGCATGCATACAGTTGTCCAGTTTACCAGGGCCCATTTTCTGTTAGTGGCAGTGCTGCCCCATAGGAAGTTCCTTTGAAGATCCTTTATTCTTTTTAAAACCCATTTGGGCGCTGCTAGTATTGAAAACAGGTAGAGCGGCATAGCCTGGAGCACAGCCTTTATGAGCACCACCCTGCTAGCAATGTTTAGGGTTCGATGCGTCCAGAGATTGAGACGAGAATCCAGCTTCTCAATTAAGGTGCGCCATGAGGAATGTTTAATGGCTGAGTCAATGAGGGGGGCTCCTAGATATTTGGAGGGAAGGGAGTCAATGGGGAAGTCCAGAATGCGGGCTATAGCTCTCTGCACTACAGGAGAGGTATGAAAGAAGTAGATTTGGGATTTGGCATTATTAACACATGTGCCCGAGGCTGCAGAGAAGTCATTGAGAATGGATTTGAAGAGGGAGGCTTCCTGAACTGAAGGGTAGCCAAAGAGCATGTTGTCATCAACAAACTGTTGATGAGTAATGGCTGGGGTGCCATGAATGGAAATCCCTTTAAGCTGATGGGAAACTTGCGCAGATTTGATATGTCTACCTAATCCTTCAGCCATTAGAACGAACAGGAAGGGGGAAAGAGGATCGCCCTGTCAGATTCCTCTAGAAGGACTGAAAGGTTTAGAGGGAATGCCATTCACAAGTATGGAGAAGAAAGTGGATGATATAAGACTCATTATCCATCTCACCCACATGGGCGAGAAGCCATAAGCATTTAACATCTTTTTCATGTAGGTCCAACTTATTTTATCAAATGCTTTTGAGAGATCAAGCTTTAGAATCATACCTGCCTGTTTGTGATGCTTTAGGGAGTGAATGACTTCATGCGTAAGGATGATTCCATCGAGGATCTGCCTCCCTTCCACGTATCCAGACTGTTCCGGTGATATCAACAAAGGCAGAAGAGGCTTTAGTCTATTTGCTATTACTTTTGAAATAACCTTGTAGAGGACGTTGCACAGTGCTATAGGGCGGAACTTGTTCGGTGTGTTAGCGTTCTCCTCCTTTGGGATGAGTGCAATGAAGGTTGCGTTGAGAGAGGGTAAGAGCCAGTGAAGAGCTCTGGATTCCTCTACAACTTGCCAGACTTCCTCTTTTAAGATTTCCCAGAACTGATGATAGAAGGTGGTTGAAAAACCATCAGGTCCTGGTGCTTTGCCTGCTTTGAGCTGGTGCATTGCTGCATCCACTTCCTGAGGGAGAATAGGACGTAGGAGGATCTCATTATGCTCCTCTGTAATGATTTTTGGGATTTTTTTAATTATCTTATCAATGGCTGGATTCCTATTTGTCTCAGGCTCTTTGTGCACTTGTTTGAAGTGTTGAAGAAATTCCTCCTCTATTTCTTCATGCTTTTCCAATCTTGCCCCTTCCTGATTCTGTATGAATGATATGTTATTGTGCATTCGTCTTTGGACAGTGGTTCTATGGAAGAATTTGGTATTCCTTTCCCCCTCTTTTAACCATCTTATTCTGGACTTTTGCCTCCAAAGTATTTCCTCTTGCTTTCTCCTTTCTTCCAATTGTGTATTTATACGCTGCTCCTGTTCTAAGGTCCATATAGTATGTCCCTTGGTGATAATTTGTTGCTGCAGTTCTTCCATTTCCCTGTTCAGATTTTGCTGCTCCTTGAAAATATTTCCAAATGTTTCATGATTCCATTTCTTAATTTGGGCTTTTAGGTATTTGAGTTTCTGTTGAAACTGATACATTTTGGATCCTTCCGGTGGGTAGAAAGTACTCCATTTTAATTTGACGAAGTCCTTGAATGCATGGTGTTGAAGCCAACATTCTTCAAAGCGAAAGGGTCGCTTGATTGAGTTACCGGGCCTCTGCCATTGGAGTGAGATGGGCCAATGGTCAGATCCTGAGTAGGGTAAGATGGCAGTTGCTATATCCCCTCCTAGATGAACCGAATTGTCTGTGATTAAAAATCTGTCTAGCTTTGAGGCGATCTGATATTTTCCTGCTCTGCGGTTGCTCCATGTGTGTATGCCATTGCAGAATTGTAAGTCTATAAGAGAGTTGTTTTGTATAAAATCTTTAAAGTGGACATTCTCCTGATCCAGCCTTACTCTTCCTCCTCGTTTTTCCTCGAGCTTGGTGATCATATTGAAATCCCCGCCTATGATCCATAGAGGGTGCGTTCTGCTTAAGCTTAGTGCCTCGATTGTGTTGAGGAGGGCTATTTTGTTTCCAGCTTCCTGAGGAAAGTAAACATTAGTTAGGTTGCCATGAATGTTGGTTCCTATGATGTGAAATGTAGCTTGAATGATATTGTGGGAGGCATGAAAGTCATGGAGAAGGATCAGTTTTGGGTTCCACACTATAGCTAGTCCCCCTGATGCTCCTTCTGCGTCCACTGCTACTGATTGGCAACCTGGCCAAGCTCTGGAGAGGATGCTTCCTAGCGTACTGCTATTGCATTTAGTTTCCTGAAGAAAACACATTTGCGGTTTCTCCAATTTTATCATGTTTTTTAGAGATCTGAGTTTCCCTGGGCTATTGAGCCCTCGTAAATTCCATGAAGTTAGCTTCATTGTTCACTATTGAGGGAAGATTTGTAGTACTTCGTCAATTTTGCATACCTTCCTGAATCCACCAGGATTTTCCCCACTTCAATGGTTCTCTGTAATTCCGTTCTTCTTCCCCTCTTTTTGAAGTCTTTTGGGGGAAGGCTACCATCCCATGAACTGCTTGGTTGGATTCCTAGTTGCTTCTGCTGATATACCTTCGAGAGAACTACTTCCAATTTATTGAGCTGCATCTCTGGGATTTGATCATAGTTTTTTTTCTTGCAGGCCTGCTCGAGTTCAAGTAAGTCCAATCCTTCCATGTCAAAGTTTTCAGGTTCTTCCTCCATTATTTGCGGTTGACTTCTTTTATCATCTTTTTCTTCGTAGATGATAAGATGTTTCACAGATCTATCAACTTCCATGTCGTTTGTTTTCCCTGTATTATCAGTTTGGGTATCCATGGGTGAAGCATTTTTGTCAATGGAGATGGTTGATACAGGGGCAGAGCTGGAGGGGATGTTCAGATCTGACTTGGAGAGCGGAGATGAATTTGGCTTAGAGCTTAAGGGTGGATCTTCTGGGATTTGAGTCAGAATCTTAAAACTATTGCTTGTGGAGGGAAAAGATGCAGGATCTTGCTGAAGCTTCCTGCCTGGAGCAGGTTTTTTGTGGGCTCTTTTCCGGTTTTGAACTTTGGTAAAGCCCTCATGGGCTGTGGAATCAGAGGGATCAGAAGTAGGTGTTTTGTTATTTTGCGGGCAATCCCTAAATAAATGTCCCAGAGCATGGCATTTACGGCATCGAAACGGAACATGTTCATAATCTAGAGGTTGAATCCATTCATAGTCGTCATGGGAGAGACTTACCGAGTCCGGAAGCGCTTTGTCTAGTCGCATGAAGACACAGATGCGTGCATATGAAGTGTATCTTCTCAACTTTGTTTCTTCTGCTGCTTTTATATATTCCCCCAGCCCATTTCCTATGTCCTTGAGTATTCCTTCATCCCAATATTCCCCCGGAAGAGAATACATTCTGATCCAAACAGGGGCCCAGGTGAGGTCTTCCTTGTCCGGATTGAATCTTGCTATCCATTCTCTCAAGTACAAGCCTGCTGAGTTGAAGAAGTATGGGCCTTGATCTAAGATTCTGAACTTGTCTTCTAGGCAGAAGAATATGACTGTAAAAAAACCCTTCGGTCCTAACTGTAAGGTAATGTCGCCTTTGGGTTTCCATTTTGCTGAGATCCATCCATGCAGCGCTTTTTCTGTTGGCCACATTCCTATAAACTTTCCTATGAGTGCATGATCTGTCATGTACTGTATTCTCTCATTGATTTTCTGACTTGGCAGTTCTATCTTGGGTCTTTCCTCTGCTATTGGCTTGCAGGTTTTTGAGGTGACCTTGGATTGTTCCTCTGTCTGATCTTTTCCTTCTGGTGCTGCTCCAATCTTGTCAGTCGGTATTGTAGTTTCTTTCAATTTATTCTGCTGCTGTATCGTTTCCTGGCCTGCGCGGATTGATCCAAAAATTAGGGTATCCGATGTTCTTGACGGCGTCGTTTCTGTCAGAGGGGAGGGCTTTGAGGCCCCCCCGGGGAGGGTCCATGTGCGCCAAGGGTTTCCTGAGGTACTGTGTCAGTCGCAGATGCCTGACCTTTGCAGTCTGCAGAGCTTATCCGAAACTCGATGGCGTCGGGGGTCTGCTGTAAACCTTATTTGCAGAGCGCTTCCTGCCCGATATTTCTGATATTGTTAGAGAAGGTAACATTTTAATTTCTTTCAAAGGATATGTGTGTGTGTGTGTGTGTGTGTTTTATGTTTTGAAAATAATTGTGTATAAATATCTAAATAATAGTTAAAATATAGATCTAAATATATGATAAAATCAAGTATATGTTGATAACTAATTTCTTGTTAATTATGATCTAAAATTACACTTCTTTAATTATGTAGGAGATGTTTTTGTTGTAGTTTCACCCATTAACAACATAGAAATCAAGTATTATTTGATATCATGCACTGAACGGAAGATGAAGTTATTGGAATATTATGATGATAACAATTTTATTTATGAAAGAAGGTCTATTATACTGAACATATATTTTTTCCAAGAAACTCATCAAGCCAAGAGTCATGTTTATTATAAATACTATCAATCTGATGCCATAAGTTGTCAACATAGTCACTTGTTGTGTGCAACATGTATAAAGTTGATGGAAGTTCAATCAAGAAAAAAATGGAAAGTTAAAAAATGGAGAATGTCAAAAGTTGACCATGATCGGATCGTTGAGGATGGATCATTAAGGATGACATTCCGTTATGATTTTTTTAATTGAGTTGTCCAACAATATCTTCTCCTTATTCATCTTTGAGAA
Organism: Pinus tabuliformis; assembly: GCA_031772625.1. NCBI lineage: Eukaryota > Viridiplantae > Streptophyta > Pinopsida > Pinales > Pinaceae > Pinus > Pinus tabuliformis. Next base: position 1,394,194,232 of record CM062820.1, read on the forward strand.
AGAGTTCATGTATAGTGTTAGGCTTTCTTTTTATGCACTCTTAAGTTGTCAATTCTAGCTAACTTACTAAGTACTACAAAATTGTTTTCATTAATATGGTGGCTTTGTTGTTAAGTTAAAAAGGAATTCATTTTATTGTGTTTGTCCTATACATGCACTGCATACAAAACCTATCAAAACTAAAAATGCATGCCCCACACATAGTATTTAATATTTGAAATTTCATAAATATTTTAATGCAACTTTTAAGATTCATGCAACTTTAGTTGATTCAACATTGCAATTTTTAATTCTCAATCTCTAAGCTTTCTCAAATTTCATGAAAAATGCAATTTAGGATCTGAAAGTGGACTTTAATATAAAGAAGGTACAATTTATAATGTATGCTTTATAATGAAATTTTATAGTATGTTTATATTGAACAACTTCACAAAACCTAAGAATCAACCCAATTCCTTATTATCTTTTACTAACATTATGAGAATCATCATGTAAAATGTACGAACTAAATGCAAATTTATAAACATTGTTTCATATTCATGAAGTTATATGTAAAACCTTTAAGCATCAAACTATGCATCATGCAAAATGTTACATGTTTTAAATAGTGTTTATTGTTGATTTAACTCATAAACTATAACTTGAAACCTTACATCAAACAAAGAGTTGGAAGTTAACTAGAACAACCAAGCAAAGGTTGATCCAAGATAACTTTGGTGGGTAATAATGAAATCCAAAATGGCATGCATTCTACTTATCATTTAATTTGAAACATGCATCACTTTAAAAGATGGTATGGGGAAATTGTAACTATTACAAAGAGTATCAAAATTTGGGTAGAAACTTTATATTAAAAGTTAAAAGTATCAACCCACATCCATAGTAGTCCTTATATACAATATAAAGATCTATTCATGAATGCAAAATGATCTATAGTTATATGATTGTTTTAGATATCTACACCATTATAAGATTCATTCAGATGAAAAATGTACCATGTTTTGTAATTTGCAGTTTTACTATTCATTAAACAAAGTTTGACAAAACAACTTTGAACAAAACCTAAGAATCATATACTAACATTATAAGAATGACGATGCAAAATGTACCAAATAAATGCAAATTTAATTCCATTGCTTCATATTCATGACCTTAAATGTAAAAAATTTAAACATAAAACCATGCATCATGCACAATGTACCATGTTTTATAATGCAATTTTATAGTATGTTTCCCTTGAACAACTTTATATTAAAGTTAAGTATCAACCCACATCCATAGTAGCCCTTTTATACAAGATGATGATCTATTTACGAATGAAAAATGTATATCATATTTTATCATGCAATTTTAAGTTATGATTAAACATTTTAGACATCTACACCATGATAAGATTCATGAATGCAAAATGTACCATGTTTTGTAATTTGCAATTTTACTATTCATTAAACAGCTTGACAAAACAACTTTGAACAAAACATGAGAATCATGTACACTAACATTATAAGAATCATAATGAAAAATGTACCAACTAAATGAAAATTTACTTGCATTGCTTCATATTCATGAACTTAAATGTAAAACCTTTAAGCATCAAACCATGCATCATGCAAAATGTACCACGTTTTATAATGCAATTTTATAGTATGTTTTCCTTGAACAACTTTATATTAAAAGTTAAATATCAACCCACATCCATAGTAGCTCTTTTATACAAGATTATGATTCATTCATGAATGCAAAATGTACCTTGTTTTGTAATTTGCAATTCTACTATTCATTAAACAACTTGACAAAACAACTTTGAACAAAACCTAAGAATCATGTCTACTAACATTATAAGAATCATCATGCAAAATGTACCAACTAAATACATGTTTACTTTCATTACTTCATATTCATGATCTTAAATGTAAAACCTTTAAGCATCAAACCATGCATCATGCAAGATAAAGAGTTTTATTTAAAATGCATCAAATCATGCATCATGCAGCAAACCACCAAACCATGCATTATGCATTATGCATCATGCATCATGTATAATAAGAGTTCTATTTAAAATATGTCCAAATTTTATATCATTATAAAAGTAAATATAAGAAAAAGTTGTCAAATAATTATCTTCTACTAACATTATAAGACTCATCATGCAAAATGTACATAAACTCCAAAATTAGAATATATTAATGATCAATTCATAATAAAGAGTTCTATATAAAATATGTCCAAAATTTATATAAAATGTTATAAAAGTAAATATAATAAAAAGTTGTCAAATAAAAATATGCATCAAAAAGATCAATTCATAATAAAGAGTTTTATTTTAAATATGTCCAAAATTTATATCATGATAAAAGTAAATATAATAAAAAGACTGTCAAATAAAAATTTGCATCAAAGAGAATCTCGCTGAAATATATGATCTATCAACATCCTCGTGCTCTCATCAGTATCATGGGTGCCCTGCACAACATGTGTAATATGCATATATACATAAGATTGTGTACTTTAAAATTAAATTTTAATGTTTTAAAATTAAATGAGAATTTAATCATCAAAACAAAATTATAAAAGGTTTCAAATTCCATGCAATACCTCATGGTGTTCCCCCTGCATTGCGCCCTCATGGATGCCCTGTACAATACATGCACATGTATATATTAAAATTTTAAAATTGCACATGAAAATGCATAAACTCGCAATATTAAAAAAATTGTTACAACTTTTTCAAATTGTGTAGATGATCCTATCCCCAAATTTGACTCCATTTCGAATGTCCCTAGAGAAGGGAAACTATCTCCATAAACCTAAAATTCAGAAGTTTTAAAACTGTAAGATAGAGATGTCATTTTTGAATGAAACTTGCTTCAATTTATAACAAAAAAAAAGAAATATTCAATACTTCTAACAAGCGAATATTTGACACATCTCCTAATAGGGAAGAAGAGAGTGGAACTATGTCGAGAACACTGAATGGAATCATAATTTATTAACATTTAATTATATATGTAATTATTTCTTTTACAAATATGTATTCACAATATCAATATAATAAAAGTAAAATAATAGTATCAACATGAAATCTTAAAAGAAAACTAACATATCTCAACATATCTTGATTGGAACTTGAACCTGAGATCGTGATATTGTCTAAATTTTTTGTTCAACAAATGACTTAACTACAAATGATGAACATATGTTACATTCGTGTTAGATTATATCTGAAAAAGTTTACAAAAAGTATGTGAATCAACATTAACACATACATTACATTACATTAAAATATTCACCCTAAACATTAACACATACCGATCCCATGCCCTCTTCCTCATGACCAATTAGGTTTTTCCAACCATCTCAAAAACCCTTTGCATATGCTTTAACCTCTTCAATATTCATATTATTTATCTCCTCATCTGATTTATATACAAAATTAGCATGTGCACTTGTACTCTTTGTCGATTTAGACTCGCATCAATTCAAGTCAATGTAGTATTTATGTTGTCTATAATGGCATCCCTTTCTTCTTAACCAATCTGAGAAGTGGCATCCATCTTCAACCACAAAGTTACCAGACGTGGAGGTTGAGGTACCAAAGGTGGTGGAGGGTGAGGCAATTCAATATCCCTTAATGCACCCTTACGTTCATATGTTCAACCTCTCCCAGTACCATAAAATTCAGATGGAAGATCAGTATAATCAAGTCTCATACCAAAAAATAATTCTACATAAAATAATTTTGCAAAATAATGTGGAACATCATCATTCCATAACATCCATACACTGCAAGGAACTTATCATACAAATGGTGGGCTATTTCAGGGTGCTTGAAATATTGCACCTTCAGCATCTTTCTTTTCGGCCCTTCTTTGAAATTAAACATAGATTTCACATGTGCTTTTGTAACCCTTCTACTTACCTCGACCCATTTATCGAGACCCATCACTGCTTCCTTTCTACGCCTCATCATATCTATAAAGTAATCAGTTGTTGGCCAAATTTTCTTGTATCAAGAAATGAGCTTAGAGAGTGCATAACTATTTCTAAGCTTTGTCGACTCTCTACAGTGAGCTCCAAACTCTGAAGATCTTTATTCAATTTTGAACAATGACCTATGCACCTTTGTAACATACATTGTTGGGCATTTGTTTCCCAAGGAAGATCATTAGGAATATCAGATGGATAGGTGGTAGTTGGTGTACTATCTTCTTCTTGGATTGCCCTGCTTCGCCTACATTTACTTTGTTCGACATTTTCACCCCCTGCTTCAATATAATTACATAAATATAAAAACATGTTCAAATGTATTTATACACATGCAAGATAGACATGTACATGTATATGTACATACAATTCATTTACATGTACAAATTTGTTTTAACATAGTGTATATATATATACACACACACACACACACACACACACACACACACATATATATATATATATATATATAGATAAAATTATAATTTACCAAAATGATGAGGATCATGATGATCTGATTGAGATTAATGACCATTGGGAGAATGTTGACCACCCTCACACAATGACATAGTGAGAGATGCTTCTAAAAAAAAATAGAAATTATAATAAATTAATTAAGTTAAATTGACAAAAATCTATTCAATATATGTATGTACATATGATTCTACCTATTTATCATTTAAGTAAATGCACATAAACATATATATATATATATATATATATATATATATATATCTATATATATATATATATATATATATATATATATATATAGATATAGATATATATATATATATATATATACACCCTACCACGATGATGTGAACGATGGCCCTCCATTGATTGATCTAATACTCTCTTCGACCTAATGAGAGATGCTCCTCAAAAATATGAAATTTGTTGTAAATTAATAAATCTAAATTGAAAAAAATCAATTACATATGTATGTACATATGATTATACAAATATCTTTTAAAAACTCGCACATAAACATATATATACCACAATCATGATGTAACGAATGATGGCCCTCCCTCGATTCATCTAATAATATCCTAGGTCCATGACCAATCTCATTAACATGCATAGAAAGTCGCTCTCTAGTCGATGCATGCGACTCAATTGATGCTCTATCATGTTTACGCCTCAAAGAATCAAGTGGAAACTACTCATGTCATGATCCAGGCCCTCGATCCCTGCCCCGCACCCCCCCCCCCCCCCCCCCCCCCCCCCACACACACACACATATAAACCCTTGAAGTTACCTCCTTCATTTAAAAATATTTAAAATTTCTATTTTAAAAGATCAAGAATTCAGAAAGTTAATGTAACTATCCAAGGGTTTCTTCAAAATTATTTGGTGTAAATTCTTCATTAAAATAAACTCAAGACTAAAAATACAAATGTTGAAGTGCACATTTTGAGAATTAAATACAAAATTTTCTAAAGCATGACAAGTTCACCAAGTTGTGCTTACATAGTGGGGGTACACTTAGTATAGTATTGAAAAAAAACACATGGTCATTAAAAACACTACATTTATAACTAAAAAACACACATATCAAAGATATCTTACAATGTTCATCAATAAATTCTGATGGAGAGCTCTTGACACCAATTCATATTTCACACACAAATCTTGAATTGGCATTGCCCCATACAATAGATCACTAGACATCCTATTAACATTTTCACAATGTCTTATGCTAAATGATTGAAAATGACTAACAATATTTTTTGCTTTTCCATGCAGTTGTTTTAACCTCTCCTTTTTGACTTGGTACACACCTTTCATCTGGTTGCCCACAAGTTTAGAATTTGTGAAGACTATAATTCCATTGGATCCATACTCCCTAGTTATTCCTAAGCCTTCTATTAATGCAATGTAATATGCTTCATTGTTTGTTGTTCTTCTATGTACATTCCTTTTCCTTTGGAGGACTTTGTTCGTCGCAATATTACGTAGCACATAAGTAATGATTGCTTGCTCTGGATTGGGATAACAAGAAAATACTATGCATAATGTGCATTTTTCAACCATGCTTAATGGGTTTTCCGATCCCTGTAAAAAAAAAATCAATAAAATGAATAATATATTTATTTATTGCAATGTCTTAGATTATGGGAGAATGATGAAAAATAAATATCTATTGTGATTGAATGATGGAATATTACAAGAAGGATTTAGCCTATAATTTTATATCTGACACTTGGATATGATGATTAACACCAACAAAGGAATATGATGAGGTCAAAACATGATGAGGAAGAAATAATTATATGGACTTATGTGGGTGCATCGAGTTTGGTATGCAAAATGGATTGTTAGGACTTATTTCCCAAGGTTTCCTTAGATGCATATAAGATCCTAATGTGTATATGTTGAGTCATATTTGATTTTCTAGTTATGTCGATAGGCATCTCTTCTTGAAAACGGTCACGCCAACCTTCGTCTACACTTTTGTCATTGGACTGACATCTGTCCCATGGTTCGACAATGACATATGTCCTCTATCGACATCATCACCACCCAATCCCTCTAAATTGAGGAACTAACAACATTTATTCTTTTAACATCCCATACCAAGACAAGGGGAACTCTTCTAGAAGGAATGTGAGTCTTTTGGTAGAGAAAATGGGATAAAAAACATTCCACCAATCCATTTGATCACTTCAGAAAAATTTATTACGTTGGACTCAGGTTTAATTTGCCAGAGAAACCCTAAAATTCCACCTTATTTTTGACGGGCAAAGGTTCGACTAGCATTGGATGTTATTATGGTATCCGACATAATAGATTGAGTAGTTAGCGTTGGATAGATAATTGATGGAATTCATCAGAGTTCCTCAAGTTGTAGGAGAAAGCAGTTCTAATGACATTAGAATTCCGAACAAGATCGTTTATATGCATGTTTCATATGTTTAAGTTACCGCATGGATTGGACACTTTTATATTAAACACATCGACAATGCTCATAAACAATCGGTAGCTCCAATCATTAGGTGATGGCAACCCAAGGGTTTCCTTTGTTTATATTAAATTTTACAGAGTAAGCCTCTGGTTAGGGGTCTAGTTCTTTTTCCTTAACATGATTCTGATGATGTGTTTTTTAATTAATTATATTGATTAATGAAAAATATCCCATTACTTTATTTAGATTTTTTATACTATATATGTTACTCTTTACCTTGTTTTTATTACAACCTTGCAGATTTGATTCAAAGAACAACTAGAAAATTTGTAGAATTAGGAGGTGGAACCAAGTATGATGTTATGAATCCCTTGTAATTTTTTTTTTTCACTTTACACAAATGAAATCTAAGTGTTTGTCTAAAGCTGAAGTGTGTGTTGGTCATTCTTGTTGTAGGAAATGACAAAGGGGAGTACAATTATAGTCAGTTGGAGCTGTAGATGCCATGGCATTTCTCCTTTTTTGTTTGGAGGCAGAAACAAAATTTATAAAATAAGAATTTACATATTCAAATCAATATTGTAACAAGTTGTGTCTGTGAAGACACATAACTGGTTATTAATGCTCCATTTTTATTTAATGAATTAATTATTGTTCTTCTAAACTGTGAAATGAGTAAAACTAACAAAATACATTGCCAACAAATTCAATGGAGGATTTTTTTTGTGTTACAACAATAATGACATCAACAATTTTTTGTTTATCGATGTATTAAAATGACGAACATGTTGTTACAAAATCATTTTGTATCCTATATATGTTACTCTTTACCTTGTTTCTATTACAACCTTGCAGATTTGATTCAAAGAACAACCAAAAAATATGCAGAATTAGGAGGTGGAACCAAGTATGATGTTATGAATCACTTGTAATGATGAAATGATCCTACTTTTCTCAAAGTAGATTTTTAATGATGAAATGAGATTTCAAAAGGAGAAATGTGTCTTCCAAAAAATATCATGGATTTTGTATTGATTAAACTTCAACATTGTTTAATAAGACAATGTATTTTTCTTCCCGGGAATGAAGAATAAGTATTTTTTTCAGGAAAGTTAAAATGATTTGTAAATTGGTGAGTAATTTATTATTTAATGGAAATATTTGAAACTTAAATGGAAGAGAGAATCAAATGAACACATCATTTATATAAATAAGTAGAAAATGTGATGTGGAGAAATTAAATAGAAGAAAAAATCCAATTAGAACCTGAAGTATATGTTATGTTTTTTATTTTCAACTATAAAAATAAAGTACCAAAAATAAGATACTCAATATGAAGTTGTGATAGAAAATTTGATCTAAATGTCTGTTACAAAAAATTGACACTCATTGATGACAAACAGATGAGTTAACCTCTTGGTCTTTATATGCTAAACTATATTATATTGTAGCACCGTCCTCCCACATCTAGCCAAGTAACTGACCAATCAGGGTAAACATGTGACGCGAAGTTACTATGATATGATTCGAATCCCTATGTGTCAGTTAAGGAAGTGGAATCGGTGGAACACATCACATAAACCTTCCACATCAGCAATAGAACTCCCAGGAGCCATCCCAACCACTTAGGTAACCAACCCCTGAGACCAACTGAATTTTTAGTGCATCAAATCCCTGGACACTCCCTTGATATGGACAAGGGTGCGTCTGGGAGGCTCCAAATGCTCCCACAACAAGGGCAAGGGAGATTCCAGGGAATTTATTCCCTAATGTTGTTCCTATGACTCTGGGATTTGTGCCACTTTTTCAGGCCCAAAGCCCAGGTAACTACCCAGAACTCAATGAAACCTTTAGAAATGAAATTACACAACATAACAATGATACATTTGCAAAAACATCGACAAGGACTAGGCTGGACCCCTACTAGCCATGACAATCATTTTGTTAAACATTTCACAAATATGAAAACTACAGGCCTTAACAATAGAACTGAGCATAGGGGTCTCATATTTATCTGAAAATTGCTAACAAGCATTGATGCCTCAACACATTAGCTGCAATTTCATCTATTAGGCCATAGATACATTGTTCATTCATTTACAAGTAAAAACATGATATGAGCCAAACATCATGGCTTCCATAAAACTCATTCATAACCAGCATATAAACATCAGATATGCTAAGCATAGAACAACCATATAAGCCACATAATAATAAGTGTATATACCCATTAATACCAAGGAGAAAGAGAGCTCTTATTGATGATATCATAGGATGAACAGGTATGGGGCTTCCATGGACCACTCGACCGTAGACTAGGCTGAACCAAATATTTCTTTCAGACAGTCACCCTCATGTCATATTCCAAGCATGAATGTGGGATCTCATGGAACAATCCATCAAAACTGAACCAAGGCTTCCAGAGGCCAAACCACCATACAGTCGGACATCACAAACCATCATCAGATTGGTCTCTACCCAAGCCTTCGAGGGTTCCATATCATTTGTTCCAACCTGGCTTCCAAGACTAGTAACTCAACCCACGACTGCTGCCAAGCTCCAGAGCGTTTGTCCAACCAAGGCTCCAGGACTAGTAACTAAACCCATATTTGTTGCCAGGCTCCAGAGCATTTGTCCAACCACGGCTCCACGACTAGTAACTCAACCCACCAAGGGCTCTAGAGCATTTTTCAAACCAAGACTCCATAACTAATAACTTAACCCAAGCTGTTAAAGGGCTCTAGAGCATTTGTCCAACCAAGGCTCCAGGACTAGTAACTCAACCCAAGCCTTTTCAGGGATTCCAGAGCATTTGTCCAACCAAGGATCCAGGAACTAATAATGCAACCCAAGCTAAAGGAAACATGAGAACCAACCAGAAACAAAAAGAAATGAACCCACAACACCATGTATATCCTGGAAATGGTAAGGCTAGACAAATCCACTATTAATCTAGGCTATCCTCCATGTCGATAATAGATCATAACCAAGAAACCACATGCATATGCCATGCATACTAAAACTAGTGAGGAAACATATATGCAACTTAGTATCTTCAAGAAGAACCTATTGTAGTTACTGATCCCGATGTCCTCTTGCGCTTTCCTACTCTTCCTTTTCATTCTTGCTCCAAAAATCCAAGTTTTCCACACTCCCCAGGAGTATGAGAGAGAGAGAATAAAATGAGAGCTCCAAAACTAAATTGAAAAAATATTACACTAACCAAGCCTGCCCACTAATCCTCAAAAACCTTTTTATTAATGAGGTCTCTATTTTCTTAATTTTCCATTATTTTCCTTCATTTTCCTGCTCACATGCAACATGTGACCTTTCACCTTCCTTTTCTCTTAATTTCCATTGTTTTCATAAATAAATGTCAATCAATGTCGCTTTTCCTTTTCAATGCCTTTGCCATTGCCTATGACAATTTCCTTAGCCATAATAAATTGAAGTGACACCCACTAGGATGTTTTTCCCACCATTTAGCTTGGAATATGTGTCCCATGACCTTGGTCTTATATTTTTTACATGGATTTGTAATGAGGGCTATTATAGAACCATCCCCCTTGGGGGAACACCACCCTTAGTGTTCAATGACACCTATAACCAATAAGACTGCTGAAAAAACCAAACATACTGCCCATGGAGCTTTATAACACAACTCATTGTACTATTTACAATAATCACTACTGAAACATGACAATCATACCATTTACTAGAGCTTTATAACACAACTCATTACGATCTTTACAATAATAACCACATATACACACATACACATTGTTTCACCTAACAAATAATCATACAATCTATGGAGTTTTATAAATCCAGCTCGATACAATATTTACAATAATATACACGTATACACATATGTACATTTTCTCAACCAACAAATAAAGGATATGATGCTTGCATCAACAACAAGGGAATCCAGAGGCTCATACCTCCACCCTCAAAGTAATACCAAGATTCAACTCCTTCCCAGGAAGACCTGAATCCATTGCAAGGTTAAATCTGCATCCAATGTCCAACGCTACAATCTAATGCCACTTGTCCTCTCAATGAACAATTACTGGCTTATTGTTCTAGGCACACTCTGAATGTGCATCTAATTCCATTTGGCAATGAAATGACCAAACCAAATCCATCACTAGACCTTCCCTTCTCTGCTACATAGTCCTCGCCTGATCCAATCACCCTCTTCTGTGTAGTCGCACACCTTCCAAGTTCTGTTGGCACCTCCATCCTGGGAATTCCATCACTCAACAAGGTTTCCTCACATAGAAAGGTCAAGAAAGCAAGTCATATAGTTGCCTCAAAACCATCATACCGGTGATAACATGCTCATGGAAATCAATGGACACTATTGGGTACTAGTGTCCCACAATGGCCCTGCTCTTGAATTCTTTACCAACATACTGCTTCTTGTTCCAATTCCTTTTGCTGTTGTTGCTAATGCTTTTCATCAGTTTTGACCACCCAACCAAGCATTTCATGCTTTCCTATACCAAGCACATAATTTCCATTAGATTCAAAATAAATTGAAATAACTTCAAATCATACCTCATTGGTGGCTTGTCAATAAGGTACATTTGCAATTCTGTTCGTTTCCTATCACAACAAGTCAAACTAGCATCTTTGACCAAATCATCATGTATAAACATATCACATTAGGTTAGCTCAAAACACAACCATCATAGATCAAAATCATAAATCACATGTAACCATCATAAACCATAATCATAGATCACATGTAATCATCATAGACCAGAATCATAAATCACATGCATAATAAAACTGAAATAAAATACTGATACTTATCCTTTAATCAATCCTTAGCTTCTACCTTTGTCCTTATTTTGTATGCACTCCAGATCAGTTGCCACACTCGACAAACACCCAATTCCTTCTCTTCAACCATGTACACATACACATAGTGTAAATCACACACATATAACCACACACGACATACAACACCATGCAATAAATGCACCTACAACTGACATAGAACACATACACCTACACCTAGTGTACAACACAACACAATACATATGCCCACATCCGATGTACACCACCACATAATACATACACCTACACCCGATGTAAAACACAATACATATACATACACTGACTATAACACAACGAATACACATGCCATGACACCACACCTACAAAATTAACATACATAGTACCGTATTCCTACAACACAACATGTATGACATGCACACAATACCACATGTACATCAATACCATATATACAACATGTATACAGTACAACCTGTACACAACACCACTTACACAACATGTGCACAACATCACATGTACACGACACCACCTGTACAATGTGCACACAGAGCCATATGTACACCGTACCATCTGTACAATGTGTACACAATACCACATGTACACAACACCACATGCACGACATGTACATGACACCACATGTACACAACACCACATGCACGACATGCACATAGCACCACTTGCACACAACACCACATGTACAACATGTACACAACGACACCTACACACAACACCACATTTATAGTCATGCACACAACACCATATGTACATAGTACCATATGTACAACAGGCAAACAACACCATATGTACATAGCACTGCATATGCAACATGTACATAGCATCATATGTACACATCACCGTATATCCAACATGCACACAACACCGCATATCCAACATGTGCACAGTACGATATGTACACAACACCACATATCCAACATGTACACAATATGATATGTACACAACACCACATATCCAACATGTACATATCATCATATATACCCAGCATTGGATATGCAATATACACACAACACTATTTGTACCACCCTGTATATAACATTACATAAACAACATGTACACACACTATATATACAGAACACTGCATGTGCACAACATCACAGATGCAACATGTACAACATATACAACATATACACATTAGTAGTGCCACACATCCAAAACCACACTATCTCTACCAAGAAACCTTACTTTTAGTATGGTCTCCATGCTTGCCCCAGCATGTCGCATACCACACTGCTTTCATTTTGCTGTTGTATCCATTGGTATAGCTTGTCCATAACATATACATAATTTATCACATAATATCAACTCATAACCACATGACACTGACCTCGTAGATTTGTCAAGCCTACTCTCCCACTTGATTCATCAATATAAACCAAGAACCTCTTCATGTCATTCACATGCATAAACAATAATTCCTCCACAAGAATGATTCCTGATGACCCTGTCAGTAAACAACACACACATACATGTATACATATAAACATCAACATAAAACAATCGTGATCCCTGATGACCCTATTAGATAACAACGTACATACATACATATATGCATATAAACATTAGCATAAAGCAATCATGATCACAACTAGATTTCAAGGTCAAGGTTAAGAGAACTTCCTTTATTCATGCAAAACATGCACAACATTGAGAACAATAATTCCTAAGATAGCCAAGGCATTTGCTACCTTAAGCCCATTTACTTTACCTTTCTCATTTCTGTCCTGCCACCATCCATTATCCCAATGGACCAAACCAATCCAACTGGCTATCATATTCTCTCCTTCAATAACACTTTACTCATGCACTGAGCTTCATTTGAGTCTCATATTACCTACTGGGTTGCATTAAGCTCTTCTCAAGCTCCATTAACTTTCCTGTTTCCCAACCAATTACCAAGACTCAAAACTTAAAAGGCAAGCACAAGAAACAAACAAGAAGAAGACCATGAAAATCAATAAAAACACCACACCACAACAAAGTGGCAAGGCCTTGCATCAGACATAAACAAAACTGCAAATCAAGCTCAACAAATCATAAAAGACCAAAAGCACAAGACTGGAAACAAACACCATGACTCCATCCCCATGGGTTTCTAAAGCTTCCAAATGAAATATCAACAAAAGCCTTCTTTAAGATTTCATGACAACCTCTTTTGCCATGCAATACCATGCATCATACTGCCATAAACAAATAACTGTCAATGCATAAGTGAACATAAAATTATACCAATTACCTTACCTTGTTGCACCAACCATGTTTCCTTGCAACTGATCACACATGTCAACACATGTTCCAAGGATCAAGGCAACATATCTACTAATTTGAAATCAACCTTTACCAAGACTATAAAGCATGTCATAATCCATAGTCAACTCATAGTCATTAGACATAATGCTACAACTATCACCTACTGACACTCAAGTATATATCAACTGTCTAAACACATATGTGTTAGTACAATCATCTTAAAACAAGATCATTTGAATACATACTCATATTATGAAATTCATCAAACATTCAACTGAATTGCAAACATACCATGTTAAATAAATCAACTAGATGACATAATAGACACCAAACACTCAAACACCAAATAGACGACATAATCCAACTCATATCTTAATGTATATCAGGGGAGGCTATCTTGTCTGCACAATCAATCTAGATTAGCATGATATAACTTTGCAACATATCAACTCAAAGATAAATAAGGTCATGATATCCGTAGTAGTCACTAGCTAACATGTTCACATCATAAACTCATAAACATTTGTCGTTCATGCATAACAATCACATATGTACGATCAATTTAGATTAGTACAACATAATGTCACAAATAAGTGAACTCATACCTGAATGTTATAACCCTAACCATTTGCATAGACCAATCCAATTTAGCACGACACATATAACATCAATATATTAATTCTATAAGCCTAATAATTAATTTAAATAACATATAACAACAATAAGTTAACATATAAAATTCTCATCAACAACATATAGCATAATCATCGAGCTAACTGCATGCCAAACATACAAACTTGTATGATGATCTGATCTTACCCCAAAGTCTAGTGATACAACCTCGCTCTAATAGTCTACATTTCTTGCTTTACCTCATTCAACACATTAGCATCATAACATACCAATAGCATCATGATGACCTAATTTCATACAATGACCTTATGCACAACAACCTTCACCATGAAAATGCATGCATAACAACATATAGACACCAAAACGCATAAAAAATGCATATACAACCATACACTCATGTCGGCACATCCTACAACAACACCATCAACCTTCACATGGCGACATCACTACAACCATGATCAACACCATGAAAATGCAACAAGCATATGGGATACAAGCATAAGGAACACATATGCAATCAACATGAATGCATGACTAACACACCACCCATCTAGTCCGAGGGGTGAACCATGCTCTGATACCACTTTGTGGTATCAGATTTCCAAAAAAGAAAAGAAACCAAACACCACCTAAAGAGAACGAAACCATGCTCTGATACCACTCTGTGGTATCATATATGACCCAAAGAGATCACAACCTGCTCTGATACCACTTTTTGGTATCATATATGACCCAAAGAGAGTGCAACCCACTATGATACCACTATGTGGTATCAAATATGACCCAAAGAGAGCACAACCCACTCTGATACCACTCTCTAACACCCTCGTCTCACATCTACCCAAATAACCAACCAATCGAGGTAAACATGTGACGATAAGTTACTATGATATGATTCAACTCCCTTTGTTTTAGTTAAGGAAGTGGAACCGATGGAACACATCACATAGACCTTCCACATTAGCAACAGAACTCCCAGGAGCCATCCAAACCACTCAGGTAACCAACCCCTCAGACCAACTGAAGTTTTAGTGCATCAAACCCCTGGACACTACCTTTATATGGACAAGGGTGCATCTGCGAGGCTCCAAACGCTCCCACAACAAGGGCAAGGGAGATTCTAAGGACTTGTTTCCCTGGTGTTGTGCTTGTGACTCTAGGATTTGTGTAACCTTTTCAGGCCCAAATCTCAGGTCACTTCCCAAAACTAAATGACACCTTCAGAAATGAATTTACACAAAAGAAAATTGATACATTTGAAAAAACATTGACAAGGACTAGACCGGACCCCTGCTAGCCATGACAGGCATTTCATCAAACATATCAAAAATATGAAAGCTACATGTCTTAACAATAGAACTAAGCATAGGGGTCTCATACTTATATGAAAATCACTAAGAAGCATTGATGCCTCAACACATTAGCTGTAATTTCATCTATTAGGCCATAGATACATTGTTCATTCATTTACAAGTAAAAACATGATATGAACCAAACATCATGGCTGTCATAAAACTCATTCATAACCATCATATAAACATCAGAGCTGTTAAGCATAGAAAAACCATATAAGCCACATAAAAATAAGCTTATTTACCCATCAATACCAAGGAGAAAGATACCTCTTATTGATGATAGCATAGGCCGACATAGCATAGGCCGACTAGGTATGAGACTTCCATGAACCACTCGACCGTAGACTAGGCTAAACCAAAAATTTATTTTAGACAGTCACTCCCATGCCATATTCCAAGCATGAATGTGGGATCTCATGGAACGATCCGTCAAAACTGAACCAGGGCTTCCAGAGGCCAAACCACCTAAATCCATCAAGAAATGATTCCACCTCACATTCGAACATCACAAACCATCACCAGATTGGTCTCAAACCAAGCCTTCTAGGGCTCCAAATCACTTGTTCCAACTCGGCTTCCAGGACTATTAACTCAACCCATGGTTGCTTATGGGCTCTAGAGCATTTGTCCAACCAAGGCTCCAGGACTAGTGACTCAACCCACAACTGTTGTCGGGCTCTAGAGCGTTTGTACAACCAAGGCTCCAGGACTAGTAACTCAACCAACCAAGGGCTCCAGAGCATTTGTCCAACTAAGGATCCATGACTAATAACTCAATCCAAGCTATTATAGGGATCCCGAGTGTTTTTCCAACCAAGGCTCCACGACTAGTAACTCAACCCAAGTCATTATAGGGCTTCGAGAGCGTTTGTACAACCAAGGCTACATGAACTAATAACTCAACCCAAGCTAAAGGAACCATGAGAACCAGCTAGAAAAAACGAAATGAACCCACAACACCATGGCTATCTCGGAAATGGAAAGGCTAGGAAAATCCACTATCAATCCAGGCAATCCTCCATGCCGATGAAAAATCATAACCAAGAAACCACATGCATATTCCATGCATGCCAAAACTAGTGAGAAAACCTACATGCAACTCGGTACCTACAAGAAAAACCCGCTATAGATGTTGATCCCGATGTCCTCTTGCAATTTCTTTCTCTTCTGATGCCTTCTTGCTACAAGCATCCAAGTATATTGCCACACTCCCCAAGAGTGCTCCAAGAAAACTCTAAGTGTCCAAGAGTATGAGAGAGAGAGAGAATAGAATGAGAGCTCCAAAACTGAAATGACAAAATCTTAAACTGACCAAGCCTGCCCACTGATCCTCAAAAGCCTTTTTATCAATGAGGCCTCTGTTTTCTTCATTTTCCATTATTTTCCTTCATTTTCCTCCTCACATGCAACCTGTGACCTTTACCTTCCTTTTCTCCTAATTTCCATTATTTTCATAAATAAATGCCAATTAATGCCACTTTGCCTTTTCAATGCCTTTGCCATTTCCTTTTCCAATTTCCTTAGCCATAATAAACTGAAGTGACAACCACTAGGATGTTTTTCCCAACATTCAACTTGGAGTACATGTCCCATGACCTTGGTCTTATAGTTTTTACATTAATTTCTAACCAGGGTTGTTACATATATGTATGCATGTGTATATATATCGTTTCCCCATATCCTGAAAGTTTGGAAGTGTTGTTCTAATTTCCCTATTCGTAATGACAAAAGTTTATGATATATGACTGAGAATTCTTGCTTACAAGTGGTTATTGTAAATTTGTAGGCAACGTATTTGAACTTCCCTGCAGTTGCAACTGAATTCTTTCTGGTGACTACAACTAGACATTGTCATTGTAACTAAATGTATGTATAACTCTACTTGTGAGATTCCTATCCTATTCTTTTTCCTGGTATTCTTGTGCATCATGGAACCATGAGAATATAAATATTATTCATTTTTCAAAACCATATATTCATTGTTTTCCACTGGATTAGTTCAACTTTTCCCGCCCTTCTATTATTCATGTCTTACTGTGGGTGAGCATTCCCTTTCAATTACCCACATTCCATCTCAATTTATTTTTTCACTTGTTCATCCATTCACAACTTTTTATCAGCTAATTGATCCTCCATTAAGCCTAGCATTCAACAAGATCCCACTCAACAGGTTTGTCAAATGGACTTTATAGTATTTGCTGAAAATTGGAGATGGTGAAGCATATTTTATGAGGCTACTATTTGTTTTGTACTTTTTGGAAGTGGATTTGGAATTCAATTAATATTATCAACAAGCCTAGATTCCCTAGATCTAGAGATTAAAATTTGACATGGTGTTTCTAGAATTTGTAGCAATTTCATTCTAGTGCTATTTAATTATGTAAAATACTTGAACAATTCAATAACAAATGAATTATATTTTGCAATTAATTCTTGATGGAACCATTCAAGTGTTCACAAAAATACTTCCACTGTTTTAAATGTTGGTTTATAATCTAGTATCATTGTTATTAGTCTACATTGAGTAATTGAAAGATAAGAATATGGTGTCAAGCCTCTACTGATACAAGTTGAAAGGAAGATTTATCCAACAAAATTCAACGTTTTTTTAATGAATTTTTTTTTTCTCCACAGAGCACATTATGGCTTTTGTTTAATGTATTTATTGGATTTAGCATATGTATTTAATTTGATGTATAAAAACACATTATATTTTTTTCAATTAGAAAAAAAAAAAACTTTTATATTACTTTGCTATAAAGAAATTACATTCTTCACTTGGATTAGGTGGATCCAAAATAACATTCAAGTCCTTATAGGAGACACAAATTAAAACATTCAACAAAGACCACCCTTTAGTGAAACAAAAACACAGGGTGCAGGGGCAGATAAACCCATGTCAACCATTCAAATGCCTACAAGATGTTACAATTGTGGAGCAAAATCGACAAGAGCAGTACAAGAGTCCCTCATGAAGGAGATGGACCGGGATTTGTGAGAAAATAAAGAAAACATACGCCAGAGAGACCTGTAAAAAAAGACATCCTCTGGTGGGCACAGATAAAACAAAGGATATACCTGTCAACCATTCGATCTCCCAAAGGATGAAAAAATGTAGAAACAAAAATGAAAATGAGTTGTGCGGTACATGAGACCTTCCTCTAGCTCTAGATTAGAAATTTCGTGATTTATGACAGAGTGACCAGAAAGGGAATCCTTCTCTAGTGGATGCAAAAAATATCAAATGATATGGTCAGAAAAAAAGTCCTGTATAAAAACATAATTTATTATAATAAAATTATACTTCTGAATAATTTTATGTTCATACATCGCAAAGAACCATTGCTAATTATACTCAAATTTTTGGTTGATTTCCAAGGCTGAAATTATTTCAGTACAAGGGCTGAATTATTTGCATAGTATAGAGGCAGAATTGCCACTCTCTCTAATGGTCGACTTTGTTGAAAATAACAACAAGAAATGATAAAAATAGAATCCAGGAATTCCAATTTTAATTTGTCCTTGAATTAAAATTGTGAATTAAATTTGAATTTAGTCTCACCAGCTGCTTGAAAATAATTAATTAATTCATCTTAAGTTAATTAAGTGGAGAAATTCAAGTTAGAAGTCTTTCTGAAGTCATGCAATAATTATCCCTTAAATTAAGGAGATTATCCCTAAATTAATAAGATAAGATTGAGTTATATTTGAGTTGTAATTAGTTAGCTTAGTTTACTGAATTAAGTCCAGTTAAATTAGTTCCAAACTATTTGAGGAACTAATTGTGAGTACAGTCAGTTAATGCATGCCTGCATCTAACTAGTGTACTCCAGATAACTGAAGATTCTCTCATCATTAACTCATGCGTGTTTATTTTGAGAAAGACCTACTTGAGATTAAAGACAAGGACATTTTACTATCAGTTGCATGAATTTTCCTATAAAGGAAACTCATCCATGCAGAAGGAATAAGGTTCCTTGAGGATTCTGCAGTTTTACAGGGTGTGAGATCAGTGTTACACTTGGTAACATGAGGATCACCCATGAGAAATTGCACAAGGAAATAAGAGGCTTGGAGGGTAGAGGAGAAGGTTTGTGAGAAGCCTTGTTTTCCTGTGAGCATCCAGGAGGATTGTACTGAGAGCTGGCTAGCTGTGAGAGCTAAGGATTTGTGTAATTATGAGATATTTCCAACTTGTATGATAGTGCAGATAGTGGGGTTTTTAGCTGAGGCTTTCCCCTGAGTATTCTTCTATGTTTCATGTGCATTGATTCTGCTTTTGGTTATATGTGTTCTGCTTGATCTTGCTCAAATCTATTAAGCTTCTGCAAGTTTGATTGTAAAAGTAGATTAAGTATTTTTCTTTAGTTATTTTGCATTATCAGGTTAATCTACAGTGAGAATTTTTACATGGTATCAGTGCAAAGGTTATCAGAGCTGTGAACAGTATACTGAGAAGAGAATTCGAAGTTTGAAGTTAGGGGTTGTAGGTGCAAATCGAATTCATCTCATACTTCAAGGTTGGTCAATGGAATTCTATGGCTTGAGACTCGAGTATTCCTTGGAAGGCAGCTCAAATTACATAGCATGGAAAGATCGCATGGAGGCTGTATTAGAAGACAACGACTTGCAGAACTTCATTGATCAAGAAATCCCAAAGCCAGGCTCAACTAATGCACAAGAGTTGGCTGAATGGAAGAAGTGTGTGGCGAGGGTGAGACAGATCATCCTTGAGGGAGTTCGAGACCATATTGTCTCGAGTCTCCATGGGAAGGATACTCCATATTGAATGTGGAAGACATTGAAGGACCTCTACCAGAACAGTAGTGACCAGAGGAAATTGGCGCTCAAGGATAAGCTTCGAAGAATCAAGATGGAGAACTGCGATACTATTTCCATGTATCTGAACAAGCTCACCACCTACAGAGATGAGCTTGGTAGTGTGGGAATAACTACTACCGATGATGATATGGTAAGCCTTGCTCTTCTCGGCCTTCCAAAGAGCTGTCATAGCTACCAGGACTCTATGAATGGAAGGGAGAAACTGCCAGGTTGGGAACGTTGTGGTCGGATCTCATGCAGGAGGAGATCAGGAGGGGCACACGAGATGGTTCTTCATCCAAGGATGATGAAGAAAATCTATCCTTAGCAAGTAAGGCAAGGAAAGGGAAGGAGAAGGATTCTCATTCCAGATTGAATTCTTCTCATGGAGGGAAGAAGGTTGACAAATCTAAAGTGAGATGCTTTAATTGTCACGAGATGGGTCATTATGCGACTAATTACCCATCGAAGAAGTCCAGGAAGGGATCCTCAGAAGGATATGAAGGTGAGGCATTAGCCTCTCAATTTGAAATGGACTTTACTCTCATCGCATGCATGGTGACATCGATGATGGGTTGTGTTTGGTATCTTGACAGTGGAGCCTCATTCCACATGACTGGTGATAAAAGTTTATTCAGTACCTTGGAGGAGAAAGACCTCAAGATGTGCATAGAGATGGGTGACGACGAAAGGTATAGTGTTTCAGGAGTGGGCACGGTTGATTTTTAGAGGTAGCATGGAGCTCCTATCACCTTGAAAAATGTGAAGTATGTTCCTGGAATGAAGAAGAACTTGGTATCGGTTACGATGTTGGAGGACAAAGGCTACGATGTTGTATTCAGTAAGGGAAAGGTTTTCCTTAGACACATCACCACGAGACAGGTGAAATAAATCAGTTCATGAAGTTAAGAACCTATATGCTCTTGAGGTTCAAGATGCATGCAAAGCCTTGAGGAGCAAGGAAAATGTTAGAGACTTGGTGGTTGAGAGGGAGAGTAAATTACCTCTCAACATGCAGCACCAGAAGAAGTCTCAGACAATTATGGAGGAGCCACAATTGGAGAATTAGGCAGAGGGATCTCATGCAACCATTACTCTAGGTGTGAGGTGGTGTGATGTGAAGTGATAGTCTCAAGAAGGCTGAAATTGGGCAGGGTCCATTGAGAGGTTTTATCTCATGGATCGTACCTTGCTACGGAAGCCCAAAGTACAGAGTAGCGGGAGGAATCAGTGGGATTGATGTAGTCAGAGATAAAAGTGACAGAGGCTAGAGCAGTCAGATATTGAAGAGCGTAGAGAAAGATTGACAACAGTGCAGAAAGGCTGAGTCAGCAGAAGCGCAGAGTTTTCAGTCGACAGAGGCAAAAGCAGTCAGAGACTTTGATGACATAGGCATCATTCTGATTCAGTTTGGATGTTTTTTGTTTTTGTTTTTGTTTTTTTTGTTTTCGTTTTTGTTTTTTTTGTTTTGTTTTGTTTTTTGTTTTTGTTTTGTTTTGTTTTTTTGTTTTGTTTTGTTTTGTCTTGTTTTGTTTTGTTTTGTTTTGTTTTTTGTTTTTTGTTTTTTGTTTTTGTTTTGTTTTGTTTTTTTGTTTTGTTTTTTTGTTTTGTTTTTGTTGTTTTGTTTTGTTTTGTTTTGTTTTTTTGTTTTGTTTTTGTTTTTGTTTTTTGTTTGTTTGTTTGTTTGTTTTTGTTTGTTTGTTTTTGTTTTTGTTTTTGTTTTGTTTTGTTTTTTTTTTCTCTAGAGATTGTTGGAGCAATAACACTAGAGAGAAGTGTTGCATGCAGGACATTCCAAAGGTTCAAGATTGGGATCGAGTTGAATTCCTTTCTTGTTGAGAGGGAGTGTTGAAAATAGCAACAAGAAATGATAAAAATAGAATCGAGGAATTCCAATTTTAATTTGCCCTTGAATTAAAATTGTGAATTAAATTCGAATTTAGTCTCACCAGCTGCTTGAAAATAATTAATTAAATCATCTTGAGTTAATTAGTTGGAGAAATTCAAGTTAGAAGCCTTTCTGAAGTCATGCAACAGTTATCCCTTAAATTAAGGAGATTATCCCTAAATTAAGGAGATAAGATTGAGTTATATTTGAGTTGTAATTAGTTAGCTCAGTTTACTGAGTTAAGTCCAGTTAAATTAGTTCCAAACTGTTTGAGGAACTAATTGTGAGTTCAGTCAGTTAATGCATGCATGCATCCAACTAGTGTACTCCAGATAATTGAAGATTCTCTCATCATTAACTCATGCATGTCTATTCTAAGAAAGACCCAGTTGAGATTAAAGACAGGGACATTGTACTATCATTTGCATGAATTTTCCTATAAAGGAAACTCATCCATGCAAAAGGAATAAGGTTCCTTGAGGATTGCGTAGTTTTATAGGGTGTGAGGTCAGTGTGAGTGATCAGTGTCACACTTGGTAACAGGAGGATCACCCAGGAGAAAATGCGCAAGGAAATACGAGGCTTGGAGGGCAGAGGAGAAGGTTTGTGAGAAGCCTTGTTTGCCTGTGAGCATCCAGGAAGATTGTATTGAGAGCTGGCTAGTTGTGAGAGCTAAGGCTTTGTGTAATTATGAGATATTTCCACCTTGTATGATAATACAGATAGTGGGGTTTTTAGCTGAGGCTTTCCCCTAAGTATTCTTCTATGTTTCATGTGCATTGATTCTACTTTTGGTTATATGTGTTCTGCTTGATCTTGCTCAAATCTATTAAGCTTCTGCAAGTTTGATTGTAGAAGTAGATTAAGTATTTTGCTTTAGTTATATTGCATTATCAGGTTAATCTATAGTGAGAAATTTTACAGACTTACCTAGCTTGCATATTTGTTTCTTGATTAGAATTTGAAGGGGTCGAGAGAAATTTGTAAGTCATTGATCAACAATTGATTGGACAAAATTATATTGATCATCTTCAGAAATTCGAGGGCCAATTTGTTATCAATTTGGTAGGCCAAGAGCCTATCCATATCTAAGGCCATGTTCTATTAAATAAAGGGATGCCAAGATTAGTATTATGGAAAAATGAGAGTCTCTCCTTATATAAAATGAAGGGATTTATTCACACATAATTCCCACTTAATTGCTTCCATTGATATAGGTGCTCCCATGTCAGTGTCTTTTTAGAAATATGATTATTTGGTTGTACTAAGGCTAAGGGATACAAAGTTAACAACCACTTCATAGTACACAATTATATTTACAGACCGGGCTTATCAAGCTAATCATTGAACCAACACCAATACCAAAGGTAGGACAGGAAAAGGTCTACAACACAGAGCTATACAATTTATATTACTAGTTAACATCATGTTGTACCCTCACCTTTCAACAACAACTATTTCTTTATTATACAATTACACTCATTATTAGTAATAACAAAGATACATTCATGCAAACATTGTTTCCACAATTATTTTCCTTGCAAATTGAGGATAAATTGAGCTAATTAATCAAATTAACAGTGATGTATAGAGATACAGAGATACATTCATGCAAACATTGTTTCCATGGTTATTTTACTTACACGGTTATTTTCCTTGCAAATCGAGGATACATTGAGCTAATTAATCAAACTAACAGTCATGTACAAAGATACATAGATACATTCATGCAAACATTATTTCCATGGTTATTTACTTGGTTATCTTCCTTGTAAATTGATTCCTCCAGTGCACCGACACACCAACCAACAACCACCATAAACCAACAACAAAACAACAATCGCATAAAAGTCTGCAACATACTCATGTTCGTCATATATATAAACATTTTTTCGGTCAAAACATTTTTCGGCTAAATTGTTTTTCGGCCAAAAAAAATGTTCAGCCAAATATTTTTTTCGACCGAAAACTCTTATTTCCGGTATTTTACCCTCCGAAAAAAATGCATTAAACGGTTGGCATTAATCTAAATGGTCAATTTTTAGTTGAACATTAGAATAAGAGTTCGGCCAAAAAATTAAGATTATGAATTTTTCATGGGCAATTCTCACAAAAGTGTAACCCAGCTTCACACACACACACATATATAACAATGCTTCAATCTTTGGACTTGGTTTCCGTAAGAGATAACATGACTCAACCAAATGACGAGGGTTTAAAATACGAGTTTCAATATCATGCATATGAGATACGACCATAGACCAATCAAAATTAGCATCTGTGGAGCCGTGCATTCAAAATTACGACTTCCTGTCAATATAAATGGTGAATGGAAAAGGGCTCCTTCCTTTGTGGCTTGATTAAATGTATCAACCTCAATGGCTATGTTAACTCAGATCATTCATGGCCATTCTCAGTGTTGCATTCAACTTGATTCCATTCGAACAATGTATTTCAATTTTTGTCTCAATCGAATGCATCAATGGCCTACTTCCACGTCATACTTTTGCAGTGTGCCTATGTGGAGTGTATCACCACATCACATATACCTAACGTTTGCTCAGATTGGCATAGTGACCCTATCACATAGACTTCATTTTTTAATGTTGGATGTCAACTTGAGCCTTTGAATTGTAGTCAAGCAAACTCAATCAAAATATTTTAACCAAACTGTGTGATGATTCCAGTCTCCATAGCATCAAATCTTCGTTCGAATTTAGAACTGACTCACTTGTTGTGCCTTTACCCAAAACCTCCAAAATCAAGTTGTGTCATGGATTTCATAATGCCTCAACCTTCGTTCCTTTTATCAAGAATATTCATTGCAACTTGGATGCAAGGAATAGTCCAAAAAGTTATATAGGCTCATGTGAGAAGATAATCATAACTATTCTAGAATTTCTTCCTCCAAAGAAAACTTACATGGTCACTACATAAATGTTTTCCTTTTATTTCTATGTCTTAGGAGTCAAGTGAAACCCTTCAACACTTGTAAAACACGAATGAACCCAACTATACAGAGAAGAAAACTTATTCAACAACTCGACTGTGCTCAACACTTCAGTTTTCATGTTCTAATCTAGCGAGCCCGACAAAGTATAAATATAGCCCAAAAAAAATTCCAAACTACCTCCTTGTTAGGGATTCAATTACTCCCTAAGGCCATAGGGAATTTTGTAGTAATTAAATACTTCAATCTACCAAAAATATATGTCTATTTGGAGGGAAAGTAGTCCTTTATTTATAGAATCTGTTGAGCTTTAGGGGAATCAACTGAATTACCCTTTTGGAGGTAGAATCAAAATTCAATAATTTAAATATTCTTGGAGAAAAAAAATTGTATAGGGCTAACACATTCTTAAATTGAAATTTCAAACAAGGAAAATTTTAGGGGCTAATATTCACAAGTGGGCTATTTTTCCATGGATTTTCCCCAAAAAAGATTCACAAGTTTCCATTTTTCCTAAAAAAATATTCGCCAAATTTTATAATATAAAATTATTTTACCTCAAATATTGCCAAAATTTTACAGAGACTATATATAAAATCACTATAAATTTGAAAATTTTACAAGGATATTATAAAATATTTTACATTTCACATATTAAGGACTAGAAATATTAGCCAACATTTTTATAATTAAGATAAATTTCCATCCTTAAAATTTTCCTTGATTTCAAATATTATTGGATCCAAACATGCCTTTCTCTTGGATTGAGGCACCTTCTTGACTTCAAGATCTGATGACTAATGATAAACTGCCACATCCTCTATATGATGGGGCTTTAACCATAGTGACTTTCTTATAATCCTATAAACTAATGGAAAGCTTCCATGTCACCATATTTGGGGCTTCTGACCATGGATAATGCTAGGAACCATCATCAAATTTGGGGTTTTTCCCCCATAAATTGGGTCCTTCAACTTTAAACAAGCATAACTCCCATACCGTGAGGTGTTACGTAACATGCCATATATAGTTTGAATCAACTAGACGAGGAGCTTCAAATGATGGTGGTCTTGAGCCAAAGAAAACTAATCTTCATCCTAAAAAAATCAAACAAGTGTGGGTCTTCTAGGGTTATCCAAGGCTTCTTACCAATGGAGCTTCCAATTGATGAAAAATTACACAAATATTAAGAGTATTCAATAGTGTATGTTGGCATCAATGACAACACCATTCGACAATCTCCCCCTTTGTCATAGATGTCAACACATACTCCCCCTACGATCATTGATCCCCTAACTTCATGCCTCGATCTTCTTCTCTTGATTTCTCCCCCTCTTGGACATAAATGACAAAGGGTGATTCCCCTTAACAAGATACCTACTTTTATTATCTTGTAACATGCCTTTGCTCCTCCTGCAATTACTGCCCCCCCTAACTACATGCTTTTGATCTTTTGACATATTTTCTCTTTCTTGATTCTTCCTTGTACTAATTACCTTCCTTAATACTTCCTACAAAAAGCTCATTGTTTCTCCTTGTGAGATGCTATGAATTTCCACACCTGAGACCTTAGGCAATTTGTCCATGACTTTACTTTCCAAGCTACTTTAAAGTTGACTAATCCGCTTAGAATGTTGGTGAGTGTTTCACATCTACCACCAGTGAACTTGTCAATGATAGATCTTCAACCGTGAAACTATTTCTGCATAGACTCCCCCTCTTCAATGTTCAGGGAGTCAACAAGCTGGATTCTTCAGAAGAATGTATGAACCAACTATTCGGCCTTATCATCCTGATTCTTTTCATCATTCGTTATAGATTCATCATGATCTTTTGGCTTTAAAAAACTTGAAAGCATGATTGCAGAGAAATTTTAATTTACTTGATATTCTTCCTTTTGCTTTCTTCTCCAAACCTTCTTGTACCTGATGTTATGGCTATATTTCATGGAAGTTTCCATCTTGCACTTGTAATTGTGAACTATATGCCCATCGTTATGGCATTTGTATCATTCAATGTTGGGCCTGAATAATGGAGAAAATGACATATACTTTCTACTGTCAAAGTCATTGTGAAGCCTGTCTTGTGATCCTTCAAACTTTATTCTACGGTTTTGATAATGTCTTTGATAACCACACATGTCATACAATTTTCAATCCTTAGCCATATGCCAAAAGTTAGAACATGAACAAAAATAAAATTTAAATGTGCTAGGATACCTAGATATGTTGTCTCATCATGTGGATATTCTCAAGTCATCCTTCTTTGGAGGAGGTGCATCCTTTTGTTGATTACTTCATGGAGCAATTTTTTTTTAACCTTCTTATGTTCTTCATTTTGATTTGGCCCCCGAGGGATCCTGCTATCAATATTTTCATCAATATTATTTTGCGGGGGCTTGGAGCTTTTATTTGCATTGCATGGGGCTTCTTCTGGTTCTTTTTCCTTTATCTTTAATATAGTAGTGTCATTATTATTCCTTTCATCATCCAATAATTTATCCTTGAGCTTGTCTATTTTAGTTAAGGAAGCATTAATCTCTCCTTTCTTCTGAGCAAGCTCTTCCTCAAATATGCCTTTTAACAATTTCCTTCTTTCTTCTGCTTCTTCTATTTGTAATTTTAGAAGAGTGGTATTTTCAGTTGCTTTGTTGAAGTCTTGAATTTGTTTCTTTTACCTTTCACTTTGCTTCCAGAGCTTGTATATTTCTACAAAAATTGTATCCATTTCCTTTTTCTTTTGGCTGACTTTTGCGTCATGCTTCTAAATAGATTCTTCTAATTTCCTTTTTTCTTCTTGCACCTAGAGTTGTACGAGAACAACTTCTTATTTGAGTGCCTTATTTTCCTTCTTTATGTTTTCCCATTCCCTGAAGGCATTGATTAATGATTTCTCTACATCCTCTTCTACTTCTTCTTCATCATTATTGTCAGATTCTTCAACTTGAGAAACTGCCTGATTTGAAACATGGTTATTATCAACATGATCTTAATCGACATGAAGATTTTGAATTCTCTCCCAGAGATGTTTGGAAGATGAGCATGGACCTATATTGGATTTTCACGAAATCTGGAAAGGAACTTAGAATGATACTTATGGCCTTTGAATTGTAATTTTTTTTATTCATTAGTGGATGTATCCCCATCAACAACCGAAACATGCAAATAGGCTTCCATTTTAGATTTCCAAAATGAAACATTTGATTTAGTGAACAAAGGAATTGGACCAACCTGTTTCTCTTCATCATTGGTAATAGGATCTAAAACTATTTCAATATCAATAACTTCCTTTGATTCTTTTGAACTCTTGGCAGATTGCTTCTTTGATTTTCCCATCTTTGCATTCTGAGACCTACCTTACAGTTGTTAAGTTGCTACTGAACAAACTTGCTCTGATACCAATTGTTGAAAATACTAATGGGGGGAGAATCAATATTTCTTATCAATTAGTATATTTTTTAAATTCACAAAACATTATTTTTTATTAGCATCATATAAATATAAACATTCATCAACATCATTTAACAATGCATAATAATAAAGACAATAGACAAAGATATTTTTAGGTGGAAACCCCTCCAAGAAAAAAAACCATCGAACACTTCTTAATATTTGTCTTTCAATAAAATGTACATCAATATTTTCAGATCCAATTGAGGGAGGCTCCAACCCCCTGGTTTAGAAGCTCCAACATGTAGGATAATCCAATGCCCTATTTACCAACTGTAACTGGGAGGATGCTCCAATGCCCTGGTTTACAAGCTACAACCTAAAGGATGCTCTAAGACCCTGTTTACTAGTTACAACTGGACAAACGCTCCAACGACCTGTGTAGGTTCCAACCTGCCCTAACACCACCTTGTCACCAAGAAGTTTTCTCAGGCTCCAACCTAAAGGAGACCCCACTCTTTTTCCTTGCACCTCCCAACCACCCTGATCAGTTGGTGGACCACGTTTCACACTTTTCAGACTGGATCCCCCTATGCTCAATACCAATGCAAAATAACCTACAATACAGTCTTTGTTTTTTCTTCTCAGTATGCACAACTGTCAAAAAAATTCTCACAACAATAACTCTTTGATCAATGAACAACTCTACTCATTAGACTATCAAACCCTAGTTGATCATACAAGTCTAGTGTCTCATGACATGTTTTAATTATCACTTTAAGATGTCTTTGTCCTCAGTAATGTCCTCAATGAGATCATACTCTTTAATGCTTCCTTAAGTAACTTACAACATGCTCTTTTACTTCCAATACATGTTCTACCCATCAATTACGAATCAAGACAACTTCAAACATGTATAGCTACTTCTAAATTTCAACATTGATTGCTTGATATCTTTCGATTTTTAATTTTAA
Source organism: Pinus tabuliformis (assembly GCA_031772625.1). Lineage (NCBI taxonomy): Eukaryota > Viridiplantae > Streptophyta > Pinopsida > Pinales > Pinaceae > Pinus > Pinus tabuliformis. Next base: position 1,394,224,209 of record CM062820.1, read on the forward strand.
TCAATAATGACTTTTAAAAACTCACAAAAGCAATAAATTTCGACAAAATCACATTTCAAGGCCACATTCTACAACTTTACAGGAAATCGACACTGATTCTACGAAACAACCACTAGATTTTGGCAAGTCATTGAAAATGATAACAATGCAACAAATTAGACAAATAATTAACCAAACGATTATGTAGCATTCAATTTCAAGTTCATAGGTAGGCATCGTTTTTTTTTAATATTCCATGACATGCTCATAGTGGATATGTGTTGGCACAAATAAGTCTCAATGTCTCATTTCTCACGATGATAGATGTCTTTGACCTCTCAAATGTATGTCATATAACTAATCCACAATGCTAGTGGACATATATATGTATAACAATGCTTCAATCTTGAAAATTGTCTTCCACTAGAAATAACATGACTCATCCAAACAATAAGTGTCACGCCCCTACACTGGCGGTAATCTTCCAACCACACTATAGCGAGGAGCGGCACCACCGAACGCTTTCTTTTCACCAATAACTTATGTTCATGGACTATGCCTAACATTCATACTTAGTTTATTTTTTGTTACCAAGCATTATCTTTGTCCTTTATACAGATGAAAACCCATACATATTCATCATCAACAGAAATTAACACATATACAATTGTACAATAGTATAAAGGGAGGGGGAACTCCCTGCAATATGAGTATGCCCGAATCAATATATATAATATTCTTTTATAAGTTAAATATTGGGAAACCCCAAATTTACACTTAGCCAGTTTTCAACTTTCGGCAAACTCGGTTGCCCAGCTCATCGGCACCTCTGTACGGTCGCCGCACGACTCACCAACCCTTCGTTCACCTCGTCGCACGATCGTGTTGTTTTCCCAACTTGGGTGCACCTCGTTGTAACCAAGTCGCCACACACGGGCACCCTCCACACGAGTCACACCTCCATTCACAACTCCAACACTTCACCATTTCCACCGTTTCATCATGCACGGCACGCCCTACCCAGGTCGCTCGTCCGCACGATCCACCCGTGTCTTCGTTTCGACGTGCACAGCGCACCCTAATCCAGCCGCCCGTCTGCACGACTTTCTCACCTGAGTCACCTGCCCGAGTTTTCACCCAAGTTTGTCCACCCGCACCTTCACCCGAACTCGTTCACCCAAACGACTTCACCCGAGTCGCCACACGACTTCACCCGGGTCACCCGACGACTTCACCCGAGTCCGCATGAATGAGCTCACCAGGTTTGCTCGAACAACCTCACCCGAGTTTCCTGCCCAACGACCTCGCCCGAGCTTCCTGCCCGACGACCTTGCCCGAGTTCTGCCTGAATGACCTCACCCGAGTTTCCTGCACGAGTTTCCTGCATGAGTTTTCCACATGAGCTTTTTTCATGCTAAGTTTGCCCGAAGTGCGGGCACATCTCCCTGCACCCTTCGCACTTCTCAACCTGCGCCTAAATCGCTCTCCAACCTTAGCTCGTAGATGAACTGTGTTGTTGAATGATTGATTGATGCCTTTGCCTCCACAAAAGCACACTAATATATACGGGTGGGTGGCAGGTTGTGTCACCCGGTCGACCCATGCCTAATGCCCAAGCCGACTCGTTCACAATGTGTTGTCTCGCCCAGGAGGAGGGTCGGCCCACCCAACTCGTTGGACCGCCCCCTCAACTCGCCCAACACCTTATAAACTCGTCCTTGGCTGGCTCACTTCGCATTTTTCACAAGTCCTGTGCATGGTGGAGTCGTCTTGCCCATCACACGGACCGCATGTCCTTACATCCTGCCCCACCTAAAATCATTGTCATCCTCGACAATACCTCATCCCAGCAACCATATGTCACCAAGATATCCATACCAAGGCATACACCCCATCGGTATGTCATATATCGGAAAATCATCTCAATCCATGATCATCAACCACCTCGTCACAATCTCCACATGCTGCTCCTCATCGTGGAAGGTTGGCCCCTCCATCTCAAGCTACATGCCCACTGCAGCATATCATGTCGACCTCATCATGTATCGTCATCGTGTGAACTTCTGCTATGATACTCCAACACAATGCTAACACATCTATGCACACTGGATCCCCTCATGACTCGAACTAGTTGGGTTGGTAATCCAACTGTCACGCCCAAACCACGAGAATGCACATCCTCATGCCATCATCAGTCGTTTCTCAAAACATCCTGTCACATCATCAACTCAATCAAGAATCCATCTCCATACAAGTATAAGCCATGCTCAGGTCCATGAAGTAGTCTCCATCTCATCTGCAACATGCTGTCCATGATGTTTGGTGTCAATGTGCTTCATGAAATCAGCCGCATCTATCCCAACACCATTGTCCATATGTGTATCTCCTCAAAGTGAAGAGATCATCTCATCAACCCCGACTCTCGATGTGCCACATCCAGGTCCATGAAGCAACCTCCATCATCTCTGTTATGTGCCATCCCTCAAGTCTGCCATAGAAACAAGTATACACCTGTCTCATCTATCCATGTGCTGCCCATGATCATAGATCAATCAACTCCCATGTGTCAAAAGTGGTTAAGTCTTGGCTCAACCCATGCCCAAGTGTTGCCACCAAGGCATCATCATCGTTGTAACTCCATCACTCCAAAGTGTCTCATATCGATCCTCCACATCAAGTCACTCTTTCAAGCCACACCCATACATGTACTCGAAAGTATGCATCCCATTCTGCATCAAAGTCTCTAACCTCAGCTCCTCAATGCATCAGATCCTCCAAGTCCACCATATATGAAGTCCCTAAAAGTCACAACCTCATGTCATCATGAGTTCCATGAGTCATCTCCAACCAACATCCAACAAGCATACATGTCTCGGCCCAAAGGTCTCTGCAAGATGCCTCAGCTCTCCATGTAGTTGGAATGATCCATAGTCTACTCACAAATCCATCCAATTCCATGGCCTTGTTGTACATAAGTGCACAACCTCTCCATCAGCTCCCAAATAATAAGTATCCATGTCACACCGGAAAATCCACCTGCACAACATCCCTACCTTGGCACTCCTCATTGGATGCCCATAAGTGACACCTCTACAAGTGTTCCTGCATAATGTCCCTGCATAAGACTGCTATACTCCATGTCTCCAACCTGATGTCCATGACTAAGTTTCCCATGTGTCCAACTAAGTAGACCCATCACAACAATCGGTCATCCTCATCCAAGCCTGCAAATCTTTGGTCTAGTGAACTCGGTCATCCAACCATATCATCATCACATGAGTCTCTCCATCATAGCTCCCCCACTAAAGGTTCCACCAAGAATTTCTCTTGGTCTCGGCCATGAGAGTCCACCCAAGTATCATCGTACTCAAGTGTGTGCCCTACTCCAATCTGTCCATGAGTCATGCTAGGCACTTAGCCAATTCTCCATGTGGCTAAAGCATGACCCAATCCTCCACAATGATCATCATGTTCCTCCCTTGTCACAGGCCTTTGTATCTTCTATCATAAGGTCACAAACAACCCCAACAAGTCCTGCAACAGTCAACAATCCTTGATTCTCCATACAAGGTCTCATCGTAGACATCCATGGTAAGATGCTCCCCTGCATCGGCAAACTGGTGTTGCTCTTCCTTGCATATGGTTCATCTACCAAATGCTCAACTGAAACACAAGTATCAATAGTACTTACATCATCATGAGGCTCCTCCATGTGAGTTTCCTCATCTACCCATGTCTGCAAACTGCACGATCCTGGTCCAACTTGATCAATCTCAAGTTCATCCTCCATCGTGGTCACATATGCAACATCCTCAATCATCACAGTTTCCTCTTCCTTGTCAGCATAATCTGCAGCTTCATCCTGCTCCATTATCCAACCAAGTTGAAGAAGTTCGTCTTCAACATTATTTTCCAAGACTTCAAGTTTCTCTCTAATCCATGGGTTCTCTTCTTTGATCTGCTTCAACCTGTATAAGGTCAGCAAGAGCTTCCCTTTGCATTCTTCTAAATCTTCCATGCCTTGTCGTTCAGCTTGGCCCAAACACAAAGCTTCACCTCTGTTAAACCTGTTTCACCATTCACCTGAATCACCCTGATATTCCTCCTGTCACTTGGAAAAATTGAACTCCCTTTCAAGTCTTTGGTCTTCGTAGAATCAGCTCCTTGATTCAGTTCACCAGCTCTGATACCACCTGTCACGAAGTGACAGTGGGATCAGCTTCTTCCGCAAATCCCCTTTTCACTTCACCAGGTTTCTTGCATAAGTACAAGTTAAATCTTGGGAAACCCCAAATTTACACTTAGCCAATTTTCAACTTTCAGAAAATTCGGTTGCCTAGTTCGTCTGCACCTCCACACAGTCGCCGCACGACTCAGCAACCCTTCGTTCACCTCGTCGCACGTTCGTGTCATTTGCCCAACTTGGGCACGCCTCAACGTAACCAAGTCGCCACACATCGGTGCCCTCCGCACGAGTCACACCTTTGTTCACAACTCCAACACTTCACCATTTCCACCGTTTTGTCGTGCACAACACGCCCTACCTGGGTCACCTGTCCGCACGATCCACTCATGTCTTCGTTTCGGCGTGCATGGCGCGCCCTCACCCAGCCGCCCGTCCACACAACTTTCTCACCCGAGGCACCCGCCCGAGTTTCTCACCCGAGTTCGTCCACCCGCGCCTTCACCCGAACTCATTCACCCAAATGACTTCACTCGAGTCGCCACACGACTTCACCTGGGTCGCCCGACGACTTCACCCGAGTCTGCCTGAATGACCTCACCCGGTTCGCCTGAACGACCTCACCTGAGTTTTCTGCCCAACGAACTCACCCGAGTTTCTTGCCTGATAACCTTGCTTGAGTTTTGCCTGAACGACCTCGCCTGAGTTTCCTGCATGAGTTTTCTGCACGCTAAGTTTGCCCGAAGTGCGGGCACATCTCCCTGTGCCCTTAGCACTTCTCAACCTGCACCTAACTCGCTCTCCAACCTCAGCTCGTAGATAAGTTGTGTTGTTGAATGATTGATCGATGCCTTTGCCTCCACAAATGCACGCCAATATATACGGGTGGGTGGCGAGTTGTGTCACCCGCCTGACCCATGCCCATTGCCCAAGCCAACTCGTTCAAATGTGTTGTCTCACCCAGGAGGAGGGTTGGCTCGCCCAAGTCGTGGGACCACCCCCTCAACTCACCCAACACCTTATAAACTCATCCTTGGCTCGCTCACTTCGCATTTTTCACAAGTCCTTCGCACAGTGGAGTTGTCCTGCCCGTCGCACGGACTGCAGGTCCTTACAACAAGGGTCCAAAATGCGGATTTCAATATCATGCATACGAGATACCTCCATAGACTAATGAAACTCGACATCTGTGGAACCGTGCATTCAACATTACTACTTCTTATCAACATTAATGATGAATAGCAAGGTTCTCGTGACTTTGTAGCTCGATTAAATGTCTCAACCTCAAAGGTTCCTTCAACTCAGATTAGCTGTGGAATTCAAGTCAGATCAGTGTTGCATTCAACTTGATGTCATTTAAGAAATTTATTTTTAGTTATATTTGAGTCGAATGCATTAATGGCTTACTCCCACGTCATCCTTTTGCGGTTTTCCTAAGTGGGAGTGTATCACCGCAGAACATATACTTAACATTTGCTTAGGTTGGCATATTGACCATGTCACATAGACTTTGGATTTTAATGTTGGATGCAAACTTGAGCATTTGAATTGTAATTAAGCAAACTCAACCAAAATAATTTAACAGATCTATGCAATGAGTCTAGGCTCCATATCATCAAATCTTTGTTCGAGTTTAGAATTGGCTCGCTCGTTGCGCCTTTACCCTAAACCTATAAAAGGTCATTCATTCAAATCCAAATTGTGCCATGGATTTAAGAATGCTTCAACCTTCAGTCCTTTTATCAACAATCTTCACTGAAACTTGGATGCAGGGAATAGCCCAAAACGTTATATAGGCTCCAGGGAGAAGATAATCATAACTATTCCAGAATTTTGTCCTCCTAAAAAATATTACATGGCCACTACAAGATCTTTTTACTTTTAGTTCTATGTTTGAGAAGTCAAGAGAAACCCTTCAACACTTGTAAAACATGAATGAACCCAGCCATATAGAGAAGAAAACTTATTCAATTGCTCAAGCTTCAATTTTCATGCCTTGATCCAACGAATCCCACCGAGTATAAATATAGGCAAAAAAAAACTTCCCAAATTGCCTCCTTGTTAGGTATTAAATTACTCTCCAAGGCCGCAGGGAATTTTCATTAATGAAATGCTTCAATCTTACCAAAAAGATATGTTTATTTGGAAGGCAAGTAGCCCTTTATTTATAGAATTCATGGAGCTTTAAGGAAACCAATCGACTTACCCTCTTGGAGGGAGAAACAAAATTCAATAATTTATATATTCTTGGAGCCAAAAATTCATATAGGGTTGACTCATTCTTAAATTGAAATTTCATATATTATTTTAGCCAAACATGCCTTTCTCTTGGATTGAGGCACCTTCTTGATTTCAAGATTTGATGACTAATGATAAACTGCCACATCATCCATATGATGGGGCTTTAACCATAATGAGTTTCTTCTAAGCCCATAAACTAATGACAAGCTTCCATGTCACCATATTTGGGGCTTTTTAACATGGAGAATGCTAGGCACCATCATCATGCTTTGGGGTTTTTGCTCACAAATTGGGTCCTTCAACTTCAAATAACCACAACTCCTAAACCGCGAGGTATTATGTGATGTGCCATATATTGTTGGAATCAGCTTGATGAGGAGCTTCACATGATGTTGGTCTTGGGCCAAAGAAAATTAATATTCATTCTAAAATAATCAAACAAGTGTGGTGCTTCAAGGGTTATCTAGGAATTTTGAGCAATGGAGCTTCCAATTAATGACAAATTAGACAAACATTAAGAGTGTTCAGTAGCATACATTGGAAACAATGAGAACACCATTCAATAGAATGAGCTTGTTGGCTCAAACAATTAAGAGGAAGGGGACATTGAAATTATGGTTGAAATAAATATTTAGTTATAAAGTATTAATATTTTGTATATGGGAATGTGTGGTTGAATTTAAAATAATTTTAAAGCTAGTTTTATTTATTTATTTATTAAATGAAAAAGTTATTTAATTTATATTTATTAATTGAAATATTATTATTTTTATAAAATTTCATTGTTAAAAGGTTAAATGATTATATGTCATTTCAATTGAAAATAAAATCAATACTTTAACTTTGAAAATGATTTTTAGTCATTTGGAAAGTGAAAGGACAACTTATAGAGATTTTCTATAAATTATATTTATTTGTTTACTAATTTTCTAGTGATCTCTTCCATCATAAAGCAATTACATAGAAGAGCTCAACAATAAAAGAAAAATTCCATAATGATCATAAAGAGACAACCACACAATAACACAAGAGAATACCCAAGGAAAACCCACAAGGGGTAAAAACCCAACAATACTTATTTTATAGAATCAATCCAATAAGAGGGACATAAAAGTCAAGATGAAAGATAATTAACCAACATGAATGACAAGATCAACCTCTTGCTAAGAAACCAAGTCAGCCCTCACAAAAATGTCCACAAATTATCCTTGAGTATCTCGGTCAAGATCTGAAATAGGTCTGCTCCAAAGGGCCAAAATTTGACCTCTACCTTAGCCTCAGATATTCAATTTTGACCACAGATGAACCACAGGAAATTTCAAACTTTTCTTTAGAAAGATACCCCAAAAACTTGCCCTGATCTCATCCTCTTGTACTTGCTTGAGCGAGGGCAGAAATAGTACTTCTTATAGTTTTGTTTTCAGTCTGCTTGACTTGTATTCCTTCATAGAATGTTGAGATATATTACTTCTTGTGTGATAATTTGAAGTGTGCCAAGAGGGAGGACGAATGTCTCCTTAATATGGACATCATGAGGTTGAATGGATGCCATTAGGGGCTAAGCCGACTTGAGAATTTAGAGGAGCTGAATTAGTTCGTTGTGGAGGGAAAAATACAAATTCAAAATTCAAAATTCTTCTTTTGAAAAGTTTATGAAGAACATGTCTTTCATATTTTCTTTTGATGAAATAATGAGCATGAAGAACGTGCTACATAGAAACATATATTCTACAAACACATCAATGAGGAAAACTGATAATTATGAATTTACTAACCATAGCTATAAAATTCAACAATTTCTTCAAGTGGACCTGCAAATAGAATAAAGTTACCATAAGAGTTTTAAATATATTCTTGAAGTTGGTTGATATAGGTGATATCTAAATCTGAAAATGACTGAAAATTTTATTTATAGCAACATTCTTTTTTGTAAATTCTTATTTTGTATTGTATTCTCATTTTTCATGCTCAACTTGGAGTTAACAAGTGTCCCTTTTAAAGTAAACATAAAATATCCTTTAAATTAAAAAATAATGTGAACGATCATCTAAATAAAAGTAAATATACATATTTGCTTTGTTTTACTTAAAACTATTATAAAATGTAATCCCACTCTAACTCTACTTGCTTTATTGGTTGTTGATAGTACAACCCAATACAAAGGAGAATGGTCAAAATATTTCACTCTCACTCTTTGTTACAAATAAAATATTATATTACAACCCAATACAAAAGAGATATGATAAAAATATTCCTCTCGCTCTCAATTATAAATAAAATATTTTCATGCTCATATGAAATAAGATAATTTTATATGAACTTTTAAAATTCTTTTAAAATAATTTTAACAAAAAAAAAAGTTGATATTATTTATATTTTCTATTTTCAATTGATACGTATATAAACAATTTTAATATCCATGTTAACTAATTTATTTTAATATCAACTTTAGAAAAACACACACACACATATAAAATAATAAAATATTTCAATGTGCAAAGAAAAGAGGTAAGTGAAAGTAATATTGAATGTATTAAAAAAAGAAGAAGTATTTTATGTAAAAAAGTAATTAATAATTTTAAATAATAAATTTATATAAACACACATTAAATATACTTTAATATAATTTTAAAGTAATATAATATTAAAAACTAATATAGAAAATTAACATAATAAGAGTTTAATAAATTTCATATTACACTTGTTTAATTGTGGTTCCTATCCATTTTTTATGTAATTACTTTCCTAAATTATGGTGGGCAGCTATCTACATGGCATCACTTGCTAATAGAAATATTTTTTAGTTTTTTAAAATTTTAATATAATTTTATATCTTACAATTAAATTTAAAACCACATAATTAGTCATCAACCAATTACATTTTAAAAAGTAAAAAATTATGTTTTAGTTTCAATATATTCAGTTTAATATTATTTTTTCACTCTCACTCTTTGTTATAAATAAAATATTATATTACAACCCAATACAAAAGAGATATGATAAAAATATTCCTCTCGCTCTCAATTATAAATAAAATATTTTCATGCTCATATGAAATAAGATAATTTTGTATGAACTTTTAAAAATCTTTTAAAGTAATTCAAACAAAAAACAAAGTTGATATTATTTATTTTTCTATTTTCAATTGATACGTATATAAACAATTTTAATACCATGTTAACTAATTTATTTTAATATCAACTTTAGGAAAACACACACACACATATATAACAATAAAATATTTCAATGTGCAAAGGTGAAAGTAATATTGAATGTATTAAAAAAAAAGGTACTATTTTATGTAGAAAAGTAATTAATAATTTTAAATAATAACTTTATATAAACACACATTAAATATACTTTTATATAATTTTAAAGTAATATAATATTAAAAACTAATATAGAAATTTAACATAATAAGAGTTTAATAAATTTCACATTACACTTGTTTAATTCTGGTTCCTATCCATTTTTTATGTAATTACTTTCCTAAATTATGGTGGGCAGCGATCTACATGGCATCACTTGCTAATAGAAATATTTTTTAGTTTTTTTTTTTTTAAATTTTAATATAATTTTTATATCTTACAATTAAATTTAAAACCACATAATTAGTCATCAACCAATTACATTTTAAAAAGCTAAAAATTATGTTTTAGTTTCAATATATTCAGTTTAATAATTTTTTTCACTCTCACTCTTTGTTATAAATAAAATATTATATTACAACCCAATACAAAAGAGATATTCCCGGATGCGGGTGACAACTAAGGATAATGAAGTGGATGCCAATTGGGTTAGCGTGTGTCGAGATCACATGGCCTCACGCAAGCAGGCACAATGGTCCAAAAATTGCATTAACAATCGCCTTAAATGCACCTTATGTGAGCGCTGCCTCCATTCTGATAACTGCCATCAACCTCGGCTCAAGGAAAACATGTATTCTAGGGAGAATATCACCTCTGCTACTGCCTATCCACCCCTTCAACCTCGGCCCCTGCAACGCCTCTGCCCTCATGCAGTGACTGCACCCAGCTCCTGCACAACCACAGGGAGACACTGCAATCTCTTTTGTTGTATTATTGTTGGCCCGGGCATCCATTTCACCCACAGCCTGGATTGTCATTTTTCCATCCCTTCGGCCTTCGTTGCTCATCCCTCTGCTGAATTGTTTGCAAGCTCCACTGTGACGCTGCATTCCATTGTGCCCAATTCCGGTCAAAATTCACATCCACCTGCAAATAGCATGGTGCGACAGAGGATGCGCAGCCGTAGGGGTGGGAATCGTGGGAGCTTGAGTCACACCTAACACTCTCCTGCTTCAGATACCACTTCCTCTATGGCTGAGCAAATCCTAGGTAGCTACCCTAACACGCGAAGTGGACGAGGTCGTCTCCACTCGGTGGCCTCTGCCTCACCTCACAGCAGCTTCCCCTCCACTTCTGGCCCATCTCCCAGAGGCACTCCACCCACTCCTCCACTGCATTCCTAGCATGCCCAATTCACCTTCAGATCCACCATGAACAAGCCCCTCATCACGGCTACCATAACCATAAGCTTTCATTAGGAAGAGCAGAGCTCTGAGGTACACGCCACCAAGGCTGGCAAAAGCATCACGACTACTGAGGAGCAAGGAACCAAGGCAATTGAGCGCACCACAGCTGGGTGCAGCCACACCAAAGCCAAACCAAAACTGGCACAGATGAGCATTCAAGGCGCAGGGGAGCGGAGCCAGGAGCAACAGACCAGACGTGTAGGGAAGGAAGTGAACGAGGCTCTGCAAACAAACTGGGTAATCAATGAATACTGCTGTCTCGTCGAGGAAGAACACTCGGATTTGCAGGTGGGCGACATGGAGACTTTATTGTTGGCAAGTGGCGACATGGACGAGTACAGATGCCTCATCATGGAGGAGCACCCTCCGTCGCCGCCACGTCCCTAGCCTGCCACCTCGATGCTGTGTGTCAACCTCTGTGTTTGCCACCTTGTTGCCACTCAGTGTGCTACACGTCCGCCATATAGTTTGCCACTCGGCATGCAACGTGTCTCAGGTTCATTGGGACTCTGTTTTTTAGCTTTCTATTTTCAATGGGATTCTAGGGAAAAAACCATAAGATTTTCGGATCTTCAGTTGGGTTTTTCATTTTTTGGTCTCATCAGATACAATGATACAAAACTGGATGCTTTGCTGGTTTCCCCTGTGTGGGCAGCAAGCTAATTTTCTGAACTTTTTTTGATTACGAATTGGTTTCCCTTCTGGGCAGTTCAAATCTAGACTGTTGCTGGTTGATGCTATTCCTATGGCATGGCTAAGTACAGGCTCCAGCCTCAGTGTATGATATCTTTTTTCATTAATAGAATTAGTGTAACTTAGAAAATAAAAAATAAAAAAGAGATATGATAAAAATATTCCTCTCGCTCTCAATTATAAATAAAATATTTTCATGCTCATATGAAATAAAATAATTTTATATGACCTTTTAAAATTCTTTTAAAGTAATTCAAACAAAAAACAAAGTTGATATTATTTATATTTTCTATTTTCAATTCATATGTATATAAACAATTTTATTATCTATGTTAACTAATTGATTTTAATATCAACTTTAGAAACACACACACACACATATATATATATAACATTAAAATATTTCAATGTGCAAAGAAAAGAAGTAAGTGAAAGTAATATTGAATGTATTAAAAAAAAAGTAGTATTTTATGTAAAAAAGTAATTAATAATTTTAAATAATAGCTTTATATAAACACACATTACATATACTTTAATATAATTTTAAAGTAATATAATATTAAAAACTAATATAGAAATTTAACATAATAAGAATTTAATAAATTTCATATTACACTTGTTTAATTCTGGTTCCTATCCATTTTTTTATGTAATTCCTTTCCTAAATTATGGTGGGTAGCGATCTACATGGCATCACTTGCTAATAGAAATATTTTTTAGTTTTTAAAAATTTTAATATAATTTTAATATCTTACAATTAAATTTAAAATCACATAATTAGAGCATCAACCAATTACATTTTAAAAAGTTAAAAATTATGTTTTAGTTTCAATATATTCAGTTTAATATTTTTTTTTCAAAACTTTAATAAACTTCATAAAATTTATTTAAAAAAATCAAAATTAATTAAAAGTCAAACTTTCTTTTTACCAAAATAAAAAACAATATAAAATAAAATATAATAAAATATCTCAATGCTCATGTCAACTAAATTATTTCAATGTCAACAATTTACATTTATATGATTTAAAATAATAAAAATAATAATAATTCTATATATTATATAAAGTAATTGAAAAATTAAATTCTTAGGTTATAACATTTCAAGTATAATTATTTTACATTTTGACTCTTTTATTAAGGGTTAATTTTGAACGAAGCAAATTGTTGGACATTGAATAAACCAACTCTCCCAGTGTGTGTCTTGACATGTTTTTAACCGCCTCTCATGGATCTATTAACTCTGGCGATGCACCTGTTTACTCACACCTGCGGGTTTTGGTGTAACGACAATCGTGATTCTAACAAGTGGTATCATAGCCAAAGGTCTCGAGTTTGAATCACACCTGGCTTGCGCTAGGGGGAGATTGTTGGACATTGGATAAACCAACACTCCCTGTTTGTTTTGTGACATGTGCTTAACCACCTCTCATGGATCCGTCAACTCTGGTGATGCATTCGTTTACTGACACCTGCGGGTTTTCGTATAACGACAATCGTGATTCTAACACAAATATTTTTTGGAATTGTATGTTTAAGCTATTTTATTCTATCTTAAGGGATTTTCAAGGGATTGAATCCATTTATGCATTCAAAATTGCAATTTTAAAAATTATAAACACACACACACACATATCGATCTTAATCATCATCTATCAGGTCTCTAGAGGGATGCAATATTTCGAGGTGCAGTTCTTTTAAGTTTTATACTATAAAAAGGGTTTTCACCTCAGGATCATCCCTCTGGGCTCTTTAGATTCATGGTCAAGATGGATCTATATTGATATAAATTAAAGTTTTGAAATGACCATAGGGTTATTTCATGTTTTTTCCTACATCCATGTGCAGAGGAAGGAAGCAAGGAAGTGATCTACGAAATAAAGCTCCATTTCAAAACTAAAGTATCCCTTGGCGAAATGTCACAAGTATTATGCATAGGGAATTATGCTATCAAACAAGGTCATTGAAATATTTCTTTGATTTGGATCATTTTCAACTTTTGGGTTTTGAACATAATTTCAATCTGCTAGGAAACGAGATAATGGTCACCACCATAAAATATGGTTATAAACAACCTATTTATAATTTATATTATTTTTATTGGAGAAATCTATAAATTTATTAAACAAAAATTGAAACTTTTGCTAAACAAATAATTTATCACTATAGAGCTCCACAGGCTTTGATTCAAATGGTCTTGTTTTGGAATACTTCTCAGATAATTTTCAGCGTTAAGGTATTACATTTAAACATGAATTGTTGAAATGTTCTAAGCCCATAAACTAATGACAAGATTCCATGTCACCATATTTTTGGATTTTAAACATGGAGAATGCCAGGCACCATCATCAAGCTTTGAGGTTTTTCCCACAAATTGGGTGCTTCAACGTCAAACAAGCATAACTCCCAAACGGTGAAGTGTTACATGACATGCCATATACTGTTGGAATCAGATTGACGAGGAGCTTCAAATTATGGTGGTCTTGAGCCAAATAAAACTAATCTTAATCCTTAAAAATAAAACAAGTGCAGGGCTTATAGGGTTATCGAGGGCTTCTTAGCAATGGAGCTTCCAATTGATGAAAAATTATACAAATATTAAGAGCGTTCATTAGTGTATGTTGGAATCAATGACAACACTATTCAACAATCTCCCCCTTTGTCACTGATGTCAACACATACTCCCCTTGCAATCACTTCTCCCCCTCACTCCATGCCTCAATCTTCTTCTCCTGCTTTCTCTCCCCCTTTGACATCAATGGAATAAGGTGACTCCCCTTGACAAGATACCTGATTTTCTTTTCATGTAATAATAATTTTCTCCTCCTGCAATTACTGCTCCCCCAGACTACATACTTCTAATATTTTTACATGTTTTATCTTCCTTGATGTTTCCCTTGACTAATTACATTCCTTAATCCTTCCTGCAAAAAAAAACATTGTTTCTCCCCTTGAGATGCTATGACTTGCCACACCTGAGACCTTAGGTAATTTTTCCATGACTCTGCTTTCCAAGTTGCTATAAAGTTGACTAATCTTCTTAGAATGTTGACGTGTGTTCCACATCTGCCACCAGTCTACCTGTTAATGATAGATCCTCAACCGTGCAACTACTGCTACATAGACTCCCCCTCATCAATATTCAGGGAGTCAACAAGTCGGATACTTCAGAATAATGTGGGAATGAACTCTTCGACTGAATCATCCTGAATCTTGCCACCCTACACTATAGATTCATCACGATATTTTGGATTTGCAAAACCTAAAAGCATGAATGTAGAGACCTTTTCATTTACTTAATATTCTTCCTTTTGATTTCTTCTACAAACATTCTTGTGCCTGATATTATGACTTTATTTCATGGAAGTTTCCATATTGTACCTAGAATTGCGAGTTGTATGCCCATAATAATGGAATTTATAACATTCAATGTTGGGCCTGAATAATGGAGCAAATGAGATATACTTTCTATTTTCAAAGTCATCATGAAACTTGTCTTGCGATCCCACAAACTTGCTTCTAGGGTTTTGATAATGTCTTCGATAATCACACTTGTCATACATTCTGCAATCCCTAGCCATATGCCAAAAGTGAGATCATGAAAAACAATAATTGTTAAATGTGCTAGGATACCTGGATGTGTTGTCTCATCATATGGATCTTCTCAAGTCATCCTTCTATGGAGGATGTGTGGCCTTTTGTTGATTACTTCTTGAAGCATCAACATTTTTAACCTTCTTGTGTTCTTCATTTTTATTTGGCTTTTCAAGGATCCTGCTATCAATCTTTTCATCAATATTAGTTGGCGTGGGCTTGGAGATTTTATCTTCATTGCATGGGGCTTCTTATGTTTCTTTTTACTTCATCTTTAATCGAGTAGTGTCATTATTCTTCCTTTCATCATCCAACAATTTCTCCTTGAGCTTATTTATTTAAGTTAAGGTAGCATCAAGTTCTCCTTTATTTTGATCAAGGTCTTCCTCAATTCTCCCTTTCAACAATTTCCTTCTTTCTCATGCATCTTCTATTTCCAATTTAGAAGAGTGGTATTTATAGTTTCTTTGTTGAAGTCTTGCATTTGTTTCTTCTTCCTTTCACTTTGCTTCTTGAGCCTGTTTATTTCTACAACAGTTATATCCAATTCCTTTTGCCTTTGGTTGACTTCTGCCTCACTCTTCTGAATAGATTATCTAATTTCCTTTCTGATTCTTGCACCTGGATTTGTAAGGGAACAACTCCTTCTTTGAGTGCCTTATTTTCCTTCTTTATGTTTCTCCATTCCTTGAAGGCATCGATTAATGATTTATCCACATCCTCTTCTACTTATTCTTCATCATCATTGTCATATTCTTCAACCTGAGAAACTGTGTCATTTGAAACATGGTTATTATCAACATGATCTTGACTGAAATAAAGATTTTGAATTCTCTCCCAAAGATGTTTGGCAGATGAGCATGGACCTATATTGGATTTCACGAAATCTAGTAAGGCACTTGGAATGATACACATAGCCTTTGAATTGTAATTTCTTGATTCATTAGTGGATGTATCTCCATCAAACATTGAAAACCATACATCACATCCAATACCTTGCAAATATGCTTCCATTTTAGCTTTAAAAAATGCAACATTTTATTTAGTGAGCGGAGGAATTGGAACAACCTGTTTCTCTTCATCAACAATAAGAGGATTTGAAACTATTTCAATACTTGTTACTTTCTTTGATTCCTTTAAATGCTTGGGAGCTTGTTTCTTTGATTTTCCCATCTTTTTACTCTAAGATCTGCCTTATAGATATTAAGTTGTTATTAAAGGAACTTACTTTGATATTAATTGTTGGAAATACTGAGAGGGGGGTGAATCAATATTCTTATCAATTAGTATACCTTTTTTAACTTCACGGAGCATTAATTGTTATTAACATCAAATAAATATAAACATTCATCAACATCATTAAAAATTGGACAATAATAAAGACAATAGACATAGCTATTTTTAGATGGAAACCTCTTCGAGAGAGAAACCACCAAACGCTTCTTAATATTTGTCTTTCAATAAAATGCACATCAATATTTTCAGCTCCAACCGATGGAGGCTCCAACCCCTCAGTTTATAGGCTCCAACTTGTAATACTCTCCAACACCCTATTTACCAACCATAACTAGGAGGACGCTCCAATGCCTTGGTTTACAGGCTACAACCTTAAAGATGCTCCAACACCTTGTTTACCAACTTCAACTAAACGAATGCTCCAATGCCCTATGCAGGTTCTAACCTGCCCTAGCACCACCCTGCTGCCTTGAAGTGTTCACAGGCTCCAACTTGAAGGAGACTCCACTCTCCTGGCTTGCACCTCCCAACCACCCTGATCAGTCGGTGAACCATGTTTCACAATTTTCAAACTAGATCTCCCTAAGCTTGATATCAATACAAAAGAACCTGCAATATAAACTTTGTTGTTTCTTCTTAGTATGCACAATTTTCAACCAAATTAACACAACAATAACTCTCTGATCAACAAACAACTTTACTCATTACACTATCAAACCCTACCTAATCATACAAGTCCAATGTTGCATGAAATGATATCTTTAATTTTCAATCTAATATGCATTTGTATTGAGTTATGTCCTCGATGAGATCATACTCCTTAATGTTTCCCTATGTAAATTACAACATGCTCTTTTATTTCTAATACATGTTGTAACCATCAAGTATGAGTCAAGACGACTTAAAACATGTATAAATACTTCTAAATTTCAACATTAATTGCCTGGTATCTTTCAGTTTTTAAATTGAATCAATAATGACCTTAAAAAACTCACAAAACCAATAATAATTTGACAAAATCATAGTTCAAGGTCACTTTCTACAACTTCACAGGAAATCAAGACCAGTTCTACATAACAACCACCAGATTCTGGGAAGTCATTGAAAATGATAACAATGCAACCAATTAGAGAAATAATTGACTAAGTGATTATGTTGCATTCAATTTCAACTTCATAAGTATGCATCATTTTTTTCTAATTCCAAGACATGCTCATAGTGGATATGTGTTGGAACAAATAAGTCTCATTGTCTCATTGCTCACGATGATACATGTTTATGACCTCTCAAATGTATGTCATATAGCTGAGCCACAATGTTAGTGGATATATATATATATAACAATGCTTCAATCTTCAAACTTTTCTTCCGTCAGAGATAACACGACTTAGCTAAACAGTGCCAACTGATATGTATATGTATCACAACACTTCAATCTATGAGCTTGGCTTTCGTAAAAGACCACAAAATTCAGTCAAATGACGAGGGTTCAAAATGTGGGTTTCAATATCATGCATATGAGATACGACCGTAGACCAATCACACTTGACATTTGTGGAACCGTGCATTCAACTTTACGACTTCCTATCAACATGTAGAAATTCCTTATAGATTCAAAGTGTTAATTGTAATTTACTAAAACAATATACTTGAATCTACTCTACTCATCAATGGAAACAATTAAACGATCATGAAATCATGAAGCATACAAGAGAAAGAATTCAATCAACACATTACATAATGATTTCCTGGGGAAAGCCACAACTAAAAACCCCTGTTATCTGTATATTTCATTAGTAAGAAAATATGAGAAGATTACAATGCTTTGCTCAAGCCCAAGCAACCTCTGCACTATCTCTATCTGTCTCACAACTTCCTAGACAAGCTCATGCCAATACTTAACCAAATTTTGTGCTGCCCAAGTCCCTATTTCCTTGCGTTGTTTCCATGGGAATTAGCCCCCTATTAATTAAGGAAATTCCTCAATATGAATTGTGAAATCCTCATAGGCCTTCCTCTGACTACATGCACCACTTATACAATTTAGATGATTATACAACTAATAGTACATTGCCCTTGAAATCCAATCTCAACTAGGTAACTCTCAAACCTGACATGCATGATTTATTTATGAGTGAATCATGAGTTAACTAGTTGAACACATGAAGCAAAAGCCCACTATCTGACCTCCTACTAATTCCTCCATCAGTTGGAACTAGTTTAATTCACTTTAACTCAATTAAATTGAATTAATTAGCTACAACTCAAAATAAAGTCAACGAGGGCTCCTATAAAGTAGGATACACTCTACATGACTCTAGTTAGACCTTCAACTCGAATTAATTGAGCCAACTAAGTCAAATTAACTTACTTAACTCGTACAAGTTGTCTTGTGATGTGGAATTTGTTGATCTAAAGATGATCTGAGGCTGTCATTGATGTCAACCCAAGAAACACCAGGGGCTACCCTGATCTTTCAAGGGAATTTTGACTTAACAACTTACTCTATTTTGATTCAAGGATACTCTAGATAGATTCTACTCGTCTAGATGTTTCTGTTGATATATGGAACGCCAAGTAATTCTTCACGGTTTGAGAGATATTCATGTTTGAAGTTAGTAACCCCAGTTAGTGGGCTAAAACCCTATGGGGTTGTCGAATGGCACTCATAATTGGTTTTGGTCATTGAATATTCATTAATTAATAATTAGTTAAGCTCCTAAAATCCCTCCAACATTCTCTATAGAAGCCCCTCTCAACTCTATAAAAAGAAATCTCATATATCCTCCAAATGTAGTGATCGTGGAATTTTCGCTATAACTTCATTTTTGCGAAGTCTTAGATTCTGAAATGAAAACTCATTTGATTCAAAATCCTGATGAACATCATGACTGAATTTCAGATCTTGGTTCGCTATATTTTCGGATATATGATCTGTGGAAGTTAGGGTTTTTGCAGGCTCCCGAATTTCATCTCAAAGAAGTGACCTTGGGAAAATCGTCATAACTCTCTCTCTAAGAAGAGGATTGGAATTCTGTAAAAAGTGGTGGATAGTGCACAGACTGTAGTTTTCTGTATATCAATTTCATAGCTGAAGGAGGAAACAGTGACACGTGGCACACCGTATATGTTCGCTCTACTAAACTGGTCCATAATTAGGTCATTGTGAGAGATTAGGCATAACTTTGCCTTGAAGAGTCCAAATCGGGTCAGACCTATGGCATTGGAAAGAAGAATCAGAGGGATACTACGGGAATGAAAATCACATATTGGGGATCTGAAATCACAAAGATACATAAGATTAAATATCGTGCTCCTAGAAGGCGAGAAAAATGAGATCAAGCTCTGTCAAGGGGTGCAAAGGACCAGGTTTTCTAGGGCAGCAAAGAACAAGGTGCAGAAAAATGATGCAACAGAGGTAAGCTATAGGTAAGTATCTTTTGTATATTCATGTTCATTTCTTAATTGCATTAGGTTCTTTGTATTCTAATTTGTTTTTTTTTGTTTATCGCTGACATATGCTCTACAGGATGAGGTAAGTTTTGCTATTATCATGTCATGGGTATTTCCTTGAAGACTTTTTGTAGGTATTATATATTCATCAAGAGAATACTGAATGTATAATATAATGTTCTGAAGAGTGACAAAGGGTAGCATGACAAGAGTAGCATTTAAGGTTCAGAACAACAGTAAGAAGTTCACCACATGAATTCTTCAAGTGTGCAACATTGCATACAAACATTGTAAAAGTATCATTGTAAAAGCATCTTTGTAAAAGTTGTACTAGTGTTTATCTACCAAGAGTTGAAGAGGCAGTGTCAGGAGGTCTAGGATCATCATTAGGTGGTTGTGTCATAGTTGTGGTTATGGTCTAGTGTGTCGTCTTCTTCTACATAATTCTATATCATTGTAAAGTGAACCATTTTCCCTGGTACGGAAGTCCATTCTTCTTTTATTCTTCTATAGGGTGGTAGGGTGGTGCTAGGCTAGTGCATGAAGTCACCAATAGGTTCAAGCCTGCGAAAAATTCAGGGTGGTAGGGTGAGTTGTAGCTCATTGGGTGTTGGGGCATCCGTTCAGTTGACTACTAAAGAATATCGGGCATTGGAGCGTCCATCCAGTGGGAGCTAGAGAAGAATGATTTTCTAGAATTCTAGGAAGTTTTTGCTTTCATTTTAGTTGGAGCAGAAGATAAAAGAGTTTATTAGAAAAACGTTCGATGGTTTTTTACCAGGTGGGGGTTTTCCACCTAAAATATTTGTGCCTCCTAAGTTCTTTTATTTACTGCATAAACGTTAATAATAATTGAATATTAACTAATGCTCTGAAAAGATTTAAAAGTGCTAATTGCTAAGTAATACTGATTAACCCCCCCCCCCCCCCCCCTCAGTATTTTCCAACAGAATTACAATTTTAACCTAATTTAATTCAAGGACAAAATTAAATCAGGATTTTCTTGTT
Source organism: Pinus tabuliformis (assembly GCA_031772625.1). Classification (NCBI taxonomy): domain Eukaryota; kingdom Viridiplantae; phylum Streptophyta; class Pinopsida; order Pinales; family Pinaceae; genus Pinus; species Pinus tabuliformis. The sequence continues at coordinate 1,394,245,151 of CM062820.1, forward strand.
CCATTTTCAACACTCCCTCTCAACAAGAAAGGGATTATCAGATACCCCAATCCGACCTCTATGAAACTTGAATTTTCCTCTTGCAAGTGCCTTAGTCAATATGTTTGCATAATGTTCCTTTGTACGAATGTACTCCAGCAACATGATTCTTCTTTGCACAAAATATCGTAGATGGTGATATTGGATGTCGATATGCTTGGACCAATCATGAAAAACTGGATTCTCAGAGAGTTTGATACAACTCTAATTGTCACAATAAATCACTGTAGAATCCATCTACAGACCAAATAATCCAACAAGGATCTTCCTCATCCAGATAGCCTCAAAAGCTGCTTGACTATGTACTCTGCTTTTGCTGAATTGAGTGGAACTAATCTTTGCTTCCTGCTGTACCAAGAAACTGTTGCTCACCAAATATTGAAGATTCCCCCTGATGTTCTCTTCCTGTTGGATGGAATCCCTACCCAATCTGCATCTGTGAAGCCTTGAAGCTTCACTCCCTCTATCTATATGTACCAAATACCAAACTGTGTGGTGCCTTTGAGGTATCTAAACACATTTTTAGTTCCCTTCCAATAGAGTTTGGTTGGATTAACCATTGCTTGACTAACCTGCTTAACTAAAAAACATATGTCAGGTCGTGTGTTCACCAAATACATAAGTGAACCCACAAGATTCCTGTAAATAGTAGCCTCCACTATCTCACCTTAAGTATCATCTTCCTTCCTCCAATTTCTTGTTAGAGGAGTCTCCATGGGTTTGTTGCTCTCCATATGGAACTTCTTCAATATATTGTTGGCATACTTGCCCCGAGAGACAAATAGTTCCTCATCTCCTTTCCATACTTACATACTAAGGAAATAATGAATGAGCTCCAGGTCCTTAATCCTGAATTCTCTTGCAATATCCTCTTTGCAAGATTTGACCAGCTTCTCATCACTTGTTAGAATTAAATCATCGACATATAATACTATAATCAATAATTTACCTTCAATCACAATATGGTAAAGGTTTGCATCAGCTTCACTTTTGGTGAAGCCCAACCTGGTGAATAGTTGTCAATCCTGGTGTACCAAGCACAAGGTGCTTGTTTCAATCCATACAACACCCACTTGAGTCTACACACATGCGACTCTTTGTTGAAGGTCTCAAATCATTCTGACTGTTCAATGTACAATTCTTCCTCAATCACTCAGTTGAGTAATGTTGTATTCACATCCATCTGATGTATCTTCCATCCCATCTATGTTGAAAGTGGTAGAATAGATCTGACTGAAGAGTACCTTGCTGTTGGAGCAAAGGTTTCCTCGTAATAAATTCCCTCCACCCGAGAGAACCCTTTGGCCACAAATCTGGCCTTTTGTTTCTCTACACTCCTATCTACTACTTTCTTTACCTTGGAAAGCCATCTTGTCTACTAGTCTTGGGACCACTTCCCAAACATTGTTTCTGATAATGGATTCATACTCCTCTACCATGGAATAAACCCATATTGGTTGCTTCACTTCTTCCTTGAATGAGGATGGTTGAATCTCTACACTCTTGTTCATCAGAGCCATGTAGCCAATGTACTAATTTGGTGATCTCCTCTGCCTATGCTATGATGTGGGTGCTCCCACATTCTCTCTAGCATCATGCATCAATCTGTTAGCTTATCTGGTGTGCTTCCTTCCTTCTCTAGAAGTCTCTACATGACTGGGTGCTTCCACTCTCTACTCCTCTGCATGTGGTTTCTCCACATCATCCTGAGGTTCTTCCTTTGGAGCTAAAATCTCCTCATCTGCATGTAACTAAAGCTCCCTCTCAAGGGAACATCTCAAGGCCTTCTCTTCATTTAACTTCGCATCTCTATGAACCACTATGATCCTATGAGATGGCAGGTACACCTGATAGTTGTGAGGTGTATCAGTGTACCCCACAAATATTCTCAACTCAGTTGTTGGTTCTAGATTTTTCCTTGCGTCCTTGGTAACATGACAATAAATTGATGAACCAAAGATCTTGAAGTGTGCCACATCTAATTTCTTACCTGAAAAAAGCTTCTTCTAGTGTACTTATCCTCAGAATCCAATGAGGACTCATGTTATACACATATACATTTGTGGTGCATGCTTCAGGCCACAAGTGCAACGATAGGCCTTGATCATGTAACATTGCCCGTGCATCTCCCATAATAATTTTGTTTTTCCTTTCATCCATCCCATTATGATGTGGATTATGAGGTACTATTAACTCCTTTCAAATTCCTTTTGATGCACATAAGTTCTTGAATTCATTCGACACATATTCTCCACCATTATCGCTCCTGAGAGCCTTCACTTTCCTACCAGTGTCTTTCTCAACAAGTGCTTTAAAGTCACAAAATTTAGAGAACATCTGATCTTTATTCTACATGAAGAAAATCCAACACTTACGTGAGAAATCATATATAAATATTACATAATACCTATGCTTGGCCGTGGAGGTTGTTGAGAATGGTCCACACACATCTGAGTGAACTCTTTCAAGGATCACTTGCACTTGACTGTCCTTATCATGAAAGGTGGCTTTGGTGTACTTACCTAATGTACACCCTTTGCATGTATCTCTCTACTCTAGTGCAACCTTGGGAAGTCCTGTAGAAATCTGCTGCATGACCTTCAAAGCTCCATGGTGAATATGGCCCAATATTCTATGCCATAATTCACCGATGTCTCAGCTCTACACCTTCTCTACTTTTGTGCTCAACGCAACACAGTATTTTACATCCAATTTGTAGAGGTTCTTCACTTGAACCCCGATTCGCTTCACTTGTCCTGGGGATATGTGATGAAGGAAAGCCTTTCCTTTGCTAAATATCACATTGTAGCCACGATCCTCCAACATAGCAACTGAAACCAAACTCTTCTTCAGACCCAGAACATACATGAAATCTTTTAACATGAGAGGATAACAAGACTTCCTCTAAAAAGTAACAGTATCGATGTCAGTTGCACTATACCTTCCATCATCTCCCATTTTGATGTGCATATGGAGGTCCTTCTCCTCCAATTCGCTGAAGAATTATTTGTTGTCGGTCATATGGAATGAGTCTCCACTATCCAGGCACACTACCCATCACCGATGTCACCATGCAAGCAATAAGGGTGAAATCCAAGTCGAATTGTGAAGCAGGATCTTCACCTACCACTCCTCTTGAGGGCTTCTTTGTCGGCATTCTTTTGTAGACACTTCATGGCATAGTGTCCCAGCTCATGAAAGTGAAAACATATAATCTTCAACAAGTCCTTCTTCTTTCTTCCCTGAGTAGAATCCCCTTTGGATCATAAACCTTTTCGGCTAAGGTACAATTCTCCTCATCATCATGCTTGGATGAGGTTCCATCCCTGGTGCTCTGCCTTATCTCTTCTTCCACCAATTCAGACCACAAATGCTCTCACATTGGTAGATTCTCCCTCCCATTTATTGAATCCTGGTAGCTGTGCATGCTCTTTGGAAGGCCTAGAAGTGTTAGGATGACTAGATCATCTTCAACAACTGTAATATTGACACTCCAAAGATCATCCTGACATTGGGCGAATATGATAAAGTATTATGGTATTGTATCGCTCTTCTCCATCTTTATCTTCTGAAGCTTGTCCTCCAGTGCCAGCTTCCTGTGGTCACTGTTGTTCTGAAACAAGGACCAGGGCTTTCCACATTTCATATGGTGTATCCTTCTTATGGAGGTTCGAGACAATATGATCTTGAACTCCTTCTAGTATGATCCTTCTTTCCTATGCAACACATTTCCTCCACTTTGCCATATCTTGAGCATTAGTTGTTGGAGGCTTAGGAATATCTTTGTCTATGAATTCCTTGAGTCTGTTGTTTTCTGACACTGCTTCTATCTGTCCTTCCAAGAAATATAGTTCAAAGTACCCTCAAGGGCATATTCTAGTCTCAATCTATAGAACGATATCCTGATGGCTCTGAAAAATGATATTGCAAATTTGATTTCACTTGCAAAAGACAAACTTGTATTCTCCTCTTCTTGAGTGATTTCTTTTCGAATACCATGTAGAAATTCCTTGTAGATTCAAATTTCTAATTCTAATTTACTAAAAAAAATAGACTTGAATCTACTCTACTCATCAACAGAAATAATTAAATGATCACGAAATCATGAAGCATACAAGTTAAAGAATTCAATCAACACATTACAAAATGGTTTCCTGGAGAAAGCCACAACTAAAAACCCTTGCTATCTATATATTACATTAGTCAGAAAATATGAGAAGATTACAATGCTTTGCTCAGGATCAAGAAACCTTTACACTATCTCTATCCATCTCACAACTTCCTAAACATGCTTAGGCCAATACTTAACCAAATTTTGGCTTTACCAAGTCCCTATTTACTTGCGTTGTTTCCTTGGGAATTAGCCCCTTATTAATTAGGGAAATTCCTCAATGAATTGTGCATCCTCATAGGCCTTCCTCTGAATGCATGCACCACCTATATAATTAAGATGATTATACAACTGATAGTACACTACCCTTGAACTCCAATATAAACTGGTTAACTCTCAGATCTGACATGCATGAGTTATTTATGAGTGAATCATCAATTAACTAGTTGAACACATGAAGCAACACCCTAATCTCTGACCTCCTGCTAGTTCATCCATCAGTTGGAACTAGTTTAACTCACTTTAACTCAGTTAAATTGAATTAATTAATTACAACTCAAAATAAACTCAGCTAGGTCTCCTAAAAAGTAGGAGAGACTCTACATGACTCTAGTTAGACCCTAAACTCGAATTAACTGAGCCAACTAAGTCAAATTGACTTAGTTAACTTGTACGAGTTGTCTTGTGATGTGGAATTACAATTTTATTCCTAATTTAATTCAAGGATAATATTAAATTAGGATTTTCTTGTTGCATTTTCAACACAACATAATGGAAAAGTGCTCGTGCCTATGTGGCTTGATTAAATGTATCAACCTCAAAGGTTCTGTCAACTCAGATTAATCCTGACCATTCCCACTGTTGCATTCAACTTAATGCCATTCAAGCAATTTATTCTGAGTTATGTCTGAGTCGAATGCATCAATGGCCTATTTCCATTTCATCCTTTTGTAGTGTGCCTACATGGAGTGTGTCACCGCAAAACATATACCCAACATTTGCTAAGATTGTCATAGTGACCATGTCACATAGACTTTGGCTTTTAATGTTGGATGAAAACTCGAGCCTTTAAATTGTAATCAAGCGAACTCAACCAAAATAATTTAACCGATATCTGCGATGAGTCTAGACTCCATAGCATCAAATCTTCGCTCGAATTTAGAACTCGCTCGCACATTGTGACTTTACCCTAAACCTCTAAAATTTTCTTCGTTCAAAGCCAAATTGTGTCATGGGTTTCATAATGCTTCAACCTTCGGTCCTTTTATCAAGAATCTTCACTGAAACTTGGACGCAAGGAATAACCCAAAAAGTTATATAGGCTCTAGTGAGAAGATAATCATAACTATTCCATAATTTCTTCCTCCAAAAAAATATTGCATGGCCACTACAAGAACCTTTTCCTTTTAGTTCTATGTCTGAGAAGTCAAGTGAAACCCTTCAACACTTGTAAAACATGGATGAACCCAATGATATAGAGAAGCAAACTTATTCAACAACTCAACCCTTCTTAGCGCTTCACTTTTCATACCCTAATCCAGCGAATCCATCAAGTATAAATATAATCCAATAAAAAAACTTGCCAAGTTGCCTCCTTGTTAGGTATTCAATTACTCCCCAAGGTAGCAGGGAATTTTCATTAATGAATTACTTCATTCTTACCAAAAAGATATGTTTATTTGGAGGGAAAGTAACCCTTTATTTATAGAATTCATGGAGCTTTAGAGAAAGTAACCGACTTACCCTTTTGGAGGAAGAAACAAAATTCAATAATTTAAATATTCTTGGAGCCAAAAATTTGTATATGGTTGACTCATTCTTAAATTGAAATTTCAGATATTATTGGAGCCAAACATGTCCTTCTCTTGGATTGATGCACCTGCTCGACTTCAAGATTTGATGACTAATGATAAAATATTGCATCATCCATATGATGGGGCTTTAACCATAATGAGTTTCTTCTAAGCCCATAAACTAATGACAAGCTTCCATGTCACCATATTTGGGGCTTTTGACCATGGAGAATGTTAGGCACCATCATCATGCTTGCAAGTTTTTTCCCACAAATTGGGTCCTTCAACTTCAAACAACCATAACTCCGAAACCTTGAGGTGTTATATGATGTGCCATATACCACTGGAATCATCTTGATAAGGAGCTTCAAATGATGGTGGTCTTGGTCCAAACCAAACTAATCTTTATTCTCAAAAAATCAAACAAGTGTGGGGCTTCAAGGGTTATCTAGGGCTTTTGACCAATGGAGCTTCCAATTGATAACAATTTACACAAATATTAAGAGTGTTCACTAGCATACATTGGAAGCAATACAACATTAAATAGAATGAGCTTGTCAGCCCAAAAATTTAAGAGGAAGAGGACATTGAAATTATGGTTGAAATAAATATTTAGTTATAAATTATTGATATTTTGTATAGGGGAGTGTGTGGTCGAATTTAAAATAATTTTAAATTTAGTTTTAGTTATTTATTTATTAAATTAAAAAATATTTAATTTATACTTTTTAATTGAAATATTATTATTTTTATAGTTTTTCATTGTTAAAAGGTTAAATGAGTATATGTAATTTCAATTGAAATTAAAATCAATCCTTTAACTTTGAAAATGATTTTCAGTCATTTGGAAAGTGAAAGGACAACTTATAGAGATTTTCTATCAATGATATTTATTTGTTTAACCATTTTCCAATGATCTTTTCCACCATAAAGCAATTATAGAGAGGAGCTCAATAGTAAAAGAAAAATTCCATAATGATCATAAAGACACAATCACACAATAACACAAGAGATTATCCTAGGAAAACCCACAAGGGGTAAAAACCCAACAATCCTTCTTTTATAGAATCAATCCAATAAGAGGGGCATCAAAATCAATATGAAAGATAATTGACCGGCATGAATGACAAGATCAACCTCTCACCAGTAAACCAAGTCAACCCTCACAAAATTGTCCACAAAGTATCCTTGAGTATCTCGATCAAGATCTGAAATAGGTATGCTCCAAAGGGCCAAAATTTGACCTCTAATTTAGCCTCACAAGATCAATCTTGACCATAGATGAACTAGATGAAATTTTAGACTATGCTTTGGAAATATACCCTAGAAACCCATAATGATCTCAGCCTCTTGTACTTTCTTGAGCGAGGGAAAAAAGAACACTTCTTATACTTCTATTTTCAGCCTCCTTGACTTGTATTCCTTCTTAGATTGTTGAGATGCATTGCTTCTTGTGTGATAATTTGTAGTGTGCCAAGAGGGAGGACAAATGTCTCCTTAATATAGACATAATGAGGTTGAATGGGTGCCATAAGGGGTTAAGCTGACTTGAGCATTTAGAGGAGTTGACTTGGTTACTTGTGGAGGGAAAAATATAAATTCAAAATTCAAAATTTTTCTTTTGCAAAGGTCATTAAGAACATGCCTTTCATAATTTCTTTTGATGAAATAATGAGCATGAAGAATATGCTACATAGAAACATATATTGTTACAAATGCATCAATGAGGAAAATTGATAATTATGAAGACTGATCATGGCTATAAAATTCAACAATTTCTTCGAGTGTACCTGCAAATAGAAGGGAGTTTCCATAAGAGTTGTAAATATATTCTTGAAGTTGGTTGATATATTTGATATCTAAATCTGAAAATGATTGAAAATTTTATTTATAACATCAATTTTTTTTTTTTTTAAATTCTTCTTTTGTATTGTATTCTCATTTGAGCCATGAAAAATTTATTTATAGCATCATTTTCTTTAATTCTTCTTTTGTATTATATTCTCATTTTCTGTGCTCAACTTGGAGTTAACACGTGTCCCTTTTAGAGTAAAAATAAAATATCCTTTAAATTAAAAAATAATGTCGGCAATAATCAAAATAAAAGAAAATATACATATATATATATTTGCTTAGTTTTAATTAAACTTATTATAAAATGTAGTCCCACTCTAACTTTGCTTTCTTTATTGATTTTTGGTAGTACAACCCAATACAAAGGAGAACGGTAAAAATATTTCAGTGTCACTCTATTTTATAAATAAAATATTATATTACAACCCAATACAAAGGAGATATGATAAATATATTCCTCTCACTCTCAATTATAAATAAAACATTTCCATGCCCATATGAAATAACATAATTTTATATGAACTTTAAAAATTCTTTTAAAGTAATTAAAACAAAAAACAAAGAAAGTTGATATTATTTATATTTTCATATTTCAATTGATACACATATAAACAATTTTAATATTCATGTTAATTAATTTATTTTAATATCAAATTTAGAAAAAACACAAACATATATATATATGAAATACAATAAAATATTTCCATGTGGAAATAGAGGAAGTAATTGAAAGTAATATATTTAAAAAACAAGTACATGTTTTTTTAATGTAAACAAAAATTAATAATTAGATATATACACACACTAAACATACTTTAATATAATTTTAAACTAATTTAATATTAAAAACTGGTGGATGATCTAGATGGGTTCAGTCGTCCGTGCAGGATTAGGGTAATACCCTAGGGTTTTTATTGCAGATTACTGCAGTCTACTAGAGCTGTGTATCGTAACCGACTGTTGCTGCCCACCGTTTCCATTTCTTGCCCGTCACTTTTGGCTGTCGATTTCTGGCTGGGAACATGGGGGACACTATGGAGGTTGAAGAGCTTGATTATTCTGAGGAGCCCTTTCCGGACCGTGTCATATTTGGGAACCCCAGTTTCTCCTCTCCGACATCTGGTTCTCATTCCTTACCTGAACCTGCCGCCCTTAATGTCACCGGTGGTCTCATTTTCTGGGCATTGCTCTGCGCCTCCTCTCTCGTCGCTCTTGATTGATTCATCTGAAATGGATAGTCCTCCTCTTTCTCTGGGTACCCTGCACATATTAACCGTGAACACACCCCCATCGCCCTCATTTGACCCTCATCCATCCATTTCGACTTTTTTCTCCGTGCCTCCTACAGACATTCCTTCCTCTAAAGCTCCAAACCCTCCCTCCTCAGCTCAGTTGCCGTCGGGCTGTTTTGAGACCCCTGCAGTCAAGGTTAAGTCTGCTAAACATTTTCCTCCAGAAGGAGTCCCTAATCCATTGGTGGACCACCCTTTCACTCCTCGCACGGGCAAGAGGAAGACCAAGTGCGTGAAGGCTACCTCTAAGGATATCACCATCAAATTCGGCGAGACCTCTATAATCGGGGAGGCTGCTTTCATGGCTAGTATAGTGCCTGTTGGGCATGTGCATGGCAAAGCGTACTCAGCCAATAGAATCACCCTATGGGTTAAGGAGATATGGGGTGGTTTGCTGAAGGAACTTCCTGAGGTATAAATCCTTCCTAGGGGGTAGTTTTCTCTACACTTTGCAAAGGAAAACTACACTGATTTGGTTCTTGCCAGGTACTGGCACATCGAGATGGCTCCGGTCCTTCTCAAGTGGTGGAGCCCTTTATTTGACCATGAACAGGAACAAATCAGGGCAGGACCCCTCTGGGTTCACTTTCCAGGGCTTCTTTTACAGTACTGGTGCGAGGAAGTCTTTATCAGGATTGGAAATGCTCTTGGTACATATTTGGATCATGATCATACCTTTGTGGAATCGAAAAATCGAACCCTCGCTCGTATTCTGGTCCACTTGGACACCCGCGAGGGTCTGGAGGAGAAGATTACTCTACAATGGGGGAAGTACATTAGGGTCCAGATCCTGGACTATGAGGGGGTTCCATTTCGTTGCCGGCGATGCCATAAGGTGGGACATATCTTCAAAGATTGTCTGCTTATCAGGAAAACAGAGGATACCCCAAAGGCAACACCTGCTCCATCCAAGATTGATTCACCGGCCGTTTTGCGCTCACCTGCTCTAGGTCCTACCCCTTCGGCAAGTTCTCCTCTTCATAAGGCGGTGGATGTAGTGCACAGATCGATCTCGCCGCCGCTCACCAGGGCTCGAGCTGCTGCTGAAGCCGTGAAAGCTTCGGGTATTTCTCTGATCTCTTCTACCTCATCTTTTGCTTATTGCACATCTGTTGTTGCATCTTCTGTTTATACCTCCATGGCTCACTGTACTATGTCGACTCCTCCTCTTATTGCCACTACTGCCCCCTCTCTGCACTCTCTTTCTACTTCCTCCACCTCGCCATCATCCTCCAGGGTCTCACCATCTCATCATTATTTCCTCTGTTCCCAAACCCTAGCTAATGGTACCCCGGTTCGACAGACTAGACTGGGCCTCACCCTTCCCGGTTTGGTTCCTTTGTCATCCCGGGGGAGGAAGTCTGATCTCTCCAAAGCCATTAAGCATGCTGGGGCTGAGGTAGCCTCTGGTCGTCAATCCACTCTTGACGGGGTTCTTAGAGCTTTGAATACCTCAAGAGGAGTTCCCCCATGAAGTGTTTGTCTTTTAACTGCAGAGGCATGGCTAGTGCCTCTAAGAAACTAGCCCTGCAGAGACTATTTGAGGTTGAGTCGATTGATATTATATTGCTTCAAGAAACCCTTGGTTCGGCTGATCACATTACCTGCTCCTTGCAATCTCTTGCCTTGGGTTGGACCTTCATGGCTATGGATGTTGTGGGGAGATCTGGAGGACTTGCCATTGGATACAACCCTCGAACCATCAGGGTTGATGCATCATGGGGGGGCTCAGGATTTATGGGCATTGATATTTTCTCGGCTGAGCTTGGAAATAACCTTCGGGTTGTAAATGTTTATGGACCCTGTCATCAGAGGGAACACTTCTGGCAACATCTGTTAACCCTCTCGATCCTTGCTCCTGACCACATTATCATTGGAGGAGATCTAAACTTTTCCTTGGGTTTCAGTGAATCATGGGGGTCTTTGGCACAAGTGGATTCTATCTCGGGGTATATGACAAATATTTTGGAACAGACAAATTTTGTAGATGTCCCCATGCATAAACCCCTTCCCACTTGGAGAAATAGAAGGGTGGGTGAAGCTGCACTGGCTCGAAGACTAGATAGATTTTTAATGAAAGGCCCCCTCTTACAGCATCTGCACCATTACAAACAATGGGTTGGCATAGGGGGCATATCGGATCATTCCCCAATCTATCTGGAGATTCTGGGACCTCACCATAAACCTAAAGCTCCCTTTAAATTCAACCACGTTTGGTTACAAGATCCTGTTTAGATTGGTTTGGTTACGGATTTTTGGGCTGCGAACCCGATAAATAGAGTTGAATCTTTGGCAAAAGGATTTTGTAATAATATATCCAAGCTCAAGCACCTTACTATTAATTGGGCTAGAGAGAAGCATATGAGGGAGAACTCACATCTGGTCCAAATCGAATCTGAGCTGAGCTCTTTGCTTGATGAAAGAAGTCTGGGGTTCATTTCTGCTGAAGACAAGTCTCATTTGATTGAGTTGGAAAACCAGAAGGCACATATCTTAAAGGAGCAAGAGGAATCCCTGAGATTAAGAAGTAGAGCCATTTGGTTGAAATCTAGTGATGACAACAATAGATTCTTTTAAAATTATGCAAAGGGAAGAAAGGTTTCTAACACCATTTGGAATCTTACTCTACCTGAGGGAGGCATTGCTGACTCTTTCAACAAACTCTCCCACCTTGGCTCTTCACTTTTCTGGAATCTTTATAAAAGCCCTCCTGGAGAAAATCTTGCTGATATTATCAATGTGGTTGGACATTTCCCAAGATTTGTCAATGAGGAAGAGGCAGAAGAGCTATATGCACCGGTTACTACTGGGGAACTTGAAAGCATGTTAAAATGGTTCAAGAAGGACAAGAGCCCGGGCCCAGATGGTTGGACCATTGAATTCTATCTTTCTTTCTATGATATTTTGGGACATGATCTGCTAAAAGTTGTGGAAGAGAGTAGAATTACAGGATCTATAAACAATTCCATAAATTCGACCTTCATTGCCCTCATTCCAAAGTCTGACTCTCCATCCTCTTTCGATGATTATAGGCCTATATCTTTGTGCAATTGCTTGTACAAGATTATATCTAAGATCATTGCCAATAGACTCAGGCCTATTCTCTCCCGGCATATTGCACCTCAGCAATTTTCCTTCCTTGAACACAGACAGATTCATGAAGCCATTGGATTAGCTCAAGAAGCTATTCATTCTATCTGGACCAGACACCAAAAGGGCATCATTCTCAAGATCGATCTGAAAAAAGCCTTTGATCGAGTCAGCTGGCTTTACATTAAGATGCTCCTTATCCATTTGGGCTTTCCTCAACACTTCATCACTTGGATTATGGCCTGCATTACTTCCCCCACCTTCAGTGTCCTCATAAATGGCTTTGCTTCTCATTTCTTCCATTCTGGAAGGGGGCTTAGACAAGGTTGTCTGCTCTCTCCCCTCCTTTTCCTGATTGTCATGGAGGGACTAAGTCGCTTAATTGCATCGGCTAAGAGGGATCGATATCTCTGTGGTCTTAAGATTTCTGATGATTGCTTTCTTACTCATCTCCTTTTTGTGGATGATGTTCTTATCTTCCTTGATGGTAGTATTCGGGATTCTGGTACTTTCTCCAAAATCCTCCTTCTTTTCTCGTCTACTACCGGGATGTTAGCCAATCACTCTAAATCTACCATCACTTTTGCCCGAACCTCCATTCATGAGTCCCACTTTGCTCATCAGCTCTTTCCTTACTGTATCCACCCTCTAGATAGGGGCCTCAAATATTTGGGATTTTGGATAAAACCTACCAGTCAGAAGATTGCAGATTGGGTCTGGCTTGTTACAAAACTGGAGAAAAGGCTGTCCATCTGGAGTCATAGATATTTATCCAGGGCTGGCAGGCTCGTCCTTATCAAATCTGTCCTGGAGGCTACGCCAGTTTTCTGGATGGCACTTGCATGGATTCCCAGGAATATCTTAGCTCGTTTGCAGCAACTTTGCAATAGATATCTTTGGAATGGGAATCAAGACAAAAGAATTTTTGCATGGATTAGCTGGAAGAAGATTGCACTGCCAAAGAAATGGGGCGGTTGGGGATTAAAAGATCTCCCTCTTTTTGCGCAAGCCCTTGCTGCAAAAATGGGCTGGACTCTATTGACTGGACAAAATCTATGGACCTCTATTTCATATCATAAGTATATCTGGCCTCAACACATCATGGACTGGGTCTGACTGCCAAGTTGGCCAACAGCAGGCATCTCATCAGTGTGGAAGGCACTGCTACACTCCCTTCCTCATATAAGGGATAATCTAGTTTGGAGAATTAATGATGGTCCCCTGGCCCACATAGGTCTGGATCCATGGACTGGAAGATATCAGATATCTAGAGATCTCATACAATATCTACACTCTCATGAGATCAAGGTGATTGCAAATATTACAGATCAACAAAACACTTGTATATTTTCCCGAGCATGGAAATCTTCTCGCCAGCTTGAACTACCTCCATGTTGGCACCAGGAATGGCAGGATTACATCACTGCTCTATCCGAATCACACATCAGGATAAAAGAGGGCCCTGACGAACTTGTATGGTGTCATGCGGATAACGGTATCTACTCTCCAAAGTCAGGGTATATATCCTTGATTCTCCACAAAAAATTAGATCAGATTTCATCTTGGTGGAAGCATATTTGGAAACTTATAGCACCTCCCCAGATCATATTGTTTTCTGGTGTATTCTTAGAGATAAAGTGCCTATGGGGGAACACCTCTCTCACAGATCCTTTTATGGGCCAAACTGGTGCATCTTATGCAAATGCACATCTGAATCGACTACACATCTCTTTTTGAATTGCTCTGCCCTGAACACTCTCTGGCAAAACTTATCTTCTTCCATACATTTTTCTGGGCAATGGGCTGGCGATGATCTTGGCAGAGCTTGGGATGACTGGTCTAATCGACACAAGGGATCCAAACTACAGAGCCTCCCCTTGATTACCAGCTGGTATGTCTGGTTGGCCCGCAATCGATCCATCTTTGAAAATAGACTAGTGTGTTGGCCACACATTGTGGCAGGTATTGTTTCAGCTTATAACGAGATGCCAGACCCTCTGCCATCCAGAGAGCGCAGACCACACACACCTCCTCACATTGACAAAAACGCACCTTGTGCGTTTTTTGATGGTGCTCCTAATCAGCTTGGATGCGGTGGTGGCTTCATTCTTTATATCAGTCAACAACATTTCTACAAAGTGAAGATGGGTTTAGGAGTTGGAACTAATAATTTCGCTGAACTCATTACCCTTCGACACCTCCTGCATTTCTCCTTGGGACACCATTGCATCAATTTAAATATATTTGGAGACTCAAAGATCATCATAAACTGGTTCAATAATATTACTGCTTGTCACATTCACACACTTAGTAATATATTGAATGAAGTCAATATTTTCAAGGCACAATTTAATAACATCTCTTGCAATCATATCTACAGGGAGCATAACAACAGTGCTGACCAGTTATCCAAGGAGGCCTCGGCACTACCCAGAGGAGAGTGGATGATTCAGGAGCAGCGAGGGTCAAATGAATACCACTATTTCCATCGTCCATATATAGATCAGCACTACCAAAGGGCCGTGAGCCCTTGATCATTGGTTGTTTTTTTGTTTACTACTGAAAATCATAATTTTTGACATTGTACATAGACATATATGCTAGTTTTATTTTCTGAAATGCCCTGCGTGGCATATGTACAGGCTTATAACAAACTCTTTCATTGATATTATGGCAGATCACCCTGCGTGGTGAATTTGGATAGTATATAGTCTTTTTGTGTCATATTTTGAATCAGTCCTTGGTGACTAGAATGATACAGCATATGCAACCACATCTACAATATGTAATTTTTCTTTGATTAATGAAAAATTACGGATTTTTCCAATGGAAAAAAATATTAAAAACTAATACAAAAATTTAAAATAATAAGAGTTTAATAAAATTCATACTACACTTGTTTTCTTCTTGTTCCTATCCATTTTTTGATGTAAGCATCACTTACTAATAGAAACTTCTTTTAGATTTTTTATTTTTTAATATAATTTTTATATCTTACAATTAAATTTAAAAGCACATAATTACTCATCAACCAATAGAAAAAAGTAATTTACATTTTAAAAATTTAAAAATTATGTTTTAGTTTTAATATATTCAGTTTAATATTTGTTGTTTTCAAAACTTTAATAAACTTCATAAAATCTTAAAAAATTCAAAATTAATCAAAAGTCAAAGTTTTTTTTTTCACGAAAATAAAAAACAATATAACCTTTCAGCAAGTATACTAAAATATCTCAATGCTCATGTCAACTAAATTATTTAAATGTCAATAATTTACATTTATATGGTTTAAAATAATAATAATAATAATAATAATAATAATAATAATAATAATTCTATATATTATATAAAGTAATTAAAAATATAAATTCTTATGTTATAACATTTCAAGTATAATTATTTTACATTTTTACTCTTTTATTAAGGGTTAATTTTGAAGGGAGAAAATTGTTGGACATTGGATAAATCAACGCTCTCCATGTGTTTTGTGGCACATGTTTAACCACCTCTCATGGATCTGTTAACTTTGGCGATGCGTCTGTTTACTAACACAAGCGAGTTTTCGTGTAAGGATAATTGTGATTCTAATAAGTGGTATCAAAGCCAAAGGTCTTGAGTGCGAATCACACTTGACTCGCACTGAGGGGGAGATTGTTGGACATTGGATAAACCAACGCTCCTTGTGTGTTTCGTGACATGTGCTTAACCACCTCTTGTGGATCTGTTAACTTTGGCGATGCGTCCATTTACTAACACTTGCGAGTTTTGGTGTAATGAAAATCATGATTCTAACACAAATAATTGTTGGAATTGCATGTTTGAGCTATTTTATTCTACATTAAGGGATTTTCAAGGGAATGAATCCATTTATGTGTTCAAAATTGCAATTTAAAGAATTATACACACACACACACACACAGATTGATCTTAATCATCTTCTATTAGGTCCTTAGAGGGATGCAATCTTTGGAGGTGCAATTCTTTTAAGTTTTGCACTATAAAAAGGGTTTGCACCTGAGGAGATTTGATCCCTCTCGGCTCTTTAGATCCATGGTCAAGATGGATCTATACTAGTATAAAATAAATTTCTGAAATGATCATAGGGTTATTTCATGTTTTTTCCTACATCCATGTGTAGAGGAAGGAAGCAAGGAAGTGATCGATGAAACAAAGCTCCATTTCAAAACTAAATTAACCATTGGTAAAATTTCACGAGTCTTATGTGTAGGAAATTCTGGTATCAAAACATGTCAATGAAATATTTATTTGATTTGGACCATTTCCAACTTTTGGGTTTTGAATATAGTTTCAATCTGTGAGGAAATGAGATAATGGTCACTGCCATACAATATGGCTATAAATAACCTATTTATAATTTATATTGTTTTTATTGGTTAAATCTACAATTTTTTTCAACAATAATTGTAACTTTTATTAAACAAATAATTTATCAATATAGAGCTCATGAGGTGTTTATTAAAATGGTCCCATTTTGGAATACTTCCTAGATAATTTTTAGCATTAGGGTATTACATTTCAATAGGCATTGTTGAAATGTTTAGTATATTCAGGTTTTGAGATGTGTTTCTTCTAAGTGAGATTCCATTTTTCCTCATTTGCAATCTGGATCTACATTTTCTTCCTAAAAGTTTCTATAGTGCATACTTCATATCGATCAAATAGACCTCTATTTCACCATTTATTTCTAGTCTTTTAATTTTAACCATTGGTGAAATTGCATAAATCGATCTCATAATTTTTAGTTGATTATTCATTATTTATTGGAATCCCAGAAGGGAGAATACAAATAAGGCCATCGTATGGGGTGCCAGTAAAATTCTAATATAGAAATAAGCTACAATTTTCTTTGATATAAGTAGAGAGGCATTTTCCACTTCAATTATTTGATGGGTAGTAGAGAGGCATTTGTCACTTCAATTCTTTTGGTAACAATTGTCTTCGTTAAACTTTGGGTTGGTTTGGTTTCAGAGTGTTAGTGTATTGAATTTAATTTTATTTAAAAATTTTGAAATATTTTGAAAAAGAAATTAATTATTTATGTCATTACTACCCATCAAATTTGAGAATATTTACAACATCTATAATTGAAATCATGAGAATTTGCATTGCAATAGCCAAACAAAGCTTCATATTAGGCACATTTGTTAAAAATTTTGAATGTAAGAATTCAAACAGTCCCAAGAGATCGACACACCGGGGTTTAAAAAAATGAAAACTAGAGACCTTTTCTCAATATTATAAAATAATTAATTTTTTTTTTTTTTTTAGTTAAGAATAACCTAAGTACCCACGGGGGATTTGAACCAGTGACCTATCGCAAGGAGTGCCTTAACAGCGCACCCATTCACCGTCAATCCAAAACCCCGTGGGCAAATAATTAATTTATTTTACTTTTTATCTTATTTTATATTTTACTATTTATATTAATTACGCCAAAGGCGTTTTTCTCTATGGGATTTCAATGTCCAAACATTGTCCATTTTAATGTCTAAACATTGTCCACTCAAGTGAATGAGAGAGCCTACTTTTCGTCCTCCTCACACCTATCCAAATTTGACATGTGGCTGGTTTTAATTTCTCCCTTTTCTATTACACGAAACTGCTGCTACAAAAAAGGTGACACTAAACTGTTCATTTGACTCAGTGTCGGGGACCTGTCTGAGTGATTTAAATAGGGTGTAGTGATTCCTTTCTATATCTGTCATAGTGTATAGCCTCAAGTGGATGCATAAAAAAACAGATGCATGAATAGGTGCCTATCTGAGGAATTGATTCTCTTTGCCTATTAGAGCACTCTCTTGCCCATCCTACCTCCGTGTTTGTCCTCTTGTTTTACTGTGTTCCATACAGTCTTATAACTATGAAATCAAACCCCAAGAACAAGTCTCCATTCAAATAGTTACCCACTCCATAGCTGGAAGGAGAGGTTGGAAGAACAGGCTCCTTGTATATGAACAATCTTCTTTCTACAATATCCTGGTACGATTGATGATTATTCAAGCAGAGGGAAAAAATCGATGTCTTGGCAAGTATCAGTTGAGATCTCAGGAGGAAGCTGGTGGAAAGAATTGAGATCAACAGGTGGCTTCTTGAGCTTTCGACATTCATTTGCACTGAGAGAAGAAATTTCTAGTATAAACATTCTATTATATTTTTTTTTACCTACACTTACATCTATAAAAAAATATTCATCTTTTTCTTAATCATTAAACTAGGTATTTCCCCTTGTTTTGAAAAAAAAACCCTTATTTAAATGGAGCAAATTAGGAATTAGAACCCATTTTATCATGGTAGAATTGTCCATATACTAGAACTGACACATCATAGCCATGGTTGAGGATACTTCTGACCACGTGGAGCTCGTGGCAATGACATCATGGGCACAACTTATTGTTTGCTAAGTCAGCGTGATGTTTGGGTGTTTGAGGATTATTATATGAAAATTATTAGTAAATTATTACATTTTTTTCTTAGCATTTATGACTTTTTGATTTCTTTTTAAATTCCATTCTTTCATTTATTTTCTCATTTACTACTGTGAACATTATCTTTATCCCCCTTTTAAGGTTTTTAATATTTAACCTCTTAATGTACAACTAACCTAATGTTTTTTTCTCCCCACATATCTCACTTATTTATCTCTCAATGCTGGATCATATTTCATATCTCTGTCCTGAGGATGAACCATACTTGAAGGCTTGAAATGTCAACCCTAAAAACTTTGATGTCAGTAAGCCGGAAATTCTAGTACACAATTTTGTAAATGGTTAATTTTATTTATTTATTTTAAAGGTTCAATTTTGTAAATAATTAATTTTCTGTATTTTGAGGGGTTATATTTTGCAAATGGATTAAAATGATAAACAAATTTGGATCAAATTTTGAAAATGATTTATTTTTCATATTTTCGAGGGTTAAATTTTGTAAAGGAATTAATCTTTCATCTTTTATTTAAAAAATTATTAATTTTTATTTTTTAGCTAAATTTTATCGTACAATATTATTCTATTGTGCTCACATGCGCTCTCTGGCCCAATATGAAAGAGATGTTAATGTCCTGCTGTATCTGGTTATGTATTCTATTAGCCTAGATCTATATTAACTCCATATCTATAAGTGCCGAGAGGATCAAATCTCCTGAGATGTAAACCATTTTTATCCTTCTCAGCTCTAGAGTCAAGATGGATCTAAAATTAATTATCTAGAATAAATAACATGGAATACAGTTCATTATAAAATCAATCTTTTAAATTTGATATATATTTGAGAAATAAAATAAAAGTAATATATATATATATATATATATATACCTTCTCAGCTCTAGAGTCAAGATGGATCTAAAATTAATTATCTAGAATAAATAACATGGAATACAGTTCATTATAAAATCAATCTTTTAAATTTGATATATATTTGAGAAATAAAATAAAAGTAATATATATATATATATATATATCTATATTTAAAAAAATAATATTAGAAATTATATGTTATTTTTAAATTTCAATTATATACATAATACATCATAAATATATAATAAATTTCTTTTACTTA
Organism: Pinus tabuliformis; assembly: GCA_031772625.1. NCBI lineage: Eukaryota > Viridiplantae > Streptophyta > Pinopsida > Pinales > Pinaceae > Pinus > Pinus tabuliformis. The sequence goes on from CM062820.1 coordinate 1,394,264,905, forward strand.
TATTTCTTAAAAAAATTAAGAGTAATCTAAATTAAAAAAATAATTTTAATTGTTATTTCTACAACTCAGTATGAAGGATATTTTGCAAAATTTCACTTTCACTCTCAACCATGAATAAAATATGTTAATGTCCATACTAAATAACATAATTTTAATGTTATAACTTTATGTTATGAATTGAGCTCTAGAACAATCTTGATGGCAAAAAAGAGGGTTTTTGCAGGAGTCTTCCATGGGATTGCCCAGTCCGGCCTACTAGGCAACATCGATGCACAAAACTCAGGATCCAATGGTATACACAAAAATCTTCCATCAGCATTGTGATCTTGGCCGGACTATTTTCTGATATTTCTTCTCATGAATTAGTGTGCGAGATCATATCTCTTGCACAGTTTCTGATCAGATACAAAAAAATCTCTTCCCCTGCGAAAAACACGCTCCTTTATAGACCAGACAAAGATTTAATGGATCCGCTCTCACAGAAAACAGATCTGCGCTTTCTCTGGCTAGATTTGGAGATCCACTTATGTCTTGGCTCCTACTCCAGATTGAGCCCTATTAACGCTGTCCTCATTAGATTTATCATCTGGCACAGAGCGGCTGAAGAAGGAAAGAGATCCGTTGAGGAGGAACTTGCTTCGCTGTCTCAGCTTCCAATGGTTTTCCCACGAGTTTCGTGATTCTGATCCCTAACCCACAAGTCTATGTGATTGGATTTGACGATAGCCACTCTGGATCTCGTGATAGGAAATTGTCTCCACATCCCCACCAGGCCAAAAACAAGTGGAAGCATAAAGCAACAACATAAAGCACTGTGACTGGATTTGATGATGGCCTTTCTGGATCGGGCAATGAGAAATCTCCACTACCTACCCTACAGGTAGAAAACAAGAAGGCGACAGGGTACATTCACGATCTCAGGATGAAAGGCTATGCTAACCCAGATCAGACGATTCAAGCAATGGATTAGGATATGTTTTGAATAGATCTATCAGATCCAGAGTATCTTATAGTAGATCAACCTCTATCAAGGACAAATCCACTCACCATAGCTTTGGATATGATACAAATTTTTATCAAAACATTACAAAGAAGGACTGTCTGCAAGCGGATCTGGAAGGGGACGCAGATACAATAATTAAAGTGTGAAATCCAAACTCATCTAGGAATATTAGTAAGTATCCAAAGCTTGATTTATTTAGGAAAAATTATGTAGGATAATCACACACTACAAGATTATGGCATTGTCTCAGATTCGACCATCATCCTCAATCTGCGACTGCATGGTGGATGCTTCGGAACCAGCTCAAAGGGCACAAGCTCTTTTAAAGATGCAGTCAAAGGGAAGGATGAAGCCCAAACCAAACCAACACCACCTCCAGGACTACATGGACCCTATATTGTGGAGCGAAAATCCTAGATACCAACCTTGACAATCTTTCTGCCTAAGGTAAATGAGCTTTATGCAGTATTCCATTATAAAGTAGTCATATGTAGATTTAATGGTTTTTGGCCTAAATCAGACACTTTACACCATTGGATATTTTCTACATGGACAACGAATTGTGATATTCATCTATGTTCCAAGGGTTTTTTTATTGCCAAATTCGAAACAGTCAAGGAAAAGGAATATGCCCTCGATGAGGGACCATGGTTATGGGGCAATGTGAGACTTTTCATGATCCCTTGGTTCCCATGTTTTGATGCCACCACTATGGTGGTTTCTAAAATGCCTGTATGGGTTAGGATAAACAATCTTCCACTACATTTCTGGCATCACAAAGTATTAGAAGGAATAGGGAATTCGTTGGGCAAATTTCTCAAGATTGATGTGGATAGAGTTTCAAGAGGCATATTTACCTTTGCCAGAATATGTGTCGAAGTAGATCTTAGTCAAGGTTTACCTGGAAGCATTATAGTGGTCCATAAAAATATACAGTGGACTCAATCACTAGATTATGAAAATATGTCATTCTGTTGCCGTGGATGTCAACAAACATGTCACCTTCACAATGCATGCCCACAAGCTAAAAAAGACCCCAAAAGAAATAAGAAACAATCCCAAAAGCCAAAAGGTTAACAAGGCACTGAGCCTCAAGAAGAAGCAACAGAAGAAGAAGAGACAACATAAAACATTGTAGATAATAATGTACAGATTGTACAGATCAACCCACAGAAGGACAAGATAGAGCATAGCTCCACATTAACTCAGAGGCCCAATAACACTCCGCAGTAGCATGAGCAGCACACATCAGGAAAATAAGTAAGTGGAAGTAAAAAAATTCATGGATCAAAGGGATCTGATTCAGATAAAGAATATCCAACTAATACCAATGAGAATCAAATGTCTATTATAACATCCACTCCCAAAACCAGTGGTTGGTGAAACGTGGAAAAGAAGAAAGGTAGGAAAGAATAGATTAGTCTTTTATGGATTCTAAGAAATCAAGACCTGCTATTACTTCATATGCTCATTAGCATCTACAACATGTAACTTTTCTCATTTTGAATAAAATTATGATTTTTCCTGGGGAAAAAAATGTAATTTTATACCTACTTTTTTATAATAGAACAATTATCTTTTATATTATAATAATCTAGATTTCATAGCCAAAACCATTTACAAGATTTTATGACTTCTACTACTTCAATGTTAAAGTACAACCACAACAAAAATGTTTTGCCTCTACTATTTTTTTCACTACTAATTTTTCATTGAAACCTCCCATAAATTTTACAAAATTGGCCCAAAAATAATTCAAACTTGCAATACATATAGACATTTTTTAGGATACCCCAGAGGGGCCAACTTCAAATTTGTTTTCCACTACAACCTCTTTGCCATGAGACCATCCATTGCTAGTCGCGAAATGAGTCGCATTAGCTTCCTAAAAGTGGGTCTCAAATCGAAACCAAGCTTGGAATCCAAAGTTTTGCAACTTAGCATGTTTGTTTGACTGCACCTTCAACAAAAGGAGTTTTGTTTCCAAGCCTGTGAGTTTCCTTTCCATTCGAGTCTGCAACCAATCCAACTTTTTTTCCATGAGATTAAACCTTTCCTCCTTCTTGTGATCTATGAGTTCCAGCCTTAAAATTGTAATTTCTAATGTTCCCATAAGCACCTTGAACAACCGCACTACTGACTATTTCCAACAATTTGAATCAACATCTGGAACCTATCTCTCCATGGAATCCATAAGAATAAGATAACTACAAAACCACAAAATTAAACACAAAGGATAAGATAACCCAATTGCCCAAGAACTATGAATGTTTAACAATTCTACAACGTTCTATCCAAATTGATCCTGGAGGAAATACATTAATTCTAACATTACGTGAATTCTCAAATCTATCGCCTCTATCATTGGGAATAACTTCAATTAGAGGGATTATAGTAGAGGCTTCAAAGGAATTTGACCAGATCTCTAGCCTTAGGCGAGATATCAATCCCCAATTAAAATATGTCCTTCCTCCTTTCAATTTGTATTGACTACATTCACGACCAAACAAAGAGTGATACATGGGAAGATTACTCCTTCCATGTGGATGGACATGTGAGGTGACAGTGCCAGAGGAGTGGAGCTCCATCTGGAAAACATAATTTAATTCCTTTATTCTCATTACCACGAGATTTGTTCGAGTTATCAACTGACCCATTTACACTAAGACCATTCAATTTTCACGGAAGTGGAGCGAAATTTCTTACTCCACCAATTGTTTCTATAGTCCCTTGCTCTAGCTTGTATCCTTTCTTAGCAAGCTTATTTGCCTCATCATTTGGGGATCTAAGAGTATGATAGAGAGATATCTCATTAAATTTTTTACATTGCATTTCTATCATGAGGACTATTGAAGAGAAACAAGAGCTTCTTCCTAGTGTCACATTGGATTTTTGCCTAATAACAATCATATAACCCCCCTTAGCCTTTATTTTCTTTATTATTTTGCTTATGGCTATCTCCAAACCTTTCCACAAGGTCCAATATTCATCTTGATTGTTTGTTGCTATTCACAAGCGTGAAGCAAAGCTATAAACTATTTGTTCCTCAGGGAAATAGATGACCCCTCCTACTCTAGCTACGCCTAATTTTATACGAACTTTAAAAAGAAAGAACATAAATAAAAATAAAAGAGTGTAAGGAAGATTTATAATTCTTAAACTTTTTAAAATATTCCATTACATAACTTAAATTAACTATTTAAAGATCATCTTAACTAATTTATTTCACTTGTATATATAAAAAGAAAGTGAATAATAATAATAATAATATAATGTTTAAAGTAAAAAAGTAGTGGCAAGTTAAAAAATTAATTACTTCCTAATAATAAAAGTCATAAGAGGAAGATGTATAATTCATTTAATTCTTAATATAGATTTAGCATGTAGCATTAAAAATATTAATAATAATAAAATCCGATGTATTTCATAATAAAATATTGTTAAATAAAATATTTCAATGTGAACTATCTATATACTATATAAAATAATTGAGAAAATTAAATTTTTATGATTAAATATTTCTATTAGTCTTATTATTTTACATTTTGGTCATTTTAAAGGTATATATATTTTAGGCAAGTTTGTTTAAAATTAAGCAATTTTTTTTGGAATTGAAACTTAAAATCTAGGAGAGATTTGTTGGAATTGAAGTTTAAGTTTTGTATTGAACACAATGCAAGTGCTCCATAGTATTTTCAAGATGTTGAATACATTTATGTATTAAAAAATGTAATTTAAACAATGAAAATTTATACACACAGATATATAAGTAGTATATATCCATCTTAATCAAGGAGATTAAAAAATGTAATTTAAACAATGAAAATTTACACATACAAATATATAAGTAGTATAGATCCATCTTAATGAAGGAGATTCTATCAAGCAACTCAAAAGATTAAATTTGCCGAGAGCAAAACCTTTTTTCAAGTTTTACACATTAAAAGATATTTGCACTAAGCAAAGTCTTTTGGTAGAAATCAAATAAGAGATATTTTTCGCTGATGCATTTAGAATTTACACATACAAATATAGAAGTAGTATAGATCCATCTTAATCAAGGAGATTCTATCAAGCAACTCGATAGATTAAATTTGCCGAGAGCAAAACCTTTTTTCAAGTTTTACACATTAAAAGATATTTGCACTAAGCAAAGTCTTTCGGTAGAAATCAAATAAGAGATATTTTTTGCTGATGCATTTCGAACCAAGTGTGGTTCATCATTACGCAGACCATGACAAAGGCTTAAATAGAGAGAAATGTAAAGACATGATTTCAAGTAATGATTATATTTGAACAATAATATTTAAATTATGATGTTAATTTATTGATATACTAAAGTAACTACTATATTAAATAGCTAGTTTTTGAAAAATAATATTTAAATAATGATATTAGTTTATTAATTTATTAAAAAATATTAATAGGTAACTACTATATTAAATGACTAGTTTTTGAAAAATAATATTTAAATTAATTTATTAAAACCAAATATTACTAGTTTTTGAAAAATAATATTTAAATAATGATATTAGTTTATTAAAAAATATTAACAAAAAATTTATCTTATGTGATTTCTACCAAAATACTTTGCTTAATTCATTATAGATCATAGAAGCCCGAATATATATATTTACACTTTAAAATACTCAATCCTTCTTATCCCAGCTAGATCCATGATTAAGATAACACTGTTCCACAATCAATAGAAAACATTTATATAAAATCTTATTTAAAAAATATTTAAAATTATTTAAAAAAATAAAAATAGAAGTTGAAAATGAAGTATTAAGATAGTTTTGTATATAAAACTTTGTTTTATAAAAAATTAACGGAATAATTTCATTAATTTATATTAAATCCATTCTAAATTATATATTGAAATTTAAAATAAAAATATAAAAAACTATTAATTATTTATTTAAAATAAAAATAAAGATGAGTAACAAACAGAAGGGTAAAGGACGTAGAGATTCAGATAAACCATTTATTTTCCAACGTACATATGGATCGAGACGTTATACCAAATTTAATCGTTAATCGTTATTATATCTTACCACCATTTTAATGAGTAAATGTCTTATATTTTGTAAATTTGGGAAAAATAAAATAAAATAAGAATTTGTTTTTTTTGAAATAGGCAGTGAAAACTTATTCATTAAAAACTATGATGAGTAATTTCAGTAACCTAATTTATTTTGAATAAAAATAATAACAATCAATTTTAACTATCCTAACGGTTAATTATCAACTTAATTATAATAAGTTTCCCTAACGTTAAAAAAAACTATGAGTAATTTCAGTAACCTAATTTATTTTGAATAAAAATAATAACAATCAATTTTAACTATCCTAACGGTTAATTATCAACTTAATTATAATAAGTTTCCCTAACGTTAAAAAAAAAAATGCAAGGAGAGTGACATGAGTGAATAGAGTTTCAAAAGCTGTGGAAGATGAAACATCAATTTGGCAATCTAAATATGGACCATACTTGTGTATTGAGACGTAAGCAACTTGTAACTTGTATTGCTATTAAGTGATACAAATTCTTCTCCCCATGTTATGTGAATCGATTGAGTATTTCTTGATTGAAACTGAATCTGGTTGAGGTTGCTTCATTGAATTAATGCTATAATGTCGAATATATGGTGCATCATTAAATTTGAGAGTCATTTCCAAGTCTCATCAAGAGGGTACTATGACTATCAGAGTTGCTAGGTTTGAACTTTGATATGGGCTATGAATTTCTGTCAAGTGTGAGCAGATTTATAAAAACTAGTGTAATCCGTTAAATGATAAACTGAACCTGAATCAGAATGGGTTTGAACTAGCTTAAAATTTTATAAATATTCCAAATTTAGTTGGGAAAAAATATATTCCTATCTATATATTAGTGTAAAGTCAATTATGGGAACATTTTTATTGTAAAAACTTATAAAAATAAAAATTACATACAATATTTAGGTTTAAATTAAAAAAATATATTCATTTAAATCAATATAAAACTAGTTGTTAAACATGAAAAATGCGAAGTTTGCTTTTTTTTCTTCTAATGATCTCTAAGATTCAAAATAACACTCCTTCATAACCAAATTTCATAAGTCTTACTACCTTGAGTTTTAGGGATCTGAGGTTTTATTTTGTTTTCATGAATGTTTCAATTACTGCTATTACTGAATGTTCCAAATCAGTTAATGCCATTGGAGAATGTAAGGTTTCATGAATATTTCAATCTTTGTTGTTACCTTGCCATCATGGAATATTTCAAGCCAGTTAACACTAATTAGTTAGCATTATTGAGCAACCCATTTCCTTTTTAAGTTTCAATTTTAAAATCCTACTGTTTATAGCATAACTGGGCAATAGGAAAGGTATAAGATTTTTTTTAATGACATGTTACTATTCAGAAAAATATGTTGAGAGTTGAAACCAGGAAAACAACATAATCTATTTTCTAGGTTAGATACATACGATTCAATCAAAAATATGTTAGAATGAGGACCTACTTAAATTAATATTAGAGATAAAATACAATTCTAAAAAGGAGAACGATTTTCTTGTTAGTTTTTCCTCATGAAAACCAACCTATTCAGTATGAAATTGACTAATTTGTACCCAAATCGGCTAGTTCAGATGTTAGCTGGTTCAACCACCCAATTATTCCAAAAACCATTTCAGCCAGGATGGTTTGTTTGGATTATTATGACAGTGAAAAAAGCCTTATGCATTAACTCCATAGTGAAACCCCTGCAAGTTCGATTGTCCAATCTTGATACATGTGAGTTAAACTTGTCCAAATTTGACCTAATCTGCTACTTTAATGGCTTATCTACCATTGGCAAGGAGTTTTTCATATTTCAAATTTCAATTTTGAAGAATAAAGAATTATGACATAGGAAGGATGCTTTGCCCTTCATTCTCCTCTCTTCGTATAAAAAAAATCTCACTTACAACCCTACATAGTACCTTCAAAATGCTTCTTTGGAAAATGCTTATTCACATATGTTTTCTTAAAAAATACTCATTACTAAGTTTTGAGGAGAGCCCTTGGTTTTTGAAAAACACAAGGTTTTGTATAAAATCTTGGTTCAAAAATTTCAACCCTCCTACTTTGCTAATACCCTTTTTCACTAATATTCCTATTTGGATGATGCACCTAAACTTATCACAACACTCTTCAAATAATGATGTGTTTGAATGCCCTGCTAATACTATCAGAAGGTTCATCTGTGTGCTTGAAGAAATTATGGAGAATTCGTTGCTTTCATTTGCCACAACATGGTGCTGAAATGGGCATATGGAAAGGATTGCTCAAAGAACTTTTGTTAGAGTTTAAAGGTGCTTAATAGGAAAATGCATTTTTCTAGCCTAAACGTTGTTAGGGACATGAACATTTAGTAGTGTTCTTGTCTAATGAATTCAAAAGAGGCGAGAATGAAAAATTACCTGAATTAGACATCAAATTTGAGGTATATTTAGGAAAGTTAGTCCTCTACAAGGACACAGATGCAGCAAACACAAACACCAAAGGGAAATTTTCCTTTCTATGTAATGAAAATTTTCCTTTACCATGATAAAGAGAAGTTCTTTCCCTTTTCAAATAGAAAATTCTATTTATTCTCTTTTTTTTAAAAATTTATTTAATGTTTTTTTCTTCATGGCACATTAGATCCTAGCAAAGATCTTTTTGTTGCAATACATCATAGCTTTAAAAAAAAAAATATTTTCTTGGTGAGAGTTTGCATCAACTGAAAAATCTTTTTTGTATGGCACTAAGTTTTCTCCTTTTTGGTGTGTCACATACAAACTTTCTTTCCATGCGATACATTTAGTTGTGACAAAATTATTTTCCCTCGGATGCATCCTACGGAATATCTTCTCCATGTAACACATGGCATTCTCCCAAACTCTTCACTTTTTGACCAACTCTTTATTTCGCATTGCAAGAAAGATCTTTACCATGAGATACATTGCATTTTTCTCGAGGTTTAAAGAAGGGTGTGCCATAGTGTGCATTGCACACAAAGAGAAAATACGAGAAACACATATCAAACCAAATATTTTATTAAATATAATATATGTATGAAAGTAAAGTGTGCATGAAATTAGATTTGGTTGAATTAGCTAATTAAAAAAATATTTTATATATATATATATATATTTTTGGGATACAAAGCTTTTATATTAAAAAATTATATATAAATAACAAAAACAGATATTAGAATAGTAACATTAATTGTGGCAATATGGATCCAAAGTTGTGACGCAAAATGACCACATGAGGGTTTCTGAGGTTTTTTGCTATTCATCTAGGATGCCATCTTTCTTTGATTTGATTGGGCCTCCCAGTTAGTAGGTCGGGACCCATCTCTCCAATAGTGCGAGGGTCCCTAGTGCATCACCCTCCTTTACCCTTTTTCATCTCACACATCCCTTTATTATTGACCCTCTCCTCTATGAAAAGTGTTTCTTTGTTATTGTGTCAGATGGATAGCGATATGGTGGATCTACTAGATTATGAGGATAGTCTTGTCCATAACCATATTTTTCGACGGCATAATAAATACCCACCCTAGGTGACTACGGCTTCGGCTTCTGTCCCAGATGGATTTCTAGAACCTTCGACATCTTTTTCGATTGTGACAAGTGGTGTTTTGCATGATAATAGCTTGGGGTTTTCTACCTATTTCCCTGGGCCCTCACTCCTATTTTCTCCTCCTATTTCCCCTTCTTCCCTATCTTTCCTTGGTTCGAACATAGTGATCCTCCACACCCCCCCCCCCCCATGAACCCTCACCCCCCTCTGCATCAATTATAATATGTGGCATTGCACATAAAGGGTCAATTCATACATAAGAGAAGTCATGCAGTGTGCCTCACTATGGGCAAGGATATCAAAGTGGTCAGGATTATGGATTTTGAGGGAAAAACTTTGGTTGGAGGATTTGGGTTAAGTCATGCTCAATGACATCTTTGAGGAATTGTGTATCGTCAGCATGGTAGTCGCTCTTAGAGTAAAATCCCACTTTATATGTCTTGGCGAGAGTTTGGATGGCCTTAATTTTTTAGGTAGAGGTCAACTATTCGCGCATCTCTTCTCAAAATTGGAGGTGGGGGAAGATGGGCATTTTCTCAAGATTTGGTCTGTGAGCTCCTTTGATCTGATCAAGAAGCCTGTGGAAGAGCTCAGGATATAAGTAATTATGCCTAGTTTGCCTCTTTGTTTTTGGAGTTTGGTTTTTTTAAAGCTATAAGTGATAAAATATGTTGTTTCTGGATGTGGAAGAAGGTTAGCTCTAGAAGGAGGACGATCATTTGGCTTGGATTCAGGTGGATGTTTGTCTCAAAGGTGGTCTAGTCGCAGAAGTGGAAATCTTCATGGATGATGTGGTATGGGTTCAAAAAGTGGATCATTGGAAAATATATTTTAGGTGTCACTAATGCCATGAGGTAAGGCATATACAAAAATCCTTTTCTAGTTGTGGTTGCCTTGGGTTAGCTTGGTCTCTCTTTCAACAACATAAGGAATCCCTAGGCATTATTTCTTCTGGATTTCGTTAAGAGGTTTAACACAATGGCTTGGACTTGTAAGTCCCTACACATTCAATGAGTGTGAACAATGACCTTTCCTTCAGTAAGGTTTCTTCCCCTTCCTCTTCTTCTTCTTGTATACCCAATTTATTTTCAATGGTGTTTTATCCCCTTTCATCCATTTAGCCCTTATTCTTGCCCTGTATAGTGGCTTCCTCCCCTCATAGAGGCAAGGCTATGGTCTTTGTGGCCCCCTACTTGTCCTACTCCTGCTCCTCCCCCTTCAACTTTGTCTTTCCCCTCCTCTCCCACTCCTTCCTCTTAGGATGAGAAAAGGTGTTATGCTCTATGTCTATGGAGGAATCTCAAAGAGATACCTCCTTTGATTCGGGGCCTCGAATTGGATGCACAAAATTTAAGTCCAGTGGGAAGGAAATCGAACTTGCATAAGTCTCAAGAGAAAGAAAATATTGAAATCAAGAAAGGTAGATAAGCCTCCTTAGATAGGGCCCTTAAAGCATCTGCATCGCTTTCCCTTGGGGCCTCATGATCTTCCTTTCCTTCAATGCTAGGGGCATTGGGGGTGTCAAAAAAAAAATTGCCCTCAAAAGACTATTGGAGTCCAAAAAAGCTAGACATAATTATGTTTGAGGAGATTATGTGCTTAGGCCTCAAAGTGTAAAATATTCTTGCAAGTATGTTAAAGAATTTTTCATTCTATGATGTTGACTTAGATGGTTTCTTTGGGGAGTTGATCACATTCTAGAACCATGATTGCAAGGCCCTATCTTCTTCTTCTTTTCCATCTTCTCTTTTGGTTAAGATGTCTTCCAAATATCTTCAATTTCCTATTTCTATTTTAAATGTACATGGCCCTTATGTTGACCAAGAATCGTATCGAGAAGACTTAGCTACTACAAAAGCCTTTGCATATCCACACACTATTGTGCAAGGTGATTTGAATTTTACACTGTGTCTTTAGGAAGTTTGGGGCCCTAACCCCCACTTGGACCCTCCCCATCAGTTACTCTCATATTTTCTTATCAAAACTCATCTAATGGATTTGGAGCCTATCAAGATTTATCCTACGTGGATGAATGAACGGTTATGTGGAAGTGAAGTCTCCAAGTGGCTAGATAGATTCCTAATTTCTGAGTTGCATTTGTCCTTGGTTTTTTATTTTAATTCCTTAATAGAAGTTTGTGGGAATTCATATCATAGGGTCATTCTTCTGCATTTTGCATGTAATGATGGGCTCAAGGTGATGCCCTTTTGTTTCAATCCATCATGACTAGATGTGGAAGAGTATGACTTCCTGGTACCTAGTCTTTGGAGTAATTTAAGCTCCAATGGTTTATTCTTTCTTTATGGATCAATTTGAAAAAAAAATAGCCTTCGTTAAACAAGCTTTGAGGTTCTAGGAAAATTAATATTATGAAAAAAATCAGAGAAGGTTGTCGAAAGTTTAAGAATGGATTGTTGATTCCTTCTCTCGATTTGACTCAAACGTTATCTTGGTTGAGAATTTGGTTTGTAACAACCCTAGAAGCATAAAGGCATACCTTACTTCTAGAGGAAGAAGATTGTTTGTTTCTAAAGAACATGGCCATTTGGATTTCTTTAGGTGATGAAAATTCAAAGTTCTTTCATCAATATGCTAATGGGAGGAAGCAGGTCAACTCTATTTGGAGTATCATTGATTCTAGTGGATTCTTTTTTCACCCTTTTGCAGAAAAAGTGAAGGGGTCCGTTTTTTTAAGAATATCTTTAAGGACCCTAAAGGATACCCTATTTAGGACATTCTGCAAGTCATGAAAACAATTCCCAAGGTTATTTCTGAAGAAATGAATGCCTTCTGGCTGAAGGAAGTTTCAAATCATGAAGTATTACTCGCTCTTCATTCTATGCAGAAGTGAAAGAGCCCTGAACTAGACAACTTTTTGGTTGAAATTTATTTTGGGTTCTTCAATTTGATCAAATATGATTTTATCAAAACTATCAAAGAATCCGAATCCATGGGAAAGATCTTGGACTCCTTTAATTCAATATTTTTATATCTTATTCGTAAATCAAAGGAGGGTACCTCCTTTCCTTATTTTAGGCCTATCACCTGTTTCAATCTATTTTATAAATTGATATCTAAGTTTATCGTTATGAATATTAAGTTTTCTCTCAATTCCTATACCTTTGAAGAGTAATTTGGGTTCTTGCATCATAATAACATCCATGATGCGATGGTAGTCACACAGGAGGTATTTCATTTTGTAATGATATCTAACCAAAAAGTAACAATTCTTAAATTGTATCTATCTAAGGCATATGACAAGGTGGATTGGACATTCTTATGTCTTGTGGTTATCCAGATGGGTTTTTCTCTTCAGTCTGTTAATTGGATAATAGGATGCATACAAATTTCCTTCTTTGTGGCTTAAATTAACAGAGCACCCTCCCAAAATTTTTCAAACATCTTGGGGACTTTGACAAGGTTGTCCCTTATCAACCCTCTTGTTTCTAATCATGGTATATGGTTTTAGCAAGCTGATAAATCATTATAGTTAAAGGAGTGTCCTTCACAAAGTCAAAGTTTTGAATGTGGTGGTAGTCTCACATCTATTATTTGTTGATGATTTACTTGCTTGTATTACAAGAGACTTGAGAGATCTCTCCTCTCTTAGATCCTTGGACCCCTTTTGCTTGGTCATAGGGATGGAAATAAATGGTCAAAAATCATGTATTATTTTTAATGGTATTTTGGTGGATACTAGAGTTTATTGTTCAAGTGAGGGATCTCTTTCCCTATCTTGTGAAGAATTTGGATGATGGTTTAAAATACTTGGAGTTTGAGATCGAGTTGAACAAATATATCAAATAAGATTGCATGTAGAGTGTACAAATGGTGGAGGATCACATTTTTCATTGGTCCAATCATTTTCTCTCACGGGGAGGTCATCTAGTGTTAGTAAAGTTTGTTCTTAAGAGCATTCATGTATATTGGAATTATATTATTGTGGCACTCAAAGGAGTCCTTAATATAATCAGAAAGAAAAGTTTCCATTTACTATGGTAGGGAGATAGTATCCATAAAGGCTTTGTGTTGGTAAGTTGGGAAGATCTTGGAGCCCCAAAGAGTCTTGGGGGGTGGCATATAAAAGAGACCCCCCTCTTTTCCAAAGCATTGGCTGTGAAAAAATTATGGAGATTAGCGTAGGAATATTCCTTGTGGTTCAAATCTATGCAAGTAAAATATTTTTCTAATATTTCTATCGTGGATTGGTTTAGAGTGCCCAACAATTTCACCAAAGGCATGATCATATGGAAATCTCTAGCTAGAGCCTTCCCTTTGATAGGAAAATGGAATTCTTGGCATGTGGGTGATGTCATCTAGGTTATAATTAGCCATGATCCATGGTATAGTGTAGGCGATGCATATAGTTTCTATGCTTCTCTCTTACATGACCTTGAAAGGTTGAACATATCCTTTTTAGCTGATTCCCAAGTACAACTTCCACAAATAAAAGGTCCATTAGGTTGGAATACTTCTTCTAGGGACCTGGGACTCCTAGGAGGAAATGCAGTCGACTTGGAAGGATTTATCAACCTACTTGTTGATAACCGTGTTTATATCAGAGAAAAACATTCAAGATTTTCTCGTTTGGTCAAAAAATACCCTCTCTGGCACCTACACCTCCAAGTTTGGTTACAATGCATTATTTTAAGGCAATTTCTCTAAGAATAGAATTTGATAGTGGAAGTTTATTTTGGGAGTCAATGCCCCTCTAAAGGAAAAATCAATAATATGGTTGGCTCTTGGCAATAGACTTCTCACTTGGGGTAAGCTAAGAAGGCATAGATGGTGTGGCCCAAATCAAAGTCCTCTATGCAAAGTACATGAATAATCTCATTCTCATCCCTTTTTATAATGCATTTATGTCTCTCAGGTTTGTGAGATTATTTGGAGATATTTTAGACCAAATTCATAATAGGCATGTGTGACTCTCTCTAATGCTTTTAGAATGTGGTGGTATGATAAAGCAATTTCCTTATAGAAAGGATCACCTTTCTTGTTGATTTCCTGTGTATGGTGCTCTTGGAACCAAGTAGTTTTCCAAGAAAAGTTAATTCCCTTGGTTGCATGTTTAGCCAGGGTGGTAGCTTTGGCTAAGGAATACAAGTCAGGCCCTGCTTAATTTAAGTTGAAGATCCCATGTCTTCCTGATATTGATTTCATATCCCTCTTGGGGCACTTCGATGGAGCTAGCCAGGTCCATTCTCCATAGTGTGGCATCAAGGTCGTCTTGTATTTCAAGCACACTCACTACTTATATGCTCATTATGCTCTTTGCAAAGGTTCAAAAAATAAATTTAAGTTTGCATCCTTATGGGTGCTATTGGAAGTAGCCCAAAAAAGAGGATTTTTGAATCTCCAAATGATAGGCCACTCAAAACTTGTCATAGATTGGGGAAATCATAGGACTAGAGTCAATATTATAGGCACTGACACAATTCTCTCAGACATCAGGATTGTTCAAATCACCTTTCAACGCATAATTTTTTGTCATATCTTTTGTGAACTCAACGTCAAAACTAATGGTATCTCCAGGGAAGATCTCCAACTACATTTTGGCTCGATTTGTTAATGGTGAAGATATTGAGTCAATGGAGACCAATCTCTCCTTTTAGCTTTCCTTTGTTTTTCTTCATAGCAAATATTTTTTGTTGTATGTCAGGTTCAAATTGTGATTACAAGAGACTACTCCCTTAAAAATTTTGGTTTTTTTTGGACAGTTGGGAAACAATCCGTCATTTTTTACCACAGTGGACAAATATATCTAAAAAAGATAGTTGATAGACAAACTATGCATATATTTTCTTCTCATTAATATATACAACTTTTTTCTTTGAAAAAACCAAAAAGAAATAATTAACTTATCTTTATTATCTTTATTGTTTTTTCAATTACACAATGACAGATTTAATAAATTTATTTTTTTTTGAAAAATTCCTTAATTAGTTATTAGTAATTTACACATAAATAAACATATTTCAAAATGTAAACATTTTATTTAAAACATGAGATTTCTCTTTGGTACCTAATACATTATTTGCAGAGTAAGGTCATGTAATCTTTGTTTTTTTCCCATGTTATGTTCGCTTTACACCCAAAAGAACAATATTCATGAACATATTCATAGAAAACTAATGTTTAAATCATAAAGTGGATCACAAAAGATTAATACTTTCATAAACATATTTGCAAGGTGACTCTCTAATTCACATTGTAATTTTTTTAATCCGTAACAAAAAATAATGAGCTTACTTAGTTGTTATCCGGTTCTATTTGTTTTTTTTTCCCTTTTTATGTTATTTTAACAATATTATCTTCCTATTATTTGTTAGAAAGTTTGATTGGTCAGAAATAATTGTATTTTTAATAATTTTCAAGTGCTTCTTCAATCAAGAGATTTGCATTTTTTCTCTAAGTTCCGATCCAAAAAATTCATTAAAACCTTCCTCTACAAAGGCTGGATCCTATGGAGATAGGTTGGCTTACATATTTTTCTATTAGCACTCATATATCGAGATAACTAAAAGGCTGGATAGAGATGCATGAAACTTCATCTCTCATTATTATAATTAAAAGTTGGAGATAAGCTTCTTTTGATTTCATACTTAGTTTTAATGGTGCATTAAAATGAAATCTAGAGTGGTAAGATGATAAATAATCTTGCAAAATCTTATGGGCATTCTTTTTGCCAAAGAAAATGAGGTTTTTTTTCTCATTGTTTTGGGGATTTTCTTATTATTATTCAACATATGTTTAAAAAAATTATCATCAAGAGAAGTTTTTGGATAATCCTTTAAAATTTGTAAAGAAAGAAACAAAAGATATCCATATTATGAGTTATAAGCACATACTACGGGATAATAATAAGGAAGCAGATAGATGTGCCAATATGAGATGCAACTTGAAATTTGGTGAATTGATGGTTAATGTCCAATTAAGGCCAGCCTTCATTCTTTAGTAATATTTCCAATGATAAGTCATGCATCATCAAGTTGCACCATAAACTAGGAATGTATATACTGTAATTTTTATTTTATTTTGGGGTCCATTGGGAGGTATTCACCTCCCAAAACCCCCCTATGTCTGTGTGAATAATGTAACTCTCGAGAGGAAATTTTTGATTTTGGATAGGAGATATAAGTCTAAAAGATTTGAACTTTTGATGATGTATTTGTCATGAACTAGGCATACATTTTGATCTAATACAAAAACTATCATTATTGTTCAATAAAAAAAACAATATTAGCCTCAATCTAAAGAGGAAAATGAAAATGATTTATTAGTCAGAGAGGTTAATTAATGTAGCATGGTTATCTTATTGAATTAAGTCTCATTAAATAGGGTGCGTGAACTCATTGATTAATGTAATGTGACAATACTCGTTCAACAAGTTCTACAAGGTGGTTGGTGTGTAATAATTTATGAAATATAATAATAAGGGGACTTTGGCATGGGCCTTTAGGAATACACATGAGAAAGTATATATGCGCATGCATATCATTATATTAAGCATGTTGAATTTGTGTTGTAATAAACATTGCTTGTGAAATGGTTCCTTTGTTGAGGAGTACTTGTAGGTGCTTCCCTGCCTTAAGAGTATTCTTCATAATATTATGTTGGCTCATTTTGCATGCTAAACCTCCTTAAAGTACATGAAATTGTCAAAATGTAAGAGGAAGTATCTTAGTGTCGAATGGGTAGGGAAAATTTTAGGGGCTAAATTTTGTCAATGGGATAATTTCCATGTTTTTCCCTACCAAAATTCATTAATTTTCATTTTCATTAAAAATTATTCATGCAAACTCTATTAGTCAAATTATTTTACCTTAAAAAATGCCAAAATTTGATAGGAACCATATATAACAAGGATAAATTTGATTTTTTTTACAAAAAGGTCACCAACATTTTATAATTTGTATATTCAGGATTATCAAGATTTTCCATTGTTTCTACACTTTTGAATAGATTTCCATCCTTCAAATTTTTCCTTGGAATAAGGATTTATTTTATTGGATGGATAACTTACAAGTTTTAATATTATATTGAATAACATTAACAAGCCAAAGAGGACCTACAAAGAATCACATCAAAACCCTTAATGGTGATTTCATTAGAGTGAACGAGTAAGCAAAACCTACAAGCCAATGAAGGCCCACAAGACATCATATTGAAATACCCTACAATGATAATATTGGGGTGAGGAAATAAGCAAAACTACAATATATGAAAATGAGCATCAAGATTCAGAGCCCTCATTTAATGAAATATACTTGTGTGTGTGCACACATGCATGTAAGAAAAAACCTTTTGCATCCCACCTCACCCAACAATTGTTGCATTTAGAGCAATGACTTGAGTGATCATTGAAATTTTAGGAAAAACTAGTCAATGTTTATTACAAATTTTTAATACCTTTAAATATGCTACCTCTATCTTACTGGATAACTAATGCCTTTTAAACCTTTTTGTACTCTAGAAAGTCCAACTATGGTTAGCCAACTAAAAGTAGTTTACAAATTTACTCCATATCAAAGGTTGAGTTCAACTCAATTTCTCTTTTGAAATCCTTGTTTGAGGCTCCCTAAGTTTGAATCACTTTTAATTTCCAAGTCATTCGAGCTTACTACCATACGTAATAGTATGCAAGTGAGCCCTATTGCAATTCAAAGGTATGATAAAGTCCAAATGCTAGATAAAATTGTAAAGATATATAAAGTAATTTCTAATTTTATTGAAAATTTTATATTTGCTAATTATTAAAAATAACAATTTAAATAGTTATAAAATTTATTTAATTTGAGTTTTTCACTTAGATTTATTTTATATGTTGTTAAATTATTTTATTTAAATAATGTGAATAAAAGTATTAGTTTAAATTAAATGTAAGGAAATTCTTTAATAAAGATATTTAAAAAAATTATTAAAAAAATTAAGAATATTTATAAATTGTGGAATTAGTTTTTTGATTAAGAAATTGGTATTCAAAAGTATATAAGTTATCAAAATATTAAAAAAAATAGGTTAAAAGTGGGTAAATATATACGTTATAAATTTTATTGAGAAGATTATAAAATAATTTAAAACTATTTTATGCTAAAGATGTGGATAAATAAATACAATGAAAAAATAATATTATTTTAAAACTATTTTATGCTAAAGATGTGGATAAATAAATACAATGAAAAAATAATAAATATTAAAATAAATTTATTTATAATTATTTATAATATACAAACTTCTTATTTCAATTATTACTTGAGTGTAGGTTATGTGGTGGGGTCCATTTGATGTCTTTCTCCTTATTTCAGTTTGAATCTCATGCTATGACATTTTTGGCTATGTAACATATTATTTAATTTTTGATTTCTCAAAATAGGAAGTAGATGTTGTTCGTTAACATAGCCACTACAATATTAATATAACTAACTACGTAAAAAAATGAATATTAATATAAATAAATATTTATTTTGAAATGTAAATTAATTTATTCAAAATAAGAAAGATTAAGAATAAATAATAAAACCAATTTTCCTAATTGAAAAAAAAAAAACTAAAACTAAAACTTTATAATACTATTTCACAATCTAGAGCATAAAAAGAATCAAAATCCTTGATTTTACATTTTGTGATCCATACTGATTTTGATAATGTCTTTCGGATTAATTACATCATAAGTTGTTGGTGGATGTTTTGAACCATCTAATGTCATTCATCCTTAGACAAAGGTGAAAAAATCAATCAATCATAATGTGTGATTCATTCTCAGACAAAGGTGAAAAAATCAATCAATCATAATGTTTAAATAGCAGAGATGCATTTGGTTCCATAGTTAGCAATTAGGAAGTAGCAAAGATGCATATGGTTCCATAGTTAGTTAGCCATTAAGAAGTAGCAGAGATGCATCTCGTTCCATAATTAGTTGTTAGGAATTAGCCGTTAAAAATTAGCTCTTGAATAAATTTATATATTTATTATTATTATTATTATTATCATTTTATTTTATTTTGTTTTGTTTTATTTTATTTTATTTTTAATTAAAATAATATTGAATTCAAATCAATTAAATTAAATTAATAATAATAGAATAAGAAATGTATATTTGTGAATGTATATTCTTAATTAAAAATAAGTTTAATCTTTCTTTCTTCTTCTTTTTCTTCCTATCCAGTAGTTTTTAAATAAAATTAATAACATTCATCAATTAATTTTAAATGTTAGTATATTAAAATATTGGACTAAATGTTATTATATTAAAATATTGGAAAATATTTTAATAGGAAAGTTTATGTATGTATATATATATATATATATATATATATATATATATATATATATATATATATATATATATATATAGATCAATGATCCAGCTTCAACTTTAGTTGAATATGCGGTGAAATCCAAACACCATGTCTGCATTGAGGATTCTTGGGTCATCTCTAGGGTTGATCACTTCAATCATAGGAAGCTAAACATGCGGTGAAATCCAAAACACCATGTCTGCATTGAGGATTCTTGGGTCATCTCTAGTGTTGATCACTTCAATAATAGGAAGCTAAACGTGCAGTGAAATCCAACATCGTGTTTGCATTGAGGATTCTTGGGCCATCGCTAGGGTTGATCACTTCAATTGTAAGAATCTTAGAGAGGCCATTGAAATTTAAAATCACGCTATTAATCTTAAGAGGGATGGTGTTGGAAGTTAAGTAGAAGCAGATATTTGCCCTCTTTTCGTAAAATTTATTTATTTATTTATTTTTTAACTTTTTTTGTAAGTTTGGGAGTACCTTTCTATTAATCATATGTAAAGTAGGTTACATAATATATGCCCGATGGCCTCATAAGTCATCCAAAACATAAACAGTTTGAGTATGTCCATCCAAGCTTTATAAGCTACCATATCTATCACCCATCTATATTTACTACTGACAATGTAAATGTTATCCGACCAAATCATAAAAACAAAAAACATTAGAAACTTTCAAAAATATCATGACTTCCCAGTGGTGAATCATCAAACGACACTACCGCGGCAGGGTCCTTTGCACTCGACCCTAGCATTTCATTTTGTTGTAGACTTTGTAGCTGTTTTTCCATGCGGCCAAGGTAGACATTTTGATGGTACAACTGGACTTGTACTGACTGTAATTCCCGTTGAATGTCCTCGAGACTCAACTCAGCTTGTTGGGTTTGCTGGGTTTGCTAGGGGCCTTCCAATTTATGAGTTTCGAATATGGATCTTGTGAGTAAACTCTTCATTACCCAATATAGTTGAATTAACTGTTTGATTTTTTATAAATTTATATATATATATATATATATATATATATATATATATATATATATATATATATGACTTTCTTATTAAAATATTCTACAATATTTTAATATAATATTATTTAAAACTAATTGTTAAATATTATTAATCGCATTTAAAAACTATTTGATAGGAAGAAAAAAGAGGAGATTAAACTTATTTTTAATTATGATTATACATTCACAAATATACATTTTTGATTTTATTATTATTAATTTAATTTAATTTAATTGATTTGAATTTAATATTATTTTAATTAAAAATAAAATAAAACAAAACAAAACAAAACAAAATGATAATAATAATAATAAACATATAAATTTATTCAGCAACTAATTTCTAACTTTTAATGGTTAATTCCTAATAGCTACTTTCTAAAAGTTAACTATGGAAATGATTAATTGATTTTTTCACCTTTGTTGTGAGGATGAACCACATTAGATGGTTCGAAACGTCAACTAGCAACTTATGTTGTGATTAATCCGAAAGACATTCTCAAAATCAGAATTAAAATCATTAGAAAAAAAAACAAATAACTTAGAAATAAGTTGATAAAATCTTAAGTAATGATGCTTCCCGGTGATGCTCGGCCACTTAAAAGGGTTGAAAAATGATTTAAAATTATTTAAAAATATATAAATAAATTGGGAATGTTATTAAAACAATTTTGTATATAAAATTTAGTTTTATAAAAAATAGTAGCTTAATTTGATTAATTTTGATTAATATTGTAATATTTAATTAATTTTATGTTAGAAATATTTTTAATACAATATAATTTAAATTATTTTAAATAAAATATATTGATTTTAAATAAAATTATAAAAACTCTTAAACAAAATACATATAAATAAATAAACTAATTACTGATGATGACTTATGAATTTACATATAAATAAATAAACTAATTATTGATAAGGAATTATGAATTTTTGAAAAAACCTCTTTGACTCAGGGAGGCTTTGAGGAGGAGAGAGCTTAGTGACTAGAACCTTAGCCATCAAAACCCTATTTTTAATGTTGTCTTGTCCTGGTTTCTCCATTGCCTCGATAACTTGCTCGTTGTTGTCGTCAGATGCGGTTATGCATTTTCCTCGAGCTAGGTTTGTTGCGACCTCTTGGTGTTGGTCTTGTTCATGGCTCAATGATTTTGGGCTTCGATGGTTTTTTGGTGCCCCGCTTCGTCGTAGCTCATGTGCTTCGCATGCTTGGGTTTCTATTGTCAACCTGCTCTCATTTTTTGGTTTTGTCAGCGTTGCTCCTATAGTCGGTGTCTAATGGTGCTCTATCGTGGCATCTTCTCTTGGTTTGTGGGTGGTGGTTTCCTACCGTTGCTTTCTTTGCCTGATGCATGTGCTTATGCGCACTAGCTCGCTTTGGGTTGGCTATGTGGACATTTTGATGTCTCTTAGGGGGTCTTTTGAGCCATCTATTTTTTGTAAAACCTATGGTTTTGTATGTAGGTATTTAGACACTGTTTTTATGCTAAGGATTGTTCTATGTCCAGTTTGTCGTCAGGGGTTCCGACCTTGTATTTTTTTGCTTTGTAAGGTTTTTGTGTGGACCTCTAGGGCCATTTTGTAATACTATTGTTTCTATGTTGGGGGAATTGATATACTTTGTGTTGAGTGCTTGGGGATATGGGTAGATCCTGTGAAATACACTTTTGTAAAGTATATATGCAAAATGAAATTTGTTTATCAATCGTAAATAAAATTACCATTTTTTTAAGGAAAAAAATACTAATTATTATTATTTAATCTTATATATAGAATCTCCTTTAATTATTATTTAATCTTAGAATCTGAAATTACTAATAATTAATCAAATTATTATTAATATGGTCTTTGTATATACAGTAAAAATAACCCTATAAGTATCCCATATAAAGTTACAATTCTTTCATTAGGAAAAAATTCTAATTATTATTATTTAATCTTATATAAAATCTCTTTTATTTATTATTTAATCTTAAAATCTAGAATCTCCTTTGTTTATTATTTAATCTTAAAATCTAAACTTACGATCAATCACATTATTAATATGATCTTGTTATACAGAACCTCTTTGTAATAATTGCTAGTAAAAGTAACCCCTTATGTACTGCATATATGATGAAAGTTGTATAATAACACAGATTAACCCCTTATGTACTGCAGATATGATGAAAGTTGTATAATAACACAGATTGTGCGGACAAAATGAGTTACTAACATAGCATAGGGAAAAGTAAGCAGTTGTTCGAATTATACAAATGAGTTAAGAATATGGTATATTGAAAAATCAGCATTTTGTTAGAATTATATAAATGAGTTATGCATATGGTATATTGAAAAATCAGTATTTCATTGGATAATACATATGAATTATGATTGTAGAACCTTGATAGTATGCATTCACTTGAAGTGATAGATATGTTTAATTGTGGAAAAGTTCAATGAGTTAAGGTGAGAAATTGCTGCCTAACAAAATAAGTGGCACTTAATGTTGGGAGCAGATCAAGGTAGGCAATATGAGAGTCAGTGGTTGTTACCAATCTAGCTTTGATATTTTTTTTATTGTATTTGTTTTAATTTGAAATGTTTTGTTTCGAGCTATTGTATTTGTTTTAATTTGAAATGTTTTGTGATGTAATTATAATTTGTAATTTATATTTTTTCAATTAAAAAAAGTAAATCGTCATTAAAACAAGGGATTTTTTTTTGTTATTGTAAGCAAAAGTATAGTGAATGACAGATATATAGTGTTTCTATAGCTATCACAAAGTAGATATAAAAGGGGCATTTCTATGTTCATTTCAAAAGGGCATTTTATGTTTTTATAGATTTAATATATTTTTATAATTATGGAGTAAATCCATTATTGATTTTGCTACAGTAGATTTAGTATATTTCTATCAATACTAAGTAGTAGATTTAGTATATTTCTATAAATACTAAGTAAAATAAATGGTTGATTTTGCTTTATGTCAATTGAATGTTGGAATTTGTAATTAACAACCTAAACTCAAAAACACAGAAAAAATAGAGGACGACGGGACATAACAGAGAATGAAGACAGATAAGGACAGTGAAGATAAATAAAGAGTGTAAAGGTGAAGTTTGATGGAAGGATGAACCTCAATTTTTGAATATGGAAAGTCCAAGAAGCATGGGAAGTTTGGTGCGATTAGAAGGTGTTCATTATACAACCTGACATTGATACTGCACGCTGACATTGATACTGCACGGCAAAGTGCTGGACTATACAATGTCTTTTCCAAAGGTTACACCTCTTCTTGGACTATACAATGTCTTTTCCAAAGGTTACACCTCTTCTGGACTATATCAATTATTAATTTTGATATGGTAGATTTAATATATCTCCATAAACACTACGTAAAATCAATTGTTGATTTTGCTTCATGTCAATTGAATAACAACATAAACTGAAAAACAGCAAAACTAGAGAACGACAGGACATAACAGAGAATGAAAACATATAAGGACACTGAAAATAAATAAAGAGTGTAAAGGTGAAGTTTGACGGAAGGATAGAAGCTCCAATTTTGAATTTAGGATGGAAAGTCCAAGAAGCATGGGAAGTTTGGTGCGATTAGAAGCTGTTCATTATACAACCTGACATTGATACTGCACGGCAAAGTGCTGGACTATACAATGTCTTTTCCAAAGGTTACACCTCTTCTTGGAATATGCAGTGTGTCTGGCTCTAAGTGTGAGTGTTTAAATGTAATACATTTTTGACGAGACGAGAGAAGATCAAACGAAGAAAGAGAGAAAAAGATAGTCACATGGAAATGGGAAAAGGACAGAGAGATTCACATGGACCATCCATTTGCGAGACCAAACTGTATCGTTATATTATTATACGATATAAATCCTAAAATGTAAATTTGGAAAAATATAATTAATTAATTATGCAAAGCCTTGAAATTGTGGCGAAGATCTAAAAAAGTTGTGGTTAAAATCTCTTTTTTTAGGATATAAAGAAATAGGTTAATTTTTCAAAATTTTGAGGTATTTTTTTTGTAAGAGTGAAAGTTTATCTCTTTACTGATTACCAGTTCTATAATTCTACGTGATTTGGTTTTTCTTGATTAATAGTGATGAGTCAGCTTACATTAGCTAATAACAGTTACATATAGCTGTCCTATTGCTGATTTTATAACTAAATTATGATAAATTTTTTCACTATAAAAACAAAAAAAAACTAACAGAAATATAAGACATCAAACCAAAAAAAAGAATCATACTAAGAGGAGAAAAAGACATAAATTTCAAAAGATGTGGAAAATGAAACATCAATAATGTATTGTCATTATAGGTTACAAATTCCTTTCCTTATATCACTTGAATCATGTGAATTGTATGGATTATTTCTTGATTGAAACTGAATCTTGTTGATGTTGCTTCATTGAATTAATGCTATAATGCACAATATCTGCTGCATCATTAAATTTAACAGTCAATATGACTATCAGAGTGGGCAAGTTTGAATTTGGTATGGGCTACGAAGCATGAGCAGAATTATAAAACCAGTGTAGTGTAATCAGTTTGTGTTGAAATTATAAACTGAACCTGAATCGGAAAGGGTTAATAAGTTAGGTTAAAATTTGATTAAAAATTTATAAAATTGGAAAAATATATATTCCGATATATCAATGTAAAATTAATTACGTCAAGTTGGTTTAATTAAAAACTTACCAATACTTAATTTTTAATTTAAAAAACATATAAATTAAAATCATTATAAAACTAACTCCTAAATTTTCTTATTTATTTATTAAAAGTGTAAGATGCAAAGTTAGTTCGTTTATTTATTTGTTATATTACTAAAATTTTAAACTATCTCGTCACTATATTAACCAAATCTCATTAGTTTGACTCGTTTGAGTTTTAGGGATTTGTACGTTTCAATCACTGCTATCAAATGTTTCAAAATAGTTAAAGCCACTCGACATTATATGATTTCCCTAAATGATTCAAGCCATGAGAGCAAGCCATGAGAGCAAGTAAAGTAACAAGCAATGACAGAGGAAAGATAAGATGTGATTCTTTTAAGTTTTTTATTATTGTATTTTATTTGATATAATTGAATCAAAATATAGGTTTAATATTTATAACGGATTGATTTTTTTTTTTAAGATACTTTCTTAATTACAATACAATGGGATCAAATTTGAGAGAGGTGGGAGAGAGAGGAGGGGTGAGAGAGAGGGAGGAAAGAACAAAGACATAGAGAGATAAAGGTGGAAAGAGAGAAAGGGAGTGACAAGGGAGAGAGAGGAGGGAGAGAGGGAGGAAAGAACAAAGACATAGAGATATAAAGGTGGAGAGAGGGGAGGAAGGAAGAGACAAAGAATGAGAGGAGAGAGATAATGAGAGAAGGGAAAGAGAGAGAAAGAGAGAGACACAAAGATGGGGGGAGAGAGAGAAGGAGAGGAGTGAGATAGTGATAGAGTTGGAGGGTAGAGAGAGAGAGAGAGCAATGGGGGGAAGAGATAGAGGGAGGTGGGGGATAGAGGAAAGAAGAGAGAGAGAAGGAGAGTGAAAGAGATGGAGTTGGGGCGGGGGGAAAGGGGGAGGGTAGGGGAGAGAAGAAGGGAGGAAAAAAGAGAGAGAAGGGTGCAAAGAGATGAATCAAATCTCTCGAGGTGCAAACCTTTACTCAAATTCTGTACTCAAAAAAGAGTTTGATAGATCCCCGTTAAGATGGATCTAGGTTGGTTTAAATAAATACAAATAAGTTGAAAATAAACAATGGGCACTCGGCCAATTAAGCTAACCTTTGAGGCTTAAATAATGCAATGGACTTTAAATGTTTTTTTCTATGTGGTTCATGGTCCCCAAAGATCGATGACTGCTATGAAATATTTGTACCATGCAGATCCACCCAAAGGAATCACTTCCTACCAACTCAACTATAAAGCCTCACCCAAGAGTCTAGAAAATTGCATTTGTAACCTCTCAATAGTAAAAGTGGTTTAACTACAAGAAATCAACTAATTGAGTTAATAAGTCTCAAGACTAAGTGTTATTATTTAATCTCACATATAAAATTTTTCTTTAATTATATTTCAATTATGTATATAAGATCATTTTGTAAGTAAAAATGGTCAAATAATGGGCCTATAGTATGCCCTAAAACTGCTTTTGCTTAGCTAAGATCTCATCTTCCTCAAACGTAAGAAAACATGGTAATGACCCAAGACCCAGAGGCATCTGGCAAGAGTGAAAGCTTGCCCCCTTAAGAATCACTAGCGGGTTATTCCAGGCTGCGTGGTTTTCCTTGAATAATGGTGATGATTTAGTCTACATTCACGGTTAACAGCTAGAGATGGATGTCCTCATCACTGGTTTTACAACTTAGTTATGATATGTTTTCCCACCTGTGTAAAAACAAAACAATGTCAATTAAGTTATTAATATGGTGTTTGTATATAGAACCTGTTTGTAGGAAGTAATAATTGTCCACAGCTGGCTAGTATAAGTAGTTTTATAGATGGTGGAAGTTGTATAATAACACAACCGTGTAGACAAATAAGTTACTAACATGGTATAGGGAAAAGTAAGCAGTTAATATAACTATACAAATGAGTTATTAATGTGGTACATTGAAAAGTAAGAATGGAGTACGCAGTTAATATAATTATACAAATGAGTTATTAATATGGTACATTAAAAAGTAAGCATTAAGTTGGATATTAATATGCTACATTGAAAATCTATTAACAAATAAGTTACAAATATGGTACATTGAAAAGTAAGCTTTGTGTTGGATAATACATATGAATTATGAAGTTACATGGGATATGGAATTTTAGCAATTTTTAATGGCAACCAATTATTGGCTTAGTGCATGGCTATGGTGATGTATGGCATGGATAGATCCCATATGAAAAGTTCGAGAAGCATGGGAAGTTTGGTGCGATTAGAAGCTGTTCATTATACAACCTGACATTGATACTGCACGGCAAAGTGCTGGACTATACAATGTCTTTTCCAAAGGTTACACCTCTTCTTGGAATATACAGTGTCTAGCTCTAAGTGTGAGAGTTAAAATGTAATCTATTTTTTAACTTTTAAAAGAATATATATAGTGCACATGAAGCAAAAGCATGAAGAGACTAGGCGAGAGACAAAAAGACAGTCACAGGTGAAAAGGGAAAAAGACAGAGAGATTGAGATGGACCATCCATTTGCCAAAGTACATATGGATTGAGACGTTATACCAAACTGTATCGTTATTATATCATATAAATTCTAAATATCTTACGTTTTTGTAAATTTATAATTAATTAATTATGCAAAGCTCTGAAACTGTTTCACTGGTCAAGATCTCTTTTTTTAGGATAGAAGGAAATAGGTTAATTTTTCAGAGCTATTTTGTCGGAGTGAAAGTCTCTGTGGGGTCAAGATCTTATTTTTTTAGGATATAAGAAAGTAGGTTAATTTTTGAAAGCTATTTTGTAGGAGTGAAAGTCTCTTTTTATTGACCATTAGGAAAGTAATTTTAGGTGGTTTTATTTTCTTTGAAGAATAGTGATGAATCAGCCTACATTAGCAGATAGCAGCTAGATATAACTGTCCCATTGCTGTTTTGACAACTAAATTATGATCAATTTTCCCACTAAAATACCAAAAAAACAACAAAAATGCCAGACACCAAACCAAAAAAAAAAGTCACGAGAGAAAGAGAAAAATACATGGAATTTCAAAAGCTATGGAGGATGAAATATCAATTTGGCAATGTACATAGGGACAATAGTTGTGGGTTGAGACGTGAGCAATTTGTGTTGTCATTATATGTTACAAATTCCTTTCCTTATATCACTTGAATGATGTGAATTGTATAGAGTATTTCTTGATTGAAACTGAATCTGATTGATGTTGCTTCATTGAATTAATGCTATAATGCAGAATATCGGCTGCCTCATTAAATCTCATTAAATTTAACCGTCATTTCCACGTCTCAGTTAAGTGACTATGACTATCAGAGTGGGCAGCTTTGAATTTACTATGGGCTACAAAGTATGAGCGGAATTTAGTAGATATAATTCCAACACAAACATCCTAAGACGACCTATTTAAATTAGAATTAAAAATTAAATCCAATTCTAAAAGGGACAATGATTTTCTTGTCTTTTAGGTTTTTGCCAGTCGAACCAACCGCCGATTGGGTATGAAATTGACCAATTTGTACCCAAATCACCCAGTTCACGTGTCAGCTGGTTCAACAATCAAATTATTCCAAAACCATTTCTAACGCCAAACCAGACTGATTTTCAACCGGGACAGTTTCGACTACTACGTTTGAGTGAACTCCATAGTGAAAACCAACGCCACCGAAATGCAGATTTATTTTCAGCCAAGACGGTTTGAACCAGCTAGTTTTGAATAAAATTAGTTTAAAGAGTGTATCAAGTGTTTTGACAGGGTTGAATCTATTTCTGTCATCAAAAAATAATTTAAACACTGATATAGTTGAATTTTTTGAAAAATATTTCCCCAGATTTCAGTGAGAATTTTACCCATTGGAAACTGCCCTCCAGGTGAAATTGTAGCCTTGGTAGACAAGGCCCCTTGGTAATATGCTTTGTTCCTATTTGCATGATGCACCTGAATTTGTCATCACACTTTTCCTTTAATGATGTGTTTAAATGTCCCTAATACGATCAGAAAGTTGTCAGAAGCCCTAACTTATTTTACAATCAAAATATTTTATAAACATTTTTTAATTTAAATTTATAACATTTTTATAATTACAAAATGGTTAGAATTACTTTTCAGATATATCTAAACCCTCTATCCTCACACTATTAAAAATATTCACAATAAAATCAAAACAAGGTTTTAATAAAATAGAAAATAAGAATACTTTTATATATAAAGAAGTGAAATTTATATAATATAAATAATATTATTAAGGACTAACATAGAACCACTTAAGGATCCAAGCTATGAGAGAAAGCAAAGTAACAAGCAATGAGAGAGGAAAGATAACATGTGATTCTTTTAAGCTTTTCATTATTGCATTTCATTTGACATAATTGATCCAAAATATAGGTTTAATATTTACAACCAATTGATTTTTTTTTTAAAGATACTTTCTAGATTACAATACAATGGGATCAAATTAGGGGGTTGGGGGTAGAGTGGGCGGGGTAGTGACAGAGTTGGAGAGAGAGAGAGAGAGTGTGTGTGTGTGTGTGATGGCAGGGAGGGCGAGGGAGAGAGATAAGGGGTGAGAGGGAGGGAGAGAGAGGGAGGAAAGAACAAAGACATAGAGAGTTAGAGGTGGAGAGAGAGAGGGAGTAACAATGGAGAGAGAGCGAGGGAGAGAGGAGAGGAAGGAAGAGACAGAGAAGGAGAGGAGATACATAATGAGATCAGGGGAAGAGAGAGAGAGGGGGAGACAGAAAGATGGGAGGGAGAGAGAGAAGGAGAGGAGGGAGATAGTGACAGAGTTGGAGGATAGAGAGAGAGAGTGTGATGGGGGGAAAGACGGAGGGAGGTGGGGGATAGAGGAAAGAAGAGAGAGAGAAGGGGAGAGAGGGGGAGGGAGGAAAAAAGAGAGAGAAGAGTGCAAAGAGATGGATCAAATCTCTAGAGATGCAAATTTTTCCTTAAATTCTATACTAAAAAATAGTTTGATAGATCTATTATTAAAATGAATCTAAGTTGATATTAAAATGAATCTAAATTGATTTAAAAAAATACAAATAAATTGAAAATAAATTAATAAAATCTCATTTAAAAAACAATAACATTTCAAAAATATTTAAAATCATTTAAAAAATACATATAATTAGGGCAATACCATTTGCCTAGCTCAGGCAAACAAATATGCATGTTTGGCCCTTCATATAATTTAGAAAAAGTTTAAAGAAAATAGAAACAAGTTGTAAACTAGTTAGTAAAATCTTAAAATGGTTTAAAAAAAAAAAATTAAAATAGTTTCAAAAATACAAATAATCCGGGAATGAGTTATTAAAACCATTTGTATTTGTTTTATAAAAATTAGCATGTTAATTTTATTAATATTATAATATTCCATTAATTTTATATTATATATAATTTTAAATATTTTAACTAAAATATATTAATTTAATTATAATTTAATATATATTATTATATTAATTTTAATTAAAATATAAATATATATTATTATGTAAATTTTAATTATCTATATATATATAATATTTTTTATATGGTTTATGGATCACATAGATGGGTGGTTACTACTCTCAAAGGATTGAAAGAGAATTGAACTTATGGCCTTTTAATAGGCAAATGTGCTTTAATGATGGGCACTTCACCAATTGAGCTAACCTTTGAGGCTTAAATAATGCAATGGACTTTAAATATTTTTTCTATGTGGTTCATGGTCCCCAAAAATCGATGACTATTATGAAATATTTGTACGAGAAAAATCCACCCGAAGGAATCACTTCTTACCAGCTCAACTACAAAGCCTAACCCCAAGAGTCTAGAAAATTGAATTCATAACCTCTCAATAGTAAAAGTGGTTTAACTCCCAGGAATCAACTAATTGAGTTACTAAGTCTCAAGGCTAAGTGTTATTATTTAATCTCATATTTAAACTTTTTCTTTAATTATATTTCAATTATGTATATAAGATCTCGTTGTAAGTAACAATAGTCAAATAATGGGCTTGGAGTATGCCCAAAAAATGCTTTTTCTTATCTAAGAGCTAGTTTTCCTTAGACGTAAGGAAACAGGTTAATGGCCCAAGACCCAGAGGCATCTGGTAGGAGTGAAAGCCTGCCCCCTTAAGAACCACTAGCGAGTTATTCTAGGTGGTGTGGTTTTCCCTGAATAACGATGATGAGTCAACCTGCATTTGCAGTTAACAACTAGAGATGGATGTCCTCACTATTGGTTTGACAACTAAGTTATGATAGGTTTTCCCATTTGTGTAAAAAACGATGGTCAATTAAGTTATTAATTTATGGTGCTTGTATATAGAACCTGTTTGTAGGAAGTAATAATTGTCCACACCCGGCTAGTATAAGTAGTTTTACAAATGGTGGAAGTTGTATAATAACACAATCGTGTAGACAAAATAGTTACTAACATGGTACAGGGAAAACTAAGTAGTTAATATAACTATACTAATGAGTTATTAATGGGTACATTGAAAAGTAAGCATGAAGTACGCAGTTAATATAATTATACAAATGAGTTATTAATATGGTACATTGAAAAGTAAGCATTGATTCGGATATTAATATGGTACATTGAAAATCTATTAACAAATAAGTTATAAATATGGTACATTGAAAA
Source organism: Pinus tabuliformis (assembly GCA_031772625.1). Taxonomy (NCBI): domain Eukaryota; kingdom Viridiplantae; phylum Streptophyta; class Pinopsida; order Pinales; family Pinaceae; genus Pinus; species Pinus tabuliformis. The sequence goes on from CM062820.1 coordinate 1,394,297,130, forward strand.
GTAAGTATTGAGTTGGATATTAATATGGTACATTGAAAAGTAAGCTTTGAGTTGGATAATACATATGAATTATGAACATGGAATATGGAATTTTAGCAATTTTTAATGGTAGCCAATTATTGGCTTAGTGCATGGCGATGGTGATGTATGGCGTGGATAGATTCCATATATTTTCCATGCGAATTTGATGAATTTTTTGGTGTCTTCCACCTCAAGTGATTTCTAATAGACATGACTTGTCAGTTGTTCAAGGAATGAAGAAGATCATATCAATTAACGAAAATCAGGAGAGTTATAGCTTCCATCTACCAGACTTCTTATTGTGTCTTACTTCTTGATCTCGACTCTCATCCTTGTGATGAAGCATATGAAAGCAAGAGCAAGAGCATACAGAGTAGAATGGAGAGCTAGAGTCGAACACCGAGCATATGCTGAGAAAGGAGCACACACCCATAATTATTCAAGACGCGGAAGGTCACAGGTGAGTTAGAACAATATCTCATAAAATTTCAAGTTGTTGAGATTTCAAACGCTATCAGCCTACAAATGCTAGAATTTACCTTTTCTTTAATGTCTGTTGGTTTTACTTCCGAGAACAAAGGAAACAAAATCATAATTCCCAGTCTCACTCAAAATTATACCCTTTGTTGCGTTTGAATATTGCAAAAATTCCTATTTGAGCCATGAAAATGAACCTTTTTGTATCTAAATATACAAACATTTCTAAATAACCCTGAATTTAGAGATGCCCTGCTTCAAAGTTTGAAGGAATTTAGGCTTCAATGGTTGGCTTGGTACATGGCCATTAAAAACTGCCATGGAACCTTTAGACAATGAATTTAGTTGAAGTGATAGATATGTTTAATTGTTGAAAAGTCTAAGGTGGAAACTGTTGCCAACAAAATAAGTCACACTTAATGTTGAGAGTAGATTACAGGTGAGCAATATGGGAGTTTACCAATTCAGCTTTGATGTCTCTACATTCCATGTATTGTTTCTATTTAATTTGTAATGTGAATTGTGTGATGTAAACATAATTTGTGATCTTCCCACTTTTTAACCACTGATATGAGGAGATTTGTTAATGAAAGAATTACATCAAAAAATAAGGTGTTCATGTTAGCAAAAACATAGTAGATGATAAATATATAGAGTGTTTCCATAAATAAGGTGTTCATGTTAGAAAAATCATAGTAGATGATAGATATATAGGGTGTTTCCATAAATAAGGTGTTCATGTTAGAAAAATCATAGTAGAAGATAGATATATAGAGTGTTTCCATAGGCATGGCAAAGGTAGATATAAAAGGGATATATTTATGTCCATTCCTGAGGGTAGATACAAAAGGTTATCTTCATATCCATTGTTGATTCCATGGAGATATAGAAGGATTATTTTATGTCCTAAATATAGATGGTATTTTATATCAACTGCAGAATTTGAATTTGTGTATCTCCACTAACATGGAGATTTCATGTATCTCCACTTGACTTTATTTTATGTAAAGAGAATATTGAAATCTGTGATCAACATACAAAAAGATAAAAATGACACCTTATCTACCCATTTCTTTTTTTTTGAAAAAGCAGACAACTACAAGGATGGGAGACAACATAGAATGAACACAGGTAAGGACATTGAAGATATAAATAACTAGTGTAAAGGTAAAGTTTGATACAAGGATGAAGCTCAAAATTTGAATTTAAGATGGAAACTTCAAGAAGCATAAAAAGTTTGGTGCAATTAGAAGTTGTTCATTATACACGCTAACATTAATACTGCAAGGGAAAGTGTTGGACTATGTGTATTTTAAAAGTTAGCCTTGTTGAATATGTAGTGTCTAGTTCTAAATGTGAGTGTTAAAATGTAGTGCATTTTTGTAACTTAAAAAAAAATAGTACATATGAAGCAAAAGCAAGAAGAGACGAGAGAGTATCAAAAGAGACAAACAGATGAGTTACAGAAAGAAGGGAAAAGGACATAGAGATTCAAATCTTCTATAAATGATATTTATTTGTTTAATCATTTTCCAGTGATCTTTTCACTACAAAGCAATTACACAGAGGAGCTCAACCATCATAAAGAGACAACCACACAATAACACAAGAGATTACCCAAGGAAAACCCCCAAGGGGTAAAAACCTAACAATCCTTCTTTTATAGAATCAATCCAAAACGAGGGCCATAAAAAATCAAGATGAAAGATAACTGACCAGCATGAATTACAAGCTCAACCTCTCACGAAGAAACCAAGTCAGTCCTCACAAAACTATCCACAAAGTATCCTTGAGTATAAAGAGACAACCACACAATAACACAAGAGATTACCTAAGGAAAATCCCCAAGGGGTAAAAACCTAACAATCCTTCTTTTATAGAATCAATCAAACAAGAGGGCCATAAAATTCAAGATGAAAGATAATTGACTAGCATGAATTACAAGCTCAACCTCTCACAAAGAAACCAAGTCAGTCCTCACAAAACTGTCCACAAAGGATCCTTGAGTATCTCGGTTAAGATCTGAAATAGGTCTGCTCCGAAGGCCCAAAATTTGACCCTACCTTAGCCTTAGAAGTTCAATCTTGACGATAAATGAACCATAGGAACTTTCACACTTTGCTTTATAAAGATACCCCCAAAACCCACACTGATCTCAACCTCTTGTACTTGCTTGAGTGAGGGAAGAAAGAGCACTTATTATACTTCTGTTTTCGGCCTCCTTGACTTGTATTCCTTCTTAGGTTGTTGAGATATATTGCTTCTTGTGTAATAATGTGAAGTTTGCCAAGAGGGAGGACGAATGTCTCCTTAATATAGAACCAATGAGGTTGAATAGGTGCCATAAGGGGCTAAGCCGACTTGAGCATTTAGAGGAGCCGACTTGGTTCATTGTGGAGGGAAAAGTAAAAAATAATCAAAATTATTCTTTTGCAAAGGTCATGAAGAAATGCATTTCATATTTTCTTTTGATGAAATAATGAGCATGAAGAACATGCTACATAAAAACATATATTGTTACAAATGCATCAATGCAGAAAATTGATAATTATGAACACTGACCATAGCTATAAAATTCAACAATTCTTGCAGTGGACCTACAAAAAGAAGAGAGTTTCCATAAGAGTTGTAAATATATTCTTGAAGTTGGTTGATATAGATGATATCTAAATTTGAAAATGACTGGAAAATTTATTTATAGCATCATTTTTTTAAAATTATTCTTTTGTATTGTATCCTCATTTTTAGTGCTCAACGTGGAGTTAACACGTTTCCCTTTTAAAGTAAAAATAAAATATCCTTTAAATTAAAAAATAAAGTCAGTGATGATCAAAATAAAAGCAAATATACATATTTGGTTAGTTTTACTTAAATCTATTATAAAATGTAGTCCCACTCTAACTCTACTTTCTTTATTGATTGTTGGTAGTATAACCCAATACAAAGAAGAATGATAAAAATATTTCACTGTCACTCTGATGAGGCTCATCAATAGGATTTGGAGCAGTTTTGGGCTAATTTAAGTGTAGGAACTCAAAGTAGACAAGCAAGAGGGATTCTAGGACATTTGGTCTCCCTCCTTAACTCCTAAATCACTTGAAGGTTCCTCCACCAAATCTCATCAGCTCGGAGTTACAAGCAGCCAAGTCAACCGAGTTCATTGGCAACCAAGCGAGTGATAGTTGAAGACAAGTTAATCTCGATTTTAGGAGCCAAGCCTCCCATACGAAGTTACTGAAATTGTGAATAGATCTCCAAAAATGTAATCCGAAATTGTCCTCTTGTACTTCCTGTACACATCCAAAGTTCAAAGAGAAATCTGAGTTCTATGTTTTCTGTGGTGACCCTAGTGGGGTATTTATAGTTGTTTGTCCACCATAATTAGCTGACATGATAGTGAATCGTTGTGTCACTTTATTTGAGCTGACATGAATTCTTTTTATATCATTTTGCTGGCGATTTCTTCAAGAGGATTGTGCTTGTCTTGGAGGGCTAATCTAAATAATAGGTTGGCTCAATACAGTTTATATATGCTCATGAAGAGCTCTTTAACATTTTCTTTGACTCTTTGACTTTCATATAACACTTCAACACATGCTAGACCTATGTAATGAGCAAGAAACTTATTTTATAATTTAGAAAAATAATATTTCTTTTATTTTATAAGTACAAAGATCAAAATTACATTTATGAAGACCGAACCTAGTTACACTTTCTTCAAACATTTTTACTTTTACTTTTATCTCATTTTAAAAATTACTTTCACTTTTGTTTGATTTTAAAATTCATCTTTATTTTTATTTGATTTAAAAAATCATTATATTTGTTTTTAAAAATCATTTCTTTTATTTTATTTGATTTTAAAAACAATTTTTAACTTTTATTTGATTTTAAAATTCATTTTATTTGATTTAAAAGTTAATTTTAATTTTAATTTTATTTGATTTTAAAAATCTTTTTACTTTTATTTCATTTTAAAAATCATTTTATTTGATTTTAAAAATCATTTTTTTTGACTTTTTATTTGATTTTAGTAATCATTTTTTACTTTCATTATTATTATTATTAAATGTGACTCAAAGATAAAAATTCATTTATATTTTTATTGTTAATTGTATCATATTAAAATATTCTTTCCTCTAACAGTCATATTAACATTCTTAAATATTTTTATTAAAATCTAGGCATTATATTCTAACCGTTGAATTTAATGGTATATACATTGCTCTCTCTATTTAATTGTATGCTAAGATTCGATTCGCCATCTTGTCGTGACGATGAACCACACTGGATGATTCGAAACGCATCAACAAAACATATCCTATGTGATTATTGCCGAAAGTTTTCACAATTATTCAAATAAATATTATTTTTAAATTTTAATTATATACATAATACATATAAATATATAATACATTTCCTTTACTTATATTAAAAAAAAAAAGAAGTAATCTAAATAAATTAAAAACTAATTTTCATTGTTAAAGGTCCATTTTGTACCTCACTATGAAGGAGATTTTGTAAAATTTCACTTTCACTATCAACCTTGAATAAAATATGTGTATATCCATACAAAATAACATAATTTTATACCTACTTTTTTTAAAGAATAATTATCTTTTATATTATAATAATCTAGATTTCATAGCCATAAATGTTTACAAGATTTTATGACTTTTACTGCTTCAACATTTCAGTACAACCACAACAAAATTTTCTTGCCTCTACTCGTTTTTTGCACTACTATTTTGTATTGAAACCTCCCATAGATTTTACAAAGTTGCCCCAAAAGCAGTTCAAACTTGCAATACATACAGATATTTTTTAAGATGCCCCAGAGGGGCCAACTTCCAAACTTTTTTCCCATTGCAACCTCTTTTCCACGAGACCATCCATCATCAGTCGACATACCAGTCGCGTCAGCGTCCTGAGAGTCGGGTCGCAAATCAAAACCAATCTTGGACTCCAAAATTATGCATCCCTGACATCTTCATTTCACTGCACCTTCAACAAAAGCAGTTTCGTCTCCAGGCCTGTGAGTTTCCTTTCCATTTGAGTTTGCAACCAATAACACTTTTTCCCATAATATTACATCTTTCCTCCTTATCACACACTATGAGTTCCAACCTTCGAAGTGTAATTTCCGGCATTCCCATAAGCACCTTTGAACAACCGCATTACTGACTATTTCCAATGACCTGAATCAACATCTAGAACCTGGATCTCCATGGCATCCATAAGAATAAAACAACTACAAAGCCACAAAATTGAACATAAAGGATAAGATAACCCAATTTCCCAGGAACCCTACCCATTTAACAATTCTACAACACTTCTTCCAAATCACTCCCTAAGTAAATACACTAATTCTAACATTATGTGAATTCTCAAATCTTTCGCCTCTATAATTTGGAATAATTTTGAGTAGAGGGATTATAGCAAAGGCTTCAGAGGAGTTTGACTGGATCCCTAGCCTTAGGCGAGATATAAATCCCCAAATATAATAAGTCCTCCCTCCTTTCCATTTGTACCGACTGTATTCACGACTGGATAAAGGGTGATACGTGGGGAGCTCACTCCTTCTATGTGGATGGATATGCGAGGTGAGAGTGCCAGAGGAGCAGAGCTCCATATGGAAAGAATCATTTAATTCCTTTATTCCCATTACCACGAGCTTCTTTCAAGGTGTCAACTGACCCATTTGCACTAAGACCATTCAATTTTCACAGAATTGGGGTGAAATTACTTACTCCACCAATTGTTTCTATAGTTCCTTGCTCCATCTAAGATCCTTGCTTAGCAAGCATGTCTGCCTCATCACTTAGGGATTTAAGAGTATGATAGAGAGAGATCTCATTCAATTTTTTACATTGCATTGCTATATTGAGGACTATTAAAGAGAAATGAGAGTTTCTTCCTATTGTCGCATTAGAGATTTGCCCAATAACAATCATAGAATCCCCTATAACCTTTAAAATTTTCTTTACTCTTTAGTTTATGGTTATCTCCAAACCTTTCCACAAGACCCAAAATTCATCTTGATTGTTTGTTGTTATTCCCAAGCCACAAGCAAAGTTATAAACCATTTGTTCCTTGGGGCAATAGATGACCCCTCATGCTCCATTCGCCCCTAATTTTATAACTTTAAAAATAAATAACATAAATAAAATTAAAAGAGTGTAAGAAAGAGGTATAATTCTTATATTTTAAAAATGTTTCACTTAATAACTTAAATTAACTATTTAAAGATCATGTTAAGTAATTTATTTCACTCATATATATATATATATATATATATATATATATATATATATATATATATATATATATATATATACACACACACACACAAGTGAAATAAATTAGTTTATATATATAAAGAGAGAGTTAATAATAATAATAATAGCCCATGGGGCTTCGGATTGACAGTGAATGGGTGCATTGTTAAGGCACTCCTTGCGATAGGTCATTGGTTCAAATCCCTTGTGGGTGCTTACCTACCAAAAAATAATAATAATAATAATATTATTATTATTATTATTTAATGTTCAAAGTAAAAGGGTATTACAAGTTAAAAATTTAATTAGTTCCTAATAATAAAATTCATAAGGGAAATATTTATAATTCATTTAATTCTTAATATGAATTTAATATGTAGCATTTAAAAATATTATTAATAATAAAATGCAATGTAATTCATAACAAAATATTGTTAACTAAAATTTTTCAATGTCAATTATTTGTATACTATATAAAGTATTTGAGAAAATTAAATTCTTATGATTAACATTTCTATTAGTCTTATTATTTTATATTTTGGTCATTTAAAATGTCTTTTTTTAAGTCAATTTTATTTAAAATTGAGCAATTTTTTTTGGAATTGAAACTTAAAATCCAAGAGAGATTTGTTAGAATTGAAGTTTTAAGTTGTGTGTTGTACACAATTCAAGTGCCCAAGAGTATTTTCAAGATGTTGAAAATATTTATGTATTCAAAAATGTAATTTAAACAATGAAAATTTACACACAAATATATAACCAATATATATTCATCTTAATCAAAGAGATTCTATCAAGCATCCTGAAGGATTAAACCTATTGAGGTGCAATTTTTTTTCAAGTTTTACAAATTAAAAAAGGTTTGTACCTCAAAATATTTGATCATTCTTGGCCCTTGCTATATCCATGGTTAAGATAGATCTATACAGATATATAATTAAAATAATATATGATACTATTCTAGAACCTTTTATATAAAATCTTGTTTCAAAAATAGTTAAAATTATTTAAAAAAATATAAGTCGAAAATGAATTATTAATATAGTTTTGTATATAAAATTTTATTTTACGAAAAATAAATGGAATAATTTTATTTATATTATAATATTTAATTAATTTATATCAAATCCAATCTAAATTATATATTAAAACTTAAAATAAAACTATAAAAAGTTAATAAGTATTTATAAATTAATCATTATTTATTATATAAATATTTTATTTAAAAAAAATAAAAAAATAAAAATAAAAACTTCCCGACTAGGGTGAGAGACACCGAACGAGGATTGACGAGATCTATGCCATGGCCAGATGCATGATGAGAAAATATAGTGGGGAACTCACTGATGAGCCTCGCACATTCTCCTTCTGGTGTAAGGTGGAAAAGTGTGTGCTAGCCATTAAATGGGAGATTAGAGACCAATGGGACAACACATCATTGGGGTTTTATGCAGCGAACCTAGTATGGTTCGAAGATAGTATTACAAGTTCCTCTAAAATCTCTAGGATGCTTGCGAAGGTATCTTAACGGGCTCGTCATCCTGGCGTAGACGACTTCATCCCTCTTACAGTAGACAACAGCTATAGGTATGTTTATTATGTTTGTTCCCTGCATACCCTTATCCCTAGGCTTATGTGTTATCTGATAACTCATTGGAAGTGAGTCTTTGAGATGATGTCTTGGATCAAAAAGGAAACCTCCAGTGGAATTAGGGAGGCAAGAGTAGTTTATTTTAATTTGTTGTCTAAATATAATAGAATTATTTCTATCTATTATGGAATTCTGCTTTCTAGGATGTGCATGCATTTGGGTTTTGAACACTGGAACTCGGTCTTCACTTCTTGCATGGGGATTTTTATTTTTTGTTTAGTATCTTTGATGTACTCATTGCTTCATATGAAAAGGGGAATTCTAGGAAGGGAAACCCTTGAATGGATTATGGTTCTTGGTCCAAGAAAGCTTGGGGAGCTACAAGTTGTTATGAAAGGCTTGTTTTGGTAAACTCAGTTCAATACCATGGTGAAAAATATGGTTTCTAGCTTTCATACTCATAGTCATGTTGTAATACAAGTTTGAACCTCTATTGTCTTCGTTAGCACCCTACACTAGGTTGTCTTCTTGAATGTCGATTTTCAATCAAGACGAGGTCCCTGGTGTTAGCGGTCTTGGCATTTGAATTTTGGTTATTTGCTCACTTTTGTGGTTAGCGAAGACATAAAATGTTGTGCCCTTCCTCAGGCAGAGATAAAGCAACAAGGGGAGGTCATGGGCTTAACCCAGGTAGTGGTCGGAGGCATGGAGGAAGCCAACCCCAACCATGCTAGGCTAGGGGACGGGTCCATAGACCCATCTTAGACCTACTAGACCAATACTCAACCTCAAATTCGTTAATTAAATTCTAAGTGGGAATATGACTTAAACCATCAAGTAGGGAGCAATGATGTGGATATGGAAGAATGAAGGGATCTTGTGCTAGACCCGGGCCATTCCAAATGTTAGTATACTCAAATTAAACAAATTGTTTATCTTTATTAGCTGATGAAGAATATCGTGGCTAAAGCCCTGTCAACATCCTCTATTGGATCTTCCAAGACTGAAACATAATTCCAGGAAATTCATAAGGAATTTCAGCTGATTCAATTTTAGATTCAACAACAGAATGCCTGCCTAAGTCGCATAGAGAAGCACATCCCATGCCTCCCTTAGACCGAATTTCCAGGATCCAGTGCAAAAGATCCAACGCCTGTGGATTCGTCTTACGAGTAATAGCATGACTTGCGCAATTTGGTTTTTAATTTTTGCTATGTATAAATGAATGATATGAAGACTCTGAGGTTTTGTTTAAGTTATCTAGTCATTAGGAGAATTAAAGACAATCAGACCTATATAGCAATGTTATATAGTCTCAAACTCTTCTGTTTTTGGATGGCTTATAATGTAGTAAGGTGGCCAACAGACCCAGTTTCCCAATGGAGAGGTTGATACCACTTATCAAATAGATATGGAAGTAAAACCTACCTGTTTTTGTTGGAAATGAATAAAAAAGATCTGCCAATATATATATATATATATATATAGATAAAATCTTGTTGCTAAGAACTAAAAATTTTCAATCATGTTATTAATCTAGCCTATGTACATAAAAACGTGTTTGTGAGAAGTAATAATCCACGCTTGGGCACTAAAATTAGTCCTATATGGTGAAATTTATATAAAGACGCATACGGTTGGGATAAAGGAAGTTGGGAAAAGTAAGCAGTTACTAGATGCAAGGGCCTCTTAGGGGGAGAGCTTGGATTAGGGGGAGAAAACGTGACTTCATGGTTGCACTACACTTTGTAGCTCCGCATGGCTAGCTTATGTCGGAAGGATTATGGCGATACTATAAAGTGGTCTTGGGCCATGTAAAAGGGAACCATGGTGGTTGTAGACATTTACAGGCATATTTTCTACAAGTTTTATTCCTTAACACCTGATTGTTGGTTCCAGATCATCTGGAGTTGGGAGATCTCTCTAAATATCATCATTTTTTGATGGTTAGTATGGTGAAATAAAGTGCTCACATGGGATAATTTACACAAAAGGGGATTTTGGGGTCCAGGCTGGTGTCCTTTTTGCATGAGGTCACAAGGATCAATCATACATATATGCTTGCAGTGTTCTTTGTCCTTGTAGGTTTGGACTTAGGTTCTTCGCTTGTTACAACTGCCCCCCATGGGACATTTCTCCACTATGGAAGTGTGCATCAGATGATGGAGTACCAGTTTGGGAAAGCATAAGTGTGTACCCCTATATAATATTTGGGAGATATAGAGAGCGAGGAACTCTTTAAGTTTTTAAGGTAAACAATACATCTCTAGAACCATTTCCAACATCATGCCATGGTCGTAATTGAAGCAGGGTCAACAACGCATAGTGTTGATGCCTAAACTTAGATCTGGTCTCCTTAGGGACATTTCCCTACTGGCTTCTTTGATGGAGTCGCACAAGATTGCTTTTGTGAGTGTGGAGCTTGGCTGAGATTAAACCCCCAGACACATTTCCTTCTCCAACAGCATGGAGGATCTGGTACAAACTCTTGAGCCGAGATCCTGGCTCTCTAGGGGTTGCTATGGTTTTCTAAAAAATAAAGCATAGATAGAATTACCATATATGGTGACTCAAAAGGCCTCATTTATGGGATATCTATTCATTCCAACTTTGTGCCCCCTTTTTAAATAATTGGATAAAGTGAATTGAACATTTGGAGCAGGGATTTGTGGATATTTCGTTCTTGCATGTTTACAGGGAATTAAATATTATGGTGGTTGATAGATTATCGAAGAAAGGTCTTATGGCTGCACAGGGATCCATGTTCTGTAAACTGCTTTTTGATGGTTTGGTGGTCGAGGAGGGCGAGTTGGCCCTCTTTTAGATGGCCATGCCATATCACATTTTCTATGTTTTATTAGTCTTGTCTTATGTGAAAGGATATTGACACTGTAATAAGTTTTTTTTTTTTTATTATCCGTCGCCTTATTTGGTCCTATTACAAGAATATTAAGTTATATAACTCGATTTTGTATGAGTATCGGGAAGATTAGCATATATATTCTTGGCAAATATGAGAAACATATGGTTAATATTTCCTGGATTTTTTCTTAATACCATGCTAGCATTTTTTTCTCTTTTAAGGAAAAAGTTTTACAAAAATAAGTTATTAATATGGTACATTGAAAAGTAAGCATTTAGTTGGATAATATAAATGAATTATGAAGATAGAATCTTGGAAAGTAAGTATCTTCATTAATGATAGATATATAGAGTTTGAAAAGTAAGTATTTAGTTGGATAATACAAATCAACTATGAATATGGAATCTTGAAAAGTAAGCATGCTGAAAAGTCCATTGAGTTAGGGTGACAAGCTCATGTCGACAAAATAAATGGCATTTCATGTTGAAAAGTCCATTGAGTTAGGGTGACAAGCTAATGTCAACAAAAATAAATGGCATTTCATGTTGGAAGCAGATCACAGGTAGGCGACGATATGGAAGTCGGCAGTTACCAATCCGGTTTGATATTTCTACACTTGATATACTGTTTTTGTTTTAATCTGAATGTTAATTGTGTGATGCAAACATAATTTGTTATTTTTACATTTTCCCACTAGATATGAGGAGACTTTTTTGTTAGTGAAACATTGACATTAAAACAAGAGAAAATGTCATAAAAATGAGCATATTGGATGAGAGATGTACAGAGTGTTTTCATAGTCAGGGTAAAGAATAGATTTAAAATGCTATTTTTATATTCATGGTAGATTCCGTGTAAAATATAAAGAAACATCTTATTTTATGTATTTTGATAAGGATGTAGTAACATTAACTGTTGATTTTAGATGACATCCCATCCATCAAAGAAAAGAAAGTATGAAAACTTTTCTAAAAGTTGTGATAGCAGAGAAGTAAAGGACAGGAGACAGAACAGAGATAAAGACATTGCAGATAAATAAGGAGTGTAAAGGTGAAGTCTGATGCATGGGAAGTAAAAAAACATGGGAAGTTTGGTGTGATGAGAAGTTGTTCATTATACAACAGTTCAAAACATTGATACTGCACGGTAAAGTGTTGGACTATAGAATGTCTTTTTGTAAAAGTCAGTGTAGTGTTGGAATATGCACCGTCTGGTTCAAAGTGTGAGTGTTAAAATGCAGGTCATTAGTACACATGAAGCGAAAGCATGAAGAAACGACAGAGTATCACACGAAGAAAGAAACAAAAGATGTGTCACAGACAGGAAGGGAACAGGGCGTAGAGATTCAGATGAACCATTTATTTGCCAACGTACATATGGAACGACAGGTTGTACCAAATTGTCTCGATATTCTATTTTTTTGTAAATGTAAATATGTAATAAAATAAAATAAAAGAAAACGAGTTTTACTGTATTTCAAGGAAACAGGTTAAAACGAGTTTTCCTTTATTCCAGGAAACAGGTTAATGGCCGAGACTAGGAGGCAACTTCTGCTCTCATTTGCAAGTAATTTCAATAGTCTTTGTTTATATAAGTGGCCCGCTGGAATTTAGCAATTTTTTTAAAATAAGTGGTCTGCTGGAATTTAGCAATTTTTTTAAAATCTGGCGGGAGTGTTTGAATTATGTTTTTGATAGTGGAAATAGATTCAGCACTATCAAACACCTTCGGGGCACCATAAATTTCATTAGTCTTGTTTATATAGGTGGCCTGCTGGAATCTGGCAAATTTTTTTAAAATATGGCAGTACTAGTGTTTGAATTATGTTTTAGATGGTGGAAATAGATTCAGTACTATCAAACACCCTTGGGGCACCAAAAGCCTTGAAGCTTGACAGCTTATCCTGGATTTACAAAACTTTCTGCAGTAATTTATCAAAATCCTTCCTGAATTTCCATGGTTTTCTGGGCAAATTTGAAGCCTCCTTTAAACTACTACATTTCATTGACATGGTTTTCCTTACATAACAATAATGAGTCAACCTGGATAAAAAGGCAGTAATAATTATCATCACTACTGATTTCACAACTAAATTATGATAAGTTTTTAGATTGTTTAAAAAAAGGGCATAAATAGAAATGAGAAAAGATGAAAGCAAGAAAAACTGAAACATCAATTTGACGATCTATATATAAACAATACCTATGGATTGAAAGGTGAACAACTTTTGTAATAGTTAGCTCAAATATATGAAATTTGTTTTAATTTAACAAGGTTTAACTATATAGATAAAAAATTTGAGCCTAGAGGCTCATTCTACAGCCAGTATGATGTGTAACATTGTCCATCCCCTGACCACCAAATATATGAAATTTGTTTTAATTTAAAAAGGTTTAACTATATAAATAAAAAATTTGAGCCTAGAGGCTCATTCTACAGCCCAGTATGATGTGTAACATCGTCCATCCCCTGACCACCAATAGTTAGGTCAAATATATGAAATTTGTTTTAATTTAACAAGGTTTAGCTATATAAATAAAAATTTTGAGCTTAGAGGCTCATTTTACAGCCTAGTATGCTGTGTAAGGCTAATTTTCCTCATGCCTACCAAAATAAAAGTCTAAAAAAATCTAAAAAAAATATCTATACAAAACATTAAAATAATGTTGACTCATAAAAAAAATTTTCAAGTGAAGAAATTGGATCTTGATCCCTCTGTGTTCATGTTAGATCCGTATTTAAGATGGATCTATGCTGGTTATTTTCTACAAAAAAAATTATTAGTATTTATCTTTGCTGCTATTGGCTGAGAATTTAGAAATGTTATTACACAATACATCATTACTTTTTATTAATGCAATGTATTCATTCTTGTCATATCAATATTTTTTATAAAATAATAATTATATTAAAATTTTTTGAATATATATATCTATATATATATATATATATATATGGGATTAAAATCTAAAATTAAATATTAATAAGAAAAAAAATGCATTTTTCATAAACTAAATAATAAATTAGTGTTATTATTATTTTTTTCAAATAATATATAAATATATTTCTAAATTAATAATTATATTAAAAGAATTTTTTATTGAATATTTTAGTTCAAATTTTAAGAAATAAAATATATAATTCTTGACTTGGATAGACAACTAATGTAGTTCAAATGTAAATGCAAGTATAACATATTATAGTTTTTTAACTCTTCTATGTTTACATGAGTATTGAAATCGGGGCCTTATTTTTTAATTACACAGATCAAGACCTTACCAATTAGTAAAATTCAAATTAATAGAATTCTAAACCTTAAAATTATTTGAATTCAGTATTTTTTATTTTTATTTTTCTATATTTAAACTAAACCGCAAAAACTAGCCATTATATAACACTAATCGTTATTATGTAATACAAATTCTTCTCCCATGTGATGTGAATTGAGTATTCCTTGATTGAAACTGAATCTGGTTGATGTAGCTCCATTGAATTAATGCTAAAATGTAGAATATCTGGTGCATCATTAAATTTGACAGTCATTTCTAAGTGAGTCAAGTGACTATGACTATCAGAGTTAACAGGTTTGAATTTTGATATGGGCTACGACTTGCTGTCAAGTGTGCATAGATTTATAAAAAGTAAAACCAGTGTAATCAGTATGTCTTGAAATTGTAAAAAGAACTTGAAATAGAATGGGTTTTGTTAGCCCTGTTGGCATGTGGCACAAAATGGATCCAAAACACTCTCGAATTCTTCAAAATATTTTTAAATATCATTCAAAGATAAAAAAAATTGCATGCCAAGAGCCCTTAGAATGGCGGAAAAGCACTATCGGGAGGCAAAAAACCAGAGAAAACCATGAAAAAACAGAGTATTGGAGGCGTGAGCAATGAATGCACAGTAGCCGTCAGATCTGGCCGATCAATGGTCCAGATTTGATCGAAAATCGCAATCGGCATAGGCAGACATCGGATATCGGCACAGACTACATATCACTTGCGACGACGACTGACATAGTCAACTAGGACTGTCAATCAAGCGCGTAGATCGACGACCCACGTTGCATCGCATGATCGCTATCAGAGATTACAAGAGCACTTACAACGGCCCGGGGTTATCGCGATGTGTGATTGCGATCAATCGCATCGCGGTATCGCAATCGGGGCTACATAGGGGAGCGGGCATATACACATACACATCTGCGATCCGATGAACCAGACCCAACAGTTATATAAATATTATTGCATAAGATTTGAGATCCGCTGAAAGGCATTTTCCTATGTATTTTCTCATATTTTGTTATTTAACGAAATACAAAGAAACAATGCCGATGCGATAAGACTCGGACCTGAAAGGGTTCGTGAAGGGAAATATATAATAATTGAAGTCCGGAGGGAGCCAATTTTCACGTTATTTTCACAATTTTTAACGTATTTTTAAAATACAAAGGAGCAACGCTGAAGCGACTTGCGATAGTGATGAGGATGGACTCAATAGAGGAATAGACCATATTTAAGGACTTTTGAAGTCCAAAATGAACATAGCTTGGCGAGATTTTCACAATTGAATGCATTTCTCTGTGTAAAACAGAAAACAATCATTTGGTATTCGGAAGGATGTCAAAAGCCCAAAGACCCATTCCATTACAGAATAGAGGTTGGGAGACAGAGGTTGGGAGACAGATTGCCGGGAGACAGATGGTCGGAAGGGAAAAAGCCACAACATGATGCAGCCCACAATAGAAGCGATCATGGAGCATCGTTGGCACGAGTGAGCCATCTGATAGTGCAGCAAATTACCAAAATGCGGTTACTCTGCTGTTAGAAAAAGAAACCTCCGAGCTCATGCATGTTTAGTCATGGCATCAAGTTGTTAAAGACAGAGGGGATAGATTAAGACCTCTCGAGCCTCAGAAAGCTCGAGAGCATTGTAAAAGGCCTATAAATATTTGAAAATTCAAAGTAGCAAGGGTTCAATTTTTGGAGACTGTGGAGACTCTGCTCCTCTTAGCGTCTCATCTTCATTCTAGCAATATAAGCTTCTTTTGCTGTTACATGTTCAATTCCCATTTTCTCCTCTGTTCTGAGCTTGCACTTGAATAGGTTATTCATGTTTTCTTCTGTGTCTAATGCTAGATAACTATCATCTTATTTCTGCGTTGATAAATTAGATTTGTGAGTTTCATTTAATTTCTGTAGCTAGCCATTCATATGTGTTTATGTATGCATCTGCTGGTACAGTTAGTATTCTACATCTATCCATTGAATCTATAAACTATTGAACATTAGTGGTCTAAAGCCTTGTAAAGCTGAGGGTGTTCATGCATGTCTTGAGTGAAAACAAAGTTGAAACAATCATCTGACTTGATCCAAACCATCATCCATTCCAATAGTTCCGATAATGATATTGAAGATTTATATGTTACTAGGCATCTTCGAGCTAAAACCTAGGAGAGTTTCCTGGAGTGCTAACATAATTGGTGCCATTGCCGAGGAGAGGAGACTAAAGCTCAGCTTCCCTAGGGGACAACACAGATCCAACTTTGATGATAGACAAAGTCTGGACACTTTTTCGGTTGTAATCATCTATCTGGCGACTCTACTGGAGGACACACCTCTTGGCGACTCCACTTCATAGTTCTAGCTCAGTTTGTGAGGCATACTCAGAGAAATCCTCAGAAGCTACAAGATGACCCAGTATCTAACCCTGAAAAAATCATCAAAGAAAGAAAGGCACTACATAAAGGAGCATCAAGTTTAGGTAGCTCAAAACAATATTCTATATCTCTTCAAGAAAATCTTGTAATAGAATAAATACATGTTGAGAGTATAGCATCTAATACTAGTAGTGGAGAAAAAATCTCAGAGATCCATAGAGCTCCTTATTCTTTAGGTTCTCCTTTTGTTGCAAGCCCAAAGGAAACCTCTCCTCCTATACCTCATACTCCTTTAGTCTTATCAGTCACTCCTCAATCCTCTGTCATTCAGAGTTCCAGTACCCTTATAGCCACCACAGCTATGGCAGGTCCGCAAGCACCTACCAAAATGGAAAGAATCATAGCTGCTAGGTATGGACCTTTAGTACTGCCCACTCCTTTGAATGCCATGCCTACTGGAGAATATCAAAAGTATAGGCCTAAGTTCACTAGGACTGAAGGTGTTTCAGTTGAGGAACATCTTGAATCATTCTATAGCTATGCTGATAACTTGGACATTAGTGAAGATGATGTATGGATGAGAGTCTTTGTCCAAAGTCTAGATGGAGAGGCTAGGAAATGGTTCAGAGAACTAACCCCAAGTTCTATAACAGATATTGAGGCTTTAGATGATGCATTCCTAATGCATTGGGGGGATAAGAAGGATTTACTCTACTACCACACCGAGTTTGGGAACTTAAAGAGGGAAAATGGTGAGTTGTTGTCTGATTTTAATAAGAGGTTTAACCGCATGTACAACAAGATACCAGCTGAAGTAAAATCCACCACTACCTTTGCTAAACTCACCTATGCCAGCAACTTTGATTATGACATCTGTCTACTGTTGAGGGAGAGAGGGTGTGCTACCTTGGATGATATGCAGGACGCAACCTTGCAAGTAGAATTAAACATCATTGCTACAGAGAAGCTCAAGGGGAATGTTGATAGAAGGAGACATAGGGGTGAATCTTCATCATCTTCAGATCCCAAGATCGATCAATTGAACAAGATGATAGAGTCATTAGCCTCTGAGATCTCCAAATTAAAGGTTGAGCAGCACCCTGGGAAAGGAAGAGTTGCTAATACCTTTGCTCCTAGAAATCCAAATACATATAGAAGAGCCAATGAGCAGTTGCAGATTCTACAAAGAAGCAAAGATGCCAATGAAGACCAAAGGGTAAAGATCCCTTTCCAGAATGTAGTCATGGAAGAAGAGTAATTTTAAGAAGATGATGAGATCCATTGTCTTGAAGACAAAGGCAGTGCCTCCTTTTTGACCTCAGCTACCTATGAGAAGTCATTATTCAATGACCAGATCGGCTAAGAATGGGATGGTGAAGTTGTTCTGCAAACTGAAGATCAGCACAGATATGATTTGAGGTCAAAGATGAATAATGCCAAGGAAACTCCTGTTCAAAGAGCTGTTGTCCCTGCAATACAACAAGCTAAAAAGTAGAAATGACCGGCAGTTGATCCCATCATCCTCAAAGCTCCAGCTCATGAGGTAAGAGGCCTTGACAAGTCTCCTTCTCCTTTCAGTTTTGAATCAGAAATTCAGAAGCTAAGCATACCTATACCTCTGATCGAACTAGTGAAGAATGAGTCCTTCAAGAGATCTATCCTCGAGGCCCTTGAGCCTAAAGCCATCCAAGCCTCCACTGACTATGTAAATCTACAAGACGACAAACTAGCTATTGTTCTCAGCCCAATGATTGAAAACTGTGATGACGACTCCCCATCATTCTATGTCTCTTTGACTATTCATGACAAAATCCTCCACAACTGCCTTCTGGACACAGGAGCCAGCCATAATCTAATGCCCAAGGCTGTCATGGATGAGTTGGGTCTTGACATTACCAAGCCTTATCATGACCTGCTTTCTTTTGACTCTAGAAAAGTGAAATGTTTGGGATTAATCAAAGACCTAGCCATCACCTTGTCTCAGCTGCCCATGAAGAGCATGATGATGAATATTGTGGTAGCAGATGTAACCCTCAAGTTTGGCATGTTGCTTTCCAGAGGTTGGATCAAGAGATTAGGCGAAACATTGCAAAATGATCTGTCCTATGCTACTGTCCTAGTTTTTGGAGGATACAGAGAAGCTCAGTTGGCTTATATCATCAGTGATGAAAGGAATCCCACTAATCATCCCATCTATACTGTCGACATTCATTTTGGAGCCTGTATTCTTCAGATTGAAGAATCCCAGTTGGCCTCCATGCAGCTTAAGAAACTAGTTTTCTAGATCACAGAGGAAGAAGGCCCACAAATTTGGGACATGTTCTTTGATGGAGCTTGCTCTAAGGAAGCTGTAGGGGCAGTTGTAGTCCTTGTGTCCCCCACATAAGAATGCATTCATTTATCTTTCAAGTTAACTTTTCAGGTCACAAATAACATAGCAAAGTACGAAGCCTTGATATTGGGCTTAAACGCTGCTAAAGAAATGGGCATCAAAGGTTTGAAGGTGTTTGGAGATGCAGACCTTATCATTCAGCAGATCAACAAAACTTTCCAAGCAAAGCATCCAAGGATGAAAGCATACAGAGATGAGGTATGGAATCTCAAGGACTCTTTTAATATTTTTAGCATTTCTTACATCCCTAGAATGAAGAACTAGCTTGCTGATTCCCTTGCTGTGTCTGCTAGCACGTTTATTCCTCCTTTACCTCCTAAATTGACTTATGAAGTTCAAGTGAAATATAGACCATCTCTGCCTGACAATGTCAAATACTGGAAAGTTTTTGAAGAAGATGATGAAATTAATAGGTTTTTACAAGTCGTTGATGAATTTTTTGAAATGAACATCGACCAAGAAAATGAAACCATTGAAGAATGCAGCCAATCCAAGCTAAAGGACAAGATTGGTTAGGATAGCATTGTTCAGCTGCCTAGTAACCATATACCCAAAGGATTGTGCCCCTAGGGAAGTTGTTTGACCATAATGATGTACCTTATAAGTCTGCCAAAAAAGAAAGTCAGTCTGATGTTCATAAACATAATGTAGGGAGCCCAGCTGTTATCGGGAAATCTAGTGTCTATTCAGAACTACTAGTCCCACTAAGACAGGTAGCTATCTTAGAAACAAACAGATTAAAGTTACTTGTTTTTCCTTTACAAGAGAGAGATGAGAAAGAAGTAGAGAGTACCAACCTCAGTCTTTCGCTTGGCTCCTTGCTTGTTTCCTTTCCCCTTTGACAGAATCTCACCACTGCTTCCTTACTTGTCCCGCTTCAAAGAGCACCTGTAGATTCAAAACAGCATAATACCATCAAAGCAAAGAGATCTTTCACTGTAAACAACATAGGATCAGATATATATTGACCATACAAATGCATATATCAACACAATATTCAGAGATACACAAGAATATGGAGGAAAACTCAAATAGCTTTATTAGTAAAAGTAGTAGAAGAGAGGATTACAACCACTTGGTCTGACCCAGCACCATCCTCCTAGCTTGAAATCCCTCTTCACCTCTCACAAAGCAAGATCACCCAACAATGTCTTCAAAGAGAAACCAGTAGCACCTCTTTGAAAATTACCAAATTCCAACCTTTGGATCTCTTGGATGAGGGATCCATTTATAGATATTTGCAGGGGGGTGAGTCAGCTTCTGGGATTTTGATTAGTGTCATCTCTCTGATAGTTCCTGGTTCCACATGGAGATTTCAGATCTCTTACTCATCCCTGGGCGAACTGAGAGAGGCAAGTGTCAAATGAGCAGTTTCTAGAAGATTCTCTGGGTTTCCACCTAGAAAACTATTTGTGCCATTTGTTTGCTCTTGCTCATCGCACCCTATAGAAGGGCTTTCCAGTATGCATCGCACTTTTTTCATGTGGCAGGTGAGATGCATCACACCTTTAGCATTGGGTAGTCTGTATGGTCCTGATTTGACCAGTTTTGAGTAGCTTTTCATGGAGAACTTCTAGGAGATGATGTAATTAGCTGACCTTACTCCTTTAGGGTACGAAACAACACTTTTAGGGACTTAGAAGCCCTTGGTTTATGGACATATGTGATTGGGGTTATAGTGCCCAAATATGTCTATAACAGTTGCCCCCTAAAGCATGAGGTCATAAATCTTTTGATGTTGGGTGAAATGCTTTATAATGAGGATCCGAGGTTTTTCGCATTGGAAGGTGACCTGTAATAAGATACAATACAATAAATTATCTTCATAATATTTTCATGATCTAGCTAAAGTGGGAATTCCCATGCTCAGCTTTATAAATTCATTTTCATGTACATAGGACAGACACCCATCTGTGTGCAGACTGATGATTCTGGTAGAGCCATCATCCCTTAGTTTGGATGATTATCTGTGCAACAATGATGTACATTTGATGTCTTTATTTTCCTAATTATATCGCACCCGGATGGATGAAACTAGATCCAGGGTCTTCAAAACTCATTCAATCTTCGCCCGAAAGTACAAGTCGATCCATGTGAAAAGATGTTCTGATGTCGAACATGGAAGGACATCGCTTGATTACCAGCCAATGACATAAGCTGTTAACAGACGCAAGAGGAATCACCGATGATGATGATGACCCTCAAGGTACTGTAGTACAATTCACGTGGTGTGAATACATGAGTTGATGTCGAACACCATGCAAAATCTTTCGGTCGAAGGCCATTAGTGTAAACCTGTCGCCGGAAGTGAGAAACTTGCCATTGAGGCATGCAAGCTTCAAAGTATTGGAAGGGTTGTCCCTAGGTCGGCTTCTTGGATAATGAGCTGATGTCGACAAGAAGTGACCCATCATAGGAGGGCATTAATGGATCCCACATCTATGACACGGAACGGAGCAAATGATTTTGTAGAGGTGAAAATGATCTGATGATACAAGGTTCAGGGTGGCAGTCATGAAAGAATGAAGCGTGAAGGTATTGTAGCAGATGAGACACAAGCTGGGTAGGTGAATTCTCTGAGTGACTTCTCTTGAACATATCGGCGACACTGAAATGGATTGGTAGCGTTAACCCCAAAAGTGGATGGTATGGTGGACCAATGGTGATATGACCGGCGAACGGAATAACCCAACCAGAATCAATCATGGTGATGGAGTGAAAGTGTCATGTTCAAGAGCGACCTGCTACCAATAAAGTTTCTTCAAGTTTTATTCCCAATTTTCCCCAGTCATTTCTGACCAGTACCTCTTTATTTTTGTGAATCTTGAGGAGGATAACATATGCTTGTTCTATAATTTTCCCTTCAGGCAAACTTGTTGCTATGTTTTAACGATCCTAACAACAGTGAAACTCACTCTTGTCTGAATGGACAAGTTTGTCGCTATTGTTTTAATGAGTTTAACGACAAGGATAACTCGGTCCTTTTCAATTTTAGAGACTCTGAAAAAAGATGGAAAGAAGACTCCAATATTCCGTTTTCGTAATATAATCCCATAAGTCCGAAAAAGTATAAAAGAATGCGAAAGGGATGAATTTTCGATAGTTTTAACGAGCCGAACAAGACAAACGCTCGATCTTTTTGTGTTATAATCCCTCAAGTTCAAAAAGATTAAAATCTAGAGGAGGGATAGCACTTCCAATCACTTTAACGAGCTGGAGAGGCCAATTGCTCAGCAATCTTTTCATATTTTACGAGTCAGATGAAAAGAGCTTAAAGGAGACTTGTTTTTTAAGGAACAAGTGATGTTTTCAGATAGCAGCTGGTTCCAGGTAAGGTTTGGAACTTTCCAATCACGACAGTTATAAAGAAGGTGGCTAATAGGATCACTTGTCGTTGTTGTTCCTCAAAAGGGGTAAACAATCAAATGGAGGTGAATGTTTGGCTAAAACAGAGTGGAGGTGATGGCAAGAACACGACCAAGGCTCAAAAGCTGATGATAGTCATTCACAATGGTTATTTACCGGATGTGGGTTCATTTTTTAATGATCTTAAACTCTAGTGGAACATATGCTCATTGCTAGGTTTAATTTTTAACGAGCTTGAACTTCGTGTAAAACTGCTCGTGATAATGGTCATTGAAATTGGATTCACCGTTAACACTATGTTCTTTTGACAGTCGTACTACTTGTTCAATTGCTCCATCAAATTGATTAGAAATGAGGACATATGCTTGAAAAATGAGTTAAAAAACCAATTCCCTACTTAAATTACATGAAAGGTAACTTCAAAATAGTTTTTTACCCCTCATTTTACCATTTCATTTGGAGTTGTGACTGTTGGAGCTCTGGAGGTGTTTTCCCTTTTGATTTTCACTAGCTGATTCTAGGAGATTCTGTGGACGATTTTCGGAGCCGTCTAGACTAGGTAGGAGCTAAACCTGAGCTCTTCAATTGCATTCTTTCCTTTTTGGATTCCGAGCATGTTTTCCTGCTTTTCTGGGCCCCTGGGGTTTGAACATTTCATTCTGCCCCCATCGCACTTAGTGTATATCGAAAGGTGCGATGCATCTTAAGCTAGCCACTGGCCAGAATGTATGCATCACACTGAGTACACATATAGGGTGCGATGGGCGCAAGGAGGAAAACTTTTGCACTAATTTTTCATGGAAATTTTGCCTGTTTTTTGTCAAATCAGGACCCTAATTCTTTTCTTGTTTGTTTTTCAGAGATTCATTGGAGAAAAATGGTTGTTATATGGCATGAATTTGAACATGAAGAAGAGGACATGGTTGCCCTACATGATTCGGGTATGGTAACTGCATTGCGGAACTGTGGCTTGCTCAAGTTCTTCTGAATTTCTAGCGTGAGGCAACAAATAAACTTGTTGCAATATTTCCTCGATGCATGGGATCATACCAACCAAGTGTTCCATATAAGAGGCAAATCCATCCCCATGGCTGTTGAGGACATCTACTTTTTGACTGGTTTATCGAGGCGTGGTGCCCTTCTCTCACTATCAGGTTCTGCCTGTGGGGGTGAATCTATGAGGGATTATATTCGCCGATACTGTAGGGAAGGATCTTAGCTGAGCAGGGATGGTAAGATCAGTATCCGAGATGTCACCGACTGGCCTTTGAGGACTATTTTATTCACCTTTTCTAGATTGGCTGGTAGCATGGCCCTTCACTTGGCCAACAGGTCCTATATGCAGTATGCCTTGGAATGTCTCAAACCCAAGGTATTCAACTGGTGTGATGCAGTACTTCTAGTTATCAAAGAACAGCTTACCAAGGTGAAAAACAGAAGATCCAAGAACTTTGGCTATGGTTATATTCTGACTGCTTTCGCCTTGGAGAAGATCCCACTGATGCAGCCACAGTACATTTCACTTGGCCTACCACCACCGACTGAGCCATAGATGTAGAGATGGGTTGACCTTATGGCCAGACATGCTGGTCAACCGCAAGTTTCATTCTCTGATGCCTTCTTTGAGTGGTTCAACCGTCAGCAGATGGTTTATGTCGAGTATCCATATGCTGGGATGGATTTCCGGGGTGACCCGGATTTGGTGCTGTCGGCTGGCGAGCAGTGGGGTGTCATAGGTAAAAATCTCTGACCATATCTCTGTTTATCATTTTCATAATGTTCTTGTGCTTTTTAAATGTTTATCAAGACTAATCAAAACTCATGTGATTATGTAGATATTGGGCCAGTGTGACCAGCAGCGTGTCTGAGAGGAGCAGCTTCCATTCCAGCAGGAGAGGCTGTAGGGAGGGCCATTCTTCGCGACCTGGATGTATCCGAGACCCTTGCAATGTTGCAGGATCAGATCGAGGGTCTCACCCTTGGTATTCCGGATGTGAGGACCAATGAGCTGCCTCTGAGATTATAGTGCCATACCACTGGTGTGCCGAGCTGATGGACCAGGCTCTTACGCATGATTGCACAGGCGGTGACTAGTTATCACGAGCACCATTAGATTAGGGTGCCCCCTTGCATTTTGAGTTTTTGGGTCATATGACTGATTTTGTCCTGGACACATAACACTATGTACAAACTATAAACAGTTATATATATATTTTTGATTTTCAGAGCTTTATTTTGGTTAAGTTATATTATCCTGATGCAAATTATTGATAAAATGCTTTCCTTTTACAAATGTTGCAAATGTCTATCTAACACATAATTTTCTAATGAATCGGTTAACGTGTTTAAGTTTCTGGAAATATGTTGATATTGAATAGAATCGAACTGTCTTTCCAAAATCTTGACCCTTAGGAACATGCGATATATAGCTGGATTCCGAACGGAATAGATGCCTGTAAGCTGTAGAATGACGAGCTGTGAGTCTAGCCTGATGACAAGTCGGCGTATGCCATGCGCGATGGCATCAGAGAGGAGTTCTATCAATGCACTATATTCAACGATGTTGTTCGTTGATTGACCAATACACACCCCTTTGAAACTTACTAATTCGCTGCTTGGATCAAAGATGGCCCAAGCTGCAGAGGATAGGTTCCACGTACTATGACTCGCCTCGTCGGCATATCCAACAAATGATTCCAATGGGTTTGACATCTACAACAAAATGCAAAAGTGGATTACCTAACCAAAACGATCACTCTTAATAAAAACAAAAATGTAACAAAAGCATATGAAGAGGTTACCATGCTGAGTCAAGCATAGTAACACTTAAGGTACAACCTGTTTCAGGGTTGCGACAGTGGAATTCCGTCATAATCTACTAGCTCGTAGGCTCCTTTTGCTAATACACACTTAACAATATAGGGACCCATCCACAAAGACTGGAACTTACCTGCTCCCAATTTATCGGATTCCTGATCATAGAGCAAGACCAGGTCACCTTCTGAGAAAACGCGGGGTTTGACAATCTTGTTAAATTGCGCTTTGACTCATTTCTTATGCACTTCGTTAGCCAAGGTGGCGTCATGATGAGTTTCATCTAGTTGGATTCATTCTAAGAAAAGAGCTTTTTCCTCTGAAGTTCCGGGGAGGAGGTCAACTGCGAGCTTGAGAGACAAAATCTCACACTGAACTGGTAAGATCGCTTCTAGGCCATACACCAACTGAAAGGGTGTAAACCTGGTCGTATTTCTCACCGATTTCTGGTATGCCCACAAGGCTGAGTACAGGATTAGGTGCCAAATCCGTTTATGGACTCCAATCATCCTTTGCAGCATGCGTTTTAGGACTTTGTTGATAGCTTCAACTTGTCTGTTCGCTTGCAGATAATACGGAGTAGAGCTGTCGTGGGACAGTCCAAATTTGGCAGCCAATTCAACCATCATGTGATTGTGGAAATGTGATCCATGATCTGTGACTATAGCTTGTGGAACGCCAAACCTAGCGACTACATGATTGAAAAAGAAAAGAGCGGCCGTTTCGCCGCTGTTGTTTAATGTAGGCAGTGCCTCGGCCCATTTCGTAAAATAGTCAATTACGACTATGATATACCCATGCCCCCGGCTGAGGTGGGGTTACATTGCATGAAATCTATGCCCCATTTGGCGAATGGCCCAACAACAACTCCTAGCTTCAGGGGTGTGGGTGGTATTCTAGTTTTGCGGTCAAAGATTTGACAAGCATGGCAACTTCTGACTGCGGTTATGCAATCTTTGAACATTGTTGGCTAGAAGTATCCTGCTCGTAAAATCTTTTGTGCCGTAGCATAACCAGATTGGTGCCCCCCACATGCGCCTGAATGACAATCATTCAGGACTTTTTCGGCCTCCTCATGGGTGAGGCACCTCCGCAGAACAATATTGATACCACGATGGTAAAGCATATCACTGATGATCATGTAGTCTTTTGCTTGGTATCAAGTACGTCACTGTTCTGAGTGAGAGGTATTAGACATATATGTTTGGGTCTGGAGATAAATGATTATATCTCCATACCATGGATCGCTTGAAGATATTAGAAACAAAGATTCATCCACGATTGTTGTTTTGGATGTTGAATCGTTGGACGACGATGGGAAATCACATAGTAACTCTGCAAAAACTAGAGCTTTCTTTGATTTGGATTTTATGAATTCTAGATCAAAATCTTGCAAAATTGCTATCCATTTTGAATATTTGCCCCCAAGCAACTGTCGTGACAAGATATAAGTCATGGGGTTGCAATATGACAAAACGGTAGTTTTTCGAAAGAGAACATAGTGTCGAAATCTCTATATTGCTTGAACGACAGCAAGATACAGGTTAAAGTCTCTTTGATAATCAAGAGCATACATTAATGATGCTTTTATTAGGAATTCCTTTAGAGCATCAAAGGAAGCTTGCGGACCTGATCCCAGTTGAAGGGTACTTCTTTTTTCAAAAGACGCATATAACCTTTAGCAAGTTCGACATAGTTTGGAATGAACCTCCTCAGAAAGTTTGCTTTCCCTTGGAGTTTCTAAATATGAAGCAAATTTGAAGGTGGAGGCAAATCGATGATTGCCTGAACCTTACATGGGTCGAGATGAATTCCGTCCTTAGAAACTACAAAGTCAAGTAAACGACCAGAACCGACGCAAGACACACACTTGTGCAGATTGAGTCTTATTTTGTAGTGTCGGCAACGTAGAAATATTGCTCTCAAATGCTGCGGATGATCGGTTCGCTTTCACGAGTGAGCCTGAAAGTAAAAGTCGATCCATGTGAAAAGATGTTCTGATGTCGAACATGGAAGGACATCGCTTGATTACCAGCCAATGATGTAAGCTGTTAACAGATGCGAGAGGAATCACCGATGATGATGATGACCCTCAAGGTATTGCAGTACAATTCACGTGGTGTGAATACATGAGTTGATGTCGAACACCACGCAAAATCTTTCGGTCGAAGGCCATTAGTGTAAACCTATCACCGGAAGTGAGAAACTTGCCATTGAGGCATGCAAGCTTCAAAGTACTGGAAGGGTTGTCCCTAGGTCAGCTTCTTGGATAATGAGCTGATGTCGACAAGAAGTGACCCGTCATAGGAAGGCATTAATGGATCCCACATCTACGACACGGAACAGAGCAAATGATTTTGTAGAGGTGAAAACGATCTGATGATACAAGGTTCAGGGTGGCAGTCATGAAAGAATGAAGCATGAAGGTATTGTAGCGGATGAGACACAAGCTGGGTAGGTGAATTCTCTGAGCGACTTCTCTTGAACATATCAGCGACACTGAAATGGATTGGTAGTGTTAACCCCAAAAGTGGATGGTACGGT
Organism: Pinus tabuliformis; assembly: GCA_031772625.1. Lineage (NCBI taxonomy): Eukaryota > Viridiplantae > Streptophyta > Pinopsida > Pinales > Pinaceae > Pinus > Pinus tabuliformis. Next base: position 1,394,325,135 of record CM062820.1, read on the forward strand.
GGACCAATGGTGATATGACTGGTGAACGGAATAACCCAACCCGACTCAATCATGGTGATGGAGTGAAAGTGTCATGTTTAAGAGCGACCTGCTACCAATAAGGTTTCTTCAAGTTTTCTTCCCAATTTTCCCCAGTCATTTCTGACCAGTACCTCTTTATTTTTGTCAAGCTTGAGGAGGATAACATATGCTTGTTCTATAATTTTCCCTTCGGGAAAACCCGTTGCTATGTTTTAACGAGCCTAGCAACAATGAAAATCACTCTTTTCTGAATGGACAAGTTTGTCGCTATTGTTTTAATGAGTTTAACGACAAGGATAACTCCGCCCTTTTCAATCCTAGAGAGTCTGAAAAAGACGGAAAGAAGACTCCAATATTCATTTTTCGTAATATAATCCCTTAAGTCCGAAAGAGTATAAAACAATGCGAAAGGGATGACTTTTTGATAGTTTTAACGAGCCGAACAAGACAAACGCTTGATCTTTTTGTGTAATAATCCCTCAGGTCCAAAAAGGTTAAAATCTAGAGGAGGGATAGCACTTCCAATCACTTTAACGAGCTGGAGAGGCCAATTGCTCGGCAATATTTTCATATTTTACGAGTCAGATGAAAAGAGCTTAAAGGAGACTCGTTTTTTCAGGAACGAGTGATGTTTTCAGATAGCAGCTGGTTCCAAGTAAGGTTTGGAACTTTCCAATCATGGCGGTTGTAAAGAAGGTGGCTAATAGGATCACTCGTCGCAGCTATTCCTCAAAAGGGGTAAACAATCAAATGGAGGTGAATGTTTGGCTAAAACAAAGTGGAGGTGATGGTAAGAACACGACCAAGGCTCAAAAGCTGATGATAATAATTCACAATGGTTATTTACCGGAGGTGGGTTCATTTTTTAATGAGCTTAAACTCTGGTGGAACATATGCTCATTGCTAGGTTTAATTTTTAATGAGCTTGAACTTCACATAAAACTGCTCGTGATAATGGTCATTGATATTGGATTCACCGTTAACACTATGTTCTTTTGATCGTCGTACTAACTGTTCAATTGCTCCATCAAACTGATTAGAAATGAGGACATATTCTTGAAAAGTGAGTTAAAAAACCAATTCCCTACTTAAATTACATGAAAGGTAACTTAAAAATAGTTTTTTACCCCTCATTTTACCATTTCATTTGGAGTTGTGACTGTTGGAGCTCTGGAGGTGTTTTCCCTTTTGATTTTCACCAGTTGATTCCGGGAGATTCTGTGGACGATTTTCAGCATCGTCTGGACCAGGTAGGAGCTAAACCTGAGCTCTTCAATTGCATTCTTTCCTTTTTGGATTCCGATCATGTTTTCCTAATTTTCTGGGTCCCTGGGGTTTGAACATTTCGTTCTGCCCCCATCGCACTTAGTGTATATCGAAAGGTGCGATGCATCTTAAGCTAGCCACTGGCCAAAATGTATGCATCGCACTGAGTACACATATAGGGTGCGATGGGCGCAAGGAGGAAAACTTTTGCACTGATTTTTCATGGAAATTTTGCCTTTTTTTTGCCAAATCAGGACCCTGATTCTTCTCTTGTTTGTTTTTCAGAGATTCATCGGAGAAAAATGGTTGTTACATGGCGTGAATGTGAGCATGAAGAAGAGGACATGGTTGCCCTACATGATCCGGGTACGGTAACTACATTTCAGAACTGTGGCTTGCTCAAGTTCTTCCACATTTCTAGCATGAGGCAACCAGAGATTCTACGGAACCAGAGATTCTGCGTTCGATCCCCAGTGGAGTCGCCATTTTGTTATCAGGAAATCTAGTGTCTATTCAGAACTTCTAGTCCCACTAAGACGGGTAGCTATCTTAGAAACAAACAAATTAAAGTTACTTGTTTTTCCTTTACAAGAGAGAGATGAGAAAGAAGCAGAGAGTACCAACCTCAGTCTTCCGCTTGGCTCCTTGCTTGTTTCCTTTCCCCTTTGACAGAATCTCGCCACTGCTTCCTTACTTGTCCCGCTTCAAAGAGCACCTATAGATTCATAGCAGCATAATACCATCAAAGCATAGAGATCTTTCACTGTAAACAACATAGGATCAGATATATGTTGACCATACAAATGCATATATCAACACAATATTCAGAGATATAGAAGAATATGGAGGAAAACTCAAATAGCTTTATTAGTAAAAGTAGTAGAAGAGAGGATTACAACCACTTGGTCTAACCCAACGCCATCCTCCCAGCTTGAAAGCCCTCTTCACCTCACACAAAGCAAGATCACCCAACAATGTCTTCAAAGAGAAACCAGTAGCACCTCTTTGCAAATTACCAAATTCCAACCTTTGGATCTCTTGGATGAGGGATCCATTTATAGATATTTGCAGGGGGGTGAGTCAGCTTCTGGGATTTTGATTAGTGTCATCTCTCTGATAGTTCCTGGTTCCACATGGAGATTTTAGATCTCTTACTCATCCCTGGGCGAACTCAGAGAGGCAAGTGTCAAATGAGCAGTTTCTAGAAGATTCTCTGGGTTTCCACCTAGCAAACTGCTTGTGCCATTTGTCTGCTCTTGCTCATCGCACCCTATAGAAGGGCTTTCCAGTATGCATCGCACTTTTTTCATGTGGCAGATGAGATGCATTGCACCTTTAGCACTGGGCAGTCTGTATGGTCCTACTTTGACTAGTTTTGAGTAGCTTTTCATGGAGAACTTCTGGGAGATTATGTAATCAGCTGACCTTGCTCCTTTAGGGTATGAAAGAACACTTTTAGGGACTTAGAAGCCCTTGGTTTATGGACATATGTGATTGGGGTTGTAGTGCCCAAATTTTTCTATAACACCAGCACATCTAAAGTACATAAATTTGTCCACTCATTTGTCTTCTGCCCAAAGTTCCGAGTATTGCACCCTGATGAAACAATTGGCTGATATTTTCGCTTGGGAATACAATGATCTTAAGAACTATGACACCAACATCATTCAGCATAAGATTCCACTGGAGAAGAACACCATCCCCTTTAAGAAAAAATTAAGACCTATCAACCCTCTCATATTGCCTTTGATTGAAAAGGAAATCAAGAAGCTGTTGGATGCCAAGATCATAGTTCCCCTAAGGTATTCAAAGTGGATAGCTAACCTTGTGGTAGTAATAAAGAAGTATGGAGAAATCAGGCTTTGTGTTGACTTCAGGAATCTGAACAAATGCTCTAAAAAGGACAACTACCCCCTGCCGAAGATGGAACACTTGCTGCAAAAAGTTTCAAGGGCTAGAGTCATGTCTTTCTTAGATGGATTTTCAGGTTACAATCAGATTGCTGTACATCCAGAGGATCAGGAAAAGATCGCCTTCACTACTCCTTGGGGCACTTTCATGTACTCCAAAATGCCTTTTTGACTGATGAACGCTGGGGCTACTTTTCAGAGGTCCATGGACATAGCCTTTGTGGGAGAGAAGGACAAGTTTGTCCTTATTTACCTTGATGACATAACAATCTTTTCCAGCACTCACAAGGACCATTTGCAGCATTTGAAGAAGGTGTTTCTAAAGTGCAGACAGTTTGGAATTTCTGTGAACCCAAAGAAGTCACAGTTTGCTCTAGAAGAAGGCAAACTTCTGGGACATATTGTTTCTGTTGAAGGTGTGAAGATTGATCTAGCAAGAGTTCAAGCAATTCAGACATTGTCTATCCCAAGATCAAAAAGGGACATTCAATATTTCCTGGGTAAGATCAACTTTGTCAGGAGGTTTATTCCAAACTTTGCAGAACTAGTGAAGCACATCACTTCCATGCTGAAGAAAGGATCAAAAATAAAATGGACAGATGCTGCAAGAAGCTCTTTTGAAGCCATCAAACAAGCTATCATGGAAGCTCCCACTCTAATCAGCCCAGATTACACCAAGGAGTTTTATATCTTCTCTTTTGCCTCTTATGATACACTTGCAGCAGTTCTGTTGCAGAAAAACGATGAAGGCGTAGAACATCCTGTGGCCTTTTTCAACAAAACTCTGAGGGATGCTGAACTAAGGCATGACCTTATTGAAAAACAAGCTTATGCTCTCATAAAATCTTTAAAGGCATTTAGAATTTATATTATGCATTCCAAAGTGACTACATATGTACCGTCAGCCTCAGTAAAATACGTTCTAACTCAGCCAAATATTGATGGAAAGAGAGCTAAATGGATTGCAAAATTCATAGAGTTCAACATAGAGGTGAAGCCCACCAAGCTTGTCAAAGGCCAGGGCTTGGCTAAGCTTATGGCTGAGGAAAATTGCAGCTTGTTAGACATAAATTGCGTGGGTTCAAATTCAGGTGGTCAGCGTACAGAGGAAGCAGCAGTAGAGCGAGAGCAGAATCAGTCTTTGGCTGAAAATCTAGCCACCTATAAATGGTATTCTAATGTAGTTCATTTTTTGCAGAAACTAGAAGTCCCTCCAGGGCTTAGCTCGAGTCAAGCCCAGGTCATTAAGCTCAGATCAACCAAATTCTACATTAATGAAAACCTGCTCTATTGGAAAGACCCGTCAGGGATCCTCTTGAGATGTCTAGACAAAGGAAAATCTGTGGAAGTCACGCACCAGTTTCATTCTAGCATCTGCGGAGGGCATCATTATTGGAAAACCACGGCCCACAAGATCCTGAGAGCTGGGTATTATTGGCCTTCTCTATTCTCTGATGTGTTTTCTTTTGTGAAGTCTTGTGACAAATGTCAAAGGTTTGCAGGAAGACAACAGCTAAAATCTCTTCCCTTAAAGCTAGTACACGTCAACGGTCCCTTCCAGCAGTGGGGCTTGGACTTCATAGGTGAGATCAATCCACATTCCAGTGGCCATCACAAATGGATCTTGGTTGTCACTGATTATTTCACCAAATGGATTGAAGCCATACCCACTAAAAATGCTAATCATCAGGTTATCATAAAGTTCTTGAATGAAAATATCTTCACTAGATTTGCTTGCCCAACCAAACTAGTCACTGATAATGCAACAGCTTTTAGGGCAGAAGAATTGGTGGACATGTGTGAATCCATGGGTATTCAATTGGTGCATTCTACCTCATATTATCCTCAAGGCAATGGCTTAGCAGAATCATCTAACAAAAATCTTGTAAGGATAATCAAAAAAATGTTGGAGGACAACAAAAAGAGCTGGGATCCCAAGTTGAAGTTTGCACTGTGGGCTGACAGAGTTACCAACAAGAAGTCCATAGGAAATTCTCCATTTAAGCTGATTTATGGCGTTGATGTTGTTTTTCCTATCCAACTGATCCTCCCTATGGCCAAATTCTTGTAAGAAGAACAGGATGAAGAGAATGATATAGCGAGGAGAATAAGTAACTTGGTTGAATTACACCAAATCAGAGAACAACTGGTTGAGAAGTCAAGAATTCATTAGAAGAGGATCAAAGAAACCTTTGATAGGAAAGCAAATATGGACCGTTTTCAGGTTGGTGACTGGGTTCTCAAATGGGATGCGTTGAAGGAAAATAAGGGCAACCACGGTAAATTTGATGCCTTATGGACATGATCGTTTGTCATTGCTCAAGTTCAGATGAACAACACTTTCATTCTGCACAATTTGGAGGGGGAAGATGTTTTTGGTGGCCCAGTCAATGGGCAGTTCTTGAAACTGTATTTCATTTAAGGCTTTAAAGCCTTGATATTATAAATATGTTTTTCAGTTTTTATTTTTTATGCAAAATAGACTCCATGCCCAATGGAACACTAGGAGATAGATTTGATTTTTGGTGTTATAGGAAAGGAATTGGTCTGTGGTTCTTGAAACCTCACAAGGAGGCTTTCAAACCCAGAAGGAGCCATTGTTAGCCTTGTTGGCATGTGGTCCAAAATGGATCCAAAACACTCTCGAATTCTTCAAAATCTTCTTAAAGATCATTCAAATATCAAAACAATCACATGCCAAGAGCCCTGAGAATGGCGGAAAATCACTATCAGGAGGCAAAAACCCGAAGAAAACCATGAGGAAACAGAGTATTGGAGGTGTGAGCAATGAATGAACAGTAGCCATCAGATCTGGTCGATCAACGGTCAAAATCTGATCGGCAATCGCAATCGGCATAGGCAAACATCGGATATCGACATAGACTACATACCACTTGCAATGGCGATTGACGGAGTCAACTAGGACCGTCGATCAAGCGTGCAGATCGACGACCCACGTTGCATCACATGATCGCTATCGGAGATTACAAGAGCTCTTACAACGGCCCAGGGTTATCGCAATGTGCGATTGCGATCTATCACATCGTGGTATCGCAATCGGGGCTACACAGGGGAGCAGGCATATACACATACACATCTGCGATCGGATGAACCGGACCCGACGGTTATATAAATATTATTGCATAAGATTGGAGATTTGTCGAAAGGAATTTTCCTATGTATTTTCTCATATTTCATTATTTCACAAAATACAAAGAAACAGTGCTGATGCGATAAGAAATGGACCCGAAAGGGTTCGTGAAGGGAAATATATAATAATTGAAGTTCGGAGGGAGCCAATTTTCATGTTATTTTCACAATTTTTAACGTATTTTTAAAATACAAAGGAGCAAGGCCAAAGCCACCTGCGATAGCGATGAGAATGGACCTGATAGAGGAATAGACCATATTTAAGGACTTTTGAAGTCCGGAATGAATAAAGCTTGGCGGGATTTTCACAGTTGAATGCATTTCTTTGTGTAAAACAGAAAACAATCATTTGGTATTCGAAAGGATGTCAAAAGCCCGAAGACCCATTCCGTTACAGAACAGAGGCTGGGAGACAAAGGCCAGGAGACAGATTGCCAAGAGACAGATGGCCAGAAGGGAAAAAGCCACAGCATGATGCAGCCACAACAAAAGCGATCATGGAGCATCGCTAGCACAAGCGAGCCACCTGACAGCACGACAAATTACTAGAATGCGGTTACTCTGCTGTTAGAAAAAGAAATCTCCAAGCTCATGCATGTCTAGTCATGGCATCATGTTATTAAAGACAGAGGGGATAGATTAAGACCTCTCTAGCCTTAGAAGGTTCGAGAGCATTGTAAAAGGCCTATAAATATTTGAAAATCCAGAGTAGTAAGGGTTCAATTTTTGGAGACTGTGGAGACTCTGCTCCTCTCAGCGTCTCATATTCATTCTAGCAATAAAAGCTTCTTTTGTTGTTACATGTTAAATTCCCATTTTCTCCTCTGTTTTGAGCTTGCACTTGAATAGGTTATTCATGTTTTCTTCTGTGTCTAATTCCAGATAACTGTCATCCTATCTATGTGTTGATAAATTAGATTTGCAAGTTTCATTTACTTTCTGTAGCTAGCCATTCGTATGTGTTTATGTATGCATCTGCTGGTACAGTCAATATTCTCCATCTATCCATTGAATCTGTAAACTATTGAGCATTAGTGGTCTAAAGCCTTGTAAAGTTGAGGGTGTTCATGCATGTCTTGAGTGAAAATGGAGTTGAAACAGTCATCTGACTTGATCCAAACCATCATCCATTCCAATAGTTCTGAGAACGATATTGAAGATTTATATGTTACCAGGAATCTTCAAGCTACAACCTAGGAGATTTTCCTGGAGTGCTAACAGGTTTGAATTCGGTTAAGATTTTATAAATATTCAAAATTCAGTTGCCAAAAAATGTATTCCTATATATTATTGCAAAGTCAATTGTTAGAACATTTTTAATGTAAAAAATTTCAAAAAAAATTACATACGATATTCAAGTTTAAATTTTAAAAATATATTCATTTAAATCAATATAAAACTAACCGTTAAACCTGAAACATGCAAAGTTTTCTCTTCTTTAAATGATTCCAAAAATTTAGAAAGCACTCCTTTATAGCAAAATCTGATAAGTCTGACTTCCTTGAGTTTCAGGGATCTGAAGTTTATTTTGTTTCCATGAATGTTTAAATAACTGCTATCATTGAATGTTCCAAATCAGTTAATTCCATTGCACAATATATAGGTTTCCATAAATATATCAATCATTGTTGTTATCCTATCATCATTGAATGTTTCAAGTCGGTTAACACTAATTAGTTAACATTATTGAGCGACCCATTTCCTTTCTGAGTTTCAATTTTAAAATCCTACAATTTAGAGCATAACTAGGCAAGAGGAAAGGTATAAGATTTTTTATAATAATATGTTACTTGATTTTATATATATATATATATATATATATATATATTTTAAAGTATTAAAACATTAAAATAGATAAATTTATAAACTTTGATTAAACTTACACATTAATTAATTATTAAAATTAACATTATTTCTAAGAGTTATTTTTTAAATAAACATATAATAATTTAATTATTTTACATTTATTTTTAATAATTTATTTTTATTTTTCCTAACGGCTAGTTTTAACCAAATATATTTTATTATTTTAATAAACAACTCCCCACCTCTAATAATTAATAATATTGTACTTGCCTTATTAATTAATAATATTCTACTTACTTTATTAACTAATTTAACGACTAGTTTTCAACAGCTAATTCTGGGCAATGATGCATCCATACTATTTATTCCTTAAGATCGATTGATTATTCACCTTGTCCTGAGGATGGACCACATTAGTTGGTTCGAAACGTCGACCAAATCCTGATTATGTGATTAATCTGAAAGACATCTATCTACGTTATGGATCAGAAAAGTCTTAGTCTAACAATATGTTACCTGTTTAGAAAAAAATGTAATGTATATTCCATGTTAGATACATATGAGTCCATCACAAACATGTTAGAATAATGACCTATTTAAATTAAGATACAATTCTAAAAAGGACAACGATTTTCTGCTTAGTTTTTCCTGATGCAAACCAACCTATTAGGTATGAAAATGACCAATTTGTACCCAAATCAGCCAGTTCAGATGTTAGCTGGTTCAACCACCAAATTATTCCAAAACAATTTCTAACACCAAACCAGGCTAATTTTCAGCCTGGACGATCTGAACCAACTAGTGTTGATTATTACAACTTGAATAAAGTGTTATGCATTAACACTTTTCAGTTAATGATGTGTTTGAATTCCCCCCTAATACGATCAGAAGGTTCATCTGTGCTTCCAAACAAACTATGGAGAAGTCATTATTTTCATTTGCCAGAACATGTTGCTGAAATGGGCCTATGGAAAGGGTCGCTCAAAGCACTTTTGTTAGAGCTTGAAGGTGCCTAATAGGAAAATGTAGTCTTCGAGCGCAAATGTGGTTGGGAACATGAACATTTAGTTGTGTTCTTGCCTAATGAATTCAAAAGAGGTGAGAATGAAAAGTTACCTAAATTGGACATCAACTTTGAGGTATGTTTAGGAAAATGAGTCTTCTACAAGGACATAGATGCAGCAAGCAAAAACACTAAAGGGAAATTTTCCTTTCTATATGATGAAAAATTTCCTTTATCACAATAAAGAGATTTTTTTTTCCCTTTTCCCATAACAAATTTTATTTATTCTCTTTATTTTTTAATTTCTTTAATGTTTTTTTCCTCATTGCACATTAGATCCTAACAAAGATATTTTTGTTGCAATATGTCTTAGCTTTTAAAAAAATATTTTCTTAGTGGTGTTTTGCATGAACTGATTTTTTTTTTTTGCATGGCACTATGTTTTCTCCTTTTTGGTCTGTCACATACAAACTTCTTTTCCATGTGATACATTGAGTTGTGACAAAAATATTCTCCCTGGGTGATGATGTGGTGTGGGTTCAAAAATCTTCATGGATGATGTGGTGTGGGTTCAAAAAGTGGATTATTGGAAAATATCTTTCAGGTGTCACTAATGCCAAGAGGTAAGGCATATACAAATAACCTTTCCTAATTGTGGTCCCCTTGGGTCAGCTTAATTGTTCCTTGAACAACATAAGGAATCCCTAGGCATCTTTTATTCTGGCTTTGGTTCATAGGTTTATCACATGGGCTTGGAATCGTAAGTCCCTTCACATTCAATGAGTGGGAGAAATTACCTTTCCTTCAGTAAGGTTTCTTCCCCTTCCCCTTCTTCTTCTTGTATCCCCAATTCATTTTCATTGGTGTTCTATCCCTCTTGATCCATTGAGCCCTTATTCTTGCCCCCTATAGTGGCTTCCTCCCCTCATAAAAGCAAGGTTATGGTCTCTGTAACCCCTACTAGTCCTACTCCTACTCCTCCCCCTTCAGCTTTGTATTTCCTCTCCTCTCCCCCTCCTACCTCTAAAGATGAGAAAATGTGTTATGCTCTATGCCTATCGAGGTATCTCAAAGATATCCCTCCTTTTATTGGGGGCCTCTTATTGGATGCACAAAAATTAAGTCTAGTGGGAAGGAAATCAAACTTGCATAAGGCTCAAGGGAAAGAAAAGTTTGAAATCAAGAAAGGTAGAGAAGCCTCCTTAGCTGGGGCCCTTAAAGCATCTGCAACCCTTTCCCTTGGGGACTCATGATCATCCTTTCCTTCAATTCTAGGGGCATTGGGGGTACTGGAAAAATAAATTTCCCTCAAAAGACTATTCGAGTCCAAAAAACTAAACATAATTATGATCCATGAAACTATGTGCTTAGGCCTCAAAGTGCAAAAGATTCTTGAGGGTATGTTAAATAAATTTCCATTATGTGATGTTGACTTGAAAGGTTTATTTCGGGAGTTGATCACATTCTAGACCCCTGATTGCAAGGCCCTTTCTTCTTCTTCTTTTCCATCTTCTCTTTTGGTTAAGATGTCTTCCAAATATCTTCAATTTCCTATTTCTCTTTTAAATATATATGGCCCTTATGTTGACCAAGAATCATATCGAGAAGACTTAGCTACTACAAAATCCTTTGCAGATCCACACACTATTGTTGCAGGTGATTTTAATTTTACATTTGGTATTTGGGAAGTTTTGGGGCCTAGCCCCCACCCGGACCCTCTCCATCGGTTATTATCATATTTTCTTATTAAAATTCATCTATGGATTTGAAGCCTATCAATATTTCTCCAACATGGATGACTTCATGTGGAAGTGAAGTCTCCAAGTGGCTAGATAGATTCCTAATTTCTTAGTCACATTTGTCCTTAGGTTTTTATTTTAAGTCTTCAGTGGAATTTGGTGGGGATTCATATGATATGGTCGGTCATCTGCAGTTTGCATTTAATGATGGGCTCAAGGTGTTACCCTTTTGTTTCAATGCATCATGACTGGATGTGGAAGAGTATCACTTCCTAGTACTTAGTCATTGGAGTAATTCGAGCTCCATTGTTTTTGCTTTCTTTGTGGGTCAATTTGAAAAAAAATCCTTTCGGTAAACAATCTTCGATGTTATAGAAAAAGGAATATTATTCAAAAAATCAGGGAAGGTTGTCCAAAGTTGAAGAATGGATTGTTGATTCCTTTTCTCGATTTGACTCAAATTCTATCTTGGTTGAGCATTTGGTTTATAATATCCCAAGAAGCATAAAGGCATACCTTACTTCTGGAGGAAGAAGATTGTTGGGTTCTAAAGAGCAGGGCCATTTGGATTTCTTTAGGTGACAACAATTCAAAGTTCTTTCATCAATATGCTAAGGGGAGGAAGCAGACTGACTCTATTTGGAGTATCAATGATTCTAGTGGATCCTTTTTTCACCATTTTGTAGAAAAGTGAAGGGATCTGTTTTTACTAGAATATCTTTAAGGACCCTCAAGGATACACTATTTAAGACATTCTGCAAGTGGTGACAAAATTTCCCAAGGTTATTTCTAAAGAAATGAATGACTTCTTGTTGAAGGAAGTTTCAAATCATGAAGTATTGGTCGCTCTTCATTATATGCAAAAGTGAAAGATCTTGACCCAGACAACCTTTGGTTGAATTTTATTTTGGGCTATTCAATTTGATCAAATATGATTTACTAAAAACCATCATAGAATCCCAATCCAGAGGAAAGATCTTGGACTCCTTTAATTCAATATTTTTTATGTCTTATTAGTAAATCAAAGGAGGGTACCTCCTTTCCTGATTTTAGGCCTATCACTCGTTGCAATCTATTTTATAAATTGATATATAAGTTTATCACTATGAGTATTAAGTTTTCTCTCAATCCTATACCTTTGAATAACGATTCAATGTCTTGCATCATAAGAACATCCATGATGAAATGGTAGTCGCACAGGATGTATTTCATTATGTAAGTATATCTAATAAAAAAGAAAAAAATATTAAATTGGATCTATCTAAGGCATATGACAGGGCGGATTGGACATTCTTATGCCTTGTGCTTATCTAGATGGGTTTTTCTCTTTAGTTTGTTATTTGGGTAATGGGATGCGTAAAACCTTCCTCCTTTATGGCTTAAATTAACAGAGCCTCCTCCACATTTTTTCGAACATCTTGGGGACTTCGACAAGGTTTTCCCTTATCACCCCTCATGTTTCTAATCATGGTAGATGCTTTTAGCAAGCTGATAAATGATTATTCAAGGGGTTTCCTTTGTGGAGTCAAAGTTTTGAATGTAGTGGTAGTCTCACATCTATTATTTGTTGATGATTTACTTGTTTATATTATAGGAGACTTGAGAGATCTCTCCTTTCTTAGATCCTTGGACCTCGTTTGCTAGGTCATAGGGATGGAAATAAATGATCAAAAATCATGTATTATTTTTAATGGTATTTGTTGGGATGGGGTCCCCTAGGTCAGTTTTGGGGTTAAGATAACCCAGGTTTAGGTGCAGTTTTTGTAAATAATGTAAAGTATCCGCGATTTGTGGATGTGGAGTGCGTAGATGAATAGGAGTCAAAGGGGTTTAGCCCCTTGTTTTATGTAAAGTTTGAGTTGGTTTTGAGATTCACCCATGGTCCGCGGACCATGGCATTATATGAAAAAGGCTATAAATAGGTGTGTCTTAGAGAGTCTAAGGCATAATTGAAGTAGAGTAGAGGGGAAGTGAGAGTGAAGAGAAGTGGGTCAGATAGGAGAAGAAAGGCTTTGCAGTTGAGTGTGCAGAGGCCTAGGTAGAGTTTGCAACTGAGTGTGCAGACCCCTTCAGCTGTGTGCACAGGGAAGTTTCGAGTCTGTAACCTTGAATTGAAGATCAATAAAGATAGTTTTTCGAATAATTCTTTTGTATTTCTGTAATTTTTGTTAATGTTATATACTATTGATGAATGAGGTGTTTTATGGAATATTGATTGAATGTTACGCGATTCTCTTGAATAAGTGTTAATGATGTATGCAATTCATGTTTAAGTACTTCCACAAAGACTCTGATGAATTCTATGATGTTTATAAATAACTTAAGTTAATCTGCACAAAACCTAATTTAAAACCATTCTCTGATGCGCGTAAGTAGAAAAATTGATTGTTAAAGGTCTGCAAGGATTGATCGTAGACCTTCGTGAAGGTCTGAAGGCTATTTGATAGAGTTGCAACAACGAGCCCTAAGAGTGTATCGATTTGCGTGGAGGCAGACCTGAGGTGCTGGAAGACATCACACTAGTCTTTGGATGCAGAAACTTGGTTCTTGCATCCCCCCATACTGCTTCGGATGAGACTGCAGCCTGTGCTACGCAGGTTGTTGCTGAAAGGGCCAGTAGTGTAGGGTTTTGTTGGTTGGCGCAGCTAACTCTAAACCTAGGTTAGGACCCCCATAATCCAACAAATGGTTCCATTGTTTGGACCGGGATCTACTTGAAAGAGATGTGTGATGTCACATCATTAGAATCTAACCAAGAAAGAAATTGAAAAGTGGTTGGATCAGAAGATTCATGAGTTCACGATGCAAGAAAATAGGAATTTGCGCCTGTCAAAAGAAGAGTGGTTGAACAGGTATCTGTATATAGAGATACACGAGATCTTCTTTTGCACTTTTCCCATTGAACTGTATGAGTGGTTAGCTAAATTAACAGACAGTCAAGGAAGGTGGAAGCTCGATAATCCTATAGCGTGGACTCCAGAATTAGTGCGAAAATTAGAAGTTTCTGAAAACAAGATCGTGTGGGCTGTAGATCATTGGCTCGATTGGATTCTAGGAGGATTTGTTACATAATTTTCAGTTGACACCTCGGTCAGCTATAGTGAAGCGGAGCAACGATTTTTCATAGGACCTCGAAGTAAGTATTTAAGATCATTTGATACTTGGATTAAAATGTTTTTATGTGAAAAACGAGTGATGCCATTGCCTTGATGTTTGGAGCTATGCAAAGTGGAAGACTTTTGAGAGATCGAGAGAAATTAGGTCCAGAATATAGTCCGTTAATTGGACCTCCTTCAAGCGACGAAGAAGAAGCAGTGCAGGCTTCACTGTGAAGTGATGTCCAACTGATAACGTAGGGTTTTCCACAAACACATCATTTATCCACTCCACCTCCACCTCCACCTTCACCTCCGCCGCATACACCTTTGCCCACATCTCCACCTCCACCACCACCATTCAACATGTCGAACACAATGAAGCTGTCGATCTTCAAAGGCATATGGAGTGAAGATACAAAGCAGTTTTGGTTTGTTGCGAATGTTTTATGGATAACACAACATATTACTGATGACAATATAAAGAAGGCATAGTTGGTTACTGCTCTACAGGGTTGTGCACTAACTTGGTATATTAAATATTGTTCTGATAATCCTCTGCATCACTTGCAGAGAATAAGGTGGCTTTAAATAAGGAATTTATTAAGCCTAAGTCTGACTCACAGTTAGTAATTGGATTTAAAGAAATCATGATGAGGGTTGATGAGACACCTTGGGAATTAGATCAAAGGTTGAAGTGTCAAATTCGAGAAGCTAACATGCAGCTCATAGATAGTCAGCACCGCGAATGGTTTATAGCTTTGCTTTTGGCCCACCTAAGAATTGATCTGTCACAATAGAAGATAGGAACACAGGAAGAAGCCTTGGAAAGCACGATGAGGTTACATGGATCACCTATTCAGGATGCCACATTGGGGGTGCATTAGATCCACTCTCAGTTACAGAGCCTACACCTAGAATTACAGAGTTTGAAGAAATACAAGTAGACTAAACCGGAAGTGCACACGGAAGTATGGTGTTTAAAGCGCAAGAGCCAGGGACACGATAAATACCACCATCTCGTGTACGTGAAGTATATTATAGGAGGGGGACCAATTCCCCTGAAGCTAGAAGCCCCAACAGGGGCAAGGGTGGGGGTTGAGCGGTGGTGTGTTATTTGTCAAGTTACTAGAGAAAATGTGATGGATAATTGTCATTTACTTCAAAAGTTCATCTAGACACCCTAGTATTTATTCTATAATTTCTGCAATTCTGTGGGCCACGATAGTGCCACTGTCAAAGATATGAGTTGATGATGGAAATAACACCTACATACCGGATGCAAGAAGAAACTCGGCCTCTAGAACAGGGTGCCAGAGGAGCACATGGAGGTTATCAAGGACGCGGATGGGGCCGAGGATGAGGAGCACCTGGTAGAGTCTGGGGTTAGATTATTTGTTACAACTATGGACAACCAGGGCACTATGCACAAGAATTCCAGAATCAGACACGCCTGTCATGTCAATACTGCAACCAGTTTGACGATACTATAAAAGAATGGTCGGTGCTAATAGCTAAAATGCAAGAGAAGAAAGTGCAGCCTGAGCAGCCTACGCAGAACTTACAGATGATGAGATCTGAGCCCCACAAGGAGGATCAAAGTGTGGATATAGTGCTGAGAAGTGGAATAACGACTGTCGGTGATAAGGGTAAACAGCCTGAAGAAGAAGGATGGGTCCACAAAGTGCTAGAGAAAGAAGTTGGCTTTGATCTAGAGCGCGCTAAGAAAAATTTTATGCAAGCCAAGGAGAGCTTCGCTGAGGCCTCCACCTCAAGAAGCCAAAACAAGGTGCAAGAAACCAGCGCGCCTGCAGAGGTTGATCCCTCTGTACTCACTACGTTTTGGGAGACCTACATAAAATTGCTGCGTGATAGCAAAGCTATGGAAGGCCTACAACAACTTATAAAATGATGCGCCAACAAAGAGAAGGTCCCTGATGGACTCCAAGTGGTTAGAAAGATTGGCAAACATAAGGCACGAACGGGGCACGAGATGAGACTCACTGTGCAGATAGGTGATTATGAGATGGACCAAGTCATCTTGGATGTGGGGTCCGATGTGAATGTATTACCAAAACAAACATGGGAAAGAATGGGGAGAGTTGCGCTGGAGTGGTCTACGATTCAGCTCAGAATGGAAAACCAATAGAATATCATCCCCATGGGACAATTATATGGAGTAATAATTGATATAGAAGGTGTGAACGTGATGACTGAAATTTAGGTTATAGAAATCATCGATGCCAATAATCCATACCCCGTGCTCCTGGGAATTTATTGGGCCATTGATATGAATGGGGTCATCAATTTAAAGAAGAGGGCAATGTTGGTTGAAAGAAAATCGCTTCGGGTTGTAGTACCGTTGGACCCTGCAGAAAGGGCATGATATATTGAACCAGTTCGTGATTATGAGGAAAGTGATGATGAACTGGATCAAATCTACAAAATAACAGTGCGATATCAGGATTGGATCAATCTGACGGCAAATGGGAGGATTGCATGGGATCGAGAGAGTTCCCTCACCTTTGATTCAGACGAGTTAGAACATTGGCATAATTGCTTGCATCAAGTTTCTACATTGTGATGCAATATGATGACGGATTCGATGCATTGTGTTTCGTTGGAGGTAAGGAAATTACCCTATTATGATGGTTTAACTGACGTTGATCTGTTTTTGGATGAATTTGAGCACGAATTCCCTTAGGGTCACTGCTTCCAAGCATTAGAGTTGGCATTGCGTGCCATGCCTGCATGATGGTGGGGTACACATAAGGATAGTTTTGCTACATGGAGAGATTACAGAAGAATGATGAAGTTGTAGTTTGGGAATGTTAACACCAGAATGACTGAGAAATATAATGGAAGGATGATCCACATGATCACCTAGCAAAATGGACTAAAGCATGGGGGATGAAACCGTAGCCAGAGTGGGCACACATATTTTGCCATACTTTGGATACAATTCCCATGTATTGGTATCTGGAAACGAAGCTCTAAATGGCACTGTGGAATGGGATATATTAAAGGAAGGGTTCTTATAGAACTTCAACTTTGAAGATGGCTTCGCAATCATCGATGAAGTGCTACAAGAGATTAAGGCGGTTATCTTCAGAATGCAGAAGGAATGAATGGAATGGAGCCAACTAGATTGGATCACCTAGCTGTGTCATGCGCTGGAATGCTATAATGTGACTGCTGAAGAGGAAGACGAAGATCCAAGAAACATTAATATTCCAGAGGCAGAAGGGCATCACGAAGTCGAAGGCCCACAAATAGAAAACCCGGACATCTCCGTGTCGTTAAAGACAAAGCAAGTAAACATTTACATTGAAGCAGAATTGAATTTCACGAAAATTGGAGATTCTTGGGAGGACACTACCGTGGATAAAGTTGTTTAGTTACTCCGTGAATACCAGGATATCTTCCCTACTAAGTTGTTGGATTTGAAGGGCATAATTGGTAATCTGGGTGTTATGAAGATCACTCTAAAGCCGGACGCGGAGCCTATTAAACAGAGGTTGTATCACCTTAATCCTAAATACAAGGAAAAGGTTTGCCACGAGCTAGATAAGATGTTGGAGGCAGGCATCATAAGGATTTTCAAGAGAAGAAACAAAAAGGTGAAATAAGGATTTTCCTAGATCTATGGAAGCTTAATGATGTGTGTGTCCACGACCCATTCCCAACATCATTTACAGATGAAGTGTTAGAAAATGTTGGAGGGCAGGAGGCATATTACTTTACTGATGGGTTTTTGGGGTATCATTAGATTAATATTGCACCCGATGATAGGAGCAAAACGACCTTCACGATGGAGTGGGGTTGTTTTTAGTACACTGTGATGCTGTTTGGACTCAAGAATGCGACTGCAATATTTTACCACATAGTCATATCAACATTCAAAGAGTTCATTCATAAGTTCCTGGAAGTATACTTTGACAACTAGATGATGTTCGGAATAGTAAAGTGCCATGTAGCAAGTCTGCGCCTAATGTTGGATACATGTCGCAGATACCAGATCGCATTGAACTTTAAAAAAATGCATATTTTGTGTTCCCTTTGGTATCTTGCTGGGTCACATGGTATGCAAGAAAGGAATGGTGTTGGACCCTACAAAGATGGCATTAATAGTGAATTTGGAGGCCCATAGGAACGTCAAGCAGCTACATGCGACACTGGGACATACGAGATACTATAGAAAATTTATCAAAGATTATGCTCAAATTACTACACCTAAGGAAAAATTGCTAAAGAAGGATGTGACATTTTGTTGGGATGAAGAACATTAGAGCAAGTTAGATGTATTGAAAGAAAATATGGTAACTGCGCCAATATTGGTATTTCCTGATTGGAAAAAGGAGTTTCACGTACATGTGGATGCCTCATGCATTACATTGTGTGTCGTGTTAACACAGGCCGGTGAAGGAGAAATGGACCATCTTATAGCCTTCGCCAGTAGGAAATTATTGAAGGCCGAAAATAATTATTCAACGACTGAGCACGAAGGATTGGCCATGTTGTACGCGTTGTAGAAAATTAGGCATTATTTGTTAGGAGTGCATTTCAAGATGTACACAGATCATTCTTCCTTGAAATACCTGGTCAACAAGCCTGTGTTGGGGGGGGGGGCAGGTAGTTGCTATTATTTTAGGAGTATGACTTTGAACTCATTGTGAAGCCAGGGAGGTTGAATGAAGGACCTGACCAACTATCACGAATCGAAATAGAAGAGGAGCCTAATAATCTGGAGGAAGGGTTGCTTGATGCACAACTCTTTGTGGTGCGCATGGCGGATGATCATTTTGCCGATATTATTCACTTCTTGACTACGGGGATGGCACCAGAAGGATATATAAGTCAAAAAAAGAAGGAATTATTAGTGCACGCGACAGATTTTTCAGTTATTGCGGGACATTTGTATAAGATGGGTGCAGATGAAATATTGCGAAGATATGTGCCAGATTTTGAGCGGGATAACATTCTCACTTAAGCTCATGGAGGAGCCGTGGGAGGTCATTATGTAGGCAAGGAAACTACGCAAAAGATTTTGTGCGCAGGTCTATCTTGTAAGGCATGCCATGCATGTCAAAGAACTAGAAAAATATTGTGAAGAGATGAGTTGCCACTACATCCTTAAGTATCTTTGAAGCCCTTTGAGAAATGGGTGATTGATTTTATTGAGCCAATTCAGCCCCCTAGAAAGAAAATAGGTGTGTGCTATATTATCACCATGACGAAATATCTAACCAGATGGGTGGAAGTACAGCTAGTTAAGGATTGTACAGGGGCCAAAGCAGCAAAGATCTTGTTTGAGTATGTCTTAACTAGATTTGGCTACCCGAATGTGTTGATGAGTGACAGAAGTATGCACTTTCTGAACGAAAATATTAACGCGTTGACTGAAGAATTCCAGGTCTACCATCAGAAGAGTACACCGTATCACCCATAGGCCAATGGAACTGTTGAAGCCTTTAATAAGATCTTGGAGAATGCGCTGACGAAGATCTAAAATGCCCAGCGAAATCACTGGGATGTGTGCGTACCTACAGTACTATGGGCTTATAGGACTACTTGTAAAAAGCTGACAGGGAAAATTCCGTTTAGACTAGTATATGGGGTCGAAACTATAATTACGATGGAGTGAATTGTGCCTAGTTTACACATAACAACCCTGATGGATATGGCAGATTGCGAGGCCTTGGAGGAATGGCTCGCGCAACTGATGGAGCTCGAAGAAGATCGATTTTTGACAAGATTTCATCAACAAGTATAGAAGGAACGTGAAAAAGCATGGCATGATTGCCATATCAAACTTCGTACATTCAAGGTAAATGATCTTGTCCTGTTATATGATAGTAAATTCACTAAATTTCTAGGTAAATTCCAAATGCATTGGTTAGGACCATATATTGTCAAAGAAACTATAGATGGAAGCATAGTTCAGCTCGCGAAGCTGAATGGGGAACCCTTCTTGAGAAGAGTGAATGGGAGTAGGTTAAAGTTATATACAGGGGATCCTTCACAATGACTATATGACAGCAGGATACTCTTAGTGCTCCATGCAATTGCAAGGGAGTGAGGGACTATAAACTACACTACTAGTTTGAAGGACAACACAGCGAGCAGGCTACGTGAAGAATGATGAAGATACAACCCATAAAGTTGTGCTCAACAAGTTGCGCCATGGAGGAATGTACCTCGCAGCATAGCAGGAAATTGACCGTTGGAGATACTGTTCATGAATTGACGGCTAGAAGATGGTTAAGTGTAGTGGGTTGGCAGCATTTAAGGAAACAATCTTTGAATATCTACCGCCAAAACAACATTTATTGTTATAATTTGGGGGGAATGGTCAGATTTGAATTCAAAACCCCCTATAAATTACACGTGCTAGACCAACAAATAACACTTTGCACTTTGAGAGTCGTTAGTGAATTTCATTGTCTGTTTCCTATGAGCCGAGCATTTTGGGAAGATTTAGTTGCGAGCCCCTTGTTTTCTGAGTTTCCTGAGATAAACCAAAAGCTTATCCTTGTAAAAATGTCTGCACCAAGTCTTGCTGAAACCGTTAGTACTGGCGATGTTATCTCTGAGACCGTTGCCCTGGACATTGTAAGTATGGAAGGCTCAACTCCTATGCATACAGAACTATTGGCTTTTAGTTGGTCCTGACCCAGGTTCAGAGTTAGTTGCACCAAACAAATCCCTACACTACTGGCCCTTTCGACATCAATCTGCAGAGCGCAGGCTGAAGTCTCACCCGAAGCAGTATGGGGGGATGTTGGAACCAAGTTTCTGCACCCAGAGATTAGCATGATGTTGTTTTATGCCCTAAATCTGCCTTCGCACAGATCGATAAGCCTTTATGGCTTATCGATATAACTCCCTTTAATCAGCCTCCAGGTCTCCATGAAGGTCTACGACTATCTTTTGTGGACCTTGAACAGGTTAATCTGCTACTTACGCACCCCAAAGAGTACTATTAACCTAGTAATTACTCAGATCAGCTTAAGTGTCTGAAAAATTCAAATTACACCAAGATAATCTTCGTGTAAACAGTTAACATCAATTGCATTCATATAGTAGTATAAATCATGTAAAGTCACGCATCATAACATCATTATTTCATAAACCCATCATAACATAAGCACATTCATATAAAACAGAAGCAAATAGATAAAAACGGGTGTTTCTGCAACAATCTTCTTTATTAATACTATGTTCAGCTTACAAACTCAAAACTTCCCTGCGCACTTAGCTGCACGGGTCCATGCACTTAGCGACGGACTTTACTCTAGGCCTCTACGTACACAACTATAGAGCCTTCGTCCTACTCTAATACTTCTATGATCTTCCTTCTACTGACCCACTACATTCATCTTCCTCTTCCATTCCTTGCCTTAGACATCCTAAGACACACCTATTTAGACAATCCCATGGTCCGCAGACCATCGGTAGATCCTCAAAAAGATGACTTGACTTACATAAAGAAGGGTAAAACCCTTTCTGATTCTTTAACTAACTACATGCTTTGCGACCACAATTTGCGGAGACTTTACATATTTATACAACAAAACTTGGGATTTTGCCCCAAAATTGACCCTAGGGGACCCCATCCCAATAGGACCCCAACACAAATATCGTGACTCGCCCTCGAGTCACTCGGCTGGCATGAAGATATTATTGTGAAGATCCCCCAGCTCCACTTGTGCAACTACTACCTCAGTCGCGCTCTGCGTGGCTGCTTGCTTGATCTATTCCACCAACTGCTCTGTGGTTGGTCCTGCACTGTCCTGCTTGATTTTCTGTTGCGTACTCTGCAAGTTCACCAATTTCTCCTGAATATTGGCGAAGACTATGTAGGCCTCATCCAACCAAGGCCCCAATCTAGCCTTAAGAACGACCTCTTTCTTTTGCACTACTTCCACCTGTGTAAGCAGCTGCTTCACCTCCTGCAGCTTGGCAAGGTGTTGTGTTGTAGCAACGGTGCACGTCGTCACCCTCACTTCATCATATTTCTGTTGGAGCTCGTGGACTTCTGTATTTAATACCTGCAGGGTGGGATCTTCCTACAGGGTAGTGACTACCTCCACAGCTTGCTCAACAGCATGGTGTAGTCCACCACCACAGCATCCACCATTGCGACTCCATCTTGCACAATGGCTTCGTGTTGTTCCATTACCTCTAGCGGAGTTGAAGGCTTCAACTTGAGCTCCAGTTCTGTTATCTTCAGGTTTAGTTCAAACTAGACTTTAGCAACCTCTTCCTTGGTGTCGTGCATGCACGTAGCAAGTTTTCTGATCTTTGCCTCCAACGGTGCATCCTCTAGGATATGTAGTTCTGACACCATTCTACATGCTTTTTCCACTGCAGCCGCGAGTTGGGCGCTTTACACCTGAATTTTCTCCTTAGCCAGTAACGCCTCTGACTTCAAAGTGAACATTTGTTCGTTGTTCACTCTATATTCACTTATGAGGCTTAGTGCACGCTACTCCTGGGCTCTGAACTCTGTTGTCACACATGCCTGCAGTGTGTGAAGGTACTCATTGGGGAGTGTAGCCAGGTTGAGGCCGATGTTCTTCAAAGAACATACGATGACCTTGTCATCGGCCACCTCTGCGCTCAAGGATCCGTCTGGCAGCACCATTGCCCAAAAATCCAGTGATCGAACCATATCTGTTGCCTGAGTGGTTCCTGGTGCCAACTCATTGATGCAATACTGATCTGCCCCGCACCTACCTGGATCATACTTGTCTGAATCTGCAGCTCACACAGATCCTTCTGGATGGTACTTAGCACTAGTTGGTGCTGTTGTTCAAACTCCTGGAGCAATTTTGACGTGGTATAAAGCACCTTGTTGCCTATTTTTTCCAGGTCGCCTTCTATCAAAGTAATCAGATCCAACGACGGCTTTGTTGCTTTCGATTTCTCTTGTGGCCCTTCCTTTCCTATTTCCTGTACCTTTTGATTCGGAAGGGAGTGCTTTGCGCCTCTTGACCACCGCCGCCCTGCTTTGACTACTCATCCTCCTCTGTTTGGGGTGAAGGAGAGTTACCACTACACTCGGAACCGCACTCTTCTTGTTTGGCCTGCTGCTTCGTGGTGTGCTCCGCTTCCACTAGGGCCTTCTCCTCCACCTCTTTTCTCTGCTTCTCAGCCAACTGCTAGACCTTCTACTTTGATGCTTACTTCTTTTTCTTTTCTGTAGATTTGCTGGTGCCCATAGCCAGATCAGATGGAGTGTGCCAATCTATCAGCCAACGCTTGATGACCTCCTGAATAGTGTCTTCTATAGTGAGGTAAGGTAGTTCAAACCATTTTTGTTGTTGATCCTTCTGTGCTCGGATGTATATGCAGTGGAAGTCAGCTTTAAACTTCATGTACTTTGGAAGCTGCTCAAACACAGTTGGGGACAACCATGGCTTTTGGTTGATGGCCATGTGAATGCTTGCCTCCATCAACACCAAGAAGACTTTGGTCTTTGTGATGCACGTGATGTCCTTTATTGCCTAGAGGGATGCAAACTGTGTAGCCTCCGCAAATCCTTATCCACCGGATGAAACTGACTGGCCTCCGACAAATCCCAAGCGACGAGCACAATGGAGAGCAACAACCATGAATAGTGGAATTTTTTACTTTCATCCTGCGCCTCTCGACAGTACACAAGGAACTCGCTACAAAGGTATCATGACCAATTGAATTGCACACCCTTCGCACACTGTGCAACTAGTGAAATAATTGGTGCCAGAACCTCGTTTGCGTGCATTTTCTCATGATTTTTCCAGCAAGGATCTGCATAGCAATTTTAACCGCGAGGTCGGTGACTGAGGTAATAGAGTACCTGCGTGGCTTCTTCATGAGCTTGAATTTGTCCTTCATTTTCTCTGCGAGGTCGCGCTTGCTCGTCTTTCCGCCAAACTCCTTGGTTGGATTCAACCCTTAGTGGGGCAACTGCATGATCTGATGGATCAGAATATACTTGATAGGGATCGACACACTCATCCACAAGCATCTATCATGCACTAGTGTCAGCAATTGTTTTATTACTATGAGGTTGATGTTGGAGCGCTGGTAGTGGGGCACCCATAACAGGTTCAACAACCCTAACTGATTCGCTTTGCGAATCCACTCCATAGGCTCCAATGCAGTGACATTTGATTCTTTGTAAAAGACCTTCTTCATATAGTTCTATTTTTCCAAGTGGTGGAACCTCTCGTGGTCTACTAGATCCCAGTCTTCCAGCTTGAGATGGGGAATCCGCGCCAAGCGCGGACCTTCAAAAGTGATGTTCTCCGGTAACAGGGGTGTATTGAGGAGGAATTTTCCTGCATTTGGGTCCTTAGGGACCTTCACTTTTCCCTTGCAAGGAGGGATATAATCCAGAAACTTGGATATAGGATCAATCCCCTTGATGTCTATGTCCTTTGCACCCTCTTCGACCTCCAAATCCACCACTTTCCCCTTATCCTTAGCGCTCGGTTTTTCTTTCTTCTGGGCCTGAGTAGTAGCATGCTTCCTCAATGACTCGTGCACTAGCATGGGCTTCTTCTGCTTTTCTTTCTTGGGTTTGGGACTTCTCTTACTGGTGTAGGCTTCAGCCTAGGCGACCTCAGCGTCGTAGGCATAGCAGCTAGAGCCTCCGTATTCATTACCTTTGGAGCAGCTCCCTCAGAGGTGACAACTCCTCTAGTACTAACAGTCTCTCCTGGTCTAGACATCATGTTGAGAATAAACCATTGGGTATCCTTGGGTAACTTATCAAATACAGAACTAGCGACTAAATCAGCGAAAACTTGAGGATTCATAAACAATCGACAGCTCAACACAAAATTTCTAAGGATGCAAAGTGTTTTTTGTTGGATGGCCACATGTAATTTATAGGTGAATTCGAATTCAAATTCAACCGTTCCCCCAAAATCCATCCATAAATGTTGAATTGGAGGCATATTTCCAAATATTTCACTCTTAAATTCAGCCTTAAATGTCGCTCTCCTCTCCTCTTAATGTCTCCTCACTATCAAATCATGAACAGTGACAGTAACGGTCACTTTATGGCTGTGCTGCATGGCCTTTCCCCCTATAGTGCATCTCCCTTCTCGCTTCTTCTGGTACTGTGACATCATCCTATTTCGTGCAGCCCCCCTGTCATGTAGCTCTACAAACCGGGCATTGTATTTTATAGTCTTGTGCCTCCTTACAACTTCATGGAGTGGTAAGACTATGCTATTGTCATGTAGTCATTAGGCTGGATCCCTAGTGTATGGCTTCAATCGACTTCCATTTACCCTTCCCAAAAATGGATCTCCATTCAACTTCGCGAGCTGAACTGCTCCACCATCTGTAATCTCTTTGATAACATATGGCCCCAGCCAGTGCATCTGAAATTTTCCTGGAAACTTATCAAAATTACTGTCATATAATAAAACCAAATCATTTACCTTGAAGGTGCGCAGTTTGATGTGTCGATCGTGCCAAGATTTTTCACGTTCCTTCTAAACCTGCTGATGGAATCCAACCAGAAATCTATCTTACTTGAGCTCTATTAGTTGTGCAAGCCTTTCTTCTAAGGCTCCATGGTCTGCCATTTCTGTGAAATCCATGATGCGTAGACTAGGCACAATATACTCCATAGGCATGACAACTTCCATGCCATAGACCAACCTAAAAGGTGTCTGACCAGTAAGCTTTTTACAAGTAGTTCTGTAAACCCATAACACTGTCAGTACGCGCATGTCCCAATAATTTTGTTGCACATTTGAAACCTTCGTCAACGCATTCTCCAATATCTTATTAAAAGCCTCAACCATTCCATTGGCCTGAGGATGATATGGCATACTCTTCTGATGGTAAACCTGGAACTCATATGTTAGTGCGCTGATCACTTCATTGAGGTGTACCACAATCACTCATTCGTACCTTTGGGCAACCAAACCTAGTCAACACATATTTGAATAGAATTTTTTTTGTTTTTGCCCCTATACAGTCCTTCACATGCTATGTCTCCGCCTATCTGGTCAAATATTTGGTTGCGGTAATGATATACTGTGCACCTGTCTTCTTGCCTAGAGGCTGAATCAATCCTACAAAATCAATTGCCCATTTCTCAAATGGCTGCAATGACACCTACGGATTCAAAGGCATCTCATCCCTCCACGATGGCCTACTCGTTCTCTGACATGCATCGCATGCCCTACAATAGGCTTTAGAATCCTTATTCAACGTTAGCCACCACAACCCAGAGTGCAAAATCTTCTGCGTTGTTTCTTTTCCTGCATAATGCACACTTGCAACTCCTCCATGAGATTCAATAAGGATACTGGTTCGTTCAAAATCAGGTACATAACATCAAAGTATCTCATATGATCCCATATTATACAAATAGCCTGCAATTACAGAGAAATCTACCATGCGCACGACCGATTCTTTCTTTTGCTGGTTGGTATATCCTTCTGGAGCTGTTCATGTGGTCAAGAAATGGATAATATCCGCGAAGTGATTATCTGCTATGTGCACTGTGAAGAGTTGCGCATCAGACAACCCTTCCTCCAAATTAGTAGGCTCCTCTTCTATTTCAATGTGCAATAGATGGTCTGGTCCCGTGTTTAATCTTCCAGGCTTCACAATTACTTCAAAATCATATTCTTGAAACAATAGTAGCCATCTGCATATTCCCCCCCCCCCCCCCCCAACACAGGCTTATTAACTAGATATTTTAATTCAGAATGGTCTGTGTACATCTTGAAGTGTCCACCTAGCAGGTAATGTTTGAACTTCTGGAATGTGTACACCATAGCCAAGCCTTCATGCTCTGTCGTCAAATAATTATTTTTAGCCTTAGACGACTTCCTGCTCGTAAACGCTATAGGATGATCCAGCTCTCCTTCATTGGCCTGTCTTAGCACTGCTCCTAGCATAATGCACGAGGCAGCAACATGCACGTGAAATTCCTTCTTCCAATCCGGGAAGACTAGGATCGGCGCAGTGATCATTTTCTCCTTTAATACATCTAGGTTGCACTGACATTCTTCATCCCAATAGAATGTAGCGTCCTTCTTTAGTACCTTTTCCATAGGCGCGGTAATCTGAACATAACTTTTGATGAACTTTCGATTGTACCCAGTGTGGCCTAGTGTTGCGCGCAACTATTTAACACTTCTTGGTGCCTCCAAATTAATTATTACCATGATCTTAGTAGGGTCCACCATAAGTCCTTTCTTGCATACCACATGACCCAACAAGATTCCGAAAGGGACACAAAATAGGCATTTCTTTAGGTTTAGAGAAATATGATACTTTCGGCATGTATCCAACATTAAGCGCAAACTGGCTACATGGTGCTTTACTAGCCCAAACACTGTCCAATCATCAAAATATACCTCCAAGAACTTGTGAATGAATTCTTTGAATACCGCGACGAATATGTGCGAGAAGATCTTCGACACATTCTTAAGTCCAAAAGGCATCATTGTATACTGGAAACATCCCCACTCCATCGCGAAGGTGGTCATACTCATGTCTTCTGCTGCAATCTTTATCTAATGGTATCCATAGAACCCATCAGTGAATGAATAGGCCTCCTGCCCTCCAACATTATCCAATACCTCATCTGTGAAAGGCATTGGAAAAGGGTCATGAATGCAAGAATTGTTAAGCTTCCTGAGATCTACACAAATCCTTATTTCATCCTTCTGCTTCTTTTCTTGAATGTACATTGGACTCACCGAATCAGATTCCTCCACCGGTTCAAATAATACCTGCTGCAAGCATCTTGTCCAACTCCAAGCATAACTTTTCCTTGTATTTGGGATTAAGGCGATATGGCCTTTTCTTAACGGGCTTCGCGTCTGATTTCAAAGTTATTTTCATCACTCCCAATCACCTATGGTTCCTTTTAAGTCTAAAAATTTGGTAGGAAATAAGTCCTGATATTCGCAGAGCAACTCGCCGACTTTATATACTGTAGCATCATCCCAATAATCTCCAATATTTTCAAACTTCGGCTCCACCTCTGTGCCAATGTTCACTTGTCTATTCTTCAATGGTGCAGTGATGTCTCGATTCTCTATCTACGGTCCCTCAACTTCGCGGTGGCCTTCGGCCTCTGGAATTTTGATATTCCTTGGATCCTCATCATCTTCTTTAGTGGTCACATTATAGGACTCCAACGCATGGCACAGTTAGGTGCTCCAATCTGGTTGAATCAATTCTAAAGGATCTTGTGGTACTCTGAAGATTGCTACCTTAACCTCCTGCAGCACTTCATTGATGCTTTTGAACCCATCCTCAAAGTTGAAGGTCATCAAAAATCCTTCTCTCAAGATGTCCCACTCCATAGTACTGTGGCGGATCTCTGTTTCTAGGTACCAATTCATAGGAATAATGTCCAAAGTGTGATAGAAAATATGCACCCAATCTGTTTGCAGCTTTGTTCCATAGACCTTAGTCCATTTTGCTAAATGATCACGCAGATAATTTCTCCCATCATATTTTTCAGTTAGCCGAACTTTCGGGCGACCAAATTGCAATCTCATCATTCTTATTTACTCGCACCATTCATCAAAACTGTCTTTATGCGTACCCCACCACCATGTAGGTGTAGCGCGCAGTGCCAAATCCAGCGCTTGGAAGCAATGCTTCTTAGGTACTTCCCTTTCAAATGCATCCAAAAATTTATCTACATCAGTCAAACCATCATAATAAGATAAATTTCTTACCTCTAATGACACACAGTGCAACGATTTAGTCATCATATTACAGTGCAACGTAGATACTTTATGCAACCTATTATGCAAGTGCTCCAATTCTTCGTCCTAATCTGATGTACAAAAGCTTTCATGGTCTCATTTAATTCATCCATCAGTTGTTGGATTAACCCAATCTTGGTTTCGTACTATTATTTTATAGATCTAGTCCAAATCATCATCGCTTTCCTCATATTCGCGGACTAGTTCAGTATAGCGTGGTCCTTTTGCAGGGTCCAATGGTACTGCTACGCGGAGCGATTTCCTTTCAAATGAAATTTTCCTCTTCTTCAAATTGATTACCCCATTCATGTTGATAGCCCAATCAATTTCCAGGAGTGTGAGGTATGGATTACTGTCATCAACAATCTCTATCACTTCAAAATTAGCCAACGTGCTCGCACCTTCTATATCTACAATTACTCCATTTTATCTCCCGATAGGATAATATTTTATTGATTTTCCATTCTCAATTGAATCGGAGACCAATACAGCGCAGGTCTCACCATTCTTTCCCATGTTTGTTTAGGCAAAAAATTTGCATCCGACCCCAGATCCAAAATAACTTGATCCATCTCATAGTCTCATATTTGTGCGGTAAGCCTCATCTCGCACCATGTTCTTTTCTTTCATTTTCCTATCTTTCTGATTGTGCGGCATCCTTCAAGAGCACCTTCCTTACCAACACACTTATTTATTAGTTCTTGAAGCCCTTTCACAGCCTTGTTGTTGGGCAATAGCTTCATACAAGTCTCCAAGAAAGTGGTAAGCATGGCGGGGTCCTTCAGATATCTTGTCTTGACTTCTTGAAGTAGAGGCCTTAGCGAAGATTTTCTTTGCTTCCATGAACGTTTCCTTCACATGCTCTAGATCAAACGCAACCTCCTTTTCTGGAGCCTTGCGGACCCACTCACTTTCTTCAAGTTTCTTTCCTTTATCATCACCAATCATCATTCTGCTTCGTAGCACAATATTCACATTGGGATCCTCCTCGCGGGGCTCGCCCCTCATCATCTGTAGATTCTGGGTAGGCTGCGTCTTCTTCTCCCGCATATTATATACCAATATAGGGAATTCTTCTATCGAGTGGGAAAACTGAGTGAAGTACTGCATGATGGTCACATCTGACTTGTACACTCCCGTGCATAGTGTCCTGGCACTCCGTAATTGTAGCAAATAACTTTTCCTCGATCTATACCAAGTCCTCCTCATCCGTGCCCCTGATATCCTCCGCGTGCTCCCCCAATGCCTTGATCTAGAGGTCGAGTTTATGTTTATGGGTGTCCTTTGCATCATTAATTCATAGCTACGACAGTTATGCTCATCGTGGCCCATCGATTTACAGAGATTGCGGAATAACTGTTGCGACGTCTATACAAATTTTTTCAGCAAGTGAAAATTGTTCGTTACATGTTTTCCAGCTACTTGACAGATAGCGCACCATAGCACGAGCCCTGCATTTGGTCGCATGACAGCCTCCTGACTCAGGGGCATTGGCCCTCCCCCTGTAATATAATTCGCAAAAATAGGGCAGTGATATTTATCATGCACCTGGTTTTTACATTTTAGGCACCAAATTTCTTCGCGCACCTCCAGCCAAGCAGATTTTTCCTTCTTCAAGATCTGCAACTCCAAGTAGAGGTTTTGCAACTCGGCATGAATCTTCTGAAACCCAAAGCAGCGTCCTGAATAGATGTTTCATGAAATCTCATCGCAATCTCCAATGCTTCCCCCTGGGTCCCTATCTTTTTCTGCGATAAAGCAACCCTTAGGTGAGGCATAAGAGAGGCTACAAACCATTCGTGGTGCTGACTATCCATGAGATTCATGTTAGCTTCATGGATCTGGCACTTGAGTCTTAGATCCAGTTCCCATGGTGTTTTTCCAGGCCTCATCATGATTTTCTTGAATCCAACGATTGATTGAGATTCAGACTTGGGCCTACCGAATTCCTTATTCAGAGTAGTTTGAGTATCTGCTAACAATGCCAATGGGTTATCAGTGCCTTTTTTATATGATCATTTGTAATATTCTGTGCCATCCATACAACCTTCACAGTGAAACAAAACTGATCCGGGTCCTCAATTCCCAAGCCCTTGAAAACGGTAAACTTCATGGTATTTGACATATTGAATAGTGGTGGAGGTGGTGGTGGTGTGGGTGAAGGTGTAAGTTGTGGAGGTGAAGGTGGAGGTGGTGTTGGCAGATGAGGTATTCATGGAAAACCCTGCTTTATCAACTGTACAACACTTTGCGGTGAGGCATGTACTGCTCCCTCACTGTCACTTGAAGGAGGTTATATCAATGGACTACGTTCAGGACCCACTCTTTATTGATTTCTAAAGATTCGTCCACTTTGCGTAGATCCAAACATGAAGGCAGTGACATAACTCGCTTTTCACACAAGAGAATTTTAATCCATGTATTCAAAGATTTCAAATACTTACCTCATGGTCCTTTGAAAAAGCGATACTCTGCTTCACCGTAGCTGACTAAGGTATCAACTGCAAATTCTGTCACAAATCCTCTTATGACTCGATCAAGCCAGCGATCGACAGTGCGCACGATCTTATCTTCAAAAGCTTCAAACCTTCACACTAGCTCTAGGGTCCACACTATTGGACCATCAAGCCTCCACCTTCCTTGGTCATCTGCCAATTTAACGATCCACTCATACAGTTCGATTGGGAAGGTGCAAAAAACGTTTTTGTGTATTTCTATGTATAGATACCTGTCCAACCACTGTTCTTTTGTCAAGCATGGATTTATGTTCTCCTGCGCCGTGAATTCGTGGATTTTTCTATCCAACCACTTCTCAATTTCTTGCTTTGTCAAATTCCAGTAATGAGACATCACATATCTCTTTATGCAGATCCAGGTCTCGACAACAGAACCATTTGTTGGCTTAGTGGGTCCTGAACCAGCTTCAGAGTTAGTTGCACCCAACAAATCCTTACACTACTTGCCCTTTCGGTATTAATCCGTAGAGCGTGGACTGAAGTCTCACCTGAAGCAGTATGGGGGATGTTGGAACCAAGTTTCCACACCCAGAGATCAACATGATGTTGTTTTATTCTCTAAATCTGCCTTCGCACAGATTGATAAGCCTTTATGGCTGATATAACTCCCTTTAATCAGCCTCTAGACCTCCGCGAAGGTCTACAACTGTCTTCCGTGGACCTTTAACAGGTTAATCTGGTACTTACGCACCTCAAAGAGTACTCTTAACCTAGTAATTACTCAGATTGGCTTAAGTGTTTGAAAAATTCAACACACACCAAGATAATCTTTGCATAAATAGTTAACTTCAATTGCGTTCATATAACAATATAAATCGTGTAAAGTCACACATCAATACATCATTATTTCATAAACCCATCATAACATAAGCATATTCATATAGAACATAAGAAAATAGATAAACACAGGTGTTTCTGCAACAATCTTCTTTATTAATATTCTTTTAAGCTTACAGACTTAAAACTTCCCTGCGCACTCAGCTGCAGGGGTCTACGCACTCCGCTGCAAACTCTACTTTAGGCCTCTGTGCACATATCTACAGAGCCTTCCTCCTACTCTAAGACTTATACGATATTCCTTCTACTATCCCATTACATTCATTTTCCTCTTCCATTGCTTGTATTAGACATCCTAAGACACACCTACTTATATAATCCCATGGTCCGCGAACCATGGGTAGATCCTAAAAATGCCGACTTGACTTACATAAAGAAGGGTAAAACCCTTTATGATTCTTTAACTAACTACGCACTCCGTGACCACAATTTTTGGAGACTTTACATCTTTATACAACAAAACTTGGGCTTTTGCCCCAAAATTGACCCTAGCGGACCCCATCCCAACAGGCCTCCGAGATTGCCTAGGCCGAAGCCTACCCCTACCAGAGAAACCCAACCATCCAAATCTAAGAATCCGTGAAGGACAATCAGAAGAAGCCAGTGCCGGTGTGTGCTTCCCCAAGGAAGCATACCGAGACACAGAAGTAGAAGAAAGAT
Source organism: Pinus tabuliformis (assembly GCA_031772625.1). Lineage (NCBI taxonomy): Eukaryota > Viridiplantae > Streptophyta > Pinopsida > Pinales > Pinaceae > Pinus > Pinus tabuliformis. The sequence continues at coordinate 1,394,357,882 of CM062820.1, forward strand.
AAGCAGTCGGAGAAATTAGTGGACCTGGAGGTGGAAGAAGCCCAGGGAATAGAAGATATTGATGCTGAAGGAGTGGAACCCATAACAAGGCTACCCAAGTATATCCCTCTATGGATGGGAAAATAAAAGGTTACGAAGGACCCGGATGCCGAGAAATTCACAATATCCACACCCCTGCTACCTAAGCAGGTCCCTTTTGAAGGCCTGTGGCTCGCAAGGGTCCCATTATTAAAAATGGAGGATTGGGACCTCGTAGACCATACTAAGTTCGCACACTTGGCGATGGGAAAATATATGAGAAGGGTTTATTATGCAGAATCAGGTGTTACCTGGCGTTGGAAACAGAGGAATGGGCCCGTGGTGTTAAGCACTTAGGGTTGCTCAATTCACTATGGGTGCCACATTACCACCGCACCCCCATCAACATGATATGTGTGTGCCAGTTGCTCACATTGGTTCATGATGGTTGTTTATGGATGGGTTGGCCTATCCCCATTACATAGATGCTAATTCATATAATCACGCACCCACCTTATAAGGGTGCGAACCCAGCTAAGGAGTTTGGTGGAAAGACTGGGGAAAAAGACCTCGTAGAAAGGATGAAGAGGGATTACAATCTCCTTAAGAAGTCACGGAGGTGTTCAATTATTTATATAATAGACTCGACAATCCAATTGGCTGCCCAGATTTTAGTAGCTAAGCAAGCTGTGCATACCTTGGCACCATAGAAAAATAAGGAAGCCATAGAAAAGGCTTGTGTGGAGCAAGAACCCACTGCGAAGGAGCAAGCAGAACAGGAACAATGCGAGTCACAAAAAGGTTACAAGTCACTTCGCTGGGGACAAAGGAAGAAGAACTTTTAGGACAAGGTGACAGAGGTGATGAAGGGTAGAGCACCCCATTTATTTTGAAACGACGCGACAAAGAGCAGTAGGGTGGAACACGAAAAAAGAAGAAATTGGATAAATCACAGGTTGATCCCATGGTGTTAATAGAAGGAAATCTTGATAATATCAGTGACAAAATTAGGGATACAACAACCGAAGTGTTGCAGCAGTTTGAGCAACAATACATGAAGATGCTGGGGAGCGTCAAAAAGGATTTGCGCAAGTTGCAGATCCAAGCAAGAAGAATACAATTGGGCACCGGACAAGCGAGTGCGGAGAAAGCGAGCCTACCATCAAGGAGAAGCTAAGAAACAAAGATAGTAAGGACCATGGATCCCAGAACTATATCGTTGCCCGATGGGTCCATTTGCAGAGTTTGCTGACGATCACATTATTCTATGTACAATCAGGAACATTGGACTGAATATAGCGGTGCTCTCCAATGAGACCCTCCATGCACTGCATACAGGGGTGGCAGATGAATTGAGAACTAGGGAGTAGTGCACCTTCAACCTCATTAGTGAGTAAAATGTCAATAATGAGAAAGTGTTCGCTGAAAAGATGCATATTTTGAAGGAAAACAAGGCACTTCAGACACGTAGTTCAAGTTTGGATTCAGTAGTAGCAGAGGCATGCAAGATAGTGCCTGAGCTTCACATCCTGGAGGATGCACAACCAGAAGCCAAAATCAGAAAACTAGCTGCTGGTGTGCGTGAGGCTAAAGCAGAGGTTGGAAGAGTCGCGTTTGATCTTAACATGAAGATTAGCGAGCTGCACTTAAAGGTGCAACCCACAACTCTGCCTAAGGTCTGGGAGTAGCGCGGAGCCACGATAAACGCTACCTTGGATGCCATAGTCACTGACTGTGCAACATTGTTTGAACATGCTATGGAGCTCGTGACCAATATGCAAGAGGATCCGAACCTCCAGACACTAAACACAAAGGTAAGGGAGCTACAATGCCAATATCATGAAGTCAGGGCGATTCCATTCTCCTTAGCACCAGCACAGCGCCTTGCCAAATTACAGGAAGGAAAGCAGCTACTAGCACAGGTGGAGGAAGCACACATGAAGGAGGCCTTGCTAAAGGCCAAGTTGAAGCCTTGGTTGGAGGAGACTTATCAAGTCATGACTACCATTCAGGATAATCTTAAAGGACTGCAACATAAACAACAAACGATGAGGTTAGTCGTAGAAGGACCAGCGATGGACAAATTGGTTGAGGAAGTTCAACAGGCAGCAACGCAAAGTGTTGCCGAAGTTGAAGTGGTCCAAGTGAAGTTGTGGGATCTTCACAGTAATATCATAACGCCAACAGAGTGACTCGAGGGCGAGTCATGATCTTTCTGTTGGGGGCCTATTGGGATGGGGTCCCCTGGGTCAGTTTTGAGATTAAGATAACCCATGTTTTGGTACATTTTTTGTAAATAATGTAAAGTCTCTGTGATTTGTGGATGCAGGGTGTGTAGATTAATAGGAGTCAAAGGGGGTTTAGCCCCTTGTTTTATGTAAAGTTTGAGTCAGTTTTGAGATTCACTGGACCATGGCATTGTATGAAAAAGGTTATAAATAGGTGTGTCTTAGAGAGTCTAAGGCATAATTGAAGTAGAGTATAGGGGAAGTGATAGCGAAGAGAAGTGGGTCAGATATGAGAAGAAATGCTCTACAACTGAGTACATAGAGGCCTAGGTAGAGTCTGCAGCTGAGTGCACAGACCCTTGAAGCTGTGTGCGCATGGCAGTTTTGAGTCTGTAACCTTGAATTGAAGATCAATAAAGATAGTTTTTCGAAGAATTATTGCATATTTCTGTTAATGTTATATGCTACTGATGAATGACGTGTTTTATGGAATATTGATTGAATGTTACGTGATTCTCTTGAATAAGTGTTAATGATGTACGCAATGCATGTTTAAGTACTTTTGCGAAGACTCTGATGAATTCTCTAATGTTTATAAATAACTTAAGTTAATCTACGTGAACCCTAATTTAGGACTGCTCTTTGATGCACGTAAGTAGACAAATTGACTGTTAAAGGTCCGCAAGGACTGATCGTAGACCTTCGCGAAGGTCTGAAGGCTATTTGAAAAAGTTGCAGCAACGAGCCCTAAGAGTGTATCGATCAGTGTGGAGGAAAATCTGAGGTGTTGGAAGACATCACAGTAATCTCTGGATGCAGAAATTTGGTTCTTGCATCCCCCATACTTCTTCGAGTGAGACTGCAGCCTGTGCTACACAAGTTGTTTCCGAAAGGGGCCAGTAGTGTAGGGTTTTGTTGGTTGGCACAACTAACTTTGAACCTAGGTCAGGACCCCCCTAAGCCAATAATATTTTGGTGGATACTAGAGTTTATTGCTCAAATGAGGGATCTCTTTCCCTATCTTGTGAATAATTTGGATGATGGTTTAAAATACATGGAGTTTGAGATCGAGTTGAACAAATGTATCGAAGAAGATTGGATGTAGAGTGTATGGATGGTGGAGGCTCACATTTTTCACTGGCTCAATCATTTTCTCTCATGGGGTGGTCGTCTAGTGTTAGTAAAGTTTGTTCTTAAGAGCATTCATATATATTGGAATGATATTATTTTGGTAACCAAAGAGTTGGGATGATATTAAGGCCCCAAAGAGTCTTGGGGGTGGCATCTAAAAGAGATTCACTGCTTTGCCAAAGCACTGGCTATGAAAAAGTTATGGAGATTAACATAGGAATCTTCCTTGTGGTTCAAAGTTATGCAAGAAAAATATTTTCCTAAGATTTCTATCGTGGATTGGTTCAGAGTGCCCAAAATTCTATGAATGGTGCGATCGTATGCAAATCTCTAGCTAGAGCCTTCCCTTTGATAGGAAAATGGACTTCTTGGCATGTGGGGGATGGCTTCTAGGTTAGAATTTGCCATGATACATGGTATAGTGTAGGCGATGATAGATGTTTCTATTCTTCTCTCTTACATGATCTTGAAATGTTGAACATCTTTTTTTTGGTCGATGCCCGAGCATGGCTTCAACATATTAGAAGTCGATTAGGTTTGAAGTATTCTTCTAGGGACTTGGGACTCCTGGGTGAAAATGTAGTTGATTGGGGAGGATTTATCAACCTTCATGTTGAGAACCATGTTTATCTCAGATAAAATGTTCCATATTTTCTCTTTTGGTCAAAAAATCTCCTCTTTGGTGCCTACATTTCCAAGTTGGGTTACAATGCATTTTTGAAGATAGTTTCTCTAAGAATAGAATTTGGTGGTGGAAGTTTATTTTGGGAGTCAATTCCCCTCTGAAGGAAAAATCAATAGCGATATACTTCTCACTTGGGGTAATCTAATAAGGCATAGATGGTGTGGCCCAAATCTATTTCCTCTCTACAAAGTATAGGAATAATCTCATTCTCATCTCATTTTATGATGTGGTTATGCCTCCCAGGTCTGTGATATTATTTAGAGATATTTTAGACCAAATTTACAATGGGTGGGTGTGATTCTCTCTAATTCTTTTAGAATGTGGTGGTCTAATAAAGTAATTTCCTTATACAAAGGATCACCTTTCTTGTTGATTTCCTATGTATGGTGTTCTTGGAACCAAGCAGCTTTCAAGGATAAGTTTGTTCCCTTGGTTGCATGTGTAGACAAGGTGGTAGCCTTGGCTGAGGAATACAAGTCATACCCTGCTTAATTTAAGCTGAGGGTCACGTGTCTTCCTGAAATTGATTTCATATCCCTCTGGAGGTACTTCGATGGAGCTATCCAGGTCCATGATACACAATGCAACGTCAAGGTTGTCTTGTATTTGAGTCACACTCACTACTTATATGTTTGTTATTGATTTGATTAAGAATATTAGTTTTTTTGTGCTAAGATCCTCCTCAGATTATAAACAAATTTTATTTGTGTGCTTAAGGATTCATGAGTTTATTGCAAGTGAAAGTGAGTCTTTATGTTAATTTTATGAGCAATTTTAACATAAATAAGAAATTGAATAGAAACATATAAATGTACAGAACATCACCAACAACACATCACAACAGGAACATGATGAAGGAGTTCACCCCTCCTGGGCTACGTCTCCTTGGTCTAGCTTCCAATGGCTTGGGCCTCTCTATTATGCTAAAATGTGTAAAAGTGTGTGTTTACAATGCTCAATTGCTTCTGTAACCTACTCCAATGAGTCCAGAATGTCCAAAAAATGGCTACCTAGCCTCTTTCTACACTTAATTTGGTAAAAAAACTAGAGAAGTTATGACCTCTCCTAGTTTCTCCACTATTTGCTCCACAAATTGCCCAAAATTCGGCATCGAAACCTCATTTTCACCCAGATTTCCACTAACGGCCACCAAATATGCTGAAATATGAGTGGATTTGTCAGACAGATAATTTGGCTGTCGAGGCCTAAAAATGTGGAAATTAGGGACATATGGGGGGGCCATGCGACTAGGGGCTAGCCCCCGACGCTAGACCCTTTCCTTCAGTGGTCACATAATTGTTAGCGGCTAGTGGTAGCGGTGTTCACATGGTGGTTACCTCGGCTGTCAAGCGGTGGTATTTTCCCCCGACAGTCGTTTAAACGTTGGCGGCTTTGAGAGTGTGTTCACATGGGCGGTTAAGTCCGCCCCAACCTCCAAACTATGTGGCATAACTCTTTAAATATAATCTGCGGTCTACGTATGTTAAGAACTATTGTGTGGTGCATTGGCAATGGGCTTTGTTGTATGTTGGGAGGTCGGGGTTCAACCCCTGTTGCCTCCACCCGAACTATAGCAAAATTTTTGGTGGCCTCCTGGGCTGCCATGTGGCAACCTCCAACTGGGCCACATATCAGCTCGTGGTTGGCCATCATTCCAACCAATAATAACCACTTAAAATTTGACCAATCAGAATGTGCCACTTGGCACGATTTAATTAGTCAAGGAGCCCTTTGACCAAGTCAAAATCTACATCACCTGCCTAGTCAGCACCACGTCAGTAGTACAGACTACTGACTGGGTTGTCATTTTTTTTGAAAATTCGCATGTTTGGGAAAGTGAATAGAACTTGTTTCTAAAGTCATACGGAGTTTGTTTTGTGTGAAATGAGTTGATCTGGATTCAGGATGACGAGGACTACAAGGTCTCCCAGGTTCCACACCAATATGACAACTTTGAAATTTGAGCTATTTTTTTAGCACTAATCATTCCTCCCCATTGGAAGCCTTTTGGACCCCAAAAGACCACTTTCAGTTGTCCAACAGGTGAGGGTACAGTTCCCTCACCTTTCCAATCTCTATCCATTTGGCCTTTGAAGGATTTGTTCCTTTGAGCCCCACTCGAAGGTAATCCACATTCCCTCGTTTTGACAACCTTGTTCTACTGTCAAGAATGGTGTCTTGTTGTAGTTCATCAAGGTATTCAGGAGAAAAATCCTCTATGGAAGGAATTTGGACATTTTCTCCTTGATCTTCAATCAAAGGAGGCTCATACAACCTTAAGTTGTCAACATTAACAACAACATAAATTTTCATATATGAAGGCAAATCCAACTTGAAGGCATTGTTACCAATCTTTTCCAAATTCTAAATGGACCATATCTAATTGGTTTTAGCTTTTTACCTTCTCCTTGGAGCCTCTCTTTTCTAATTTGAAGCCAAACTTCATCACCAACTTGGAACTTGTGATCTACACAATGCTAATCGCACCTTGCTTTGTACTTGCCTTGACTCTTTTCAAGTTGTTCTTGAACTCTTTGGTGTACCAATTGGATTTGTTCAATGAACCCTCTTGCTTTTTCTATGTCACTATGACCATCAATAGCAACATCTTTGCCAAAAATTAAATCCAAAGGAGACTTAGGCAAGTATTCCAAACATGCTTCAAATGGGGATGTTTTAGTTGAAGAGTGCTTGCCCCAGTTGTAAGCATGCTGAATATAGTGCAAATGTTTATCCCACAACTTAGGATGCTTGATACAATACCCACGAAGAAGATGTATCACTGTCTTGTTCACCACCTCTATTTGACCATCTGTTTGTGGATGAAATATTGTACTCTTTTTCAATTTGGTGTCCATGAATCCCCACAAGCTTGACTAAAAATTCCCAACAAAGCGAGAATCTCGATCACTAACAATGGATGTGGGAAATCCAAAATGCACCCATACATTTTGAAAGAATAACTGAGTAGTTTTTTCAGCTGTAACTTCCTTTTTACATGGCATCAAAATACACATTTTTCTGAAACTATCCACAGCTACATACAAATAATCATGACCTCTTTTTGACAATGGAAGACCTCCTACAAAATCCATAGAAACACTCTCCCATGGATGTTAAGGAACTGGAAGTGGTGTGTTGAATCCTAACTTCCTATTGCTAGGCTTACTGACTGCACGTAGTGAACATCCTTTAATAAAACATGACACACTTTCAAGCATACAAGGCCAATAATAATACCTGATATGTAGATGTGCCATTGTCTTACTTACACTGAAATGACCAGCAATAAGAGAAGTATGTGCCTCTCTTATGATTGTTGACTCTTTCTCACCATGGATTACAAATCTTACCAAGATGGTACAACAAGTTATCATTCAAATGATAATCGAATTCCTCTACTTGGTTATCTTGACTCAAGCTTGCATAAACATCCTGAAAGTCATTGTTTAATGCATATTGTTCAATATAACTTTCATGCAAAACAAAATTATGCTTGAGTAAAATAGCTGCACTAACAATAGGCCTAGAAATCATATCAACAACTTTATTGTAGATAACTTTATTATACCTGATTACCAAGTGGAATTGTTGAAGAAAACCCATCATTTGGAAGTGCCTTGATTGCTGCAACTTTGATTCAGATTACAAGTATTGAAATGGTTGACGATAAGTGTGAATGATTGTTTCCTTACCCATCAAGTAGTGGTTCCATTTTTTCACACTTTGCACGAATGCATACAATTCCCTGTCATATGTAGTGTAGTTAATCACTAAACCATTGAATGTTTCCAAATGAAAATAGATAGGCTTAGCATTTTGCATAAGGACTGCACCCATGGTGTAGTCACTAACATCAGTCTAAATCTCAAATGACTGTCTCAAGTCTGGAAGACTGAAGTGCAAGTACTAGAGATGAACTGATATGTTCCTTCAATGCATGAAAGGCCTTTTGTTACTTGCCTCCCCATTGAAAAACTTTTCTCACACTTGTCAATGCATGCACAGGAGCTGCTATAGAAGAAACGTTAGCAATGAATTTCCTCCAATATTTGGTTTCTCCCAAAAAACTTCTTACCTCAGTAATTGTCTTGCGCCTTGGCCAATTTAAAATGACATCAACCTTGGAGGGATATATTTTCAACTCACCTCCTCCAAAAATATGACCCAAGTAAACTAAAGAAGTTTTTCCAAACTCACACTTTGACATCTTTAAATACAATTGTTATTTCTTTAAGATGTCAAGTACCTTTCTCACATGCGTGACATGTTCATCATGAGATTTACTGAAAATTAAGATGTCTTCTAAGTCGACTATAACAAATTCATCAAGAAATTGCCTCAACACATCATTCATCACACACATGAATGTATCAGGAGCATTACATTAAGAAAAAGGCATAACTAGCCATTCAAACAAAACTTGTTTTGTTTTGAATGTTGTCTTCAAAATGTCTCCTTCAGCAATTCTAATTTGATGGTAGCCACTCCTTAATTCCAACTTAGTAAAATACTTTGCATCTTTCAATTGCTCAAGTAAATCATCTATTCTAGGCAGTGGGTAACGGTTCTTTACCATAATATTGTTCAATGCATGGAAGTCCACACACATGCGCCATGTTCCATCCTTCTTTGGCACCAAGGCAATAGGTGGACCACATGGCGAAGATGGCCTGATGATCCCTTTATCCAACAACTCTTGAATTTTTTTTTTTAACTTTTTCACTTTCCATCATTGACATCTTGTACATGCCAATGTTAGGAAGAGGACAAGCTTGTTGCAATTGTATCTCATGTTGGATTCATCTCTTGGGAGGTAATCCTTTTGGTTCCTGAAACATCTCATCATATTGGTTAACTACATCAACCAATTCAGATTTAAAATTTGAATAAAAACCTTTAAAAGCTTCATTATCAACATCATTTTTGGGTTTGACCATTAGAAGCACAAAATTATTGCTTGAATTCATTAGTCTATTCATCTGCCCTACATTAACAAGTGAAAGATTTAGTTTCTTGCTATGAGCCCTCACAATATATTCTACTCCATCTTTGAATAAATGGTATTTTTTTCATGTCTATGGAAGATATTTTTTCTATCATAGAGGTACGGGTTGCCCAAAACTATACCACATATGTCTAATGGCACAACATCAAGCTCCACTTCATCTATGAAATTTGTAATAGTGGCGAATTTCAATTTACACTTTCTAGTAACCTGCAATTGTGCATTGTCACACGCCCATCCAAGTGGATATGGTTTATGATGTGAAATGGTTTTCAAGTTTAAACTTTTGACAATATTTTCAGAGACAAGATTGGTTTGAGAGCCACTGTCGAAAAGTGTATCAATTTTTCTATGTTTTGGGATCACCCTTATGTGAAAAAGTTCTATCCTCTTCTTTTCATTTGGAGTTTCATTTTGTGAATTTTAAGTATTATTGCTAGCAATGGATTCTTTTCCTTACATACCCATGGTTGTAATTTTAGTTTCATCACCCGAATCGGATCCCAAATCCTGTTGAGTGGTTGCAATTGCCTTTTGTTTTCCCTTGTTGTTGAATTTTTTTGGTTTCATTTTGAGATGAAGCTTCCAACAATGACCTTCATCGTCACCCTCTTTGGAACAATGTTTGCATGTTAATTTCTCTCCTTCCTTCTTGTTAGATGCATTTTTCTTTCCCTTCCCTTTGAAACCCTTTTCTTTTTCCTTACCCTTAAATGGATTTTTACTACCTTATTCTAGAGTGTTTTTCCCTCTTGCCTCAAGATGAGTGGCTTGCACACACACACATCATCTAGCTTATTCGGATTAAACATTGAGATAGTATGCCTAAGGTAACTGTGTAAATCCCCTATGTACTTCAGCAATGTGTCTTGTGATTGCAAATCTACACCTAACATGAGAGACCTTTTTTTGAATTCTTGGGTGTAATCTTGCACATTTTGACCTTTAAGTTGTCTAAAGTTCTGCCAATTCATGATGGCTTTCTACATATAAGCTAGAGGGTATAATTTTCGTTTAATTGCAGCAATGAAATCAAACCAAGAAATTGAGATCTTATTGTGTTTTTTTTATCTCCTCTTGTGTCTTTGATTCCCACCATACTAGTGTTGCACCCTCCATTCTCAAGGAACTTAACTGAATGTTTATGTCATCCTCTTGAAGGTTTTGAATTCTGCAATAGACCTACAACTAACAAATCCAATTATCAAGCTTCTCTGCATTCACTTCACCATTATACATGGGCATCTAAAAAAAACTTCAAGTTTTAATAAGGGTGATTTACCAGTTCCTTTTGAGGTATGTTGATGAGTATGTGCAAGGGTTGTGTTAGTGGAAGAGGGTGAAGGTGCATATGAAGAAGAAGATGAAGAAGATGGTGGAGAGGGTGGAGGTTTACCTCCATTTCCATTACCTCCTCCTGAAGAACCTTCTCCTTTCAGAGCTTTGGAGCTTTCACCCTACATTTTGGTATTCCACTCTTCATAGAGGACCTTCACCATCCCTGTCATATCCAAGAAAGCCTTCTTGAAGACCTTTTCATCTTCTGTCATGTTTGTAGGTTCTCCTTCATGAGACATGATCACTGGAGTCTCAACTGAAACTTGAGGAAGAAACAGTGTTGGAGATTGTGGCAGCCTTTCCCTCCTTCCCCTTGACCCAACTTTAGGGCTTCCAACTAGCTTCCCTTCTCCTATTTTGAGTTTTAACCTTGTAAGCATGACATAAACTGTTAGGGTCCCACCCTAACCCCCTTATTTATGTAATAGGATTGAGTCATAGTTATAGTTAATTAAAGAGTCAATAAATCCCATCTTAATAATTGTAAGTGGTTAACCCGCATTTAATGACAGGACCACAGTTAGTTGCAAATGGGCCATGGTATTAGATAGATGGTATTAATAAGAACCATGGTATTGCCCCATGGTATTTCATGTATGAATCCTATATAAAGGATAGAGACTCCTTGCGAGGAGCATGGTGTCTTATTTTGTAATTGAGCTCAGCTCTATTGGAGGTTACCCCCTCGAAGAGGCAAGTGAACTTTGCTTTCTGAATAATAAAATACTTGCTGTTATTGATCATTGTTCTATGTTCTGGGTATATTTCTTTGCATATTTGGTATTCTGGTATCGTCTTGCAGGTTAAGAGCATAACAAGGGGTATTAGAGCGCTTTCCAAGGCTGGTGGGATCTCCATTTTTTAGCAAATTTTTTTTTGGCTAGAGACGTGTTCCGACGTCTTTAAACCATGGGATCTGTCATTGAGCGCATAAACATGAAGATTTGGGGAGGCATGCACACAGGAAACACAAGATGTGGTCACACTTGTTGGACTCGCTTGTAACCCCTGTGGGTACCCCTTCGAGTAGTAGCGCATTAGACAGAACTGCGCACGGACTGTCTTCCAAGTACCCTCTGGGTATATCGTAAGCCCCCTAGCTCCCTTGAAACCTCGCCATAGATAAACCATCGACCGTCTTGCTGCTACAGTACACTGAGAACATCACTCGGAGAGATTACTCGCCCATACGATAGGGTAGTCGGGTTGTACGGCTAAGGGTATGGTTGATCCTTCTTGGTTAGTTCCCTGAAAAATTGGGTCGAGTACTACTGTCAGACCCTTATGTAGCACCTGACACTCCTGGAGACCATAGTTCCCTTCTCTATCTCGGGATCACGCATAATCTCTGCCAGATCAGATCTCACAAGTGGGGTTTTGTAGCAGTAGCAACAATCAGTTCTGCTGTTCAGATTTATCCGAACAACCATTCACATCTATTAGATCCATCAGATCCACAACAGCAATCAGTTCCGCTGTTCAGATCTATCAGATCAACCATTCATATTTCTCAGATCCATCAGATCCGCCATCCAGATCAGAGTAGTTGTGTGGGTTCCTATATCGGGGCATGATTTTCGTAGGACTTTTGGTAGGGTTGACATTTCTGGGATTTGGCGACTGTAGTATTCCTAAGCAAGGAGTAAAACTCCGTTAGGAGTAAAAAAAAAAAAAAGAGCCTGAGACCCCTCGGGGCGCTTATTGTTGACTTAGCCCATAAGAATGGAGACGACGAGCGGAGCAAGGTGGTACCATTCAATTGTTAGTGCCAAAAAATTCGGGCGGTCCCCAATTTCAAGTAAATTGGCTCGGTGCATGGTACAAACTAGAAATCAAGCTATGGCGAATGAGAGGATGGACAACCTTGAATCATCCTTGAAAGAAATCCAAGCGTAGCTGAAGGAAATAACTATAGCACTCTCTAAGGGCAAGGTGGAGGCACGCAAGGAGGCATATATTAGCAATGAAAACAATGAGGGTGAGTCTAGCTAGTCTCTTCACCTCTTTGGCACCCCCTAACCATCCCATCTGTGACCTCCCAGGTTGGACATGTATAAATTTGATGGCTCTAACCTGGCTGCATGGATAGCACAAATGGAGCAATATTTCACACTGAATTACATCCTGGATAATGCGACTCAGCTTAGTGTGGGTATCATGTACTTGGACAATGAAATATGGCAATGGTGGCAATGGCATCAACGTTGCTATGGAAGGCCCTTGACGTGGGATACATTCAAAAAAGCTCTTATGGATCGCTTTGACCATGAATCTAACTTTTTGGGCCATCTCACTAAGCTCAGATAGACAGGAACAGTGGATGAATATATTGCAGCCTTTGAAGCCTTAGCTTTCTGCACTGGAGGTCTACAAGATGAGTTCTACATGGAATGTTTTTTCAGTGGTCTCAAAGAAGCCATACAAGCCCACGTTCGACTGCACCACCCTCCCTCATGGTTGCAGGCTTACAGGATAGCTTGTGAAGTAGAACGTGCGTTAGCGGCCTCGTCCAATCACCCAAATTTCACTGCCAAGGATCACCCCCCACAGGCTCACAACACTACCCAAACACTCAAGGTTCAAAAGGTGTCACCTGCAGAAATGGTGGAAAGAAGAAAGCAAGGATTATGTTACTACTGTGATGAAAAATACTCCCCCGAGCATAAATGCAAGGAGCCCAAATTCTTTCAAATTGATGCTACTGATCACAGTTCATCGGAGGAAGCCCCACCACTTGAGGAACTATAGGAGGAAGAAGAGGACAAACAGAAGGACAATGTACCTGAAGAACCAATTATTTCACTACATGCTTGGCAGGGATTTCTTTGCCTCAAACTCTCAAAATCAGAGGTTTTTTTAAGCATCACCCAGTAGTAGTCTTGATTGATAGTGGAAGTACACATAATTTTATCCATCAAAGAGTCGCGGAAGCAGTGCATTGTTTTGTATGAGCCGTTTCTAACTTCCAAGTCCAAATTGCTGATGGGGGAACAATGAAATGTGAAAGCCGCTATGAAAATGTCAAAATTCAAATGGGGGATTATTAGTTAAAGACCCACATGTTTTCCATACACATGGGAGGGTGCGACATTGTCCTAGGTGCTAAATGGCTTTGCACACTTGGCCCAATAACAATGGATTTCTAGGAGTTATATATGAGCTTTAAGTAGAAAAACCACACACATACCCTCTACGAACTCCAGGCGGGAGTTCCCTCTATCATAAGCTGACATCAGATGGAAAAATTGTTAAAAAAGGGCCATCATGGAGTTATAGCTCAATTTAATGCCATCCAGGCCTTCAAACCCCATTCTCTTCAGATTCATCCTGAGATGCAACAGACCTTAAATAACCATCTGCTAGTCTTTGACAAGCCTCATGAGCTTCCACCCTCGAGAGGGGAACATGATCATAGCATCACTTTGGTCCTAGGGGCCCAACCACCAAATGTGCGCCCATATAGATATCCGTTCGCCCAAAAGAATGAAATAGAAAAAATAATCAAGGAACTTTTGGAAGCAGGCGTCATTCGTCCCAGCATTAGTCCTTATTCATCACCGGTGGTCATGGTTCTAAAGAAGGATGGGGAATGGAGTATGTGTCCAGACTTTAGGGCCCTTAATAAGTTGACAGTCAAAGATAAATTTCCCATCCCGGTTGTTGATGATTTGCTGGATGAACTAAATGGGGCTCAATTCTTCACTAAGCTAGATCTTCGCTCAAGCTACCACCAAATTCGCATGAAAGAAGTCGACATTCCAAAGACTGCTTTCTAAACTCATGAAGGCCATTATGAGTTCTTGGTCATGCCCTTCAGTCTTTGTAATGCCCCATCCACTTTTCAGAGCCTTATGAACCACCTGCTCAAACCATATCTCAGAAAATTTGTCCTTGTTTTGTTTGATGACATCCTCATCTACAGTCACACTTGGGCCGCACATCTTAAGCATGTAGATTTGCTCTTGCAACTGCTCCGCGAGCATAAATTATTTGTTAAGATGTCCAAGTGTTCTTTTGGCATGGAAGAAGTTGAGTATTTGGGACACATTGTGGGGCGTGAAGGTGTTAGGATGGACCCCAGAAAGATCTAGGCAATGCAGGATTGGCCTCAACCTAAGACCTTGAAGAGCCTAAGAGGATTTTTGGGTCTCACGGGCTATTATCGCAAATTTTTCCACAATTATGGTCGCATTGCAAGGCCCCTCACTCAACTCCTCAAGAAAAATTCATTCCTCTGGAATGATGAAGCACAACAGGCCTTTACAGCTCTCAAAAATGCCATGTGTTCCACTCCAGTCTTAACACTACCCGACTTCACCAAATCTTTTGTCATTGAATATGATGCTTCGGGTATGGGTATTGGGGCGGTCTTAATGCAGGAAGGTCGAACCTTGGCCTTCACAAGCCAACAACTAAGTGGGAAGAATCCGGGACAATCTACCTATGAGAAGGAGATGATGGTCATCTTACATGCAGTAGATACCTGGCGACCATACTTATTGGGGCGACACTTCCAAATCCGCACAGACCATCAAAGCCTTAAATATTTTTTGGAGCAACACCTATCCTCACCACAAAAAAATAAATGGCTCGCCAAAAGCTGGGATATGATTATGATATAATTTACAAGAAAGGGTGTGAAAATATTCTAGTAGATGCATTATCTCGCCAATTTGAGGAGGAAAGTACCCTGCTCGCAATTTCCCTTGCCATTCTAGAATGGATTGAAGAGGATCGCAAGGAATGGTTTTCACATCCCTGGCTCTCCCAACTCATTACTCAATTGCAGGTGGATCCAAATTCCACCGAGGGCTACTCATGGCAGGATGAGATTCTTCACTACAAGGATAGAGTCGTAATATCACCAACATCCACCCTCAAAAGCTGCATTTTGGCGGAGTTGCACTCATCTCCCACTGCAAGACATTCAGGCTTTCAGAAGACGTATGCTCGCACTCGAAGATCATTTTTTTGGACAGGCATGAAAAAGGACATTCTTACTTTTGTAGCTGAATGCGACATCTTTCAGTGCCACAAAGGAGAGACAGTCAAAGCACTAGGCACATTACAACCATTGCCCATCCCGGCATCAATATGGATGGAGGTTTCTATGGATTTCATTACAGGTTTTCCAAAGTCAGGAAAAAAGTTAGTCATCATGGTGGTTGTGGACAAACTTTCTAAGTATGCTCATTTTTGCGCCCTACCCCACCCTTTTACACTGACTTTGGTCGCTTAATCTTTCATGGATCAGATCTTCAAATTGCATGACATGCCCACTTCCATTTTGTCTGATCGTGACCTGGTCTTCACTAGTAACTTTTGGCAGGAACTCTTTCGGCTACAAGGTACCCAACTACAACTCAGTACTTCCTATCATCAACAAACTGATGGTCAAACTGAAGTCGTCAACAAATGTCTGGAAACCTACCTTAGGTGTTTCACTTCAGAAAAGCAACATCTCTGGGTACAGTGGTTACTTCTAACTAAAAGGTGGTACAACACCAACTATCATGCCACCACCAAAATGACTCCATATGAAGCAGTTTATGGTCAACTCCCTCCTTCCCCTACTTCTTATATCAAGGGGTGCTTGAAGGTACAAGCAGTGGATCAACTCCTACAGAACCGAACAACCATGCTAGCCCATCTTAAAGAGAATCTTCATCAAGCTCAAAACCGCATGAAGCAACAGGTAGATCAGCATCGCTCAGAACGCTAATTTCAAGAAGGGGATCAGGTATTTTTGAGGCTGCAACCATATAAGCAAACATCACTCAAAGACAAGGGTTGTCAGAAAATACCTCCAAAATTCTATGGACCGTATCAAGTACTTCAGCGCATTGGAGAAGTGGCCTGCAAGCTAGCTTTGCCACCCACTGCAAAAATCCATCCAGTTTTCCATGTCTCATGCCTCAAGAAAGTGATGGGGAACAATTGCAAAATTCAAACCAGTCTACCTGAACTGGATGACGAAGGGTCAATCTAGCTCCAACCTAAACAGGTCCTGGACACACGAGAACGACACCTACGTGGTCGCATGATCAAGGAAGTCCTCGTCAAATGGAAAGACACCTCTCCGGAAGATGCAACATGGGCACCATCCACTATTCTTCAGCAGTTTCCACAACTTTAGCCTTGAGGACAAGGCTATTCTTATGGGGGAGGGCATGTTAGGGTCCCACCCGAACCCCCTTATTTATGTAATAGGATTGAGTCATAGTTGTAGTTAAGTAAAGAGTTAATAAAGCAAATATTAATAATTGTAAGTGGTTAACCCGCATTTAATGACAGGACCACAGTTAGTTGCAAATGGGCCATGGTATTAGATAGATGGTATTAATAAGAACCATGGTATTGCCCCATGGTATTGCATGTATGAATCCTATATAAAGGATAGAGACTCCCCGCGAGGAGCATGGTGTCTTATTTTGTAATCGAGCTCAGCTCTATTGGAGGTTGCCCCCTCGAAGAGGCAAGCAAACTTTACTTTTTGAATAATAAAATACTTGCTGTTATTGCTCATTGGTTTATGTTCCGGGTATATTTCTTTGCATATTTGGTATTCTGGTATCGTCTTGCAGGTTAAGAGCATAACATAAAGTTGCAAACAATTAAATCCTTCTTGCACAAAGCAAACCTAGTACTCTGATACCAAAATGATCTGATTAAGAATATTAGTTTTGTTGTGCTAATATCCTCCTCAGATTATAAACAAATGTTATTCGTGTGCTTAAGGATTCATCAGTTTATTGCAAGTGAAAATGAGTTTTTATGTTAATTTTATGAGAAATTTTAACATAAATAAGAAACTAAACATTAGCACATAAATGTACATAACATCACCAACAACACATAACAATAGGAACATGATGAAGGAGTTCACCGCTCCTGGGCCACGTCTCCATGATCGAGCTTCCAATGGCTTGGGCCTCTCTATTATGCTCAAATATATAAAAAGATGTGTTTACAATGCTCAAATGCTTCTGTAACGTGCTCCAATGAGTCCAAAATGTTCAAAAAAGGGCTACCTAGCCTCTTTCTGCACCCAATTTGGTCAAAAACTGGAGAAGTTATGACCTCTCCTAGTTTCTCCACTATTCGCTCCACAAATTGCCCAAAATTCGGCATCGAACCCTCATTTTCGCCCAGATTTCCACTAACGGGCCACCAAATCCACCAAAATCCGAGCAGATTTTTTGGACAGATAACTAGGCCATTGAGGCCTAAAAACGCAAAAAATAGGGTCATATGGGGGGCGCCATGCACCCAGGGGCTAGCCCTCGACACTGGCCCCTTTCCTTCGGCAGTCGCATAATTGTTAGCGGCTAGCGGTAGCGGTGTTCACATGGTGGTTACCCCGACGGTCAAGTTGTGGTGGTTTTCCCCGACGGTTGTTTAAACGTTAGCGACTTCGAGAGTGTGTTCACATGGGCGGTTAAGTCCGCCCCAACCTCCAAACTATGTGGCATAACTCTTTAAATATAATCCGCGGTCTACGTATGTTAAGAACTACCACGTGGTGCATTGGCAATGGGATCAGTTGTATGTTGGGAGGTCGCAGGTTTGACCCCCGCTGCCTCTGCTCGGATTATAGCAATAATTTTGGTGGCCTCCTGAGCTGCCACGTGAAAGCGTCCGGTTGGGCCACACGTCAGGCCGTGGTTGGCCATCATTCCAACTAATAATAACTACTTAAAATCTGACCAATCAAAATGTGCCACTTGGCATGATTTCATTAGACGAGGAGCCCTTTGACCATGTCAACATGCACATCACCTGCCGAGTCAATGCCACGTCAGTAGTACAGATTGCTAACTGCGATGTCATTTTTTTTTTAAATTCACCTGTTTGGGAATGTGAACAGAATTATTTTATGAAGTCATAAAGTGTCTGTTTCGTGTGAAACGAGTTGTGATGAATTCAAGGTGGCGAGCACTACACAGTAGTTTGGGTTCCACACCAATCCAAAAACTTTGAAATTTGAGCTATTTTTTGAGCACCTGATCAGTTATGCTCTTCGTAGAGGTTCGAAAATAAATTTGAGTTTGCATCCTTATGGGTGCTATTGGAAGTGGCCTGGAAAAGAGGATTTTTGAGTCTCTACGTGATAGGCCACTAAAATATTGTCATATATTGGGGAAATCATAGGACCATAGTCAATATTACAGGCCTTGACACAATTATCTAAGACATCAAGGTTGTTAAAAACACCTTTGAGCACATAAGTGTTTTTCGTATCTTACGTGAGATCAACGTCAAAACTAATGGCCTCTCTAGGGAAGCTCTCTAACAACATTTTGGCATGATTGGATACTATGAATTTACTGATGGTGAATATATTGAGTCAATGGAGATCAATCTCTCCTTTTAGCTTTCCTTTGTTTTTCTCCATTGCAAATATTTTTTGTTTTATGTCAGGTTCAAATTATGATTACAATGGACTACTCCCTTTTAAATTTTGGTTTTTTGGGATAGTTGGGAAACAACAAGTCATTTACAGTGGATGAATATGTCTAAAAATGATTGCTGATAGGCGAACTATGTATATATTTTCTTCTCATTACTATACACAATTTTTTTCTTTGAAAAAATGCAAAAAGAGATAGTTAACTCATCTTTGTTATCATTATTATTTTTTCAATTACACAATGATATATTTAACATTTATATATATATTTTTAACTTTTATTCAAAGAAAATTATTCTTAACTAACAATATTAGCTTCATCTTATTTGTTGGAAAGTTTGACTTGCTAGAAAAAATTGTATTTTTAATAATTCTCAAGTGCTTCTTCAATCGGGAGAAGTGAAAGCTTTGCATTTTTGCTCTTAGTTTCGATCCAAAAAATCATTAAAACCCTCCTCTACAAAGGTTGGATCCTGCAGAGATAGCTTGAATTACAAAATCTTCTTTTAGTTCTATTAGCAATTGGATATTGAGGATCACTAAAAGGTTGAATAGAGAGGCATGGAAACTTCGTCTCTCATTATTAGAATTCAAAAGCTAGATGCAAGATTCTTCTGATTTCATACTTAGCTTAGATGGTGCATCAAAAACAAATCTAGAGTGGTAAGAGGGAGAAGGGTTATCTATGGCCCTAGTGAAAAACAAAGTCTTAAGAGTACTCATTGGGTTTGGGAAAGATGATAAATAATCTGGAAAAATCCTATGGCTTACTACAAGGCACCCTCCTTGCCAAATAAAATCAGGTTTCCTCTCTCATTATGTTGGGGGACTCTCTTATTATCATTCAGCACATGGTTAAGGATTTATCTCCAAGAGAAGTTTCTGGATAATCTCTTAGAACTTGTCAAGAAGCAAACAAAATATATCCATTTTATGAGTTGTAAGCACATATTACGGGATAATAATAAGGAAGCGGATGGATGTGCCAATATGGGATGCAACCTTAAATTTGGTGAATTGATGGTTAATGGCCAACCAAGGTCATCCTTCATTCTTTAGTAATATTTCCAATGAAAAGTCATGCATCATCAAATTGCACCATAAACTAGGACTGTATATACTATAAATTTTGCTTTATTTTGGGGCTCCATTGGGAGGTATTCACCTACGAAAACCCCCCTATGTCTGTGTGAATAATGTAACTCTCGATATGAAAGTTTTGATTTTGGATAGGAAAGATAAGTCTAAAAGACTTAAACTTATGATGATGTATTTTTCATGAACTAGGCATGTATTTTGATCTAATACAAAAACTATCATTATTGTTAAAAAAATAAAACAATATTAGTCTCAATCTAAAGAGGAAAAAGAAAATTGTTTATTTGTTAGAGAGGTTAATTAATGTAGCTTGGCTATACTTATTGAATTAAGTCCCATTAAATATGGCATGTGAAATCATTAACAAATGTAATGTGACCATACTCATTCAACAAGTTCTACAAGGTGGTTGGTGTGTAATAATTTATGAAATATAATAATAAAGAGAATTTGGCATGGTTCTTTAGGAATACTCATGAGGAAGTATATATGCACATGCATATCATTATATTAAGCATGTTGAATTTGCGTTGTAATAAACATTGCTTGTGAAATGGTTCCTTTGTTGAGGAGTACTTGTAGGTGCTTCCCTACCTTAAGAGTATTCTTCATATTATTATGTTGGCTCATTTTGCATGCTAAACCTCCTTAAAGTACATGAAATTGTCAAAATGTAAGAGGAAGTATATTAGTGTCAAATGGGTAGGAAAATTTTAGGGGCTAAATTTCGTCAATGGAATAATTTCCATACTTTTCCCAACCAAAATTCACTAATTTACATTTTCATTAAAAATTATTCATGCAAACTCTATAAGTCAAATTATTTTACTTTTAAAAATGCCAAATTTTCATAGCAACTATATAAAAAACTGATAAACTTGAAATTTTTTACAAAAATGTCACCAACATTTTATAATTTGTATATTAAAGATTATCAAGATTTGCCAAGGTTTCTACACTTTGGAATAGATTTCCATCCTTCAAAATTTTCCTTGGAATAGGGATTTTTTTTATTGGATGGATAACTTACAAGTTTTGATATTATATTGAATAACATCAACAAGCCAAAAGGGACCTACAAAGAATCACATCAAAACCCTTAATGGTGATAACATTAGAGTGAATGAGTAAGAAAAACCTACAAGCCAAAGAGGGCCCACAAGGCATCATATTGAAACACTCAACAATGATAACATTGGGGTGTGAAAAGAAGGAAAACTACTATCTTTGAAAATGAGCATCAAGATTAAGAGTCCTCATTTAATGAAATGTGTGTGTGTGCACGTGAAAAAACCTTTTGTATCCCACCTCACCTCACCCAACAATGGTTGCATTTAGAGCAATGATTTGAGTGGTCATTGAAATTTAAGGAAAAACTAGTCAATGTTTATTACAAATTTCTAATACCTCTAAATATGCTACCTCTCTCTTACTAGATGACCAGTGTCTTCTAAACCTTCTTTTACCCTAGAAAGTCCAACTATGGTTAGCCAACTAAAAATAGTTTACAAATTTAATACATATCCAAGGTTGAGTTCAACTCAATTTCCCTTTTGAAACCCTTGATTAAGACTCCCTAAGTTTGAATCACTTTTAAGTTCCAACTCAATCAAGCTCACTACCATATCTAATAGTATAAGGTTGAGCCCTATTGCAATTCAAAAATATGCTAGATAAAATTGTAAAGATATATAAAGTAAATTCTAATTTTATTGAGATATTTATATCTTCTAATTATTGAAAATAACAATTTACATAGTTATAAAATTTATTTACTTTAAGCTTTTCAATTAGATTTATTATTATATGTTATTAAATTATTTTATTTAAATAATATGAATGAAAGTATTAATTTAAAATAAATGTAAAGGAAAAAAAAAAAAATTATGAATGGTGGAATTAGCTTTTGATTGAGAAATTAAGATTCACAGGCATATAAATTATCAAAATTATACAAACAACTTAAAAAATAATTAATAAAAATAAAAAAATATTTAAAAATTATTAAATTATTATTAAAATTTATAAATGTAAAATTATAAATAATTTACGTTGAAAGTGGGTAAATATATCACATTGAGAATATTATAAAATAATTTAAAATTATATTAGGTCAAAAATATAGATAAATTAAATTAAATTATCATAAATTTGTTTTATATCTATATATATATATTTATTAATTAGGTATATAATATGTATGTAGGTATACATTGTGTGATGCGGCCATTTGTTGTCTTTTTCTCTATTTGGTTTCGAATGGCATGCTATAACAAATTACTTTCTTAAAAAAATAAAAAAATATAAAAAAATTAAGAATAATAAAATTAGAAAAAAAACAGATTTCACAATTAAAACAAACCAACAAACTTACTTTATATTATTCTACAATCTAAAGCACCTTGAGAATGAACCAACCATGATGTTTGGCCACCTAAAATGGTTTCAAAAAGATATAAAATCATTAAAAAAAACACAAATAACTTGGAAACGAGTTAGTAAAATCGTGTTTAAGTAGTGATGCTTAAACTAATTGTATAGGAACGAACCAACAATGATGTTTGGCCACCTAAAATGGTTTCAAAAAGATATAAAATCATAAAAAAAAAATACAAATAACTTGGAAACGAGTTAGTAAAATCGTGTTTAAGTATTGATGCTTAAACTAATTGTATAGAAAGTGTAAAAAATTAGAAATAAATTAGGAATGTTATTAAAATAATTTTGTAGGTAAAATTTTGTTTTATAAAAAATTAGTAGATAAATTTGATTTGATTTATTTTTATTTTTATTTTTTTATTTTTTATTTTATTTTATTTTATTTTATATATATTTTTTAAAGTTTGGTGGTATTTTTCTATTAATTTTCAGAAATAAGGCACGTTACATTTATATGTCCAAGAGTTACCCTGTTTAGTGGGAAACTAGGTATGTTGGCCACCTAACTGCAAAATATACCATCCATAAGCAAAAAATAATAAGCCTGTCGAGCCATGCTATATATACGTGAGAGTCTTTATACTTCCTATTCTTTAAATAGCTATAAACATAACTCATAATAAGTCTAAAACTATAAGACCAAAGCATTCAAAATGAAAACCATGGGTGCACTCCCACTGTTCATCAGTAGAATCCATCGAAGCAAGGTCCTTCACAGTAGAACCAGGCAACTCCAAGGGAGGTAATCAAGAGATGTGCTACTCGATTCAACTCAGTCAACCACTCTGTTGTTGCAGTTGGAATTGAATTTTTTCAATTCTTTGGTGAAATCTGAATTCATTGATTGCCCCCGATGGGCTGCATGCATGCCAGGAGGAAACTGTTCTAGAGCTTTCACCAGAATGTTCTTCATTATCCAGAATAGGCACATAATCTGCTTGTATTGCATTACTCTTCCATGAGTATGGCCTAGATCCAGGGCCACTTCTTGCCGCTCATCCATGTCCAAATCAAAGTCTTCCACTATCTGTCAGATTTCTTCTTCCCACTCTACGATCAGCTGCCTAACCGGGTCAGAGGTGTTGGCATGGTAAGCTTGTGTTGCTTCATCAATTATACACGAGGCTGGCTTACGCCCTCGTCTCGTACCAGCCGCCCCATTGGAGGAGATGGGTTGGCTTCCTGGTGACGGGGTTGCCTTTCTCTGCTTCCCCTTCCTCGATTTCCACCTCCATTGTTTTGTTTCCCTTCGCTAGAGCCATCTTGCTGTCGCTACCTGTCCAATGCTCTTATTAAAAAATATAAAAATTAAAATCATTATAAAAGTAACTTTTAAACTTTCTTATTTATTTATTAAACGTGTAAGATGCAAAGTCTGACTCGCTTGAGTTTTAGGGGTTTGAACGCTGGTATCATGTGTTTCAAATTAGTTAAGGCCACTGGACATTATATGGGTTTCTATGAATGTTTCAACCACTGTTATCATGCTATCATTTAATTATTTCAAGTCAGTTATAGATTCCTTAGATAGGATAGGTAAAAAAGGAAGTGGGAAATGTCAACTCAAATATCTAGTTGGATCAGAAAAAATCAATTAAAAATAAATTGACACCAAACACATATAATTTATTTTCCAAAATAAATAGATATAATTCCAACACAAACATCCTAAAACGACCTGTTTAAATTAGAATTAAAAACTATTTAAATTAGAATTAAAAACTAAATCCAATTCTAAAAGGGATAATGAGTTTCTTGTCTTTTAGGTTTTCCCTGTGCAAACGTTTATGTGTCAGCTGGTTCAACCATCAAATTATTCCAAAACCGTTTCTGACACCAAACGAGACTGATTTTCAGCCAGGACAATCTGAACCAGCTAGTTTCGACTACTACGTTTGAGTGAAGCCTTATTCTTTAACTCCATAGTGAAAACCACCACCACTGAAGTTATATTTCTAACCCCAATGCAGACTTATTTTCAGCCAAGATGGTTTGAACCAGCCAGTTTTGAATACCGTAGTCTAAAGAGGTTATAATTTTGTTGGGAAAACAATAGAAATTCTGTTTGGCAGAAATTTTTGAAAATCGATTACAACTGTCAAGTTTCAGGATTTTGAGTGGTTCAAGGGTTTTGATAGTATTGAATCCATTTTTGCCATCAAAAAACAATTTCAACATTGACACAGTCTGATTTCTTGAAAAAGTTTCACCAGATTCCAGTGAGAATTTCAGGTGAAATTGTAGCCTTGGTAGACAAGGCCCCTTGGTAATATGCTTTGTTCCTATTTGGATGATGCACCTGAATTTGCCACCACACATTTCCGTTAATGATGGGTTTAAAGTTTGATCATAAGGTTGTCTGAAGTCCTAACTTATTTCACAATTAAAATATTTTATAAATTTAATTTTATAACATTTTTATAATTAAATCTAAAAGAAAAAAGTTATAATTACTTTTGAGATATATTTAAACCCATATATCCTCACACTATTAAAAATATTCACATAGAAACCAAAGCAAGGTTTTAATAAAATAAAAAATGAGAATACTTTTATAAATAGAGAAGTGAAATTTATATAATATAAATAATATTATTAAGACTAACATAGATCCACTTAAGTAAAGATCCAAGGGATGAGAGCAAGCAAAGTAACATGCAATGATAGAGGAAAGATAGCATGTGATTATTTTAAGTTTTTCATTATTGTATTTTATTTGACATAATTGAGCCAAAATATAGGTTTAATATTTACAACCAATTGATTTTTTTTAAAGATACTTTCTTAATTACAATACAATGGGATTAAATTTGAGAGAGAGAGGGAGAGAGGGGGGGTAGTGACAGAGTTGGGGAGAGAGAGTGTGTGTCTGTGTGTTTTGGGGAGAGAGAGAAGGGGTGAGAGGGAGGGAGAGAGAGGGGGTAAAGAACAAAGACATAGAGAGATAAAGGTGGAGAGAGTGAGGGAGTGACAAGGGAGAGAGAGCCACGGAGAGAGGAGAGGAAGGAAGAGAGAGAGAGAATAAAAAAAACACCATCAAACTTACAAAAAAAAATTCAATAAAATTAATCTACTAATTTCTTATAAAACAAAATTTTACATACAAAATTATTTTAATAACATTCCTAATTTATTTCTAAATTTTTAGACTTTCTATACTATTAGTTTAAGCATCACTACTTAAACATGATTTTACTAACTTGTTTCCAAGTTTTTTTTTTTTTTTTTTATGATTTTATTCGAGGAACGACGAAGGTCATATCAATTAAGGAAAATCAGGAGAGTTATTGCTTTCATCTACCAGACTTCTTATTGCGTCTTACTTGTTGATCTTGACTCTCATCCTTGTGATGAAGCATATGGAAGCAGGAGCAGGAGCATACAGAGTAGAATGGAGAGCTAGAGTCGAGCACTGAGCATATCTCGAGAAAAGAGCACACATCCAGAATTATTCAAGATGTGGAAGGCCATAGGTGAGTTAGAACAATATCTCGTAAAATTTCAAGTGGTTGAGATTTCAAACATTGTCAGCCTACCAATGCTAGAATTTACCTTCCCTTTAATGTCTGATGGTTTTACTTCTAAGAACAAAGGAAACAAAATCATAATTCCTAGTCTCACTCAAAATTATACTCTTTGTTGCACTTGAATATTGCAAACATTCCTATTTGAGCCATGAAAATGAACTTTTTTGTATCTAAATATACATACATTTCTAAATAATCCTGAATTTAGAGATGTCCTACTTCAAAGTTTGAAGGAATTTAGGCTTGAATGATTGGCGTGGTACATGGCCATTCAAAACTGCCATGGAACCTTTAGATAATGCATTTAGTTGAAGTGATAAATATGTTTAATTCCTAAAAAGTCTAGGGTGACAACTGCTACCAACAAAATAAGTCACACTTAATGTTGAAAGAAGATTACAGGTGAGCAATATGAGAGTTCACCCATTCAATTTTGATGTTTCTACATTCCATGTATTGTTTCTATTTAATTTGGAATGTTAATTGCGTGATGTAAACATAATTTGTGATCTTCCCACTTTTTAACCACTGATATGAGGAAATTTGTTAATGAAAGAATTACATCAAAAAATGAAAATGCCAAAAAAAATTAGGTGTTATTGTTAGCAAAAGCACAATAGATGATAGATATATAGAGTGTTCCATAAATAAGGTGTTCATGTTAGCAAAAGCATAGTAGATGATAGATATATAGGGTGTTTCCATAAATAAGGTGTTCATGTTAGCAAAAGCATAGTAGATGATATATATATAGATATATATATATATATATATAGATATATATATATATCTATATATATATATATATATATATATATATATATATAGAGAGAGAGAGAGAGAGAGAGAGAGAGAGAGAGAGAGAGAGAGTTTCCATAGCCATGGAACCGATAGATATAAAAGGGACATATTTATGTCCATTCTTGAGGGTAGATATCAAAGGCTATCTTCATATCCATTTTTGATTCCATGGAGATATAGAAGGATCATTTTATGTCCTAAATATAAAGGGTATTTTTATATCCACTGCAGATTTCGTGTATCTCCACTAACATGGACATTTCATGTATCCCCACTCAACATACACAAAAGATAAAAATGACACCTTATCCACCCAAAAAAAATGTTGCAAAAGCAGACAAATACAAGGATGGGAGACAACACAGAATGAAGACAAATAAGGACATTGAAGATATAAATAACTAGTGTAAAGGTAAAATTTGATACAAGGATGAAGCTCAAAATTTAAATTTAAGATGGAAAGTTCAAGTAGCATAGCAAGTTTGGTGTGATTAAAAGTTATTCATTATACAAGCTAACATTAATACTGCAAGGGAAAGTGTTGGACTATGTGTATTTTAAAAGTTAGACTTGTTGGAATATGCAGTGTCTAGTTCTAAATGTGAGTGTTAAAATGTAGTGCATTTTTCTAACTTAAGAAAAAATAGTACATATGAAGCAAAAGCAAGAAGAGATCAGAGAGTATCGAAAGAGACAAACATATGAGTCACAGAAAGAAGGGAAAAGGACATAGAGACTCAGATTTGCTATAAATGATATTTATTTGTTTAATCATTTTCTAGTGATCTTTTCCATCCTAAAGCAATTACATAGAGGAGCTGAACAGTAAAAGAAAATTTCCATAATGATCATAAAGACACAACCACACAATAACACAAGAGATTACCCTAGGAAAACCCACAATGGGTAAAAACCTAGCAATCCTTGTTTTATAGAATCAATCCAACAAGAGGGCCATCAAAATCAAGATGAAAGATAACTGACCAACATGAAGTACAAGCTCAACCTCTCACCAAGAAACCAAGTCAACAATCACATAACTATCCACAAAGTATCCTTGAGTATCTCGGTCAAGATCTGAAATAGGTCTGTTCCAAAGTGCCAAAATTTGACCTTTGCCTTAGCCTCAAAAGTTCAATCTTGACCACAGATGAACCACAGGAATTTTTAGACTCTGCTTTAGAAAGATACCCCCAAAACCTGCATTGATCTCAACCTCTTGTACTTGTTTGAGCGAGGGTATAAAGAGCACTTATTTTACTTCTGTTTTTGGCTTCCTTGACTTGTATTCCTTCTTATATTGTTGAGATATATTTCTTCTTGTGTAATAATGTGAAGTTTACCAAGAGGGAGCACGAATGTCTCTTTAATATAGAGATCATGAGGTTGAATAGGTGCCATAACGGGCTAAGCCAACTTGAGCATTTAGAGGAGCCGACTTGGTTCCTTGTGGAAGGAAAAATACAAATTCAAAATTCAAAATTCTTCTTTTGCAAAGGTCATGAAGAATATGCATTTCATATTTTCTTTTGATGAAATAATGAGCATGAAGAACATGCTACATAGAAACATATATTGTTACAAATGCATCAATGAGGAAAATTGATCATTATGAAGACTGGCCATAGCTACAAAATTCAACAATTTCTTCTAGTGGACCTGCAAATAGAATGAAGTTTCCATAAGAGTTGTAAATATATTCTTGAAGTTGGTTGATATAGCTGATATCTAAATCTGAAAATGATTGGAAACTTTATTTATAGCATCATTTTTTTAAATTCTTGTTTTGTATTGTATCCTCATTTTTCGTGTTCAACGTGGAGTTAACATGTGTCCCTTTTAAAGTAAAAATAAAATATCCTTTAAATTAAAAAATAATGTCAGTGATGATCAAAATAAAAGAAAATATACATATTTGGTTAGTTTTACTTAAAACTATTATAAAATGTTGTTAGGCCCCTATACTACTAGTGTAACCCCTTATTGTTATTAGTACAACCCACTTATTATATTGATGTACCCATGTAGTGCCCATATTGTTACTATTGTGCCACATAGAAGCCCACTATTGTTATTATTGTGTCGTTACATTATTATTGTTATGTCGGCTCTGATTATGTTATGACCCCTTAAACTTCTATATAGAAAGGAGGTCTTTTCATTTGTATCATCCAAGAATTGTTCATCTGTGTAATGTAAAGGAGGTTGCCCCCTCGAAGAGGCTGAATTCTAAGGTGTTGATCTCTCTTTTCTGTCTTTTTGTGAGCTGGTTTCATAACATTTGGCATCAGAGCTTTGGATTCTAGGGTTTCGCTGCTCCAAACAGGCCATCGTGGCATTTTCGCTATAACTTTTTTTTTTTCTGCGATGTTTCAGAAGCTAAAAAAAAACCCATTTGAGAAGAAATCGCCCTGAATCTCGGGTCTGAATTTCAGAGATTTTCACACTATATTTACAGAGATATGATCTGCGGAAGTTGGTCTTTTTGCAGACTCCTGAATTACATTCCAAACAGGTGACCTGGGTAAAATTGTCATAACTTTCTCTCTTAGCATTGGATTGAAATTTCGTAAGAAGGTACAGAAAGAGGACAAATTGTAGTTTATTTTATATATTTTTCAGAGCCAAAGGTGGAAACAGTGACACATGACATTTCATAAAAGTTCGCACTTCTGGAAAGGTCTATAATCAGGTCATCTTGGGAGATTGTGCATAACTCTTTCTTGGAGAATCCAATTTGGAACAGACTGGTGGCATTGGAAAGAGGACGCAGGGGGCTACTATAGGGCGCAATTTTAGAACTTAAAGATCTGAAAGTATAGAGTTACAGTCGTTTCAATATCGAGCTCCTAAAATCAAGAAAAAGCAAGATGAGGAAGTTTGATGGCAAGGATCTGGTAAATTGGATACTTCAGATGGAGCAATATTTTGATCTACATGGTGTACCACTGTTACAAAAGGTATGTATTGCATCTTCATATTTAGAACCAGATCAATTTTTATGGTATGAAGGGCTTTGTTCTCGTAAACAACTTGTTATTTGGTCAATTTTCACAGAGGAAATGATAGCACATTATGAGGATACAAAGAGAAACACCTTCTTTAGAGCAACACCACAACAATTGGAAACAGTAAAAGGGCTTTGTGACATAGTGGAAAGCAAAATTGTGGAAACCAGGAAGCATACCCCTCACAACTATAAAGATGGAAGTGTTTTTTCTCCCAACCTTCCGCAACCTACAAGGGTTACACCACAACAATTGGAAGAAAAAAGAGAAAAAGGGCTTTGTTACAATTGTGATAGCAAATGCACTAAAGGTCATAAGTGTGCTGAGAAGAAATTATTTTACATAGAATATGAAGAGGAGGAAGAAAAGGATCAAGAAACATCAAAAGAAGAGGATATATGCCAGGACCGCACCCCAGAGAAAGAAGAAATGAATCAGACCATATCTTGTAAAGCATTGGCAATAATTACCACTCCTCAAACTCTCAAGATAAAAGGACATATCAAGAAGAAAAAGGTGCAAGAAGTGAAAGATCACATCGAGAAAGAAGAAATGAATCCAACCATATCTTGTAATTCATTGGTCAAAATTACCACTCCTCAAACTATCAAGATAGAAGGACATATCAAGAAGAAAAATGTTCAAGAAGTGAAAGATCACATCGAGCATCAAGAAATAAATCCGACCATATCTTCTAAAGGATTGGAAGAAATTAACACTCCTCAAACTCTAGAGATAGAAGGACATATCAAGAAGAAAAAGGTTCAAGCAGAGAAAGATCACATCGAGAATCAACAACAAGTTCTCCAACTTTTAAAGGATAATGCCACTTCAGTGAAAAATCAAACGAAACAACAGGTAGATAAACATCGTAGTGAAAAATCTTTTGATGTAGGTGATTGGGTATTTTTACTGCTACATCTCAAGCAAGCTATTTATGAGAAGGAAATGTTGGCAATACTACATGCACTTAAAAAATGGCGGCCTTACCGAATGGGAAGACTCTTCAAGGATGAGGATGTGGAAGCATTGTTTTGTGCTATTTCTATTATCCAACTAGATTGGATAAACGAAGCAAGGGATGAATGGAAGAAGGACGGAGAAGTATGGCCACTTATTCAAAAGTTGCAAAAGGTCCCAATTCAAACAATATTGCCAAAAATTGAAGAGGAAGGAAAAATCATATTGGAACCTGGAGCAGTCACAGAAACAAGAACCCAACAGCTATGAAATCGATCAATTTCAGAGTATCTCATCAAGTGGAAGAACTTACCCGCTAAAGATTCCACATGGGAGGACAAGAATTTTATACAGAAGCATCAAGAACTACTCAAGCGTTGAGGACAACGCTTTTTGAAGGAGAGGGGCATGTTAGGCCCCTATACTACTAGTGTAACCCCTTATTGTTATTAGTACAACCCACTTATTATATTGATGTACCCATGTAGTGCCCATTTTGTTACTATTGTGCCACATAGAAGCCCACTATTGTTATCATTGTGCCCTTACATTATTATTGTTATGTCGACTCTGATTATGTTATGACCCCTTAGACTCCTATATATAGAAAGGAGGTCTTTTCATTTGTATCATCCAAGAATTGTTCATTTGTGTAATGTAAAGGAGGTTGCCCCCTCGAAGAGGCTGAATTCTAAGGCGTTGATCTCTCTTTTCTATCTTTTTGTGAGCTGGTTTCATAACAAATGTAGTCCCACTCTAACTCTACTTGCTTAGTACAACCCAATACAAAGGAGAATGGTCACTCTATGTTATAAATAAAATATTATATGACAACCCAATACGAAGGAGATATGATAAAAGTATTATTGTCACTCTCAATTATAAATAAAATATTTCCATGTCCATATGAAATAAGATAATTTTATATGGACTTTTAAAATTCTTTTAAAGTAATTAAAACAAAAAACAAACAAAGCTGATATTATATATATTTTCATATTTCAATTGATACGTGTATAAATTTTTTTAATATTCATGTTAGCTAATTTATTTTAGTATCAACTTTAGAATAAACATAAACATTATTTATATATATGAAACAAAATAAAATACTTTAATGTGTATAGAGAAGAAACAATTGAAAGTGATATTGAATGTATTATTCTTGCTCTCAATTATAAATAAAATATTTCCCTGTCCATATGAAATAAGATAATTTTATATGGACTTTTAAAATTCTTTTAAAGTAATTAAAACAAAAAACAAACAAAGTTGGTATTATTTATATTTTCATATTGCAATTGATATATATGAAACACAACAAAATATTTCAATGTGTAAAGAGAAGAAACAATATGCTTTTTTATGTAAAAAGTTAATTAATAATTTTAAATAATAATTATATATATATATATATATATATATATATATATATAGACACGCTAAACATACTTCAATATAATTTTAAACTAATATAAAATTTAATATAATAAAAGTTTAATAAACTTCAGATTACCTTTGTTTACTCTTTTTTCCTATCCATTATTTTAATGTGATTTCTTGCTTAAATTATGGTGGGCAGTGATCTACATGGAATCATGGTGGAGGTGCAATTTTTTTAAGTTTTGCACTATAAAAAGGATTTGCACTTCAGGAGATTTGATCCCTCTAGGCTCTTTAGATTCGTGGTCAAGATGGATCTATACTGGTATAAAATAAAGTTATGAAATGATCATAGAGTAAGGAAGTGATCGATGAAACAAAGTTTCATTTCAAAACTAACTTAACCATTGGCGAAATTTCACGAGTCTTATGTGCAGGCAATTCTGGGATCAAAACAGGTTAGCAAAATATTTATTTGATTTGAATCATTTTCAACTTTTGGGTTTTGAACACAATTTCAATTTGTGAGAAAACAAGATAATGGTCACTGCCATACAATATGATTATAAACAACCTATTTATAATTTATATTGTTTTTATTGTAGAAATGTACAAATTTTTTCAACAACAATTCTAACTTTTATTGAACAAATAATTTATCACTATAGGGCACCTCATGCTTTGATTCAAATGGTCCCATTTTGGAATATTCCCGCCCTCTTGAATTTGTTCCTGAAGAAGAATAAATAAGGTTTTATAATATTGAATTTAAGCAACTAATTCAAATAATTTTCAACATTGGGGTATTACATTTCAATCAGGTTTTGAGATGTGTTTCTTCTAAGAGATTCTATTTTTCCTCATTTGCATTCTGGATTTACATTTTCCTCTTAAATTTTTCTACAGTACAGTGCATACTCCATATGGACCAAATAGAGCTACATTTCACCAATTATTTCTAGCCTTTTAATTTAAACCATTGATGAAATTGCATAAATCGATCTCACAATTCTTAGTTTATTACTCATTATTTACTAGAATCTTAGAAGGGAGGATTCAAATAAGGCCATTGTATGGGGTGCCAGTAAAATTCAAATATAGAAATGATGGGTAGTAGAGAGGCATTCGTCATTTCAATTCTTTTAGTAATAATTGTTTTCGTTAAACTTTGGGTTGGTTTGGTTTAAGAGTGTAGTGTATTGAATTTAATTTTATTGTAAATTTTTGAAAAATAAATTTATTATTTACGTCATTACTACCCAACAAATTTGAGAATATTTTCAAAATATATAATTGAAATCATGAGAATGTGCATTGAACAACCAGAAAAAGCTTTATATTGGGCACATTTAAAAAAAAATTGAATTGAAGAATTCAAAGAGTCCCAAGAGATCGACCCATGGGTTTCTGAAAAATGAAAACTAGAGACCTTTTCTCAATATTATAAAATAATTAATTTATTTTAATTTTAAAATAATTTATTTTATATTTTATGATTTATATTAATTATGTTGAAGGCGTTTTCTCTGTGGGCTTTCTATGTCCAAACATTGTCCACTCTAGTGAATGAGAGAACCTATTTTTCGTCCTCCTTGCATCTATCCAAATTTGACACGTGGTTGGTTTTCATTACTCCTTTTACTATTACACGCAGTCGCTCCTCCAAAAAGGCAACGCTGAACTGTTCATTTGACTCAGTTTCAGGGACCTGTCTGAGTGACATACATAGGGTGTAATGGTTCCTTTCTCTATTTGTCATAGGGCATAACCTCAAGTGGATGCATAAAAAAGTAGATGCATGAATAGGTGCCTATCCGAGGAATTGATTCTCTTTGCCTATTGGAGTGCTCTCTTGCCCATCGTACCTCCCCTATTTTTCTTCTTGTTTCAGTATGTTCCATATAGTCTTATAACTATGAAATTAGACCCCAAGAACAAGTCTCCATTCAAATAGTTACCCAATCCTTAGCTGGAAGGAGAGGGTGGAAGAATAAACTCCTTTTATATGAACAATATTCTTTCTATGATATCCTAGTACAATCTATGATGATTCAAATAGAGGGAAAAAATCGATATCCTGGTATGTATCAGTTGAGATCTCACGAGGACAATTGGTGGAAAGAATTGAGATTGATCGATGGCTTCTTAAGCTTTCAGAATTCCTTTGCACTGAGAGGTGCAATTTCTAGTATAAATATTCTATTCTATTTTTTTTATCTACACTTACATCTATTAAAAAATATTTTTATTTTTCTTAATCATCAAACGAAGAATTTCCCCTTGTTTGGACAAAAAACCATTATTTAAATAGAGCCAATTTGGAAATCGAACCCATTATATAGTGGTAAACTTGTCCATACACTGTCACTGACATGTCATAGCCATGGCCAATGATACTTTTGGCCGCGTGAACCTCGTGGCTACGCCATCATGGGCACAACTTATTGTTTGTCAAGTTAGCGTCCACATTGGCCTAGCTTCTATCCAGTGGTTAATGATGTTTGGGTGTTTGAGGATTATTATATGAAAATGATTAATAAATTATTACCTGTTCTAAGTTATTAGTAAATAATTACATTTTTTTTCTTAGCATTTATGACCTTTTGATTTCTCTTTAAATTCAATTCTTTCATTTATTTTCTCATTTATTATTGTGAACATTTTGTTTAACCCCCTTCTAACTTTTTTAATATTTAACTGATCTGAACTTAAACAAGAACGCAAAAAATTATAGATATAACCATAAATACATAGATGCAACAAAATTAACACTTCATTTCATTAATATCAAATACTGAAATATGCTTATAAACGTAATGAAATAAGACTATGAGAAGAGATTTGGCAGCTACATGCCTCTGAACTATGTTACAATGAGGCTCAAGGGCCTATCTATTATTAAAAAACATGAGAAAATCCTAAACACCAAAAACCTTAACCCCAGGAGATGTAACACCAAGAGTTTGTGGGCCCCGTTGGAGTTAGTTGGGTAGCCAAATTCCCGGGGTCATAACTTGGTTATATTATCTCCATTTGGCGCATACGATACCTTGTTGGAAAGGTCTCTTCGAGTACTACAGGATTTGCCACAAGTCGATGCCAATGGAAATGGGCTTGCAATGGACCTAAAAAAAACATCGTTTAGGGGGTCAAAACTGCTCTGGAAGTTCAGGACCCAAAAGACTGCTAAAAATAGTAAATGTTAAAATAAAAAAGGACACAAATGAAACTGAATGGAAGTCTAGGTGGAATAGGTGGGTGGCCACCAATTTCCACATGGATCATTCCCCATCCCTTAGGAAGTAATGGTACCCATTGCGTGTAGAGCCTCCATGAGGTGAGGAAATTTTTGTTGAACCTAGTCCCTGGTGAGCCACTTGCCTTGGTGCAGGAGTTGGCCAGCTTTGACAACTTGATATAGTTATATCTTCTGTTGGCGAGTGTTCTTGACCTGTGTGTCCATAATTCGATCAATTTTGGACTGATCCATGCAGTCTGGGTTTAACTCTGTTGGTGTGAGTTGTTCTTCAATGTCTGACGTGTCCAGTAATGGTGGAAAGTATGCTTGAAGGTGATCCACATTAAACATTGGGTGTAGGCCAACGAATGGGGGAATGTTGAGCTCAAAATAATTGTCTCCCACAACCTTGGTAATGGTCTAAGGACCATATCGGAGTGGTATGAGCTTCCGATGGCCTTCGGTAAGGCGTTCTTTCTGAAAATGCAACCAAACTTTGTCACCCACTTAAAACTTGTGTGGCACCCGATGTTGATCATGTCACTTCTTGTACTTGGCATTTGACTTCTCCAGGATGTTGTGAAACTACTGGAGGGTGTGTTGGATGTGTTCAATACATTTGGTCGCTTTATAAGCCTCAGACAATACATGTGTGGATTATGTCTATGCAGTCACATGTGACATGGAAACATCAATCAGATAATGGTTGAAATCCTAGACCCACTTGAAAGGGATTGCGACTAGTTGAGATATGGAGAGATCTATTGTAACTGTGTTTCACATATGGAAGACTCTCAACCCAAGGTTGAGGATGCTTGGATTTCTACATGTAGAGAATATGCACTATCATCCTATTGACGACCTTTTTCTGGCCATAAGTTTTGGGATGGAAGGTAGTCGAATTCATGAGCTTGGTGTCCAATAGTGTCTAGAGGCTTGACCCGAATGTGCTCAGGAACCTACTATCCCGATATGATATAATGTTCTGCAGGATTCCTAAATGTACCCATACTCGTTCAAAAAAGAGTTTGGTAGTGTCCTCTGATGTGACACTCTTCTTACAGGCCGCCAATATAGCCATCTTAGAAAATCTATCCATGAACACAAATACACAATCATTACTATGCTTCGTAAAAGGGAGGTCAAACATATAGTCCATGGAGATGGATTCCCATGACAGGTTGGGAGTAGGCACAAGAGTGTATAGGCATTGCTTCTTGATGGTTGGCTTGGTGATGGCACAGGTAGTGCAGGATCGTATATATTTCCCAACATCTAGTCGAAGTTTGGGCTAATAAAAGTACTTTTGTAGCAAATCCACAGTTTTCTCCACGCCAAAGTGTCCTGCAACCCAAATATAGTGTGCCTCCCAAATGAGCTTGGCACGCTCGCTTCAAGGAACACAAAGGTTGCCTAGGTAGCATAATAATGTTTCCTAGAGGTGGAAATCAGGAAATTTCTTTCCATCTACTAGAATACGGTATGTGGAGGTGAATTATGGGTCACTTTTGTATAGTTTCGGCCATCTAGAGGTCTCATGACCACAAGATTTGAGAATAGTAGTCAATGTTGCAATTGGGGGCTGGCTAAGGCAGTCTGCAACATGATTGGT
Organism: Pinus tabuliformis; assembly: GCA_031772625.1. Lineage (NCBI taxonomy): Eukaryota > Viridiplantae > Streptophyta > Pinopsida > Pinales > Pinaceae > Pinus > Pinus tabuliformis. The sequence goes on from CM062820.1 coordinate 1,394,394,766, forward strand.
GTTGACCTTTTTGTATTTAATTTTCAAGTGGAAGGAGGTTGGTGATTGGTGTGAATGACCATCTCCTTCTCCAGAAGGTAATACTTCCACTTTCAGCAAACTTCCATAATGGAATACATCTCTTTATCATAGGTGGGCTACTTATGAATTGTATCAGAAAGTGTCTCACTATGATAGGCCACTGGATGCACGTTTTGGGTGAGGACTACACCAATAGCACAGTCTGAGGCATATGTCTCAATTTCAAATGGTTGTTGCAGGTCAGGTAGTGTGAGTACCAGTGCAAAGTAGAGGCAACGCTTCAACTCAACGAACGCCTTATGTTTAGAGTCGGGCCAGGAAAACTTTGATTTCACCCCACCCTTATTAATCTAACTCAAAGGCCAAGTAATATGGGAGAATCCCAACACGAACCTTTGATAAAAATTTGCAAGGCACAAAAAGCTGCGAAGCTCCATTAGAGTGGTCAGGGCTGTCCAATCCCAAATAAATTGGATCTTAGTCGAGTCAACATGCACGCCACACTCATATATGATGTAACCCAAGTATTGGACCTGGCTCATGCCAAAGGTGCATTTCTCCAAATTGGAACACATTTTTTGCTGTTGAAGGGTTTGAAGGACCTGCTGAATGTGTTGCAAGTTTTCTTCCCAACTCTTGTTGAAGATGAGAATGTCGTCCAGATAAAGCACCGTGAACAAGTTTGTGAAGGGCCACAATATTTCATCCATTAGCCTCATAAAAGTAGCAGGGGCATTTATCAATCCGAAGGGCATAACCAACCATTCAAAAATGCCTTCCTTGGATTTAAAGGCGGTCTTCCATACATCTTTGGGACCTATTAGAACCTGGTGATAACCAAACTTTAGATTGATCTTACTGAAGTACTTGGCCCCCTTGAGTTGGTCTAGCAGGTCATCAATCAGTGGGATTGGATACATGTTCCTGACAATGATTTTGTTTAATGCCCGATAATCAATACAAAGCCTCCAGGTCCCCTCTTTCTGTAAAAGTACAACTGGGCTCCCACAAGGCAAGGAACTTGATTGGATCTTCCCTTTTTGTAGCAACTCCCTGATTTTCTTCTTAATCTATTATTTTTCCATAATGGAGCGGCAATATATCGGCCCATTGGGTAGAGGTGCTCCGGGAGTCAAATCGATGGAATGCTTGACTTGGCAATGCAAGGGTACCCTTGTGGGTGAGGAGAAGATGTCCTTGTATTCTTCCACAGCCGTGTCCACTTGATTCTACTACTTGGAGGAACCCTTCCCAGGGACCATGCACGTGGCTACAAACTTCCCCTTACTTTGAGAGAGAATAAGAAAGAAACAAATTTCCTAGTCTGGGAGATGACCTTATTGCATTGCTTAGTACAAATCAAAGAGATGGTGGTAGGTGGGGCTACCTCTGGTATCCTGTATAACTTACTAAACAAAGAAATAATAACAGAGTGAGGTCTAGACTCATATGCAACATTTCGCTTCCATAAATATGGTTATCCTAATAATACATCACAAACTTCAAAAGGAGAAACATCACACAATGCATCATTCGTGAAGGGCTTGATGTTGTAGGGAATGCAACACTGCTGGCTGACGTGGAAATCACGTCCTTGGTGAAGCCACCCAATGGTGTACGGTTTCAGATGCATTATAGTCGGTAGGCCTAGCTACTTCATGACCTCTATTGAAATCAAGTTCTTTTGGCTTTCACTATCGACAATGAACTAAAGAAGAGAACCCTTCACCCACATTTATGAGTGGAATAGGTGTTCTCCCTCTTTTGGATCTTTAGGCTGGATCTTTTGGATCTTGGTGGTGGCCATAGTGGTACTGGGCTATGCATAAAAATTGCTTCCCTTTTTCATTCCCCTTGTCAAGTTCTAACTCAAAGTCCAAACATGAATATGACTCGAAAGCCTTCAGCTCGACCATCAATGACTACTTGTCCTGACACTCACTTGTGTTGTGAGTGGAGCCATTATTGAACTTACACCAATTTCCTATGTCCTTCTTTGTCTTATGCTGTTCTTCTTTTCTTTCAGCTTCGGTGAGTTATCCTGGGTCACCTCACCTTACCTTTCCCTTTTGTTTTGTGGTTTGGGGTCACCTTTCCCTTTCCCTTGTGGTCCACTTTATGTATTTATCCTCATAGCTTCCGACAGGGTAGTATTGCTCCTTGATGGCATCCCAGAACAAATTCCAAGTGGGTGTGGTTGAAAACAGTGAGGGTGTACTTTCATCTATCTTCTTATAGTAGGTTTCCCACCAGTCCTTGACGTGGGCGGCAACTTTGAGAAGTGCAAAAGTAATTTTTTCCCAGTTGGAAAAATCATGAACAGAAAAATATCCTTCTAGAAAATTTAACCATTTATCTATGGTGTTTGCATCTATTTGACCTTCAAATATAGGGATGTGAAAGTTAACTTGTACCTTAAAGGGTGTGGTTCTTCTAGAGTATTTTCCAGAAGTAGATGTGTTGCCTTTAGGTACTTGCTAAAAGATCTGGGCAAAGTTTTCCATCATCGCATTCCTTTGTCACTTGAGGGCTTCTTCGAGCAAGATTTTGAAAGGATCTCCTGCCCCATCGTCTTTCTTCTCTTCCACCATGGGAGGTTTTCAAGATTTTTGAGGCTGGTCTTGAAAAGGTTCAACTAGTTCGAGCCCTGACTTCGTATATCCCAACCTCATTGGGGACATGCAAAGAAAAACAGAGAAAGAGCAGATCGCTCTGATACCATTTATCTGAACTGAAACATGAACGCAACAAATTACATATATAACCATAAATACAGAGATGCAATATAAATAACACCTAATTTCATTAATATCAAATAATGAAATATGCTTACAAAAAGAATGGAAATATATGAGCTCAGACTATGGTAACTTATCTCTGAGAACAGATGTGGAGGCTATATGCCTATTAAATATGTTACAATGAGGCTAAAGGGCCTATTTATTATTGAAAAACATGAAAAAACCATAAACAACCAAAACCCTAACCCTAGGAGATGTAACACCAAGAGTTTGTGGGCCTTATTGGGGTTAGTTAGGCATCCAACTTCTTGGGGTCATAGCTTGGTCGAATCATCTCTATTTGGCGCGTATGATACCTTGTTGGAAAGGTCTCTTCAAGTGCTACAAGATTTTCCATAGGCCCCTGCCTATTGATATTGAACTGCAACAGACCTAAAACAACACCGATTAGGGGGTCAAAACTGCTCCGGAAGTTCAAGACCCGAAAAATTACTAAAAATAGTAAATGCTGAAATAAAAAAGGAAACAAATGAAACCAACTGGAGGTCTAGGTGTAATAGGTGGGTGGCCACCAATATCCACCTGGATCATTAACCTCCTAATGTTCAACTAACGTAATGTCTTTTTCTCCCTGCATCTTTCACCTATTTATCTCTCAATGTTGGATCATATTTCATATCCTTGTCTTGAGGATGAGCCACACTTGATGGCTCGAAACGTCGACCATAAAACTTCGATGTGGCTAATCCAGAGAATTTAGTACAAAATTTTGTAAATGGTTAATTTTTTTATTTTTTAAAGGTTCAGTTTTGTAAATAATTAATTTTCTATATTTTGAGGGGTTATATTTTGTAAATGGATTAAAATGGTAAAAAAATTAGATTAAACTTTGTAAATTGTTTATTTTTCATATTTTCGAGGGTTAAATTTTCTAAATGAATTAATCTTTCATCTTTTATTAAAAAAAAAATTAATTCTTAATTTTTAACCAAATTTTATAGTATAATGTTATTTTATCGTGCCCACATGTACTCTTTGACCCAATATGGAAGAGGTGTTAATATCTCGCCTTGTTTGGTTATATATTCTACTAGCCTAGATCTATCTTAACTTCATATCTATAAGTGCCGAGAGGGATCAAATCTCTTGAGATGTAAGCGATTTTTATCCCTCTCAGCTTCGGAGTCAAGATGGATCTAAAATTAATAGCATGGAATATGATTCATTATAAAATCAATCTTTTACCTCTTATCTATATTTGAGAAATAAAATAAATAAAAGTATTATATATATATATATCTATATATATATATATGTATGGAAATAAAATAAAATATTACTTTTATATCTCTATATATATATATATATATATATATATATAGAAATAAAATAAAAGTAATATATGTATATATATATATATATATATATGTATGTATGTATTTATATGTGAATTTATTTTATAATTATTTATATTTAAAAATTAATATTAGAAATTATATATTATTTTTAAATTATAATTATATATATAATACATCATAAGTATATAATACATTTATTTTACTTATATTAAAAAAAAAGAGTAATCTTAATAATAATAAAAAAATTTCATTGTTAATTCTACAGCTCAGTATGAAAGAGATTTTGTAAAATTTCACTTTCATTCTCAATCATGAATAAATTATGTTAATGTCCATACAAAATAACATCACTTTACACCTATTTTTTTTTTAATAGAACAATTACCTTTTATATTATAATAATCTAGATTTCATAGCTAGAACCATTTCCAATCTTTTATGACTTCTACTGCTTCAACGTTCTAGTACAACCACAACAAAACTTTCTTGCCTCTACTAGCTTTTTGCACTACTATTTTGCATTGAAACCTCCCATAGATTTTACAAAATTACCCCAAAAACAATTCAAACTTGCAATACATATAAACATTCTTTAGGATACCCCAAAGGGGGCAACTTCAAATTTGTTTTCCACTGCAACCTCTTTGCCATGAGAGAAGCCATTACCTGTCGTGATACCAGTCACGTCATCTTCCTAAGAGTTAGGTCCCAAATCGAAACCATGCTTGGAATCCAAAGTTCTGCGTTCTTGGCATGTTTGTTTGACTCCATGTTCAACAAAAGGAGTTTCGTCTCCAGGCTTATGAGTTTCCTTTCCATTTGAGTTTGCAACCAATTAAAAATGTTTCCATGAGATTAGATGTTTCCTCTTTCTCACGTTCTATGAGTTTTAGCCTTCAGATTGTAATTTCTAACATTCCCATAAGCACCTTGAACAACCGCACTACTGACTATTTCGAATGATCTGAATCAACATCTCGAACATAGCTCTCCATGGAATCCATAAGAATAAGACAACTACAAAGCCACATAATTAAACACAAATGATAAGATAACCTAATTGCCTAAGAACCCTGCACATTTAACAATTCTACAACGCTCCAACCAAATTGGTCCTAGAGGAAATACAATAATTATAACATTATGCGAATTCTCAAATCAATCACCTTTATCATTTGAAATAACTTTGAGCAGAAGGATTATAGTAGAGGCTTCAGAGGAATTTGACCAGATCCCTAGCCTTAGGTGAGATATCAATCCCTAAATATAATATGTCCTCCCCCCTTTTAGTTTGTATCGACTGCATTCACGACCAAAAAAAGAGTGATATGTGGGGAGCTCACTCCTTCCATGTGGATGGACATGCGAGGTCACAATGCCAAAGGAGCGGAGCTCCATCTGGAAAGCATCATTTGATTCCTTTATTCTCATTACCATGATCTTCTTTCGAGGTGTCAACTGACCCATTTGCACTGAAACCATTCAATTCCATGGAATTGGAGTGAAATTCCTTACTCCACCAATTGTTTCTATAGTCCCTTGCTCCATCTCGTATCCTTTCTTAGCAAGCTTATATGCCTCATCATTTAGGGATCTAAGAGTATGATAGAGAGATATATCATTAATTTTTTTACATTGCATTGTTATCTCAAGGACTATTGAAGAGAAATGAGAGCTTGGTCTTGGTGCCGCATTGGAGATTTGCCTAATGACAATCATATAATCCCTCAGAACCTTTATTTCCTTTATTCTTTTGCTTATGGTTATCTCCAAACCCTTCCACAAGGCCTAAAATTCATCTTGATTATTTTTTTATATTCCCAAGCCCCAAGAAAAGCTATAAACTATTTGTTCCTTGGGGAAATAGATGACACCCACTACTCCTACTTCCGCTAATTTTATACCAACTTTAAAAATAAATAACATAAATAAAAATAAAAGAGTGTAAGAAAGATGTATAATTCTTATACTTTTTAAATTGTTCCACCACATAACTTAAATTAACTATTTAAATATCATCTTAACTAATTTATTTCACTTGTATATAAACCCCCAGACACAATAAACCCCAGACACATTTCCTTCTCCACTGGCATGGAGGATCTGGTACCAACTCTAGAGTCGAGATGGATAGCATTACCATAGATGTTGACTCAAAAGGCCTCATTAATGGGATCTATGGTCGTTCCAACATTGCACCCCCCTTTTTAAATAACTAAATGGAGGGAATTGAACATTTGAAGCAGGCATTTTTGGATATTTCGTTCTTGCACGTTTATATAGAATCAAATATGGTGGCTAGAGGATTATCGAAGAAAGGTCTTCTGGCTTCTTAGAGATCAATGTTTTATAGATTGTTTTCTAATGGTTTGGTGGTCGAGGAGGGTGAGTGGGCCCTCTTGTAAATGGCCATGCCATATTGCATTTACTTTGTTTTCTTAGTCTTGTCTTATGTGAATATGTTTTGTTTTTTTATTTTCGGTTGCCCTCTTTGGTCAAATTACAAGAATATTAAATTATATAGACATATGGTTAACATGTATTGGTCTTTCTCTTAATACAAAGCTGACTTTTTTTTTTTTTCCAATGAAGACAAAAAAAGAGGAAAGAAATATTAAGAGTAATAAAAATAAGTTATTAATATGGTAGAATGAAAAGTAAGCATTTACTTGGATAATACAAATGAATTAAGAAGATGGAATCTTGGAAAGTAAGTATCGAGTTGAGTTGAAATGATAGATATATAGAGTTTGAAAAGTAAGCATTTAGTTGGATAATACAAATGAATTATAAATTTGGAATCTTGGAAAGTAAGCATGTTGAAAATTCCACTGAGTTAGGGTGACAAGCTCATGTCAACAAAATAAATGGCATTTTGTGTTGGAAGTAGTTCATAGGGAGGCAATATGGAAGTCAGTAGTTACCAATCCTGTTCTGATATTTCTACACTTGATAAACCTAGAATGTTACTTTTGTGATGCAACATAATTTGTGTGTGCATGCACAAGATTTTTTTTTTTGCATCCCACCTCACCCAAAAATTGTTGCCTTTAGAGCAATGATTTGAGTGATCATTGATATTTTAGGAAAAACTAGTCAATGTTTATTACAATTTTTAATACCTTTAAATATGCTAAGAAAAACTAGTCAATGTTTATTACAATTTTTTAATACCTTTAAATATGCTACCACTCTTATTGGATGACTAGTGCCTTCTAAACCATTTTGTACCCTAGAAAGTCCAACTGTTATTAGCCAACTAGAAGTAGTTTACAAATTTACTCCATATCCAAAGTTGAGTTCAATTTAATTTCTCATTTGAAACTCTTGTTTGAAGCTCCCTAAGTTTGGGTCACTTAAGTTCGAACTCAATTGATCTCACTACCATACCTAATAGTATGAGGTTGAGCCCTATTGCCCTATTGCAATTCAAATGTATGCTAGAGTCCAGATGCTAGATAAAATTGTAAAGATATATAAAGTAATTTCTAATTTTATTGAGAAGTTTATACTCTCTGATTATTAAAAAGAGCAATTTACATCGTTATAAAATTTATTTAGTTTGAGCTTTTCAATTAGATTTATTATTATAGGTTGTTAAATTATTTTATTTAAATAATGTGGAGAAAGATATTAGTTTGAATTAAATGTAAGACAAAAATTTAAGAAAGATATTCAAAAAAATTATTAGAAAAATTAAGAGTATTTATGAAATGAAATTAGCCTTTAATTAAGAAATTGGGATTCAAAAGTATATAAATTATCAAAATTACACAAATAACTTCAAAATCATTAATAAAATAAAAAAATATTTAAAATATATTAAATTGTTATTAAAATTTATAAATATAAAATTATATATAATTTATATTAAGGGCCCGTAAATACATACACTATAAATTACATTGAGAATATTATACAATAATTTAAAATTATATTATGTCAAAAATGAGGAGAAATAAAATACAATGAAAAAATAATAAATATTAAAATAAATTTATTTTATAATTGTTTATAATATATATAAATTATTTATTTCAATTACACACATAATATGTATGTGAGTATGTGAGTGTAAGTTGGGTGTTGGGTTTTTTTATTTCTTTTTCTTTTTTTTTCAAATTTTATGATAGGATATTTTTGACTATGTAACATTATCATTTATCTTGTGATTTCTCAAAATAAGAAATAGATTTTCTTCTTTAACATAACTAGAAATAAGAAATAGATATTGTTTCTTAACATAACTAATACCATATTAATAAAATTAATTACATAAAAATAAAAATAAATAAATATTTATATTATAAAATATTTAATTTAAAAGGAAAAGTAATTTATTTTAAATAAAAAATATTTAAAAATAAATGAAATAAGAAAACCAAATTTCATAATTTAAATAAAATAAAACTAAATGAATATTAGTGTAAATAAATACTATATTATAAAATATTTAATTTGAAATGTAAATTAATTTAATTTACTAAAAAAAATGAAATAAAAAAAAGAATTTTCACAATTTAAAAAAATAAAACAAGCAAACAAATTTTATAATACTATTCCACACCCTGGAGCATAAAAGAAATTAAAATGATTAGAAAAAAACAAATAACTTGGAAACGAGTTGGTAAAATCTTGTTTTAAGTAGTGACGAAAACACTTTATAATACTGTTCCACAATCACGAGAATAAAAAGAATTGAAATCATTTGAAAAAAACGAATAACGTGTAAACGAGTTGTTAAAATCTGGGTTAAGTAGCGATGCTCGGTCACTTAAACTGGTCGTAGAAAGAGCTAAAAACATTTAGAAATATATAAATAAATGGGGAATGTTATTAAAATAATTTTGTGTATAAAATTTAGTTTTATAAAAAATGAGTAGATTAATTTGATTGATTTTGATCAATATTATAATATTTAATTAATTTTATAATAAAATTATTTATAATAAAATATAATTTAAATTATTTTAAATAAAATATACTAATTTTAAATAAAATTATAAAAAGTTTTAAACAAAATACATATTAATTAATAATTAATTATTGAGGAGGAATTATGAATTTTTGAGAAAAAAATACTAATGGAGGTTTTGAGGAGGAGAGAGCTCGATGACTAGAATCTTAGCCATCATAACCTTTTTCATGTTGCCTTGCTTTGGTTTCTTTGTCACCTTGATGGCTTGCTCGTCGATGTCATTTTTGTTTCTAGTTGTTGTCGTCAGATGTGGTTCTATGTTTTCCTAGAACTAGGTTCGCTGCCACCTCTTGGTGTTGGTCTTGTTCGTGGCTCGGCTCTTTTGGGTCTACGATGGTTTTTAGGTGGCCCACTTCGTCATCACTCTCGTGCTCCGCATGCCTGGGTTTCTATTGTCAACCTACTCTCATCTGTTGGTTTTTTCGTCATCGCTCCTTTTGTCAGGGTCTAATGGTTGTCTATCGTGGCATCTTCTCTTGGTTTGTGGGTGGTGGTTTCTTGTCACTCCGTTGGTTAAGGTCTAAGAGTGGTCTATTGTGGCATCTTCTCTTGGTTTGTGGGTTGTGGTTTCTTGTCACTGCTTTCTTTGTCTGATGCATGTGCCTTTGCGGACCAACTTGCTTTGGGTTGGCTATGGTGACATTTTAATGTTTTTAAGGGGGTCTTTTGACCCATGTATTTTTTTGTAAACTGTATGGTTTGTGTGCGGGCATTTAGGCATTGTTTTTATACTAAGGATATTTATATGTCTAGTTTGTGGGTTCTGACATTTTATTGTTTGCTTTATAGGGTTCTTGCATGGACCCCTATGGTCATTTTGTAATACTATTGTTTCTTTGTTGGGGTAACTAGTATATTTTGTGCCAGGTGTTTGGGGATATGGGTAGATCCCGTAAAATACACTTTTCTAAAGCGTATATGTGAAATAAAATTTGTTTATCAATCATAAATAAAATTACCAATTTTTCCTTGGAAAAAAATACTAATTATTATTATTTAATATTATATATAGAATCTTTTTTAATTATTATTTAATCTTAGAATATGGAATTACTAATGATCAATCAAATTATTATTAATATGATCTTTGTATATAGAGCCTCTTTGTAATGGTTGTCAAGGCCTGGCCAGTAAAAAACTCCTATAAGTATCCCATATAAAGTTACCATTTTTTCATTGGAAAAATTTCTAATTATTATTATTTAATCTTATATATAGAATCTCTTTTATTTATTATTTAATCTTAAAATAATTATTTAATTTTATATATAGAATCTCCTTTATTTATTATTTAATCTTAAAATCTAGCATTACTAATGATCAATCAAATTATTAATATGATCTTTATATATAGAACCTCTTTGTAATAGTTGTTCACCTCTAGCCCCTAAAAATAACCCTATATTAACTGTATATGTGCCCCATATATGATTGAAGTTGGGTAATAACACATATTATGTGGACAAAATTAATTACTAACATAGTACAGTGAAAGTAAGTAGTTGGAATTACACAAATGAGTTAAGAATATGGTACATTAAAATGTCAACATTTGGCTAGAATTATATAAATGAGTTATGAACATGGTACATTGAAAACTCAGCTTTTTATTGGATTATATATATGAATTATGATTATGGAACATTGACATTATGCATTTGGTTAGAATTATATAAATGATTTATGAATATGGTACATTGAAAAATCAGCTTTTTATTGGATTATATATATGAATTATGATTATGGAACCTTGATACTATGCATTTAGTGTGATAGATATGTTTAATTGCTGGAAAATTCAATGAGTTAAGGTGAGAAGTTGCTGCTAACAAAATAAGTGGCCCTTAATGCTGGGAGCGGATCTGCCAAAAAAAATAAGTCGCACTTAATGTTGAAAGCATATCATAGGTGGACAATATGAGAGTCAGTAGCTGTTATCAATCCAACTTTGATATTTCTACATTTGATGTACTATAATGTATTGTATCTGTTTTAACTAGAAATGTTTTGTGATGTAACTATAATTTGTAATGTGTGATTTCTCTTTAAAAAAAAAATGTTACAGTGAACAAAAATAGTCCTCACAAAATAGATATAAAAAGAACTTCTCTATGTCCATTGCAAAGGGACATTTTGTCTTTGTAGATTTAGTATCTTTTATGATTAGTGAGTAAAATCAATTATTAATTTTGACATGGTAGATTTAATATATCTCCATAAACACTACGTAAAATCAATTATTGATTGTGCTTCATGTCAATTGAATAACAACATAAACTCAAAAACACTGCAAAAATAGAGGACGACAGGACATAACAGAGAATGAAGACATAGAAGGACACTGAAAATAAATAAAGAGTGTAAAGGTGAAGTTTTTTTTTTTTTTTTTTTTTTTTTTTTTTTTAACTGTAACGGTTATGAATTTTATTTATTTGAAAAAGAGAGGAGGGGTCGTTGTGAAGGCAGCCCCATTTACAAAGAAAACAACCAGCAAATTCAGCTTTTAAGTTACAACATTTTCAAGGAATTTGAAAGGAATTGTCGTCATTTATAAATAGCTGCCCTTTCATGAGAGAGCATCCTTTGTTTGCCATCTAGTCCGCTTCACCATTCAGGTTTTTGAGAATGTGATAGAACTTGTAGGAGGTGAATTCTTGCAGGACTCTTTTCAGTCTGCCCAGAATTTTGTTGAGACTAGCATTGCTGAAGAGGTCCTCCATGTTTAATTTTTTTATTAGAATCTCTGAGTCTCCAAAGACTTGGAGGTCTTTAACCCCCTTTTCTCTTGCTATAAGACAAGCTTTGAGAAGACCAAAAATCTCTGCTTGGTTGTTGGTTTTCTTGCCTAAACCCCAGTAGAAGCAGTCTCTTGAATTCCCATCCGAAGAATAAATGACCCCTCCAGCACCAGCGTTCCCGGGGTTTCCTTTGGAGGCCTCGTCGAAAAAGATTGTGGTAAGATTTTTGGACCTCCACCAGTTTATGAAAAAATCCTCGGGGTCTCTTATACGCCATTCCGGGTTTTCTGTTTGAGGAGTGAGGAGGAACATTCGAGGAGAAGGCTCAAGGGGGCAAAGCCATCTCCTTTCTTCAGGAAGGAGCAGTGAATCTTCTTTGAAAAACTGTTGTTGGGCTGCTTCCAAGAGGAATGCTTTAGCTTTAACTGCGACCTGAAGAGGGGAATGTCAAATTCCATTAAAGATTTGATCATTACGAGCCAACCATAGCTGCCAGCACACAAAATTGGGAATTGCTGTCCAAACTTTACGCCAGAAGGATTTGATGGGGATGCTATGAGGATAGAAATTGCTCCATGAGGCGAACAGCTCAGCAACAGTGCTCTGTGGGAAAGCGGGAATTTGAAGATCCAAAAGAGTGAGTCCCCACACTTCCCTAGCGAAATTGCAATCTAGGAATAAATGTTGGGCAGTTTCAAGGTTGCTTCTGCATATCTTGCACCTATGAGGCCCTGCAATGTTCCTTTTCTCTAGATTGTCTCCTGTAAGAAGTTTGTTGTGAACCAACGTCCATAAAAAGAAATTCACTTTAGGAAGAGCTAGATTGTCCCAGACTAGTTTCCAAAAGGCCAGAGAGTGGTTACTGTTCTTTGGGTCCTGAAGAGCTTTATAACTTGCTGCTGCAGAGTATGTGCCTAATTGCCCCCAAGCCCAACTATCTTTCATATAACAGTTTTCAGGTGTGGAGCCTTCCATCAGCTCGACAAGAAGATTTTTTTGGGGCATTAATCAAGCAGGGACACCATGGAAGTCCCAACCGGCCCATTCTCCCCGGTGATCCCAAACAGAGAGATCGTATAAGCTGTTTATGCCTGCACGTATCAACCAATCTCTGATGTCTGCAATATCCTTGTTCCCCTTCAAAGGACCGCGCCCCATTATTCTGTCCTACCACAATTTAGTTCGCTTGCCATTGCCCGGCACTCTGTACAATTTTTTTTTAAAGAAAATACTGCCTTTACAACAAAGACTCCAGACCTACGTGCTGTTGATAGGGGGTCGAAATGCAGGTTTCTGAAAGATGAATTGTGGGCATATTTTGACAACAAAGTAGCGCTGATCGGATGGTTGGGCTCATGTGCCATTTTCCACAAGAGCTTTCCTCCCAACGCCAGGTTAACGAGGAAGGGGTGTTAGATTTGGAGGCCACCCTCTGTGATCAACCTTTTTACTAGATCCCAATTAGCGAAATGCATTTTTCTTTCATTACCTTGCCCTCCCTGCCATAAAAAGTCTCTTAAAAGTTTAGATATTTGCTCCATAACATTTCTGGGGCCTAACAAGAATGCAGCTTGATAAATTGGGAGCGCAGACAACAGTGACTTGATTAATATAACTTTGCCTCCTTTAGTTAACCAGAAACCACCCCAAGCTGCTATTTTTGCTTTGATTTTACATATACTGTCTGTCTAGAGTGACCTTCTGTTAGCTCCATTTGTGATGGGGAGACCAAGGTATTTGATCTGATCCCAGTGAGCATGTCCTCTGAACCCCAGGAGGTTCGAGATGCTTATGAGCTCTTGTTGACCTGTGTTCCAGCTGTAGATTTCACTCTTACTCTCATTGACAAGTGCTCCTGAAACTATACCGTAGCTTTTTAGGACTGATTCAAAGGCTTTGGCAATTCTGGTGGACGCACCTCCAAGGAGAAGTGAATCATCTGCAAAGAGTGCATGGTTTAGAGGATCGACCTCTGAGGAGGGTTTGAGACTAGGGAGGGAGCCAACAATTCTTTCAGCTGTGAGTTTTCTACTAAGGGAGTTGGCCATTAAGACATATAGGAAGGGAGAGAGAGGGCATCCCTACCTGATGCCTCTTCGAGCTTGAAAAAATTTGAGGGATGACCATTGACAAGGGGGGCAATCCACGGGTTATCGACGCAGGAATTTATAAGCTGGACAAAATGGGGAGAGAAGCCGAAGGAGAGGAGAATCTTAATGAGGAAAGAACGATTAACTCTATCAAACGCGTTCACCATATCTAATTTAATCACCATACCTTTCTCTTTTCACTTTTTGCTGGAATGGATTGTCTCCTGGACTTGAATGACATTGTCGAGGATATGCTTACCTTCCACGAAACCGCCTTGGGGACTGGAGATCAACCTTTTGAGCAGAGGCTTGATCCTGTTTGCTAATAGTTTGCCCAAAATTTTATAAGATGCGTTACAAAGCGATATGGGTCTGAATCTAGCAAACATTTCCAGATTGGTATCTTTGGGGATTAAGGCTAGATAAGTGGAGTTGGTTCCTCCACTGATCTTAGATTTTCTCATGAACCCCTTTATCATTTTTTGGAGATCAATTTTAATGATATTCCAGCAGGCTTTATAGAAATGAATTGTGAATCCATCTGGACCCGGAGCCTTGTCTAATTCCATGGACCAGATAACTTTGATGATTTCCTCCTCTGTTACCTCACTGGTAAGAGCAGCATTATCTTCAGATCTGATGAGATGTGGAATGTTAGAGAGGAAATCTGTTGTTTCCTCAGAGACCTGAGTTCCCTCACTATATAAATTCCTGAAGTGGCTATCCGCAACAACTTTGACTTGGGTGAAGCCTTTGCTGACATGGCCCTCTATTGTCTTTATTTCTGAGATGTGATTCCTAGACAGCCGAGCTCTATATTGTCTGTGGAAGAAGGAGGTGTTCTGATCCCCTGCTTTTAGCCACAAACTTCTGGATTTGATTCTCTAGTATTCTTCTTCTTTTCGGAAGGATTGGTAAGTTGAGCATTGGGCCTTTATTTCTTGTTCCAAAAGGTCCACTGTGATCTCTTTGCTTTCCATATCTGTTTGTAGGGTCTCCAAAGTATAAACTGCTTCTTTTCTTATGCTGGTTGGAGTAGGGATTGGTTTCCTTATCCACTCCTTCAGAGCATGTTTTGTGGCCTTAAGTTTTTGCTCCCAAACAAAACTTGAGGACCCTGAGAAGGTTTTGTCCCAGGCTTCTTTCACAGTATCGGCGAAGCCTTCTCTCTCAATCCATAAGGGGCTGAAGCGGAATGGAAGAGGGCCAAGCTTCATCTTCTAGGAGAAGCTGAATCGGCTTGTGGTCAGAGGTTAGCTTAGGTATAATTTTGGTCTTGATTATCTTTTTATTCATCATAAGGGAGCCTTGGACCAGGAATCGATCCAGGCGAGCAGAAATATGATCCAGCCCAGATCTATTATTGGACCAAGTGTAAAGGCCACAGATGAGATTGAAGCCTAAAAGGTCCCATTGCTGAGAGAGTTCTTCCACAAAGGCCAGCATAGGATCTCTGCTGTTGGAGCCACCCCTCTTCTCTTTTGTTTTCAAGACTATATTGAGATCACCTACTATGATAATATTACTTGGCTTATGCTGTTCTAAAAATGCTGAGAGGGAGTTCCAACATTCTTGTTTTTCAGAGTATATGACAGGGACATAAAGATTAAACAGAGAGATAGTCAGCTTAATTGCACAATGTGTCAGCTCCGTGAAGATCCAGTGCTGGGTTTCATGAGATTTTTTAGCAAAAATAAATCTTCTATCCAAAGAGTTGCCAACCCTCCGGAAGATCCCCTTGAACTTACTGCTTTGCCTGCGCTTTTCTTCCATTTTTACTTGCTGATATCTAGAAGAGCTCACCCTTCTATCTTTGTCTCTTAGAGCATGAGGATGTCTGAGGGTTCTATTTTTAGGAGATCCATGACTGCTTCAGTTTTAAAGGCGTTCCCCAATCCTCTGCAGTTCCAAGAGGTGAGCTTCATAATTTACTCGAGGGGGGGGGATGGGGCCTCCCTTAGAAGGCCTTGGTCTGGTGTTTCTTCCAATGGACATTTCTATGGTGGACTGGCTTCCTTGAGCTTTGAGTCATTCAACCTCCTCTTCCCTTAGTTCTTTGCGGGATTTCCTACTTGCTCTTTTGGAAGGATGCTCACAGGTTTCATCCTCTGAAGAACCCGAGCTATCTACTGGTTTTTTCCTTGTTACTTCAGCATAAGATGGGTTGGAGGGGCTACCTTGTGAGGCCTCGACTTGTATAGCTTCTTCTCCATCTTTGTTGGGAGGAGGGACTTCTATGTGTTCTAGATTTTCCTGGATCGAGATTGCTAGTTTGATCTGGGCTTTTTCTGCGTCGTTCAGGGTTGCATCCTTTTCTTGATTGAGCTTGGAATTGCCTGGAGCTCCGGACGTGTTCCCTTTGCCATTTCCCTTTTTTTGATGGGTAGTTTTTTGGACTACTGTCCATTGTTCCTCGTTTATTTTTTCTGCGTGCTCCTCTACCTTTTTCTTGCAGTGCTTTGCAAAATGACCATGACCATGACGGTGTCTGCATTTGAAAGGGAGCTGTTCATAATCCATTTCCTGGACGTGAGTCCACCCAGCAACAGAAAGCTTAATTGCTTAAGGAAAACCCTCTTCTAGATCAACTTCTACACAGATTCAGGCACATGAGTACTGGTCTTTTCTTGCAGCTTGATCTATGTATTTTCCTAGAGCACTACCAATGATCTGGAGAGTTTTTTGGTTCCAGCAGTGGAGAGGCAAATGGGAAAGTCACACCCAAACCGGGACAGCAGAGGGAACGTCCTGGGAGGGATCAAAATCAGGGGACCATTTGTTTAGATACAGGCCTTGCGGTCCCATAAAATAAGGACCATCTCTGAAGATTAGGCTTCTGTCATCTGGGTTTTCGAAAATGAATATGAAGAATCCTTTGCCCAAAAAATAGCTTTTGACCCCCTCTTTAATCAAGGGAGACCAATTTCTTTGAGTCCAGTCCTCCACCGACTTGGGGCAAGGCCAGAGGCCCATATACTGGCCTATTAACCCTCTCTCAGCAAGATTCAGAGCAGCTTTGCAAGTTTCTTCTTCAGGAAGGCAAACCGTGGGGATAGAGTCTAATTTCTTGACAAATTTCTGCTGACTAGCCGAGGGAGGGAGCTTCGAACTTGTGGAAATCATTGCTTTGAATGCAGAAACCTCTGGAGGCAGGTTGAGGGGGGGGGGGGGCAGGGCCCCAGCTGAACTCCATGAGAGAGGCGCTGCTGGACTGAGCGAAGAAGCGCTACAGCCGCAGGGCCACGCAGGCAGACACCCGATAGCCAGAAGCACACTGCTCTCTCCAGCAAGAAAATCTTTTGGGAAAAGCGCCTCGAAACACCGTCACCTGAGATAAAGGTAGAGCCCTCCAATGCAGCACCAGAGGGCCGAGGCTAGCCTGTGGCTAGAATCGTAGAGTTGGGATGGCGGCTAGGTCTCCAGAGCGGGGAAAAATGCTTCCTCTCTTGTAAAGGTGAAGTTTGATGAAAGGATAGAAGCTCCAATTTTGAATTTAGGATGGAAAGTTCAAGAAGCATGGGAAGTTTGGTGCGATTAGAAGCTGTTCATTATACAACCTGATATTGACACTACATGGCAAAGTGCTGGACTATACAATGTCATTTGGGATTTGTACATTTCCATCATTGCTATCAAACGTTTCAAAATAGTTAAAGCCACTTGACATTATATGATTTCAATAAATGATTCAAGCCATGAGAGAAAGTAAAGTAACAAGTAATGATAGAGGAAAGATAGCATGTGATTCTTTTAAGTTTTTTATTATTGTATTTTATTTGACATAATTGATTCAAAATATAGGTTTAATATTTACAATGGATTGATTTTTTTTTTTTAAGATACTTTCTTAATTAAAATACAATGGGATCAAATTTGAGAGAGAGAGGTGGGAGAGAGGGAGAGAGAGGAGGGGTGAGAGAGAGGGAAGAAAGAACAAAGACATAGAGAGATAAAGGTGGAGAGAGAGAAAGGGAGTGACAAGGGAGAGAGAGGAAGGAGAGAGGGAGGAAAGAACAAAGACATAGAGAGATAAAGGTGGAGAGAGAGAGGGAGTGACAAGGGAGGGAGGAGAGGAAGGAAGAGACAAAGAATGAGAGGATAGAGATAATGAGAGAAGGGAAAGAGAGAGAGAGAGAGAGAGAGAGAGAGAGAGAGAGAGAGACACACACACACACACACAAAGATGGGGGGAGAGAGAGAAGGAGAGGAGTGAGATAGTGATAGAGTTGTAGGGTAGAGAGAGAGTGATGGGGGGAAGAGATAGAGGGAGGTGGGGGATAGAGGAAAGAAGAGAGAGAGAAGGAGAGAGAAAGAGATGGAGTTCGGGGGGGGGGGGGGGGGGGGGGAGGAGAGAAGAAGGGAGGAAAAAAGAGAGAGAAGGGTGCAAAGAGATGAATCAAATCTCTCGAGGTGCAAACCTTTCCTCAAATTCTGTACTAAAAAAGAGTTCAAATTATATACTCAAAAAAGAGTTTGATAGATCCCTGTTAAGATGGATCTAGGTTGGTTTAAATAAATATAAATTAGTTGAAAATAAATTAATAAAATCTCATTTTGGGGAATGAGTTATTAAAACCATTTGTATTTGTTTTATAAAAATTAGTATGTAATTCTATTAATAGTATAATATTCCCTTAATTTTATATTAGATATAATTCTAAATATTTTAACTAAAATATATTAATTTTAATTAAAATATAAATATATATTATTTTTTTATATAGTTTATGGACCGTATAGATGGGCGGATTACTACATCCACATTTTATATTAAATATAATTCTAAATATTTTAACTAAAATATATTAATTTTAATTAAAATATAAATATATATTATTTTTTATATAGTTTATGGACCGTATAGATTGGTGGGTTACTACATCCACATAATATTGTACGACAAAGGTGAGAGGATTGAGAGAATTGAACCTATGGCTTCTCAATAGGCAAAGGTGCTTTTAACGATGGGCACTTGACCAATTAAGCTAGTTTTTGAGGCTTAAATAATACAATGGACTTTAAATGTTTTTTCTATGTGGTTCATGGTCCCCAAAGATCGATGACTTCTATGAAATATTTGTACCATGCAGATCCATCTAAAGGAATCAATTCCTACCAGCTCAACTACAAAGGCTTACCCCAAGAGTCTAGAAAATTGAATTCATAACCTCTCAATAGTAAAAGTGGTTTAACTACAAGGAATCAACTAATTGAGTTAACAAGTCTCAAGACTAAGTGTTATTATTTAATCTCACATATAAACTTTTTCTTTAATATTTCAATTATGTATATAAGATCTTTTTGTAAGTAACAATGGTCAAATAATGGGCCTATAGTATGCCCTAAAACTGCTTTTGGTTGGCTAAGATCTCATCTTCCTCAAACGTAAGAAAACATGGTAATGGCCCAAGACCCAGAGGCATCTGGCAAGAGTGAAAGCCTGACCCCTTAAGAACCACTAGCGGTTTATTCCAGGCTGCATGGTTTTCCTTGAATAACGGTGATGATTTAGCCTACATTCACGGTTAATAGCTAGAGATGGATGTCCTCATTACTGGTTTGACAACTTAGTTATGACATGTTTTCCCACTTGTGTAAAAACAAAACAATGGTCAAGTAAGTTATTAATATGGTGTTTGTATATAGAACCTATTTATAGGAAGTAATAATTGTCCACAGCTAGCTAGTATAAGTAGTTTTATAGATGGTGGAAGTTGTATAATAACACAATCACGTAGACAAAAAAGTTACTAACATGGTACAGGGAAAAGTAAGCAATTAATATAACTATACAAATGAGTTATTAATGTGGTACATTGAAAAGTAAGAATGAAGTACGCAGTTCATATAATTATACAAATGAGTTATTAATATGGTACATTAAAAAGTAAGCATTAAGTTGGATATTAATATGCTACATTGAAAATCTATTAACAAATAAGTTACAAATATGGTACATTGAAAAGTAAGCTTTGTGTTGGATAATACATATGAATTGTGAAGTTACATGGAATATGGAATTTTAGCAATTTTTAATGGCAACCAATTATTGGCTTAGTGCATGGCCATGGTGATGTATGGCATGGATAGATCCCATACATTTTCCCTGTGAATTTGGTGATTTTTCTAGTGTCTTCCACCTCAACCGATTTCTAACAGACGTGACTTGGTGAATTATTGCTTCCATCTACTAGACTTCTTATTGCATCTTACTTGTTGATCTCGACTCTCATCCTTGTGATGAAGCATATGAAAGTAGGAGTGGGAGCATACATAGTAGAATGGAGAGCTAGAGTCGAGCACCAAGCATATGCCAAGAAAGGAGCACATGCCCAAAATTATTCAAGATGCGGAAGGACATACGTGAGTTAGAACAATATCTCGTAAATTTTCAAGTTGTTGAGATTTCAAACATTGTTAGCCTACAAATGCTAGAGTTTACCTTCCCTTTAATGTCTAATGGTTTTACTTCTAAGAAAAAAGGAAACAAAACCATAATGCCTAGTCTCACTCAAAATTATACTCTTTGTTGCGCTTGAATATTGCAAATACTCCTATTTGAGCCATGAAATGAACCTTTTTGTATCTAAATATACAAACATTTCTAAATAACCTTGAATTTAGAGATGTCATGCTTCAATGTTTGAAGGAATTTAGGCTTCAATGATTTTCTTGGTACATGGCCATTAAAAACTGCCATGGAACCTTTAGACAATGCATTTAGTTGAAGTGATAGATATGTTTAATTGCTGAAAAGTCGAGGGTGACAATTGCTGCCAACAAAATAAGTCGCACTTAATGTTGAAAGTATATTACAAGTGAGAAATATGAGAGTTTACCCATTCAATTTTGATGTTTCTACATTCCATGTATTGTTTCTATTTAATTTGGAATGTTAATTATGTGATGTAAACATATTTTTTTATCTTCCCACTTTTTAACCACTGATATGAGGAGATTTGCTAATGCAAGAATTACATCAAAAAAAATTGCCAAAAAAATAAGTTGTTCCTGTTAGCAAAAGCACACTAGATGATAGATATATAGAGTGTTTCCATAAATAATGTATTCATGTTAGCAAAAGCATAGTAGATGATAGATATATAGGGTGTTTCCATAAATAAGGTGTTAATGTTAGCAAAAGCATATTAGATGATAGATATATAGAGTGTTTCCATAGCCATGACAAAAGTAGATATTAAAGGTATATATTTATATCCATTCTTGAGGGTAGACATAAAAGGTTATCTTTATAACCATTGTTGATTCCATGGAGATATAGAAGGGTCATTTTATGTCCTAATTATAAAGGGTATTTTTATATCCACTGCAAATTTCGTGTATCTCCACTTGACTTTGCTTTATGTCAAGTGAATATTGAAATCTGTGATCAACATAAATAAAAGATAAAAATGACACCTTATCTACCCAAAAAAAATCTTGAAAAAATAGGAAACTACAAGGATGGGAGACAACACAGAATGAAGAGAAATAAGGACATTGAAGATATAATGACTAGTGTAAAGGTAAAGTTTTATACAAGGATGAAGCTCAAAATTTGAATTTAAGATGGAAAGTTCAAGAAGCATAGAAATTTTGGTGTGATTAGAAGTTGTTCATCATACAAGCTAACATTAAAACTGTAAGTGAAAGTGTTGGACTCTGTGTATTTTAAAAGTTAGACTTGTTGGAATATGCAGCACCTGGTTCTAAATGTGAGTGTTAAAATTTAGTGCGTTTTTGTAACTTAAAAAAAAATATTACATATGAAGCAAAAGCAAGAAGAGATGAGGGAGTATCAAAAGAGACAAACATATGAGTCACAAAAAGAAGGGAAAAGGACATAGAGACTCAGATTTTCTATAAATGATATTTATTTGTTTAATCATTTTCCAGTGATCTTTTCCATCATAAAGCAATTACATAGAGGAGCTCAACAGTAAAAGAAAAAATTCCATGATGATCATAAAGAGACAACCACACAATAACACAAGAGATTACCCTAGGAAAACCCATGAGGGGTAAAAACCTAGCAATCCTTCTTTCATAGAATCAATCCAACAAGAGGGCCCTCAAAATCAAGATGAAATATCACTGACTAGCATGAGTTACAAGCTCAAACTCTCACCAAGAAACCAAGTCAACCCTCACAAAATTGTCCACAAAGTATCCTTGAGTATCTCTGTCAAGATGAAATATAACTGACCAACATGAGTTACAAGCTCAACCTCTCGCCAAGAAACCAAGTCAACCCTCACAAAACTGTCCACAAAGTATCCTTGAGTATCTCGGACAAGATCTGAAATAGGTCTCCTCTAAATTCCCAAAATTTAACCTCTACCTTAGCCTCAGAAGTTCTATCTTGAACATAGATGAAACACATGAAATTTTAGACTTTTCTTTAGAAAGATACCCCCAAAACCTGCACTGATCTCAACCTCTTGTACTTGCTTTAGTGAGGGTAGAAAGAGCACTTATTATACTTATGTTTTTGACCTCCTTGACTTGTATTCCTTCTTAGATTGTTCAGATATATTTCTTCTTGTGTAATAATGTGAAGTGTGCCAAGAGGGAGGATGAATGTCTCTTTAATATAGAACTCAGGAGGTTGAATGTGTGCCATAAGGGGCTAAGCTGACTTTACATTTAGAGGAGTTGACTTCGTTCCTTGTGGAGGGAAAAATACAAATTCAAAATTCAAAATTCTTCTTTAGAAAAGGTCATGAAGAATATGCATTTCATATTTTCTTTTGATGAAATAATGAGCAT
Organism: Pinus tabuliformis; assembly: GCA_031772625.1. NCBI lineage: Eukaryota > Viridiplantae > Streptophyta > Pinopsida > Pinales > Pinaceae > Pinus > Pinus tabuliformis. The sequence goes on from CM062820.1 coordinate 1,394,417,461, forward strand.
GAAGAACATGCTAGATAGAAACATATATTGTTACAAATGCATTAATGAGGAAAATTAATAATTATGAAGATTCGCCATAGCTACAAAATTCACAATTTCTTCTAGTGGACCCGCAAATAGAAGGGAGTTTCCATAAGAGTTGTAAATATATTCTTGAAGTTGGTTGATATAGCTGATATCTAAATCTGAAAATGACTGGACAATTTATTTATAGCATCATTTTTTTAATTCTTATTTTGTATTGTATCCTCATTTTTCATGTTCAACGTGGAGTTAACATGTGTCCCTTTTAAAGTAAAAATAAAATATCCTTTAAATTAAAAAATAATGTGAGCGATGATCAAAATAAAATCAAATATACATATTTGGTTAGTTTTACTTAAAACTATTATAAAATGTAGACTCACTCTAACTCTACTTGCTTTATTGATTGTTCATAGTACAAACCAATACAAAGGAGAACATTGGTAAAAATATTTCAGTGTCACTCTCTATTATAAATAAAATATTATATTACAACCCAATACGAAGGAGATATGATAAAAGTATTCTTGTCACTAATTAGAATAAAATATTTCCATGTCCATATGAAATAAGATAATTTTATATGGACTTTTAAAATTCTTTTAAAGTAACTAAAACAAAAAACAAACAAATTATATTTTTATATTTTAATTGATATGTATTTAAACAATTTTAATATTCATGTTAGTTAATTTTTTTTAATATCAACTTTAGAAAAGACATAAACATATATGTATGTATATATATGAAACACAATAAAATATTTCTATGTGCAAAGAGAAGAAACAATTGAAAGTAATATTGAATGTATTAAAAAAAACAAGTACATGCTTTTTAATGTAAAAAAGTAATTAATAATTTTAAATGGTAATTATATATATACACACACGAAACACACTTTAATATAATTTTAAAATAATATAATATTAAAAATTAATATAAAAATTTAACATAATAAGAGTTTAATAAACTTCATATTACACTTGTTTACTTTTTTTTCCTATCCATTTTTTTTATGTAATTACTTGCTTAAATTATCGTGGGCAGTGATCTACATGGCATCATGGTGGAGGTGAAATTTTTTCAATTTTTGCATTATAAAAGGGATTGCACTTCAGGAGATTTGATTCCTTTAGGATCTTTAGATTCGTGGTCAAGATGGATCTATACTGGTATAAGATCATAGGGTAAGGAAGCGATCAATGAAACAAAGCTCCATTTCAAAACTAAATTAACCATTGGCGAAATTTCACAGAGTCTTATGTGCAGGGAATTTTGGTATCAAAACAGGTCAGTAAAATATTTATTTGATTTGGATCATTTTCAACTTTTGGGTTTTGAACACAATTTCAATTTGTGAGGAAACAAGATAATGGTCACTGCCATACAATATGGTTATAAACAACCTATTTATAATTTATATTGTTTTTATTGTAGAAATATACAAATTTTTTCAACAACAATTGTAACTTTTATTGATCAAATAATTTATCATTATAGAGCACCTCATGCTTTGATTCAAATGGTCCCATTTTGGAATACTTCTCAAATAATTTTCAACCTTAGGGTATTACATTTCAGTACACATTGTTGAAATGTTTAGTATATTCGGGTTTTGAGATGTGTTTCTTCTTACTGAGATTCCTTTTCTCCTCATTTACATTATGGATCTAAATTTTCCTCTTAAATTTTTCTACAGTGCATACTTCATATCAAACAAATAGAGCTCCATTTCACCAGTTATTTCTAGCCTTTTAATTTTAACCATTGGTGAAATTGCATAAATCGATCTTATAATTCTTAGTTGATTACTTATTATTTACTGGAATCCTAGAAGGGATAATTCAAATAAGGTCATTGTATGGGGTGCTAGTGAAATTCAAATATAGAAATAAGCTATAGTTTTCTTCAATAGAACTAGAGAGGCATTTTCCACTTCAATTCTTTGATGGTAGTCGAGAGGCATTTGTCACTTCAATTCTTTTGGTAACAATTGTTTTCGTTAAACTTTGGGTTGGTTTGCTTTAAGAGCATTAGTGTATTGAATTTAATTTTATTATAAATTTTTGAAATATTTTGAAAAATAAATTAATTATTTACGTCATTACTACCCATCAAATCTGAGAATATTTTCAAAATATGTAATTGAAATCATGAGAATGTGCATTGAAACAACTAGACCAAGCTTCATATTGGACACATTTTTTTCAAATTTGAACATAAAAATTCAAAGAGCCCCATGAGATCAATGAGTCCCAAGAGATCGACCCACTAGGTTTCTGAAAAATGAAAACTATAGACCTTTTCTCAATATTATAAAATAATTAATTTATTTTACTTTTAAAATAATTTATTTTATATTTTACTATTTATATTAATTACACCAAAGTTGTTTTTTTTATATGGGCTTCTTATGTCCAAACATTGTCCACTCCAGCAAATGAGAGACTATCTTTCGTCCTCCTCGCACCTATCCAAATTTGACACATGGTTAGTTTTCATTACTCCTTTTGTTCTTACATGTAGCTGCTCCTCCAAAGAAAACAACACCGAAGTGTTCATTTGACTTAGTGTCAAGGACCTGTCTGAGTGACGTACATAGGGTGTAGTGGTTCCTTTCTCTATCTATCATAGGGAATAACCTTAAGTGGATGCATAAAAAATCATATGCATGAATAGGTGCCTATCTGAGGAATTGATTCTCTTTGCCTATCGGAGCACTCTCTTGCCCATCGTACCTCCCCTTTTTGTCCTCTTGTTTTAATGTGTTCCATACAGTCTTATAACTATGAAATCAAACCCCAGCACAAGTCTCCATTCAAATAGTTACCCACTCCTTAGCTGGAACGAGAGGGTGGACGAATAGGCTCCTTTTATGTGAACGGTCTTCTTTCTACAATATCCTAGTATGATCTATGATGATTCGAGCAAAGGGAAAAAATTGATATCCTGGTAGGTATCAGTTAAGATTTCACGACGACAATTGGTGGAAAGAATTGAGATCGATAGGTGGCTTCTTAAGCTTTCAGAATTCCTTTGCACCAAGAGGTGAAATTTCTAGTATAAATATTCTATTATATTTTTTTTTATCTATTCTTACATATATTAAAAAATATTCTTCTTTTTCTTAATCATTAAACCAATAATTGCCCCTTGTTTGGAGAAAAGGCCCTTATTTAAATGGAGCCAGTTTGGAAATCGAACCCATTATATAATGGTAAACTTGTCCATAAACTGTCACTGATATGTCATAGCCATGACCAATGATACTTTTGACCGCCTGGAGCTCGTGGAAATGACATCATGGGCACAACTTATTATTTGTCAAGACAATGTCCGCGTTGGGCTAGCTTCTACCTAGTGGTTAATGATGTTTGGGTGTTTGAGGATTATTATATGAAAATGATTAGTAAATTATTACATGTTGTAAGTTATTAGTAAATTATTACATTTTTTTTCTTAGCATTTATGACCTTTTGATTTCTCTTTAAATTCAATTCTTTCATTTATTATTGTGAACATTTTGTTTATCCCATTTTTAACTTTTTTAATATTTAACTGATCTAAACTTAAAAAATAACACAACAAATTATAGTTATAACCATAAATACATAGATGCAACATAAATAACACTTCATTTCATTAATATCAAATACTAAAATATGCTTACAAAGAGAATGGAAATAAGGCTAGCTCGGGTAATGGTAGTTTATCTATGAGAAGATATGTGGCGGCTACATGCCTCTGAATTGTGTTACAATGAGGCTCAAGTGCCTATTTATTATTGAAAAACATGAGAAAACCCTAAACAACGAAAACACTAATCCTATGAAATGTAACGCTAAGAGTTTGTGGGCCTTGTTGGGGTTAGTTGGGTTGCCAACTTCCCGAGGTCATAACTTGGCCATATTATCTCCATTTGGCACCTATGATGCCTTGTTGGAAAGGTCTTTCCAAATACTATAGGATTTGCCATAGACCCTTGCCAACATCTTTGGGTCTACAACAAACCTCAAAATAACATCGTTTAGGGGGTCAAAATTGCTCCAGAAGTTCAAGACTTGAAAAACTGCTAAAAACAGTAAATGCTGAAATAAAAAGGGAAACAAATGAAACCAACTAGAGGTCTAGGTGGAATAGGTGGGTGGACACCAATATCCACCTAGATCATTCCTCCCTCCTTAGGAATTAATGGTCCCCATTGCATGCAGAGCCTCCATGAGGTGAGGAAATTTCTGTTGAACCTAGGCCTTGGTGAGCCACTTGCCTTGGTGCAGGAGTTGGACAACTTTGACAACCCGTTATAGTTAGATATTTTGCTGGCGAGTGTTATTGACCTATGTGTCCATAATTCGATCAGTTTTAGACTGATCCATGCAGTTTGGGTTTAACTCTGTTGGTGCAAGTTGTTCTTCAATGTCTAATGTGTCTAGTAATGGTCAGAAGTATGGTCGAAGGTGATCCACATTAAAAATTGGGTATAGGGCAAGGAATGGGAGAGTGTTGAGCTCAAAATCATTGTCTCCCACAACCTTGGTAATGGTGTAAGCACCATATCTGAGTGGTATGAGCTTCCGATGGGCTTCAGTAAGGCGTCTTTCTGCAAATGCAACCAAACTTTGTCGCCCACTTGAAACTTGTGTGGCACCTGATGTTGATCATGTCGTTTCTTGTACTTGGCATTTGACTTCTCCAAGATGTCATGAACCTACTGGTCGATGTGTTGGATGCATTCAATACATCTAGTCACTTTATTAGCCTTAGACAATGCATGTGTGGATTATGTTTGTGCAGTCACGTGCAACATGGAAACATCAATCAGATACAATGGTTGAAATCCTAGACCCACATGAAAGGGACTTCGACTAGTGGAGCTATGGAGAGCTCTATTATAACTGTGTTGCACATATGAAAGACTCTCATCCTAGGTTTGAGGATGCTTGGAGTTTTACATGTGGATTATGTGCACTATCATCCTATTAACAACCTTAGTCTGGCCATCAGTCTGGGGATGGAAGGCAGTCGACTTCGTGAGCTTGGTGTCCAATAGTGTCCAGAGGCTTGACCAAAATGTGCTTAATAACCTACTATCCCGATCTGATATAATGGTATGCGAGATCCCAAAATGTACCAATACCAGTCCAAGGAAGAGTTTGGTGGTGTCCTCTAATGTGATACTCTTCTTGCAGGCTACCAATACAACCATCTTAGAAAATCTATCCACGAACACAATACATAGTCATTACTATGCTTGGTAGAAGGGAGGCCAGAAATATAGTCCATGGAGATGGATTCCCACGACATGTTGGAAGTAGGCAGAGGAGTGTACATGCCTTTCTTCATGATGGTTGGCTTGGTGATGACACAAACATTGCATGATCTGATATATTTCCCAACATCCTGTTAGAGTTTGTGATAATAGAAGTACCTTTGTAGTAAAGCAACAATTTTCTCCACACCAAAGTGTCCTGCGACCTGACTGCAGTGTGCCTCCTAAATCAGCTTGGCATGCTCATTTGAAGGAACACAAAGGTAGCCTAGGTAGCATAATAATGTGTCCTGGAGGTGAAAAATCAGGAAATTTCTTTCCATCTACTAGCATATAGTATGTGGAGGAAAATTCTGGATCATTTTTGTATAGTTGCAGCCATCCAAAGGTCTCATGACACCAAGAGTTGAGAATAGTAGTCAGTGTTGCAACTAGGGGTCAGCTAAGGCAGTGTGCAACATGATTGGTGTTGACCTTTTTGTATTTAATGCTCAAGTGGAATTGTTGTAGATATGTAGACAACTTCTGATGGCGACTGTTCTACAACTTCCCCTGTGTCTGTATAAACTGAAGAGGTCGGTGATTAGTGTGAATGACTGTCTCCTTCCCTGAAATGTAGTGCTTTCATTGTCGGCAAGCTTGCAAAATGGAATACATCTCTTTATCATAGGTGGGGTACTTCCGAATTGTATTGGAAAATGTCTCACTATTATAGGCCATTGGATGCACGTGTTGGGTGAGGACTGAACCAATAGCATAGTCTAAGGTGTCTATCTCAATTTCAAACAGTTGTTGCAGGTTAGGTAGTGTGAGTACCAGTGCAGAGTAGAGGCGACACTTCAACTCAATGAACTCCTTATGTTCTGACTCGAGCCAGGAAAACTTTGCTTTTGCCCCACTCTTAGTAATCTGACTCAAAGGCCAAGTAATATGGGAGAATAGTGACACAAATCTCCAATAAAAACTTGCAAGGCCCAAAAAGCTGCAAAGCTCCGTTAGAGTTGTCGGGGCTAGCCAATCTCGAATGACTTGGATCTTAGTCGGGTCGACATGAATGCCACACTCATCTATGATGTAACCGAAGTATTGGATCGAGTTCATGCCAAACGTGCGTTCTCCAAATTGGCACACAATTTGTGATGTTGAGGGGTTTGAAGGACCTGGTGAATGTGTTGCAATTTTTCTTCCCAACTCTTGTTGAAGATGAGGATGTTGTCCAGATAAACCTCCATGAATGAGTTGGTGAAGGGCCACAAGATGTAATCCATTAGCCTCATAAAAGTAGCAGGGGCATTTGTTAACCCTAAGGGCATAACCAACCATTCGAAAAGGCCTTCCTTTTATTTAAAGGCGATCTTCCATACATCTGTGGGCTATATTAGAACCTAGTGATAACCAGACTTTAGATCAATCTTGCTGACGTACTTGGCCCCCTTGAGTTGGTCTAGTAGGTCATCAATCAGTGGGATTAGATACTTGTTCCTAACAGTGATTTTGTTTAATGCTCGATAATCAATGTATAGCCTCCAGGTCCATCCTTCTTCTATACAAGTACAATTGAGCTCCCACAAGGCGAGGAACTTGGTCAAATCTGCTCTTTTTGTAGAAAATCCTAGATTTTCTGCTTGATCTCTTCTTTTTCTAGAATGGAGCGGTGATATATCATCTTGTTTGGTAGAGGTACTCCGGGAGTCATATTGGTCGAATGCTTGACCTGACAATGCAAGGGTACCTCTATGGGTGAGGACAAGATGTCTTGTATTCTTCCACAACCGTGTCCACCTGATTTTGTTGCTTGGAGGAACCCTTCCTGGGGGCCATGGATGTGGCTACAACCTTTCCCTTACTTTGAGAGTGAATCAAAAATAAAAAAAAATTCCCATTCTGGGAGATGACCTTACTACATTGCTTAGCAGATATCAAAGAGATGGCGGTAGGTGGGGCTACCTCCAGTATCATGTATAACTTACTGAACAAAGAAATAATAACAGAGCGAGGTCTAGACTCATATACAACATGTCACTTCCATAAGTATGGTTGTCCTAATAATACATCACAAACTTCAAGAGGAGAAACATCCCACAATACCTCATTTGTGAAGGGCTTGATGTTCTAGGGAAGATGACATTATTCGCTGACACGGAGATCTCATCCTTGGTGAAGCCACTTGATGATGTATGGCTATGGAGGTGTTGTAGTCGGTAGGCCCAGTCGCTTAATGTTATCTGCTGAAACGAAGTTTTTTTGGCTCTCGTTGTCGACAATGAACTACAACAAGGAACCCTTCACCCACATTTGTGACTGGAATAGGTGCTCCCCCTCTCTTGGATCTTCAGGCTCAATCTTCTAGATCTTGGTGGTGGCCATAGTGGCACTTGGCTCCGCATCAATGATATGCTTCCCTTTGTCATTCCCCTTTTCAAGTTCTAACTCAGAGTTGGAACATGCATCTAACTCGAAAACCTTTAGCTCCGCCACTAGTGACTACTTGTCCCAACACTCACTTGTGTTGTGATTGGAGCTCTTATGGAACTCATGCCACTTTCCATGTCCTTCTTTATCTTCATAGTGTTTTTCTTTTCTTGCGGCTTCAGTGAGTTATCTTGGGTCACCCTTCCTTGGCTTTTCCCTTTTTTCTACGGTTTGAGGGTTCCCTTCCATTGCTTCGGATTCACAGATCCAAAGCCTCGCTTTTTCTGTTTAAACTTTTTTTCAATCTTGACAATGTACCGATACACCGAGTTGAGCGAGGAGATATCCAGGAACTCCATCTCATCATGGATGTACTTATGTAGGTAGTCATGGGACTTGAGTACCAAATGTTTCTCAGAATCCTTGATACCCAGCTTTGTGTGAAGGGTATGGAATACATTAGTAAACTTGGGCATGTCTTGGTCTCTTCCCTACTGCAGTGTGGTCCACTTTATATATTTATCCTCATAGCTCGCGACAGGGTAGTACTGCTCCTTGATGGCATCCTAGAATGAATTCCAAGTGGGTGCGGCTAAAAAACAATGAGGTTATACTTTCATCTTCCTTCTCACAATACGTTTCGCACTAGTCCTTGATGAGGATAACAACTTTGAGAAGTGAAAAAGTAATCTTTTCCCGGTTGGAAAAATCATGAACAAAAAAATATCCTTCTAGCTAATTCAACCATTTATCTATGGTGTCTTCATCAATTTGACCTTCAAATATTGGGATGTCAAAGTTAACTTGTACCTTAAAGAGTGTGGCACTTCCAAAGTAGCTTCCAGTAGTAGATGTGTCGCCATTAGGTAGTCATTGAAAGATTTGTGCAAAGTTGTCCATCATCACATTACTTTGTCACTCAAGGGATTCTTCGAGCAATATTTTGAAAGGATCTCCTGCCCCCTCATCTTTCTTCTTTTCCGCATTGGAGGTCATTGAGATTTGTGAGCCTAGTCTTGCAAAGGTTCAACCAGTTTGAGCCCTAGCTCCTTATATCCCGACCTTGTCGAGGAGATGTAAAGAAAAATAGAGAAAGAGTTGACTGCTCTGATACCACTGATCTGAACTTAAACATGAACACAAAAAATTATAGATATAACCATAAATACAGAGATGCAAGAGAAATAGCACTTAATTTCATTAATATCAAATACTAAAATACGCTTACAAACAGAATGGAAATATACTAGCTCGGGTGATGGTAGCTTATCTTTGAGAAGATATGTGGTGGCTACATGCCTATGAACTATGTTACAATGAGGCTCAATGGCCTATTTATTATTGAAAAAAATGAGAAAACTCTAAACAACCAAAACCATAACCCTAGGAGATATAACACTAAGAGTTTGTGGGCCTCATTGGGGTTAGTTAGGCAGCCAACTTCTCGAGGCCATAACTTGGTCATATCATCTCTATTTGGCGTGTACGATATTTGGTTGGAAAGGTCTCTCCAAGTACTATAGGATTTTCCACAGGCCCCTGCCTACGGCTAATGGCTTGCAACGAACCTAAAAAAAACATCGTTTAGGGGATCAAAACTGCTCCGGAAGTTCACGACCCAAGAAACTGCTAAAAATAATATATGCTGGAATAAAAAAGGAAACAAATGAAACCAACTGGAGGTCTAGGTGGAATAGGTGGGTGGCCACTAATATCCACCTAGATCATTAACCTCCTAATGTTCAACTAACCTAATGTCTTTTGCTCCCCACATCTTTCAAATATTTATTTGTCAATGTTGGATCATATTTCATATCTTTGTTCTACGGATGAGCCACACTTGATGGCTCAAAACATGGACCATAAAAACTTCAATATGAGTAATCCATATATTATAGTACAAAATTTTGTAAATGGTTAATTTTTTTTATCTTTTAAAGGTTCAGTTTTGTAAATAATTATTTTTCTATATTTTGAAGGGTTATATTTTGCAAATGGATTAAAATGATAAAAAAAAATTGGATTAAATTTTGTGAATTGTTTATTTTTCATATTTTCGAGGGTTAAATTTTGTAAATGAATTAATCTTTCATCTTTTATTAAAAAAATTGTTATTTTTTATTTTTTAACCAAATTTTATAGTATAATATTATTTTATTATGCCCACATGCGCTCTGTGGCCTAGCATGGAAGAGGTGTTAATTTCTTGTCTTGTCTGGTTATATATTCTACTAGCCTAGATCTATCTTAACTCCATATCTATAAGTGCTGAGAGGGATGTAAACCATTTTTATCCCTCTCAGCTCCAAAGTCAAGATGGATCTAAAATTGATTATCTAGAATGAATAGCATGGAATACAGTTCACTATAAAATCAATCTTTTAACTTTTATCTATATTTGAGAAATAAAATAAAAGTATTATATATGATTGTGTGTATTTTATAATTATTTATATTTAAAAAATTAATATTAGAAATTATATATTATTTTTAAATTGTAATTATATACCTAATACATCATAAATATATAATGCATTTCTTTTACTTATATTAAAAAAAATTAAGAGTAATCTTAATTAAAAACATACTTTTCATTGTTAATTCTACAACTTAGTCTGAAAGATATTTTGTAAAATTTCAATTTCACTCTCAACCATGAATAAAACATGTTAATGTCCATACAAAATAACATCATTTTACACCTACGTTTTTTTAATAGAAAAATTACCTTGTATATTATAATAATCTAGATTTCATAGCTAGAAGCATTTCCAATCTTTTATGACTTCTACTGCTTCAACGTTTAAGTACAACCACAACAAAATTTTCTTGCCTCTACTAGCTTTTTGCACTACTATTTTGCATTGAAACCTCCCATAGATTTTAAAAAATTACCCCAAAAACAATTCAAACTTGCAATAGATATAGACATTTTTTAGGATACCCTAGAGGGGGCAGCTTCAAATTTTTTTTCCACTACAATCTCTTTGCCATGAGACCATTCATTTCCTGTCATGATACCAGTCACATCATCTTCCTGAGAGTCAAGTCCCAAATCGAATCCATGCTTGGAATCCAAAGTTTTACGTTCTTGGAATGTTCGTTTGACTCCAACTTCAAAAAAGGAGTTTCATGTCCAGGCCTATGAGTTTCCTTTCCATTTGAGTCTGCAACCAATCAAACCTTTTTTCCCACGAGATTAAACCTTTCCTCTTTCTCATGCTCTATGAGTTCTAACCTTCATAGTGTAATTTCTAAAATTCCATAAGCACCTTGAACAACTCCACTACTAACTGTTTCCAACGATTTGAAACAACATCTAGAACCTAGCTTTCCGTGGCATCCATAAGAATAAGATAACTACAAAGCCACATAATTAAACACAATGAATAAGATAACCCAATTGCCCAATAACCCTGCCTATTTAACAATTCTACAACGCTCCATCCAAATTGGTCCTTGAGGAAATACGTTAATTGTAACATTATGCAAAATCTCAAATCAGTCACCTTTATCATTTGGAATAACTTTGAGCAGAGGGATTATAGCAGAGGCTTCAGAGGAATTTGACCAGATCAATAGCCTTAGGTGAGATATCAATCCCCAAATATAATATGTCCTCCCTCCTTTAAATTTGTATCGACTGCATTCACAACCAAACAAAGAGTGATATGTGGGGAGCTCACTCCTTCCATGTGGATGGACATGCGAGGTCAAAATGCTAGAGGATCAGAGCTCCATCTAGCAAGCATCATTTAATTCCTTTATTCTCATTAGCATGAGCTTCTTTCGAGGTGTCAACTGACCCATTTGCACTAAGACCGTTAAATTTTCATGAAATTGGAGAGAAATTCATTACTCCACCAATTGTTTCTATAGTCCCTTGCTCCATCTCAGATCCTTTCTTAGCAAGCTTATCTGCCTCATCATTTAGGGATCTAAGAGTATGATAGAGAGACATATCATTAAATTTTTTACATTGGATTGTTATCCTAAGGACTATTGAAGAGGAATGAGAGTTTCTTCCTGGTGCCACATTGGAGATTTGCCTAATAACAAACATATAATCCCTCAGAACCTTTATTTTCATTATTCTTTTGCTTATTCCTATCTCCAAACCTTTCCACAAGGCCCAAAAGTCATATTGATTGTTTTTTGATATTCCCAAGCCACAAGCAAATATATAAACTATTTGTTCCTTGGGGCAATAGATAACCCCTCCTACTCCTACTTCCCCTAATTTTATAGCAACTTTAAAAATAAATAACATAAATAAAAATAAAAGAATGTAAGAAATTATACTTTTTAAAATGTTCCATGGCATAACTTAAGTTAACTATTTAAATATCATATTAACTAATTTATTTCACTTGTATATAAACCCCCGGATACATTTCCTTCTCCACTGGCATGGAGGATCTAGTACCAACTCTAGAGTTGAAATCATGGCTCTCTAGGAGCTGCTATGGTTGGCTAAGAAACAAAGGATGGATAGCATTATCATATATGGTGACTCAAAATGCCTCATTGATGGGATCTATGGTCGTTCCAACTTTGCACCCCCTTTTTAAATAACTAAATGGAGGGAATTGAACATCTGAAGTAGGCATTTGTGGATATTTTGTTCTTGCACGTTTATAGGGAATCAAATATGGTGGCTGACAGATTATCAAAGAAAGGTCTTCTGGCTGCTTATAGATCCATGTTTTATAGATTGTTTTATGATGGTTTGGTGGTTGAGGAGGGTGGGTTGGCCCTCTTGTAAATAGCCATGCCATATGGCATTTTCTATGTTTTCTTAGTCTTGTCTTATGTGAATAAGTTTTGTTTTTTATTTTCAGCTGCCCTCTTTGGTCCTCTAACAATAATATTAAATTATATAGACATATGGTTAACATGTAATGGTATTTATCTTAATACAAAGCCGACCTTTTTTTCCAATGAAGAAAAAAATAGAGGAAAGAAAGATTAAGATTTATAAAAATAATTTATTAATATGTTACAATGAAAAGAAAGCATTTAGCTAGATAATACAAATGAATTATGAAGATGGAATCTTGGAAAGTAAGTATTTAGTTGAGTTGAAATGATAGATATATAGAGTTTGAAAAGTAAGCATTTAGTTGGATAACACAAATGAATTATGAATTTGGAATCTTGGAAAGTGAGCATGCTGAAAATTCCATTGGGTCAGTTTGACATGCTCATGTCAAAAACATAATTGGAATTTCATGTTGGAAGTAGATCACAGGGAGGCGATATGGAAGTCAGTAGTTACCAATCCAATTTTCATATTTCTAGACTTGATAAACGTGGAATGTTAATTTTGTGATGAAAAATAATTTTTGCATGTGTACGCGCAAGAAAAAACTATTTTCGTCCCACCTCGCCCAACAATTATTGCATTTAGAGCAATGATTTGAGTGATCATTGAAATTTTAGGAAAAACTAGTCAATATTTATTACAAATTTTTAATACCTTTAAATATGCTAAGAAAAACTAGTCAATGTTTATTACAAATTTTTAATACCTTTAAATTTGCTACTTCTCTCTTATTAGATGAATAGTGCCTTCTAAACCATTTTGTACCCTAGAAATTCCAACTATTGTTAGTCAACTAGAAGTAGTTTACAAATTTACTCCATATCCAAATTTGAGTTCAACTTAATTTCTCGTTTGAAACTCTTGTTTACGGCGCCCTAAGTTTGAATCACTTTTAAGTTCCAACTCAATCGTGCTCACTACCATACGTAATAGTATGAGGTTGAGCCCTATTGCAATTCAAAGGTATGCTAGATTCCAAATGCTAGATAAAATTGTAAAGATCTATAAAGTAATGTCTAATTTTATTGAGAAGTTTGTATTTTCTAATTATTAAAAAGAACAATTTACATTGTTATAAAATGTATTTAGTTTGACCTTTTCAATTAGATTTACTATTATAAGTTGTTAAATTATTTTATTTAAATAATGTGAATAAAGGTGTTAGTTTAAATTAAATGTAAGGGAAAATTTTAAGAAAAATATTCAAAATTTTTTTATTAAAAAAATTATATTTATGAATTATGAAATTAACCTTTGATTCAGAAATTGAGATTCAAAAGTATATAAGTTATCAAAATTACGCAAATAACTTAAAAGATAATTAATAAATACAAAATAAAAATAAAAATTACGCAAATAACTTAAAAGATAATTAATAAATACAAAATAAAAAATATTTAAAAAATATTAAATTGTTATTAAAATTTATAAATGTAAAATTATAAATAATTTAAATTGAAATTCCATAAATACTTACCTTATAAATTACATTGAGAATATTATAAAATAATTTAAAACTATACTAGGTCAAAAATAAGGAGAAATAAAATACAATAAAAAAAATAAAAAATATTAAAATAAATTTGTTTTATAATTATTTATAATATATATGAATTATTTATTTCAATTATGCATATAATATGTGTGAGTATATAATATGTGTGAGTATAGGTTGTGTGGTGGGTTTTTTTTTTCCAAATATTATGATATATTTTTACTAAATAACATTATTATCTATCTCTGGATTTAAAATAAATATTGTTCATTAACATAATTAATACAATATTAGTAAAATTAACTACATAAAAATAAATAAATATTTATTAAAAATAAGAAAGATTTAAAAATAAATGAAACAAGAAAACCAATCAAATAAAAAAATTTAAGAATAATTGAAAAACAAATACACCAAATTTCACAATTAAAAAAAAAAACAACTTTTTAATACTACTCCACATTCTAGAGCACAAAAAGAAATAAAATCATTAGAAAAAAACAAATAACTTGGAAAAGAGTTGGTAAAATCTTGTTTAAGTAGTGAAAAAAAAAACCTTTATAATGCTATTCTACAATCTAGAGAATTAAAAGAATAAAAATCATTAGAAAAAAAACAAATAACCTGTAAACGAGTTGTTAAAATCTTGTTTAAGTAGTGATGCTCGGCCACTTAAACTGGTTGCAGAAAGATTTAAAATTATTTGAAAATATATCAATAACTTGGGAATGTTATTAAAATAATTTTGTGTATAAAATTTAGTTTTATAAAAAATGAGTAGATTAATTTTATTGATTTTGATTAATGTTTAAATATTTAATTAATTATATAATAAAATTATTTTTAATAAAATAGAATTTAAATGATTTTAAATAAAATTAAACAAAATACATATAAATCATAGTTATACCAGTATCACTCTCAGGTATTAGGGAGTATGTACTCGAGGCTCCCTAGTTCGTGGAGCTTGGGAGCTAATCGGAAATGCTCTAAAACTGTTGTGAGCTTGAACGGGTACTTTGGAGCTTTTCGCGAGCTTCACTGCAACCAATTTTTGAAGTTTTGGGAGCTTCATTGCAATGAATAAGTGAAAACTTAGGTGTATTTGACATTTGTGCTGCTTAAATTGATGGAACTGTGGGAAGGGAAGGGTATGCTACTTGGAAGTCCTTCTATCCAAATGAAGATGAGGGGCCTGGCCAATCATGATCTTTGTCATTGGAAAACTATTCATTCTCCTCATATAAGCGGATGGCAGATGGATATAAAAGAATTTAGGAAGATTGATGGCCACAGACAAAACCATCATTATTGTCCTAACTGAATGGACAAAAGATGGAATACTAAAGAAGAAAAAAGAGTTGAAATTATGGAATATAAAAATTATTAAAAAAATATTTTTTAATTTAATTTTCATATTTATTTAAGTAAAAAATATATATTAACTTGGAAATTTATAATTTTATTATACAAACCCTTTTTAAAATAATGTTGGATTTAAACTCTATTGTTTTTATTTTTGTAATTAGTATTAATATATATTTTATGTTTTCTTATCTTTATTACAAATAGATGTAATATATATAATATTGGTGAGGTTACGACAAGGGTGAAGAACTGAACCAATAGATTGAAAGAATTTGATTGAGAAATTGTTGATGAATTAATATTTTTTTTTTGTTTTACATATTTCTTTGCAAGATGGAATTTGATTGGCAAGTTTTAAATGAAAATAAATTAATTATTGTATTTTTATTTTTAATATATATTAAATTTTAATATATTATATCATTGCCACTCCCAATTTGACGTTTCTTGTAAATTTGGCCAATACTCTAGCCGTACTAGATACTCGTTCCGCATATCGAAAGTATCCGCCTACGAGAAACTTGTGCAACATAGATATAAATAAATAAACTAAATATTGAGGAGGAATTATGAATTTTTGAGAAAAAAAATTCTACTCATGGAGGTTTTGAGGAGGAGAGAGCTAGGTGACTAGAACCTTAGCCATCACAATCTTTTTTTTCGTGTTAGCTTGCCTTGGTTTCTTTGTCACCTCGGTAGCTTGCTCATCAATGTCATTTTTTGTTGCTAGTTGTTGTCATCAGATGTGGTTATATGTTTTCCTAGAACTAGGTTCATTGCCACCTCTTGGTGTTGGTCTTGTTCGTTAGTCGAATATTTTGGGGGTTTGATGGTTTTTAGGTGGCCTGCTTCATCGTCACTCCTGTGCTCTACATGCCTGGGTTTCTATTGTCACCCTACTCTCATGTGATGGTTTTGTCATCATTGCTCCTCTGGTCAAGGTCTAATGGTGGTCCATCGTGGCATCTTGTCTTGGTTCGTGAGTGGTGGTTTTTGTCGATGCTTTCTTTGCCTGATGCATGTGCTTCTGCGCACCAACTTTCATTGTGTTGGCTATGTGGACATTTTGATGTCTCTTAGGGGGTCTTTTGACCCATGTATTTCTTTGTAAATTGTATGGTTTGTATGCAGCCATTTAGGCATTATTTTTATACTAAGGATTTTTCTATGTCCAATTTGTCTTCAGGGTTCTAACCTTTTATTATTTTCTTTATAGGGTTCTTGCATGGATCCCTAGCGTCATTTTGTAATACTATTGTTTCTTTGTTGGGGTAAGTGGTATATTTTGTGCTAGTTGCTTGGGGATATGAGTAGATCCCGTAGAATACACTATCCAAAAAAACCCTATAAATATCCCATATAAAGTTACCATTTTTTCATTGGAGAAAAAATCTAATTATTATTATTTAATCTTATATATAAAATTTATTTTATTTATTATTTAATCTTAAAATCTAACATAACTAATGATCAATCAAATTATTAATATGATATTTGTATATAGCAACTCTTTGTAATAGTTGTCCACCCCTAACTCATAAAAATAACCTTATATTAACCATATATGTACCCCATATATGATAAAAGTTGTGTAATAACACATATTGTGTGGACAAAAATAGTTACTAACATAGTACAGGAAAAGTAAGTAGTGGTTGGGATTACACAAATGAGTTAAGAATATGGTACATTGAAAAGTGCGCATTTGGTTAGAATTATATAAATGAGTTACTAATATGGCACATTGAAAAGTCAGTTTTTTTATTGGATTATACATATGAATTATGATCATGAAACCTTAACACTATGCATTTAGTTGAAGTGATAGATATGTTTAACTGTTGAAAAATTCAATGAGTTAAGGTGAGAAGTCGCTGCAAACAAAATAAGTGGCACTTAATGTTGAGAGCAGATCTGCCAAAAAAGTAAGTGGCACTTAATGTTGAAAGAATATCATAGGTGGGTTGTAATGCCCTGGGAAAATGTAAATATTTGACTTTACTATGGTAAAAGAAAAACTGAATATGACATTATTAGCTGTTTTGAAATTTAATAATATTTTTATTATTTTTTTTTTAAAGGATAAGAAATGTTTTCTTGGAAGTGCTGGCAACTTCTTGAGGGAGAAGTTGGGAATAACGGTTGCGGTGACTGCAACCCGAACTACCTCCCCTAACTGGAAGGGTTTCTAGAGAAAAGGAAGAGAGGGAAGGCAAAATTTGTGCTGTAAGGACAAGCAAAAAAAAATAAAAAATAAAATATGGCTAAGTCTGGTGATTACCAGATAGCCAAGCACTAGGTGAAAATATCTTGCAGAGGACGGTGGTCCTGCAAGAGAGCAAGGGGGGAGATTCTGGTCTCGAAAGATGAATCAAAAGGTTGAGTGGTAGATTGGAAGCGGGAGGCAAAGAGAAAGCTCAGCTTCTGGAGAACTTCGCGAGTCATAGCAGTACAGGGAACAGAGGTGAATGGTTCGGTTGAAGTAATACTTCGAACGTCGAAAAAATAGGTACTGAAATTATAACTGCTGTGTATAATTAAGTTTTGTGTCATTCATAGAAAATGAAAACTGTAGCGGTAACCTCTGCACAGATATGACTCTTTAAAAATAATAGATTGATTAATGATACTTTTGCTTTTAGAGAAACAAGAAAAGTGATGGACACATAGAACCCTCTTATGTTCTGGAAAACTTACAAGTAAACATTAACTATAGTGAATCTGTAGGGTTCCGAAAAGAATTCTCGATCATGCAAAATCCTAGCATGAGGACAGAGAAATCCCTTAGGGGTGTGGTAATTTTATGGTGTGGCAGAGACGTTTCAACCTATTAACCAAACCCTAGCTGGCACGTGAAGATTGAAACTGCAATTATAGGTTTTTACACCAAGGGAAAACTGAATAAGGTTATACATGTTAATAGAAATAAATTACCAAAAATGCTGGAAACTAGAAAGTTGCAGACAACCATGGCATGCAATGTACAGAGGAACTCTTTCCTCAGTTCGCAAGTCGAGGATGGCTCCAAGGAGTCATAATAGGGAATACCCTGAATCGTGCAAGTGAGCACGTCAAGGAATTATTGAAGTGCAACTTTCCAAAACCCTACGAGTAGGAATCCCACAGTGTTCGAATAACTAAGACATTTACAAGAAATATTTAGCTATTCAGGCAACAAAACGTAAATAGCTAGGAACTAGTACTAAACATTCTCATAAATACAAATGCAGGAATATTGATAAATAGTGTTGCTCTTTTTAAATTCCTGATAAACTGTAAAAAGTCGAGGAAATATTGACAGATAGTGTGGTTCTCTTTTGAATTTCCGATAAACCATAAAGAACGAATGGAAAATCCTGACAGAGGCTATCATGGCCATATATTCAAATCATCCGAACATAAATCAAGATTTAGGAAAAATCTCATTATATTATGCAACAGAATGTAGCTTGGAAACGATATCCAACCAACAACAAACCTTAAATTTTAAAAGGCCATGCCAAATGGAATACTTGAAGAAATTAATAAGTTAATAAGACAATATGACTGGCTTCTCTCAGGCTAATCCCAGAGGAATGTTTCCAACGCATTTCAAATTCAGATGAGACAACCAAATAGGCCACGGGATTAGACCATGGCATAGTTAAAACACATAAGTACATCTGAGTAGCCACTATTCAAACCAAATGCTAGAAAGACAAACCCTCTACACGAATGCAATACAAAGGTCTTAACCACTATAGCTTTCAGCTGATAAAATATACAACACTTCTAACTCAGCAGGACTTCAAACTAACTGTGTAACAGAAGCAGTAAAACAACTAGAAGTCAAAAACCTAGTTCCAGATATCCAGGGGAGCCAAGCTCAGCCGAAAAGCCAACAACCAGAGATAAATCCCTTACCCGAGAATCTTGGCGACGAAGTCTGGCAAGGTGCTTACCACGCAGCAGCAACGAATAGCCCTGGAACCCTGGAGAAGGACCCTACAAACAAATAGCATCGCAACAATCATTAGCCAACTGAGTTTGGGGAAAACGAATAACAAAAGTAGAATTTCAGTGGCAAAGACTTCCAAAAATGACATTTAGAGCACTTACTCGGGTTCCACCAAATGATGAGGATGCCATAGCCTACATCTATAAGCCTTCCAACTCATTCAAGGCCCTGGAACGATAAATAGAGTAGGGCCGCGAAAAAAACAAGAGGAGAAATGGAGCTGGTGCCCAGGAGTGGAAGTGAAAATGCAACAAGGCAACCGAGAACTGGAAGACATAACCCAGGAAGGATCTGGACCATAGAATCACAACCCATTCTAACCTTCGTTGATTTGGTGTTAAGCTCAAGGAAGGTGGCTGCGGGGGAATGGGTCTACTCATGCGACGTACAGGGTAGAGCAGTAAAATTAACACATAAACCAAAAAAAGAATTCATCAAATGTACAACTTATCCGGTCATATAGTTATTGAAGTTGCCAGATGTAAACAAGTAAATGCCAAACTTACATATCACGATGAGGTGGGAGTTTCCCAAAGAGCGAGTATAGTTAATGAAACCAGTACGGGTAGGACCAAGCCTTTAATCGTCACCACAAAACAATATTTAGATTGCCAAAAATGTCATAAATGATTGGAAGAGTTAGGTATTGTATTAAATTGTAAAGTTATGTTGACAAGAGTCCGTTTTTTTTATATTTTGCATTAGTAATACCATAAAAAAATTTATTACTATGGTATTCATGTAATGTGTTAAGATATGGAGACATGACAATTGATATCGGAGCCAAGTTATAAAAAATTGTGGCCTCTGGGAATTGAAAACTGATAAACAGATGAAGCACATACAGTTTACTTTCGTCTCTATTTGAGCAGTTCAAGAAAAACAATTAATGCGTTGACATTTTTTATTTCTGTCACTTTTCTTCTGTTAAGTACATGAAGACAGAACACTGACAATATGAGAAGAGAAGACACTGTGTCATGCAGGTCTGTGGTGGGTCAGGGACCTGCAATTAGTCCTAAGAATAACCCTGAGTTATGGGTACAGCTTGGAGAGGAGGCTCGCAATACAAATCTGGCAATTTTGGAAACAGTACAAGAGTTGAAAAATGAAATGGCCCGATTACGAGAGGACAACGCAAGGTTAACTATGGAGCAGGAGAGGATTATAAAAAGCCTGTCCGATAAACAGAATCAGCATCCAGCAAATCCCAGTGCTGAGAAGCAAAGAATGTCAGAAGAGCAGAATCACCACACAGAACCTGAAGAGTCAGAAGGAAGGGAGGAGGAACGATCTGATAATGCTTCCGAACAACAGACATAAAAAAGGCAATGGATAGAGTTGCAAGGGGAATTTCGTAAGATCAAACCGCCACACTTTGACGGAGAATAGGAGGAAGTAGCTGAGGCATGGTTGATTAATATGAACAAATATTTCCAACTATATGAATACGATCACAACCTCAAGGCACGGTTGGCCATTTTCCAATGACAGGGAAAAGTCACCCTATGGTGGGAAGAAGTTAAGATTGTAAGAGGAGTAAGCGAAGAGAACATAACGTGGGAGAAATTTCAAAGGTACTTTAAGGAAAGATACCCGACCAAGCATTTTTATGACGAAAATGCAAGAGAATTCCATGACTTGCAGTTGGGACAACAAACC
Organism: Pinus tabuliformis; assembly: GCA_031772625.1. Taxonomy (NCBI): domain Eukaryota; kingdom Viridiplantae; phylum Streptophyta; class Pinopsida; order Pinales; family Pinaceae; genus Pinus; species Pinus tabuliformis. Next base: position 1,394,438,513 of record CM062820.1, read on the forward strand.
ATGGATGAATTTATCACCTGTTTTACTTCATTTCTTCGTTATGTGCCTTATATTAGGGAGGAAAAAGCTAGAGTGCAGAGGTTCATTAGTAGTTTACCTCTAAATATGCAGGAAAGGATTGAGTTTGACAATCCAAAGACAATGGATGAAGCAATACGTAAAGCCAGGATTTGTTACCAGCAAGGTAAACAGAAGGGAGAAATTCCAGGTAAAAGATGGAATGATAAGAGAAGTAATAAGTTGGCTGGAAACAATAAAGGGAATCGTGGTAGTGGTAACAAGGGTTTTGGCAAGGGGCAAAACAGTAGAAATGTACAGAAAAATTCGCTCAGGTCCAAGCCAACCAATGAGTCCAGAGTCGGTGAACAACCTGTAAAGTTAGACAGCGAAGGGACAGCAAGGCCTCCAGTGCAGTGTTGGGGTTGCGGTGGGCCTCACTATGTTAAAAACTGTCCTCAACGAAAGGGAACCGAACAGGTATCCCAGATCCATGAAGCATCGATAGTCGGCGATATAGGACGTAGTCTACCAAGGATTAATGTAGCCCTGGAAGATCGTCAAGCATAGTACCAACTGACCATGGTGAAATTCGAAGGCAAAATTTTAGACCTTACTGTAACTATTTTAATTGATCCTGGAGCCACATTAAGTTATATTAGCCCTAAGGTTGTAGAGCATTGTAAATTGCAACCTGTTAAATTCAAGAACCCTTGGCTAGTACAGCTGGCTATAGGGGCAAAGAGAAGAGTGCTTGCAAAAGTAAATAACTGCCCTTTAAAGATAGCCAGACAGCCAGTGATGACAGATTTAAATGTGTTTCCCCTTGGTTCATATGATGTTTTAATCGGTATGGATTGGTTAGAAAAGCACTGGTCCATAGTCAACTACAAAACAAAGACTATTTATTACAAAGATGAGCTTGGAGCAAGGCAAGAGATGTAAGGGATTAAGCGGCCAATACAAGTTCGGCCAATAATCGCCTCTTAGTTAGCAAAATGCATTAGGAAGGGATGTCAGATCTATGCCATCCAAGTGGGTTATGCTAACTCAAAAGACAAAACAACCACATTGGAAAACATCCCAGTGATACAAGAATTTGCAGATGTGTTTCCGGAAGAGATTCTCGGGCTACCACCTAAAAGAGATATAGACTTTACAATCAAATTGGTGCCAGGGGTGGCCCCGGTATCCCGAGCACCTTACAGAATGAGCACACCAGAGTTGACAGAGCTAAAAATGCAGTTACAGGAACTGTTAGACAAAAACTATATTCGCCCCAGTGTGTCTCCCTGGGGAGCCCCGGTATTGTTCGTTAAGAAAAAGGATGGGACCCTTCGTATGTGTGTAGATTATCGTTAGTTGAATAAATTGACAATCAAGAATAAGTATCCTTTACCTCGGATTGATGAGCTTTTTGATCAAGTAAAAGGGGCAACAGTATTCTCCAAGATTGATTTGCGATCAGGATATCACCAAATCCGAATTAAGGAGGAAGACATAGCTAAGACTGCTTTTAGAACAAGATATGAACATTATGAGTTTGTGGTGCTACCCTTCGGGTTAACCAACGCGCCTGCAACTTTTATGTGTTTAATGAACAACATATTCCATTAGTATTTGGATAGATTCGTGTTGATTTTTATTGATGATATACTGATATATTCCCGAACTATGGAAGAGCACAGGGAACACCTCAGATTAGTACTGCAAACCCTCTAAGAACATCGGTTATATGCCAAGTTCAGCAAGTGTGATTTCTTTAAGGAACAAATACAATATTTGGGACATATAATCACTAAAGAAGGGATCGCGGTGGACCCCGAAAAGATAAGGACCATAATGGAATGGCCGGTACCAAAGGATGTGGCAGACATCAGATCCTTCATGGGCTTAGCGGGCTATTACAGACAGTTTGTAGAGGGATTCTCGAGAGTAGCTTATCCTATCACTTCCTTACAGAAAAAGGGAAGGACTTTTAGGTGGACCCCTGAATGCCAAAAAAGTTTTGAGCAGCTTAAGCATCTGCTCACCACCGCACCCATTCTAAGCATAGCTGATCCTAGTAAGGACTATGTGGTGTGCACTGACACAAGCAAAGAAAGTGTAGGAGGCGTGTTGATGCAAGAAGGGAGGGTAATTGCTTATGAGTCAAGGAAACTAAAAGAACATGAGCAAAAATATTCCGCTTATGATCTAGAGTTGGCAGCCATCATTCACGCTTTGAAAATGTGGCGACATTATCTTATGGGAAGAAAATTTTTATTATTGACAGACCACCATAGTCTAACCAATTATTTTAGCCAGCCCACTTTAAATGCTAGGCAAGCATGGTGGGTGGATTTCCTAAGTGGTTTTGATTTTGAAATTAAACATTTGAAGGAAAAAGAGAATCTGGTGGAAGATGCTTTAAGTCGGAAATTACAATGTTTATATGAAATTTCCTGTAGCAAATGGAAAAGCCCCTTCGAGGAGATGATTAAAAAAACAGTAGAACAAGATACTGTATATCAGCAAATAAAACAGCAAGTATAGCAGTCAACCAGCAAAGAAAATCAGCAAGGTTATGCGGTGGATGTTGCTGGAATGTTGTATTACAAGAAAAGGTTGTATGTGCCCAATCAAAACAGCATTAAAAACTTGATTTTGGATGAATTTCATATAAGTCACTATGCTGGACACCCAGGATATCAGAAAATGATCACTGCACTTCGAAAAGAATATTACTGGCTGGGTATGAAGAGAGATGTGGCTAAGTACTTGGCATGTTGTTTAGAGTGCCAACAAATTAAAGCAAAACACCAACACCCTACTGGGTTATTACAACCATTACCCATTTCAGAATGGAAGTGGGAAACCATTTCTATGGACTTCATAATAGGTTTGCCCAAGACAAGGAAAAATAATGACTCCATCATGGTGGTAGTGGACAAATTAAGTAAATCAGCACAATTTATACCTGTGCAATCTACTTATAAAGCTATACAGATCACCCATATTTTTATGCAGAACATATTTAGGTTGCATTGGTTACTAAAAACAATAATTTCATACCATAATGTAAAATTTACATCGGTCTTTTTGAAAACATTGTTTGTCGAATTGGGAACTCAACTAAATTTCAGTACAACATATCAACCTCAGACTGACGGAAAAACAGAATGGGTGAACCAAGTGGTGGAAGACATGTTAAGGGCATATGTAATGCAGCAACCAACCAAGTGGGAAGATTACCTGCACTTGGTCGAGTTTGCATACAATAATGGCTATCATACATCACTGCAAATGAGCCCATTTGAAGTACTGTATGGGCAGAAGTGTCGCACACCCTCAAGTTGGGGTGGACCGGAAGACAAATTGATGTTAGGTCCCGAAATGCTTAAGGAAATGGAGGAAATGGTTAAGAAGGTACGGTCCAATTTAAAAGCAGCTCAGGACAGGCAAAAGAACTTTGCTGACCAGAAAAGAAAATTCAAGGAGTACCAAGTCGGTGACCATGTGTATGTAAGAATTCGAGAAAAAAAGAGCACACTACAATGGAATAATTGCACTAAGTTGGCACCTCGATTTTGTGGACCATTCCAAGTCTTAGCAAGAATTGGGCCGGTGGCTTACCAGCTCGCTTTGCCAAGTCACATATGAGTCCACAATGTCTTCCATGTTTCTGTGTTGAAAAAATATGTTTATGATCCTAAACATGTAATCAGATGGCAGGATATACAGGTGAGAATTATCTCCGGTAAATCAGTCTAAGTGTTTTTCCTTTAAAAGAAAACTGATTTAGGATGTTGCATGTTGCAGGTCGAACCGAAAGGAGAAATCTTGGTCGAACCGCTGAACATCCTCGACTGGAGAGAAGTAATGCTACGGAAGCGAGCTATTACCCAAGTTAAAGTGTACTGGCAGCACTTTGGGCCTGATGAGGTCACCTGGGAAGATGAAGAGCTCATGAAAAAAGCTTACCTAAGGTTGTTCATGGTCAACGGACATCGGGATGATGTCCAATTTTAGGAGGGGGAGATGTAATGCCCTGGGAAAATGTAAATATTTGACTTTACTATGGTAAAAGACAAACTGAATATGACATTATTAGCTGTTTTGAAATTTAATAATATTTTTATTAATTTTTTTTAAAAAGGATAAGAAATGTTTTCTTTGAAGTGTTGGCAACTTCTTGAGGGGGAAGTTGGGAAAAAATGGTTGTGGTGACTGCAACCCTAACTACCTCCCCTAAGTGGAAGGGCTTCCAGAGAAAAGGAAGAGAGGGGAGGCAAAATCTATGCTGTAAGGACAGACAAAAAAAAAAAAAAAAAAAAAGATGGCTAAGTCTGGTGATGACCAGATAGCCAAGCACTAGGTGTAAACATCTTGCCGAGGACGGTGGTCTTGCAAGAGAGCAAGGGGGAGATTTTGGTCCCGAAAGACGAATCTCAAGGTTGGGTGGCAGATTGGAAGCGAGAGGCAAAGAGAAAGCTCAACTTCTAGAGAACTTCGCGAGTCATAGGATTACAGGGAACAGAGGGGAACGGTTCAGTTGAAGTAATTCTTTGAACGTCAAAAAAATAGGTATTGAAATTTATAACTGCTGTGTATAATTGAGTTTTGTGTCATTCATAGAAAATAAAAATAAAAAACACTGTAGCGATAAACTCTGCGCAGATATGACTCTTTAAAAATAATAGATTGATTAATGATACTTATGCTTTTAGAGAAAAAGGAAAAGTGATGGACACATATAACCCTCTTAAGCTATGGAAAACTTACAAGTAAACATTAACTATAGTGAATATGTAGGGTTCTGAAAGGAATTCTAGATCATGCAAAATATGAGGACAGAGAAATCCCTTAGGGGTGTGGTAAGTTTATGGTGTGATAGAGACGTTTCAATCTATTAACTAAACCCTAGCTGGCACGTGAAGATTGAAACTGTAATTATAGGTTTTTATGCCAAGGGAAAACTGAATAAGGTTATACATGTTAATAGAAATAAATTACCAAAATGCCAGAAACTGGAAAGTTGCAGACAACCATGGCTTGCAATGTACAGAGGAATTCTTTCCTTAGTTCGCAAGCCGAGGATGGCTCCAAGGAGTCATAATAGGTGAATACCCTGAATCGTGCGAGTGAGCACGTCAAGGAATTATTGAAGTGCGAATTTCCAAAACCCTACGGATAGGAATCTCGCAGCGTTCGAATAACTAAGACATTTACAAGAAAGATTTAGCTATTCAGGAAACAAAACGTAAATAGCTAGGAACTAGTACTAAACATTATCATATAATACAAATGCAGGAATTATTGATAGGCAGTGTTGCTCTTTTTAAATTCCTGATAAACTATAAAAAGACGAGGAAATATTGACAGACATTGTGGTTCTCTTTTTAAATTCCTGATAAACTATAAAAGACGAATGGAAAATCCTGACAGAGGCTGTCATGGCCATATATTCAAATCATCCGAACAGAAAGCAAGATTTAGGAAAAATCTCATTATATCATGCAACATAATGTAGCTTGGAAATGATATCCATCCAACAGCAAACCATAAATCTTAAAAGATCATGTGAAATGGAATATTTGAAAGAATTAATAAGTTAATAAGACAATGTGACTGGCTTCTCTCAGGTTATTCCCGGAGGAATGTTTCCAACACATTTCCAATCCACATAAGACAACCAAATAGGCCACGGGATTAAACCATGGCATAGTTAAAACACATAATTACATCTGAGTAGCCACTGTTCAAACCAGATGCTGGAAAGACAAACCCTCTACACGAATGCAGTACATAGGTCTTAACCACTACAACTCTCAGCTGATAAAATATACAACACTTCTAACTCAGCAGGACTTCGAATTAACTGAGGAACAAAAGGAGTAAAATAACTAGAAGTCAAAAACCCAGTTCGAGATATCCAGGGGGGTCAAGCTCAGCCAAAAAGCCAATAGTCAGAGATAAATCCCTTACCTGAGAATCTTGGTGACGAAGTCGGGCAAGATGCTTACCACGCAGCAGCAACGAATAGCCCCAGAACCCTGGAGAAGAACCATACAAACAGAGAGCATTGCAACAATCATTAACCAACCGAGTTTTGGGAAAACGAATAACAAAAGTAGAATTTCAGTGGCAAAGAATTCCAAAAATGACATTATAGAGCACTTACCTGGGTTCCACCAAACGATGAGGATGCCATAACTTGCCTCTGTAAGCCTTCCAACTCATTCGAGGCCCTGGAACGATAAATAGAGCAGGCCCGCGAAAAAAAAAACAAGAGGAGAAATAGAGCTGGCGCCCAGGAGTGGAAGTGAAATGGAACAAGGTAACGGAGAACTGGACCCAGGAAGGATCTGGACCGTAGAATCACAACCCATTCTGCTCGTGCCATGTACAGGGCAGAGCAATAAAATTAACACATAAACGGAAAAAGGAATTCACCAAATGTACAACTTATCCAGTAGTATAGTTATTGAAGTTGCCAGATGTAAACAAGTAAACGCCAAACTTACAGATCGCGAGGAGGTGGGATTTTCCCAAAGAGCAAGTATAGTTAATGAAACCAATACAGGTAGGACCAACCCTTTAATCATCACCGCAAAACAATATTCAGATTGCCAAAAACATCATAAATGACCGAAAGAGTTAGGTACTGTATTAAATTGTAAAGTTACGTTGACAAAAAGTCCGTTTTTTATATATTTTGCATTAGTAATACCATAAAAAAAAGAAGGTATTACCATGATATTCACCTTATGTGTTAAGATATGGAGATATGACATGGGCAATATGAGAGTCAATAGTTGTTATTAGTTCAGTTTTGATATTTCTACCTTTGATGTACTGTAATGCACTGTATCTGTTTTTGGGGGAAATGTTTTGTGATATAACCATAATTTCTAATTTCTCAAAAAAATATTATTATTATTGTAGACAAAAACATAATGGATAACAGATATATAATGTTTCTATATCCATCACAAAGTAAATATAAAAAAGCATCTCTATTTCCATTAAAGGCACATGTTATGTTTTTGCAGATTTAGTATCTTTTTATGATTCTTGAGTAAAATCAATTATTGATTTTGCTACGGTAGATTTAATATATTTCTATAAACACTAAGTAAAATCAATTGTTGATTTTGCTTTATGTCAATCGAATGTTGGGATTTGTAATTAACTCAAAGACACAGCAAAAATAGAGGACGACGCGACATAACAGAGAATGAAGACAGTGAAGATAATAAAGAGTGTAAAGGTGAAGTTTGATGGAAGGATGAACCTCAATTTTTGAATATGGAAAGTTCAAGAAGCATGGGAAGTTTGGTGCGATTAGAAGCTGTTCATTATACCACCTGACATTGATACTGCATGGCAAAGTGCTGGACTATACAATGTCTTTTCCGAAGGTTACACCTCTTGGAATATGCTCTAAGTGTGAGAGTTAAAATGTAATTTATTTTTTAACTTTTAAAAGAATATATATACAGTGCACATGAAGCAAAAGCATGATCAAGATCTTATTTTCGTAGGATATAAGAAAATAGGTTAATTTTTCAATATTAGAGTTATTTTGTAGGAGTGAAAGTCTGTTTTTTTATTGACCATTAGCAAGGTAATTCCAGGTGGCTTTATTTTCTTTAAATAATAGTGATGAGTCAACGTACATCACTGAGTAGCAACCAGATATCACTGTCCCATTGCTATAAGTTGTAACTGTCCCATTGCTATTTTGACAACTAAATTATGATAAATTTTCAAAAAAATAAAAAAAACAGCAAAAATACTAAACATCAAATCAAGAAAAAAAATCACACGAAAAAGAGAAAAATACACCAAGAAAAATAATCACACTAAAAAGAGAAAAATACAAGGAATTTTAAAAGCTATGGAGGATGAAATATCAATTTGGCAAAGAAAACAGCAAAAATATTAAACATCAAATCAAGAAAAAGAATCACACGAGAAAGAGAAAAATACACGGAATTTCAAAAGCTATGGAGGATGAAATATCAATTTGGCAATGTACATAGGGACAATAGTTGTGGGTTGAGACGTGAGCAATTTGTGTTGTCATGATATGTTACCAATTCCTTTCCTTGTATCACTTGAATGATGTGAATTGTATAGAGTATTTCTTGATTGAAACTGAATCTGATTGATATTGCTTCATTGGATTAATGATATAATGCAGAATATCGGCTGCCTCATTAAATCTCATTAAATTTAACCGTCATTTCCACGTCTCAGTTAAGTGACTATGACTATCAGAGTGGGCAGCTTTGAATTTACTATGGGCTACAAAGTATGAGCGGAATTTAGTCGATATAATTCCAACACAAACATCCTAAGACGACCTATTTAAATTAAAATTAAAAATTAAATCCAATTCTAAAAGGGACAATGATTTTCTTGTCTTTTAGGTATTTGCCAGTCAAACCAACCGCCGATAGGGTATGAAATTGACCAATTTGTACCCAAATCGGCCAGTTCACGTGTCAGCTGGTTCAACAATCAAATTTTTCCAAAACCATTTCTAACGCAAAACCAGATGAATAAAACCATTTCTAACGCCAAACCAGACTGATTTTCAACCAGGACAGTTTCGACTACTACGTTTGAGTGAACTCCATAGTGAAAACCAACGCCACTGAAGTTATTTCTAACACCAATGCAGATTTATTTTCAGCCAAGACGGTTTGAACCGGCCAGTTTTGAATACGATTAGACTAAAGAGTGTACCAAGCGTTTTGACAGTGTTGAATTTATTTTTGCCGTCCAAAAATAATTTAAACATTGATACAGTTAGATTTTTTGAAAATTAATTCTCTAGATCTCATTGAGAATTTCAACCACTGGAATCTGCCCTCCAGATGAAATTGTAGCCTTGGTAGACAAGGCCCCTTGGTAATATGCTTTGTTTCTATTTGGATAATGCACCTGAATTTGTCACCACACTTTTCTATTAATGATGTGTTTAAATATCCCTTAATACCATCAGAAAGTGGTCAGAAGCCCTAATTTATTTTACAATCAAAATATTTTATAGATATTTATTTATTTATTTTAAATTTAATTTTAAACATTTTTATAATTAAATCTAAAAACAAAATGGTTATAATTACTTTTGAGATATATTTAAACCCTCTATTCTCATACTATTAAAAATATTCACATAGAAATCAAAACAAGGTTTTAATAAAATAAAAAATAAGAATATTTTTAAATACAGGTGAAATTTATATAATATAAATAATATTATTAAGGACTAACATAGATCCACTTAAGTAAGGATCCAAGCGATGAAAGAAAGCAAAATAACAAGCAATGAGAGATGAAAGATAGCATGTGATTCTTTTAAGCTTTTCATTATTGTATTTTATTTGACATAATTGATCCAAAATATAGGTTTAATATTTACAACCAATTGAATTTTTTTGTTTTAAGATACTTTCTAGATTACAATACAATGGGATCAAATTAGCGGGGTCGGAGGTGAGCGGAGGTAGTGACAAAGTTGGAGAGAGAGAGAGTGTGTGTGCGTGTGATGGGGGGGAGAGACACGAGAGGTGAGAGGGAGGGAGAGAGAGGGAGTGACAATGGAGAGAGGGCAAGGGAGAGAGGAGAGGAAGGAAGAGACAGAGAAGGAGAGGAGAGACATAATGAGATTAGGGGAAGAGAGAGGGGGAGACACAAAGATGAGAGGGAGAGAGAATGAGAGGAGGGAGATAGTGACAGAGTTGGAGGATAAAGAGAGAGAGTGTGATGGGGGGAAGAGATAGAGGGAGGTGGGGGATAGAGGAAAGAAGAGAGAGGGAAGGGGAGAGAGAGAGGGAGGGAGGAAAAATGAGAGAGAAAGTTGCAAAGAGACGGATCAAATCTCTAGAAATACAAATTTTTCCTCAAATTCTATACTCAAAAATTAGATTGCATTAATTTTATATTAAATATAATTTTAAATATTTTAACTAAAATATATTAATTTAATTAAAATTTAATATATATTATTATATTAATTTTAATTAAAATATAAATATATATTATTATGTAAATTATATATATATATATATATTTTGGCGGTTACTACTCTCAAAGGATTGAGAGAGAGAATTGAACTTATGGCTTCTCAATAGGAAAATGTGCTTTAACGATGGGCACTTGACCAATTGAGCTAATCTTTGAGGCTTAAATAATGCAATGGACCTTAAATGTTTTTTCTATGTGGTTCATGGTCCCCAAAGATCGATGACTACTATGAAATATTTGTACGAGACAAATCCACCCAAAGGAATCACTTCCTACCAGCTCAACTACAAAGCCTCACCCCAAGAGTCAAGAAAATTGAATTTGCAACCTCTCAATAGTGGTTTAACTCCAAGGAATCAACTAATTGAGTTACTAAGTCTCAAGGTTAAGTGTAATTATTTAATCTCATATATAAACTCTTTCTTTAATTATATTTCAATTATGTATATAATATCTCGTTGTAAGTAACAATGGACAAATAATGGGCTTGGAGTATGCCCAAAAAATACTTTTGCTTGTCTAAGCGCTAGTTTTCCTCGGACGTAAAGAAATAGGTTAATGGCCCAAGACCCAGAGGCATGTGGTAGGAGTGAAAGCTTGCCCCTTTACAAACCACTAGTGGGTTATTCCAGGTGGTATGGTTTTCCTTGAATAACGATGATGAGTCAGCCTGCACTCACGGTTAACAACTAGAGATGGATGTCCTCACTGCTGGTTTGACAACTGAGTTATGATAGGTTTTCCCACCCGTGTAAAACACAACAATGGTCAATTAAGTTTTTAGTATGGTGTTTTCATATAGAACCTGTTTGTAGGAAGTATAATTGTCCACAACCAGCTATTATAAGTAGTTTTATAGATGGCGAAAGTTGTATAATAACACAATCGTGTAGACAAAATAGTTACTAACATGGTACAGGGAAAACTAAGCAATTAATATAACTATACTAATGAGTTATTAATGGGTACATTGAAAATTAAGCATGGAGTACACAGTTAATATAATTATACAAATGAGTTATTAATATGGTACATTGAAAAGTAAGCTTTGAGTTGAATAATACATATGAATTATGAACATGGAATATGGAATTTTAGCAATTTTTAATGATAGCCAATTATTGGCTTAGTGCATGGCCATGGTGATGTATGGCATGGATAGATTCCATACATTTCCTCGTGAATTTGATTAATTTTTTGGTGTCTTCCACCTTAAGTGATTTCTAATGGACATGACTTGCCAGTTGTTGAAGGAATGATGAAGGTCATATCAATTAAGGAAAATCAGGAGAGTTATTGCTTCCATATACCAGACTTCTTATTGTGTCTTACTTGTTGATCTCGACTCTCATCCTTGTGATGAAGAATATGGAAGCAAGAGCAGGAGCATACAGACTAGAATGGAGAGCTAGAGCCGAGCACTGAGCATATGTCGAGAAAGGAGCACACACCCAGAATTATTCAAGACGTGGAAGCCCACAAGTGAGTTAGAAATATATCTCATAAAATTTCAAGTTGTTGAGATTTGAAACGTTGTCAACCTACAAATGATAGAATTTACCTTCTCTTTAATGTCTGTTGGTTTTACTTTTGAGAACAAGGGAAGCAAAATCATAATTCCTAGTCTCACTCAAAATTATACCCTTTGTTGCACTTGAATAGTGCAAAAATTCCTATTTGAGCCATGAAAATGAACCTTTTTGTATCTAAATATACAAACATTTCTAAATAACCCTGAATTTGGAGATGTCCTGCTTCAAAGTTTGAAGGAATTTAGGCTTCAATGATTGGATTGGTACATGGCCATTAAAAACTGCCATGGAACCTTTAGACAACGAATTTAGTTGAAGTGATAGATATGTTTAATTGTTGAAAGGTCTAGGGTGGCAACTGTTGCCAGCAAAATAAGTCACACTTAATGTTGAAAGTAGATTACAGGTGAGCAATATGGGAGTTTACCAATTGAGTTTTGATGTTTCTACATTCCATGTATTGTTTCTATTTAATTTGGAATGTGAATTGTGTGATGTAAACATAATTTGTGATCTTCCCACCTTTTAACCACTGATATGAGGAGATTTGTTAATGAAAGAATTACATCAAAAAATAAGGTGTTCATGTTAGCAAAAACATAGTAGATGATAGATATATAGAGTGTTTCCATAAATAAAGTGTTCATGTTAGAAAAAATCATAGTAGATGATAGATATATAAGGTGTTTCCATAAATAAGGTGTTCATGTTAGCAAAAGCATAGTAGATGATAGATATATAGAGTGTTTCCATAGGCATGGTAAAGGCAGATATAAAAGGGATATATTTATGTCCATTCCTGAGGGTAGATACAAAAGGTTATCTTCATATCCATTGTTGATTCCATGGAGATATAGAAGGGTCATTTTATGTCCTAAATATAGAGGGTATTTTTATATCCACTACAAATATTTTGTGTCTCCACTAACATGGAGATTTCGTGTATCTCCACTTGACTTTTTTTTTTTTTTTTATGCCAAGTGAATATTGAAATCTGTGATCAACATACAGAAAAGATAAAAATGACACCTTATCTACCCAAATTTTTTTGTTTTGAAAAAGCAGACAGCTACAAGGAGGGGAGACAACATAGAATGAAGACAGACAAGGACATTGTAGATATAAATAACTAGTGTAAAGGTAAAGTTTGATACAAAGATGAAGCTCAAAATTTGAATTTAAGATGGAAACTTCAAGAATAATAAAAAGCTTGGTGTGATTAGAAGTTGTTAATTATACATGCTAACATTAATACTGCAAGGGAAAGTGTTGGACTATGTGTATTTTAAAAGTTAGATTTGTTGGAATATGTAGTGTCTGATTCTAAATGTGAGTGTTAAAATGTAGTGCATTTTTGTAACTTAAAAAAAAGTAGTACATATGAAGCAAAAGCAAGAAGAGATGAGAGAGTATCAAAAGAGACAAACAAATGAGTTACAGAAAGAAGGGAAAAGGACATAGAGATTCAAATTTTCTATAAATGATATTTATTTGTTTAACCATTTTCCAGTGATCTTTTCCATCATAAAGCAATTACACAAAGGAGCTCAATAGTAAAAGAAAATTTCCATAATGATCATAAAGAGAAAACCACACAATAACACGAGATTACCCTAAGAAAACCCCCAAGGGGTAAAAACCTAGCAATGCTTATTTTATAGAATCAATCCAACAAGAGGGCCATAAAAATAAAGATGAAAGATACCTGATCAACATGAATTACAAGCTCAACCTCTCACTAAGAAACCAAGTCAGTCCTCACAAAACTGTCCACAAAGTATCCTTAAGTATCTCGGTCAAGATTTGAAATAGGTCTGCTCCAAAGGGCCAAAATTTGACCCCTACCTTAGCCTCAGAAGTTCAATCTTGACCACAAATGAACCATAGGAAATTTCAGACTCTACTTTAGAAATATACCCCCAGAACCCACACTGATCTCAACCTCCTGTACTTTCTTGAGCGAGGGCAGAAAGAACACTTATTATACTTCTGTTTTCGGCCTCCTTGACTTGTATTCCTTCTTAGATTGTTGAGGTATATTGCTTCTTGTGTAATAATGTGAAGTGTGCCAAGAGGGAGGATGAATGTCTCCTTAATACAGAACCAATGAGGTTGAATGGGTGCCATAAGGGGCTAAGCTGACTTGAGCATTTAGAGGAGCTGACTTGGCTCCTTGTGAAGGGAAAAATAAAAAATAAAAATTCAAAATTATTCTTTTGTAAAGGTCATGAAGAAATGAATTTCATATTTTCTTTTGATGAAATAATGAGCATGAAGAACATGCTACATAAAAACATATATTGTTACAAATGCATCAATGAGGAAAATTGATAATTATGAAGACTGACCATAGCTATAAAATTCAACAATTTCTTGCAGTGGACTTACAAATAGAAGAGAGTTTCCATAAGAGTTGTAAATATATTCTTGAAGTTGGTGGATATTATCTAAATTTGAAAATGACCAGAAAATTTATTTATAGCATCATTTTTTAAAAATTATTCTTTTATATTGTATCCTCATTTTTCGTGCTCAACATGGAGTTAACACGTGTCCCTTTTAAAGTAAAAATAAAATATCCTTTAAATTAAGAATTAATGTTAGCGATGATCAAAATAAAAGCAAATATAGATATTTGGTTAGATTTACTTAAAACTATTATAAACTATAGTCCCACTCTAACTCTACTTTCTTTATTGATTGTTGGTAGTATAACCCAAAACAAAGGAGAATGGTAAAAATATTTCACTGTCACTCTGATGAGGTTCATTAATAGGATTTGGAGCAATTTTGGGCTAATTTAAGTGCAGGAACTCAAAGTAGACAAGCAAGAGGGATTCTAGGAGTTTTGGTTCCCCTCCTTAACCCCTAAATCACTCGAAGATTCCTCCACCAGATCTCATTAGCTCGGAGTTACAAGTAGCCAATTCAACCAAGTTCATTGGCAACCAAGCCAGTGATAGTTGAAGACAAGTTAATCTCGAGTATGGGAGCCAAGCCTCCCATCCGAAGTTACTAAACTTCTGAAAAAACCTCCAAAAAAGTAATCCGAAATTGTCCTCTTGTACTTCATGTACCCATCCAAAGTTCAAAGAGAAATCTAAGTTCTGTGTTTTCTATGGTGACCCTAGTGGGGTATTTATAGTTGTTTGTCCACCATAATTAGCTGACATGATGCTGACATCACTTATTTTTATATCGTTTTGCTGGTCGACTTCTTCAAGAGGATTTTGCTTGTCTTAGAGGGCTAATCTAAATATTCGGTTGGCTCATATACATTTTATATATGCTCATGAAGAGCTCTTTAACATTTTCTTTGACTCTTTGATTTTCATATAGCACTTCAACACGTGCTAGACCTATGTAATGAGCAAGAAACTCATTTTATAATTTGAAAAAATAAAATTTCTTTTCTTTTACAAGTACAAAGATCAAAATTACGTTTATGAAAACCGAACCTAGTTACACTTTCTTCAAGCATTTTTACTTTTACTTTTATCTCATTTTAGAAATTATTTTCACTTTTGTTTGATTTTAAAATCATTTTATTTAATTTGATTTTTAAAATCATCTTTATTTTTATTTGATTTTAAGAATAAATTTTTTTTTCTCATTTTATTTGATTTTAAAAATCATTTTTTTATTTATTTAAAAAGTTATTTTTAGTTTTATTTTTATTTGATTTTAAAAATCATTTTATTTTATTTTTATTTTATTTTTTATTTTTTTAAAAACATTTTATTTGATTTTAATTTTTTTTAAACCTTTTATTTAATTTTAATAATAATTTTTTACTTCCATTATTATTATTATTAAAAAATGCGACTCAAAGATAAAAATTCATTTATATTTTTATTGTTAATTGTTCACTCAATATCATATTAAAATATTATTTACTCTAACAGTCATATTAACATTCTAAAATATTTTTATTAAAATCTAGTCGTTATATTCTAACCGTTGAATTTAATGGTCTATACATTGCTCTCTCTACTTAATTTTATGCTAAGATCCGATTCGCCATCTTGTCGTGACGATGAACCACACCGGATGAATGGAAACGCATCGACAAAACATCTCCTATGTGATTATTGCCGAAAGTTTTCACAATTATTCATATAAATATTATTTTTAAATTTTAATGATATACATAATACATATAAATATATAATACATTTCTTTTACTTATATTTAAAAAAATTATAAAAAAATTAAAAGTAATCTAAATAAATAAAAAACTAATTTTCATTGTTAAAGGTCCATTCTATACCTCAGTATGAAGGAGATTTTGTAAAATTTCACTTTCACTATCAACCATGAATAAAATATGTTAATGTCCATACAAAATAACATAATTTTATACCTACTTTTTTTTAACAGAATAATTATCTTTTATATTATAATAATCTAGATTTCATAGCCATAAATGTTTACAAGCTTTTATGACTTTAATTGCTTCAATGTTTCAGTACAACCACAACAAAATTTTCTTGCCTCTACTGGATTTTTGCACTACAATTTTGTATTGAAACCTCCCAGAGATTTTACAAAGTTGCCCCAAAAGAAGTTCAAACTTGCAATACATACATGCATTTTTTAAGATGCCCCAGAGGGGACAACTTCCAATTTTTTCCCATTGCAACATATTTTCCACAAGACTGTCCATCATCAGTCGACATGCCAGTCGTGTTAGCTTCTCGAGAGTTGGGTCCCAAATCAAAACCAAGCCTGGAGTCCAAAATTATGCATCCCTGACATCTTCATTTCACTGCACCTTCAACAAAAGGAGTTTCATCTCCAGGCCTGTGAGTTTCCTTTCCATTTGAGTTTGCAACCAACCAAACTTTTTTCCATAAGATTAAATCTTTCCTCCTTCTCACGCTCTATGAGTTCAAACCTTTGAAGTGTAATTTTTGGCATTCCCATAAGCACCTTGAACAACTGCATTATTGACTATTTTCAACGACCTGAATCGACATCTGGAACCTGGATCTCCATGGCATCCATAGGAATAAAACAACTACAAAGCCACAAAATTGAACACAAAGGATAAGATAACCCAATTTCCCAGGAACCCTGCCCATTTAACAATTCTACAACGCTTCTTCCAGATCACTCCCTAAGTAAATACACTAATTCTAACATTATGTGAATTCTCAAATCTGTCGCCTCTATAATTTGGAATAATTTCGAGTAGAGGGATTATAGCAAAGGCTTCAGAGGAATTTGACCAGATCCCTAGCCTTATGCGAGATATAAATCCCCAAATATAATAAGTTCTCCCTCCTTTCCATTTGTATCGACTGTATTCACGATCGGATAAAGGGTGATACATGGGGAGTTCACTCCTTCCATGTGGATGGATATGCGAGGTGAGAGTGCCAGAGGAGCAGAGCTCCATATGGAAAGAATAATTTAATTCCTTTATTCCCATTACCCTGAGCTTCTTTCGAGGTGTTAACTGACCCATTTGCACTAAGACCATTCAATTTTCATAGAATTGGGGTGAAATTCCTTACTCCACCAATAGTTTCTATAGTTCCTTGCTCCATCTAAGATCCTTGCTTAGAAAGCATGTCTGCCTCATCATTTAGGGATCTAAGAGCATGATAGAGAGAGATCTCATTCAAATTTTTACATTGCATTGCTATCCTGAGGACTATTGAAGAGAAATGAGAATTTCTTCCTATTGTCGCATTAGAGATTTGCCTATAACAATCATAAAATCCCCCATAACCTTTAAAATTTTCTTTATTCTTTAGTTTATGGCTATCTCCAAACCTTTCCACAAGACCCAAAATTCATCTTGATTGTTTGTTGTTATTCCCAAGCCACAAGCAAAGTTATAAACCATTTGTTCCTTGGGGCAATAGATGACCTCTCATGCTCCAATCACCCCTAATTTTATAACTTTAGAAAGAAATAACATAAATAAATTTAAAAGAGTCTAAGAAAGAGGTATAATTCTTATACTTTTTAAAATGTTTCCTTTAATAGCTTAAATTAACTATTTAAAGATCATGTTAAGTAATTTCTTGCTCTGTCTCTCTCTCTCACACACATATATATAAGAGTTAATAATAATAATAATACTAATAATTATTATTATTTAATGTTCAAAGTAAAAAAGTAATTGCAAGTTAAAAATTTAATTATTTCCTATTAATAAAATTCATAAGAGGAAGATTTATAATTCATTTAATTTTTGATACAAATTTAATATGTAGAATTTAAAAATATTATTAATAATAAAATCCAATGTAATTTATAATAAAATATTGTTAGATAAAATTTTTCAATATCAAATGTTTTTATACTATATAAAATAATTGAGCAAATTAAATTCTTATGATTAACATTTCTATTACTCTTACTATTTTTATATTTTGGTCATTTAGAATGTATTTTTTAAAGTCATTTTTATTTAAAATTGAGCAATCTTTTTTTGGAATTGAAACTTAAAATCCAAGAGAGATTTGTTGGAATTGAAGTTTATGTTGTGTGTTGTACACAATTAAAGTGCCCAAGAGTGTTTTCAAGATGTTGAATCTATTTATGTATTAAAAAATGTAATTTACACAATGAAAATTTACACACAAATATATAACCAATATAGATCCATCTTAATCAAAGAGATTCTATCAAGCATCCTCAAGGATTAAACCTATTGAGGTGCAAACATTTTTCAAGTTTGACATATTAAAAGAGATTTGTACCTCAAAATATTTGATCATTCTTGGCCCTTGCTAGATCCATGATTAAGATAGATCTATATAGATATATAATTAAAATAATATATGATACTATTCGAGAACCTTTTAAATAAAATCTTGTTTCAAAAATATTTAAAATTATTTAAAAAAAATATAAGTTGAAAATGAATTATTAAGATAGCTTTGTATATAAAACTTTATTTTATAAAAAATTAACAGAATAATTTTATTTATATTATAATATTTAATTAATTTATATCAAATCCAATCTAAATTATATATTAAAATTTAAAATAAAACTATAAAAGTTAATAATTATTTATAAATTAATTATTATTTATTATATAAATATTTTATTTAAAAAAATGAAAAATCAAAATCAAAACTCCCCGATCAGGGTGAGAGACGACGAACGGGGATTGACGAGATCTATTCCATGGCCAAATGCATGACGAGAAAAGATAGTGGGTAGCCGATTGACGAGCCTCGCACATTCTCCTTCTGGTGTAAGGTGGAATAGTGTGTGCTAGCCATTAAATGGGAGATTAGAGACCAACAGGACAACACATCATTGGGGTTTTATGTAGCGAACCTAGTTTGGTTCGAAGGTATTATTACAAGTTCCTCTAAAATCTCTAGGATGCTTGCGAAGGTATCTCAACAGGCTCTTCATCCTGGCATAGACGACTTCATCCCTCTCACAGTAGACAACAAATACATGTATGTTTATTATGTTTGTCCCCTACATGCCCTTATCCCTAAGCTTATGTGTTACCTGATAACTCATTGGAAGTGAGTCTATGAGATGATGTATTGGGTCAGAAAGGAAACCTCCCATGGAATTATGGAGGCAAGAGTAGTTTATTTTAGTTTGTTGTCTAAATATAATATAATTATTTCTATCTATTGTGGAATTCTGCTTTCTAGGATGTGCATGCATTTGGGTTTTGAACAGTGGAACTCAGTCTTCACTTCGTGCATGGGGATTTTTATTTTTTATCTAATATCTTTGATGTACCCATTACTTTGTATGAAAAGGGGATTTCTAGGAAGGGAAACCCTTGAATGGATTATGGTTCTTGTTCCAAGAAAGCTCGGGAAGCTACAGGCTATTATTTTTTTTGACAAACTCAGTTGAATACCATGGTGAAAAATATGGTTTATAGATTTCATATTCATAGTCATGTTGTACTATGTTGTTATAGTTCCATAAGTCTGAACCTCTATTGTCTTCATCAACACCCTTCACTAGGTTGTCTTCTTGAATGTTGATTTTCAATCAAGACGAGGTCCCTAGTGTTACCAGTCTTGGCATTTGAATTTTGGTTATTCGCTCACTTTTGTGGTTGGCGGAGACATAAAATGGCGTGCCCTTCGTCAGGTAGAGATAAAGCAACAAGGAGAGGTTGTGGGCTAAACCCGGGTAGTGGTTAGAGGCGTGGAGGAAGCCAACCCCAGTGACACCAAGCTAGGGTACGGTTAATACACCCATCTCAGGTCTAATTTGGGAATCTTCTCAAGCCTACTAGACTAATACTCAACCTCAAATTCGTCAATTAAATTCTGAGTGGGAATATGACTTAAACAATCAAGCAGGGAGCAATGATGTGGATATGGAAGAATGGAGGGATCTTGTGTTAGACTCGGGCCATTCCAAAGGTTAGTATACTCAAATTAAACAAACAATTTATCTTTATTGGTTAATGAAGAATATCGTGGCCAAAGCCCTGGCGACATCTTCTATTGGATCTTCTAAGACGGAAACATAATTCTAGGAGATTCATAAGGAATTTCAGCTGATTCAATTTCGGATTCAACAACAGAATGCATGCCTAAGTCGCATAGAGAAGTGCATCCTATGCATCCCTTAGAACGAATCACCAAGATCCAGTGCAAAAGATCCAATGCCCGTGGACTCGTCTTATGAGTAATAACATGACTTGCACAATTTGGCTTTTAATTTTTGCTATGTATAAATGAATGATATGAAGACTCTGTTGTTTTGTCTAAGTTATCTAGTCACTAGGAGAATTAAAGACAGTTATACCTATATATCAATGTTATATAGTCTCAAACTCTTCTGTTTTTGGATGGCTTATAATGTAGTAAGGTGGCCAATAGACCCGGTTTCCCAATGGAGAGGTTGATACCACTTACCAAATGGATATGGAAGTAAAATCTGCATGTTTTTGTTGGAAATGAATAGAAAGGATCTGCCAAGATATATATATATATATATATATATATATATATATATATATATATATAACCTAATTTTTATATAAAATCTTGTTGTTAAGAACTAAAAAATTTCAATCATGTTATTAATCTAGCCTATGTACATAAAAAAAGTGTTTGTGAGAAGTAATAATGGTCCACGCTTGGGCACTAAAAGTAGTCCTATATGGTGAAAGTTGTATAAAGACACATACGTTTGGGATAAAAGGAGTTGGGAAAATTAAGCAGTTACTAGATGCAAGGGGCATCTTAGGGGGAGAGCTTGGATTAGGGGGAGAAAACATGACTTCATGGTTGCACTACACTTTGTCACTCTACATGACTAGCTTATTTCAAAAGGATTATGGTGATACTATAAAATGGTCTTGGGCCATGCAAAAGGGAACTGTGGTGGTTGTAGACATTTACATGTATATTCTCTACAAGTTTTATTCCTTAACACTTGATTGTTGGTTCCAGATCATCTGGAGTTGGGAGGTCCCTTTGAAGATCATCACCTTTTGATGGATATTATGGTGAAATAAAGTGCTCACATGAGATAATTTAAAAGGGGCTTCCAAGGTCCAGGCTGGTGTCCTTTTTGCATGAGGTCATAGGAATCAATCATACATATCCTCTTGTAGTGTTCTTTGTCCTTGCAGGTTTGGACTCAGGTTCTTGGCTTGTTACAACTGCCCCCCATGGGACATTTCTCCACTATGGAAGCGTGCATCAGATGATGGAGTACCAGTTTGGGAAAGCATAAGTGTGTACCCTTGTATAATATTTGGGAGATCTAGAGAGCGAGGAACTCTTTAATTTTTTAAGGTAAACAAATACACATCTCTAGAACCATTTCCAACATCCTTCCATGGTCGTAATTGAAGCAGGGTTAACAGTGCATAGTGTTGATGCCTAAACTTAGATCTGGTCTCCTCAGGGGCATTTCCCTGCTGGCTTCTTTGTGGAGTCACACAAGATGGCTTTTGTGAGTGTGGAGCTTGCCTGAGATTAAACCCCCAGACCCATTTCCTTCTCCAAGAGCATGGAGGATTTGGTACAAGCTCTTGAGCCGAGATCCTGGGTCTCTAGGGGTTGCTATGGTTTTCTAAAAAATAAAGCATAGATAGCATTACCATATATGGTGACTCAAAAGGCCTCATTTATGGGATATCTAGTCATTCCAACTTTGTGCCCCCCTTTTTAAATAACTGGATGCAGTGAACTGAACATTTGGAGCATGTATTTGTGGATATTCCATTCTTGCATGTTTACGGGGAATTAAATATGGTGGTTGATAGATTATCAAAGAAAGGTCTTATGGCTTCTCAGGGACCCATGTTCTACAAACTATTTTTTGATGGTTTGGTGGTTGAGGAGGGCGAGTTGGCCCTCTTTAAATGGCCATGGCATATCACATTTTCTATGTTCTATTAGTCTTGTGTTATGTGAAAGGATATTGATACTGTGATAAGTTTTGTTTTTTATTATCGGTTGCCTTCTTGGGTCCTATTACAAGAATATTAAATTATATAACTTGATTTTGTATGAGGATCGGGAAGATTAGCACATATATTTTTGGCAGACATGAGAAACATATGGTTAATATTTATTGGGTTTTTTCTTGATACCATGCTAGCATTTTTTTCTCTTTCAAGAAAAAAGTTTTACAAAAATAAGTTATTAATATGTTACATTGAAAAGTAAGAATTTAGTTGGATAATACAAATGAATTATGAAGATGGAATCTTGGAAAGTAAGTATCTTGGTTAATGATAGATATATAGAGTTTGAAAAGTAAGTATTTAGTTGAATAATACAAATGGACTATGAATATGGAATCTTGAAAAGTAAGCATGCTGAAAAGTCCATTGAATTAGAGTGACAAGCAAATTTCAACCAAAAAAAATGGCATTTCATGTTGAAAAGTCCATTGAGTTAGGGTGACAAGCTAATGTCAACAAAATAATTGGCATTTCATGTTGGAAGTAGATCACAGGTAGGTGATATGGAAGTCGGCAGAAACATAATTTGTTATTTTTACATTTTCCCACTAGATATGAGGAGACTTTTTTGTTGGTGAAACATTGACATTAAAACAAGAGAAAATGCCATAAAAATAAGGTGTTAATGTCGGCAAAAGCATATTGGATGAGAAATGTACAGAGTGTTTTCATAGTCAGGGTGAAGAATAGATTTAAAATGGGTATTTTTATATTGACGGTAGATTCCGTGTAAAATATAAAGAAACATCTTATTTTAGGTATTTTAATAAGCATGAAGTGACGTTAACCGTTGATTTTACTTTATGCTAATTAAGTTAAATATGCAAATCTTCCATCAAAATAATCTCTAATACATAAAAGACGAAGATGGCATCCCATCCATAAAAGAAAGTGTGAATTTTTTTGTAGAAAACTAAAGGACAGGAGACAGAACAGAGATAAAGACATTGCAGATAAATAAGGAGTGCAAAGGTGAAGTTTGATGCTCAAATTTGAATTTAAGATAGAAAGTCAAAAAGCATGGGAAGTTTGGTGTGATGAGAAGTTGTTCATTATACAATAGTTCAAAATATTGATACTGCACGGTAAAGTGTTGGACTATAAATGTCTTTTTGTAAAATTTATTGGAGTGTTGGAATATGCACCATCTGGTTCTAAGTGTGAGCGTTAAAATGCAGTGCATTAATACACATGAAGCAAAAGCAGGAAGAAAGCTTAACCTGGATTTACAAAACTGTGTGTAGGAATTTATCAAAATCTGTCTGAATTTTCATGGTTTTCTGGGAAAATTTGAAACATCCTTTAAACTACTGTATTTCAGTAACATGATTTTCCTTGCATAACAATAATGAATCAACCTACATAAAAAAGCACAACCAAATTATGATAAGTTTTTGCACTGTTTAAAAAAAAACACACATAAAAATGGGAAAAGATGAAAGTAAGAAAAACGGAAACATCAATTTGGCAATCTACGTATAAACAATACTTATGGATTGAGAGGTGAGCAACTTTTATTCAGAAAATTTAAAAAACACTCCTTTACAACCAAAAATCGTAAGTCTGACTCCCTTGAGTTTCAGGGATCTGAAGTTTATTTTGTTTCCATGAATGTTTCAATTACTGCTATCACTGAATGTTCCAAATCAGTTAACACCATTGGACAATATGTAGGTTTCAATGAATATATCATTCCTGTTGTTATCCTGTCATCATTGAATGTTTCAAGTCACTTAACACTAATTAGTTAGTATTATTGAGCGACCCATTTCCTTTCTAAGTTTCATTTTTAAAATCCTACAATTTATAGCATAACTGGGCATGAGGAAAGACCAGAGTTTTTATAATAATATGTTACTGTTTAGAAAAAAAAATGTTGAGAGTTGAAACCAGGAAAACAACATAATGTATATTCCATGTTAGATACATATGAGTCCATCACAAACATGTTAGAATGAGGACCTATTTAAATTAAGATTAAAGATATAAAATTCTAAAAAGGATAACGATTTTCGGCTTAGTTTTTCCTCATGCAAGCCAACCTATTAGGTATGAAAATGACCAATTTGTACCCAAATCATCCAGTTCAGATGTTAGCTGGTTCAACCACCAAATTATTCCAATGCCATTTGTAACACCAAACCAAGCTAATTTTCAACCAGGACGGTCTGAACCAACCAGTTTTGATTATTACGACGATGAGTAAAGTCTTATGCGTTAACTCCATAGTGAAAAAGCCCCGCAAGTTCGATTGTCCAATCTTGATACAAGTGACTTAAACCTATCCTACTTTGACCTAATCTGCTACTTGAATGGCATATCTACCACTGGCAAGGAATTTTTCATATTTCAATTTTGAAGAGTAATGAATTATAGCTTAGGAAGGATGGTTTGCCCTCCATTCTCCTCTCTTCGTATAAAAAAATCTCACTTACAACCCTACGTAATAACTTCAAAATGTTTTTTTTAACATTCTTATTCACATTATTTATATATGTTTTCTTCAAAAATACTCATTACCCTTGGTTTTTTTGGAAAACACAAAGTTTTGTATAAAACCTTGGTTCTAAAGTTTCAACCCTGCTACCTTGGAAATACTTTTTGTTTGTATTTGGATGATGCACCTGAACTTATCACAACACTGTTCAATTAATGATGTGTTTGAATGCCCGGCAAATATGATTAAAAGGAAGGTTCTTCTGTGTCTCCGAAGCAACCATGGAGAAGTCAGTGCTTTCATTTGCTAGAACATGTTGCTGAAATGGGCGTATGGAAAGGGTTTCTCAAAGCACTTTTGTTAGAGTTTGAAGGTACCTAATAGGAAAATGTAGTCTTCTAGTGAAAATGTTGCTAGGGACACGAACATTTAGTAAGGTCTTGTCTAATGAATTCCCTAGTAGGAAAATGTAGTCTTCTAGTGCAAATGTTGCTAGGGACACGAACATTTAGTAAGGTCGGGACACGAACATTTAGTAAGGTCTTGTCTAATGAATTCAAAACAGGTGAGAATGAAAAATTATCTGAATTGGACATCATCTTTGAGGTATAATTAGGAAAGTGAGTCCTCTACAAGGACATAGATGCAGCAAGCACAAACACCAATGGGAAATTTTCCTTTCCATGTGATGAAAAATTTCCTTTACCATGATAAAGAGATTTTTTTCCCTTTTCCCAGAGCAAATTTTATTTATTCTCTTCTTTTTTAATTTCTTTAATGTTTTTTTCCTCATGGCACATTAGATCGTAACAGAGATATTTTTGTTGCAATACATTTTAGCTTTTAAAAAAATATTTTCTTGCTGACATTTTGCATGAACCAACAAAGTTTTTTTGCATGGCACTACGTTTTCTCCTTTTTGGTGTGTCGCATACAAACTTGTTTTCCATGTGATACATTGATTTTGACAAATATATTTTCCCGCGGAATATATTCTCCGTGTAACACGTGGCATTCTCCAAGCTCTTCCCTCTGTGATCAACTCTTTATTTCACATTGCAAGAAAGATCTTTACCATGAGATACATTGCATTTTGCTCGATTTTAAATAAGGGTGTGACATAGTGTGTATTGCACACACGGAGAAAAGACGAGAAACACACATCAAACTATATATTTTCTTAAATATAATATATGCATGAAAGTAAAGTGTACGTGAAATTAGATTGGGTTGAAGTAGCTAATTAAAAAAATCTTCTTTCTATATATTTTTTGGAATACAAAGTTTTTATACTAAAAACTTATATATAAATTAAAAAAATAGATAGTAGAATAGATAACACTAATGGTGGGAAGATGGATCCGAAATCGCGACGGAAAAGGGCCACAAGAGGGTTTCTGGGGTTTTTTCTATTCATTTAGGATGCACTTTTTCTTTGAGTTGATTGGGCCTCCCAGTCAGTAGGTCAGGACCCATCTCTCCAATAGTGTGAGGGTCCCTAGTGCATCGCACTCCTTTCCCCTTTGTCGTTTGGCACATCCCTTTTGCACTAACCCTCTCCTCTATGAAAAGTGTTTCTTTTTTATTATGCTAGATGAATAGTGATCTCATGGATCTAGTAGATTATGAGGATAGTCTTGTCCATAGCCATATTTTTTGGTGGCATAACGAATACCCACCCCATGTGACTCTGGCATTAGATCCTATCCTAGATGGCTTTTTAGACCCTTATACATCTTTTTTGTTTGTGACAAGTGGTGCTTTGCATGATAATAGCTTGGGATTTTCTGCCTATTTCCCTAGGCCCTCACTCCTTTCTGCTCCTCCTATTTCCCCTTCTGCCCTATCTTTCCTTGTTTCGAACACAATGATTCCTCCCTCTTCCTATGAACCCTCACTCCCCTCTGCATCGATTCTACTTTGTGGTATCAGACATAAAGGGTCAATGCATACATAAGAGAATTCATTCAGTGTGCCTCATTGTGGGCATTTTGAGGTAAAAACTTTGGTCGAAGGATTTGGGGTTAAGTCATGCTCAATGACGTCTTTGAAGAATTAGGTATCCTCAGCATGGTAGTCGCTCTTACGATACAACCCCACTTTATATGTCTTGGAAAGAGTTTGGATTGCCTTCATTTTTTAGTCAGAGACCAATTATCCACACATCTCTTCTCAAAATTGGAGGTGGGGGTAAGACAACCTTTTTCTCAAGCTTTGATCTGTGACCGTCTTTGATCTGGTTAAGGAGTTTGTGGAAGAGCTTAGGGTCTAGGTAATTATGCTTAGTTTACCTCTTCATTTTTGGAGATTGGATTTTTTTAAGTCTATAAGGATAAAATAGGTTGTTTTTGGATGTGGAAGAAGGTTAGCTTTGAAAGGAGGACCATAATTTGGCTTAGATTCAAGTGGATGTTTGTCTCAAAGGTGGTGCAGTCGTAGAAGTGGAAATCTTCATGGATGATGTGATATGGATTATTGGAAAATATCTTTCAGGTGTCACTAATGCCATGAGGTAAGGCATATACAAAAAACCTTTTTCTAGTTATGGCCCCCTCGGATCAACTCGGTCCCTCTTTCAACAACATAAGGAATCCCTAAGCATCATTTCTTTTGGCTTTGGTTCATAGGTTTATCACATGGGTTTGGACTCGTAAGTCCCTTCACATTCAATGAGTTTGATTAATGACCTTTCCTTAAGTAAGGTTTATTCCCCTTCCACTTATTCTTCTTGTATCCCAAATTCATTTACATTGGTGTTCTATCCCCCTTCATCCATTGAGTCCTTATTCTTGCCCCCTGTAATGGCTTCCTCCCCTCATAGAGGCAAGGCTATGGTCTCTATGCCCCCTACTAGTCCTACGCCTCCTCCTCCCCCTTCATCTTTGTATTTCCCCTCCTCTCCCCCTCCTTCCTCTCAAGATGAGTAAAGGTGTTATTCTCTATGCTCGTTGAGGAATCTCAAAGAGATACCTCCTTTGATTGGGGGCCTCGAATTGGATGCACAAAAATTAAGTCTAGTGGGAAGGAAATTGAACTTGCATCAGGCTTAAGGGAAAGAAAAGTTTGAAATCGGGAAAGGTAGACAAGCCCCCTTAGCTAGGGCCCTTAAAGAATCTGCAGCCCTTTCCCTTGGGGCCTCATGATCATCCTTTCCTTCAATTCTAGGGTAATTGGGGGTGTCAAAAAAAAATGCCCTCAAAAGACTATTGGAGTCCAAAAAACTAGATATAATTATGATCCAGAAACCTATGTGCTTAGGCGTCAAAGTGAAAAATATTCTTGCAGGTATGTTAAGTAATTTTTCATTCTATGATGTTGACTCAGATGGTTTCTTTTCGGAGTTGATCACATGCTAGACCCCTAATTGCAAGGCCCTTTGTTCTTCTTATTTTTCTTCTTCTCTTTTGGTTAAGATGTCTTCCAAATATCTTCAGTTTCCTATTTCTCTTTTAAATATATATGACCCTTATGCTCACCAACAATCATATCGAGAAGACTTTGCTACTACAAAAGCCTTTGTAGATCTACACACTATTGTTGGAGGTGATTTGTATTTTACACTGGATATTTAGGAAGTTTGGGTCCTATCCCCCACCTCGACCGTCTCCATCAGTTATTCTCATATATTCTTATCAAAACTCATATAATGGATTTGAAGCCTATCAATATTTCTCCTATGTGGATGAATGGACAGTCAGGTGGAAGCGAAGTCTCCAAGTAGCTAGATAGATTCCTACTTTCTGAGTCGCATTTGTCCTTGGGTTTTTATTTTAAGTCCTCAATGGAAGCTGGTGGGAATTAATATCATAGCGCCATTCTTATGCAATTTTCATTTAATGATGGGCTCAAGGTGAGACCCTTTCATTTCAATCCATCATGATTGGATGTGGAAGAGTATGACTTCCTAGTGCCTAGTCTCTAGAGTAATCTAAGATCCAACGATTTCTTCTTTCTTTATGGATCAATTTGAAAAAGAAGTATACTTTGTTAAACAAGCTTTGAGGTTCTAGGAAAAGGAATATTATGAAAAAATCAGGGAAGGTTATCCAAATTTGAAGAATGGATTGTTGATTCCTTCTCTCGATTTGACTCAAATGTTGTCTTGGTTGATCATTTGGTTTATAAAAGCCCTAGAAGCATAAAGGCATACCTTACTTCTGGAGGAAGAATATTGTTGGCTTCTAAAGAGCATGGCCATTTGGCTTTCTTTATGTGACAACAATTCAGAGTTATTTCATTAATATTCTATGGGGAGGAAGTGGGTTGAATCTATTTGGAGTATCATTGATTCCAGTGGATCCTTTTTTCACCCTTTTGTAGAAAAAGTGAAGGGGTCTATTTTTTCTAGAATGTATTTAGGGATCCTCAAGAATACCCTATTTAGGACATTCTGCAAGTGATGACAAAATTTCCCAAGGTTATTTCTAAAGAAATGAATGACTTCTTGTTGAAGGAAGTTTCGGATCATGAAGTATTAGTCGCTCTTCATTCTATGCAAAAGTGAAAGAGCTTGAACCAGACAACTTTTTGGTTGAATTTTATTTTTGGTTCTTCAAGTTGATCAAATATGATTTTCTTAAAACCATCAGAGAATTCCAATCCACAGGAAAGATCTCAAACTCCTTTAGTTCAATAGTTTTATATGTCTTATTCCTAATTCAAAGGAGGGTACCTCGTTTCCTGATTTTAGGCCTATCACTTGTTTCGATCTATTTTATAAATTGATATATAAGTTTATCGCTATGATTATTAAGTTTTATCTCAATTCCTATACCTTTCATAAGAACATCCATGATGAAATGGTAGTTGCACATGAGGTATTTCATTCTGCAAATATATCTAATAAAAAAGTAACAATTCTTAAATTGGATCTATCTAAGGCATATGATAGGGTGGATTGGAAACTCTTATGTCTTGTGCTTATCCATATGGGTTTTTCTTTTTAGTTTGTTAATTGGATAATGGGATGCATACAATCTGGCTCCTTTGTGGTTTAAATTAACAGAGCCTCCTCTAAATTTTTTCAAACATCTGAGGGACTTTGACAAGGTTGTCCCTTATCACTGCTCCTATTTCTAATGATGGTAGATGTTTTTAGTAGGTTGATGAAAATCAATTTTCCTCTCTCATTGTGATGGGGGACTCTCTTTTATCATTTAGCACATGGTTAAAGGTTTATCTCCAAGAGATAAGTTTTTGGATAATCTCTTAAAACATGTCAAGAAGGAAACAAAATATATCCATATTATGAGTTATAAGCACATACTATGGGACAATAATAAGGAAACAAATGGATGTGTTAATATGGGATACAACCTAAAATTTGGTGAATTGATGGTTAATGGCCAATTAAGGACATCCTTCATTCTTTAGTAATATTTCCAATGATAACTCACGCATCATCAAATTACACCATCTAGGACTGTATATACTGTAAATTTCGCTTTACTTTGGGGCTCCATTGGGAGGTATTCACCTCCAAAAATCCCCCTATGTCTGTGTGAATAATGTAACTCTCAATAGGAAAGTTTTGGTTTTGGATAGGAAAGATAAGTCTAAAAGACTTAAACTTATGATGATATATTTGTCGTGAACTAGGCATGTATTTTGATCTAATACAAAAACTATCATTATTGTTTAAAAAAAACAATATTAGCCTCAATCTAAAGAGGAAAAAAAATGTTTATTAGTTAGAGAGGTTAATTAATGCAGCTTGGTTATACTTAATGAATTAAGTCCCATTATATATGGTGTGTGAAATCATTAATTAATGTAATGTGACCATACTCATTCAACAAGTTCTACAAGGTGGTTGGTGTGTAATAATTTATGAAATATAATACTAAGGAGAATTTGGCATGGGCCTTTAGGAATACTCATGAGAAAGTATATATACACATACATATCATTATATTAATCATGTTGAATTTGCATTGTAATAAACATTGCTTGTGAAATAGTTCCTTTTTTGAGGAGTACTTGCAGGTGCTTCCCTGCCTTAAGAGTATTCTTCATATTATTATGTTGGCACGTTTTGCATCCTAAACCTCCTTAAAGTACATGAAATTATCAAAATGTAAGAGGAAGTATATTAGTGTCAGATGGGTAAGAAAATTTTAGGGGCTACATTTTGTCAATGGGATAATTTCCATGTTTTTCCCAACAAAAATTCACTAATTTACATTTTCATTAAAAAATAATCATGCAAACTCTATAAGTCAAATTATTTTACCTTAAAAAATGCCAAACTTTCATAGCAACTATATAGACCACTGATAAATTTGATTTTTTTACAGAAAGGTCACCAACATTTTATCATTTGTATATATAAATAAATAAACTAATTATTGAAGAATTATGAATTTTTGAGAAAACCTCTTCCACTGAGGGAGGCATTGAGGAGGAGAGAGTTCGGCAAGTGGAACTTTAGCCATCACAAAAAAAAAATCGTGCTGCCTTGCCCTGGTTTCTTCATCACCTCGATGGCATGCTCGTCGATGTTGTTTCATGTTGCTAGTTGTTGTCTTCAAATGTGGTTTTGTGTTTTCCTAGAGCTAGGTTCACTGCCACCTCTTAGTGTTGGTCTTGTTCGTGGCTTGGCTCTTTTGGGACTTCAATGGTTTTTTGGTGCCCCGCTTTGTCATAGCTCCTATGCTCTGCATGCATGGGTTTCTATTGTCAACCCGCTCTCATCTGTTGGCTCCTTTGGTCGGGGTCTATTGGTGGTCTATTGTGGCATATTCTCTTGGTTCGTGAGTGGTGGTTTCCTATTGCTTCTTTCTTTTCTTGATGCATGTGCTTCTGTGCGCATTCCACTTTGGGTTGGCTATGTGGACGCTTTGATGTCTCTCAAGGGGTCTTTCGACCCATGTGTTTTTGTAAATCCTATGGTTTTGTATGCGGGCATTTAGGCCTTGTTTTTATAATAAAGAATGTTATATGTCTAGTTTGTCTTCATGGGCTCTGACCTTGTATTTTTTTGCTTTGTAGGATTTTTGTTTGGACCCCTAGGGTCATTTTGTAATACTATTGTTTTTTGGTTGGTGAAACTCATATATTTTGAACCAAGTACTTGGGGATATGGGTAGACACTGTGAAATAAGCTTTTCTAAAGTGTATATGCAAAATGTAATTTTGTTTATCAATCATAAATAAAGTTACCATTTTTTTTGGAAAATACTAATTATTATTATTTAATATTTTATATAAAATCTTAATCTTAGAATATGGAATTACTAATAATCAAATTATTAATATGTTTGTATGGTTGTCCACCCCTCACAAGTAAAAGTAACTCTATATGTGCCCTATATATGGTGGAAGTTGTATAACTAGTATTTGAACATTAGGGTGCAAAGGAACGACGACCTTAAATGGAGGGCAGAGGGTGGCAACGTTAAATGGAGGGGGACAACTAGAGAGTTGACTTGCCACGTGAAAGAGGACAACCAGAGAGTTGACTTTGCCACGTGAAAGAGGACAATAGTGTTGGCCTATAAATCTATACAGAGTGAAGGCTTAGAACCTCACAATCTACACTATGAACAGACAACCAGAGACTTGACTTTGCCACGTGAAAGATCTCTACAATGTTGGCTTACAAATCTATATAGTGTGAAGGCATAGAACCTCACAATCTACAGTATGGACCTCACAATCTACAGTATGGACGTACAACCAAAGAGTTGACTTCGCCACGTGAAAGATCTCTACAGTGTTGGTTTACAAATCTATACAGTGTGAAGACATAGAACCTCACAATACTACGGATAAAACCTCACAATAAAAAACGCATTCGTCATAATAACACAGCTTGTGCGGACAAAATAAGTTACTAACATAGTACAGAGAAAAGTAAACTGTTGTTAAAAATATACAAATGAATTAAAAATATGGTGGGTGGGTGGGTAAATAGTGGCAAAATAGGAGCTAAAAGTTCAAAAACCTCCGCCAAGGATGCGTAAGCAAGCTCGACTGTGAAAGGAGAGGTGATAAGCCAAAAGAAGAGGGCCCCATATTACTTAGGGGCGGAGCCACTCACTATTCATATGGTGAGGACCGGAGGGCCCTATATTATTTAGGGGTCACTCACTATTCATATGGTGAGGGGCTCGACTGTCAAGGCCGCCATCGGTCACTCACTCATTCCGATGGGTGAGGGCCCTTTTAGTTACTTATTTGAGAGCCCAATAAGTAAATTGAAACTTTAGTTGCTCGACCACCGGGAGAGGACCGGAGGGCCCTTACTTCTTCATAGGGGTCACTCACTATTCCGATGGTGAGGGGCCCTTTTTTTGACTTATTTGAGAGCCCAATAAGTAAATTGAAACTTTAGTTGCTCAACCACCGGGAGAGGACCGGAGGGCCCTTACTTTAAGTCAGAATTTTATTGGATAATACATATGAATTATAATCATAAAACCTTGACAGTATGCATTTAGTTGAAGTGATAGATATGTTTACCGCCCAAAAGTTCAATGAGTTAGGGTGAGAAGTTGCTGCCAACAAAATAAGTGACTTAATGTTGGAAGCAGATCTGCCAACAAAATAAGTAGCATTTAATGTTGAAAGCATGTTACAAGTAGGCAATTTGAGAGTCAGTGGTTGTTATTAATCCAGCTTTGATATTTTTACACTTGATGTACTGTATTTGTATTTGTTTTAACCTGAAATGTTTTGTGATGTAATGTAATTTGTGATCCTTCAAAAAAATATTGGCACTAAAATGGGAGAAAAAAAATTATTGTGGACAAAAGTATAGTGGATGACAGATATATGGTGGATGCAGAAGAAGTTCGGACAGCAGCAAAAATATAGGACGATGTGACGTAACAGAGAATGAAGACAGATAAGGACACTGAAGATATATATAGGGCAAAGGTGAAGTTTGACACAAGGATGAAGCTCCAATTTTGAATTTAGGATGGATAGTTCAAGAAGCATGGGAGTTTGGTGAGCTTAGAAGCTGTTCATTATACGAGCTAGCTAACAGTGATATTGCACGGCAAAGTGCTGGACTATACAATGTCTTTTCCAATGGTTACACCTCTTGGAATATGCAGTGTCTCTGTGTTAAAATGTAATACATTTTTTAACTTTTGAAAGAATATACATAGTGCACATGAAGCAAAAGCATGAAGAGACAAGACGAGAGACAAAAGTGCTGGACTATACAATGTCTTTTCTTACACCTCTTGGAATATGCAGTGTGTCCGGCTCCAAGTGTGAGTGTTAATATAGTGCACATGAAGCAAAAGCATGAAGAGACAAGACGAGAGGAGCGAGGATCAAACGAAGAAAGAGACAAAAAGATAGTCACAGGCAAAAGGGAAAAGGACAGAGAGAGATTCTGATGGACCATCCATTTGCCAATGTACATATGGATTGAGACGTTATACCAAACTGTATTGTTATTATATTATATAAATTCTAATTATCTTGTAAATTGTAAATTTAAATTAGTTAATTATGTAAAGTTTTGAATTTTTTTTTATTAGTTAAAATTTCAAATTTTTAAGATATAAAGAAATAGGTTAATGGTTCAAGATGAAGAGATATCTAGTAATGAATCCGTCTATATTAATCCCATTGCTGATTTGACAACTGAATAATGATAAATTTTATTACTATAAAAATAAATAAAACCAGCCTACCTCACACCAAGAAAAAAATCAAGCCAATAAGAGAAGAAAACATGGAATTTCAAAAACTATGGAAGATGAAAGATCAATTTGGCAATGCACATAGAGACAATAGTTGTGGATTTGACACGTTAGCAATTTATATTTATATTGTCATTGTATGTTACAAATTCCTTTCCTTATATCGCTTGAATCATGTGAGCTGTATGGAGTATTTCTTGATTAAAACTGAATCTTGTTGATGTTGCTTCGTTGAATTAATGCTATAATGCACAATATCCGCTGCATCATTAAATTTAACATTCATTTCCAAGTCTCAGTCAAGTGACTATGACTATCAGAGTTGGCAGCTTTGAATTTGGTATGGGCTACGAAGCATGAGCAGACTTATAAAACCAGTGTAGTGTAATCAGTTTGTGTTGAAATTATAAACTGAACCTGAATCGGAAAGGGTTAATAAGTTCGGTTAAAATTTTATTAAAAAATTAAAAAATGTTCGAACTTCAGTTGGAAAAATATATATTCCGATATATTAATGTAATATCGATTATGTGAAGTTGATTTAAAAAACTTATCCATGGTTAACTTTTAATTTTAAAAATATACAGATTAAAATCATTATAAAACTAACTTTTAAACTTTCTTCTTTATTTTATTAAACTCGTAAGATGCAAAGTTTATTCATTTATTTCTTTCTCATGTTATTAAATTTTTAAATTATCATCACTTTACAACCAAATCTCAAAAGTCCGACTCGCTTGACTTTTAGGGATTTGAACATTTCAATCACTGCTATCATGTGTTTCAAATTAGTTAAGGCCACTGGACATTATATGGGTTTTATATGAATGTTTCAACTACTGTTATCCTGATATCATTGAAATATTTCAAATCAGTTATAGATTCCTTAAATTACTTAGTTAGTCTTATTTGAGCAATTCATTCCTTAGATGGAAGAAATATTTCAAATCAGTTATAACACCATTAATTAGTTAGCATTATTGAGCAGCCATTCCTTAGATAGTTATTCCTTATAATTAATTAGTTAGCATTATTGAGCAACCCATTCTTTAGATAGTTATTATAGGAAAAAAGGGACGTTACAGAAGAAATGTTAGCTGGAAATGTCAACTCAAATATCTCGTTGGATAAGGAAAAATAAAAAGAGTTAGAAATAAAAAAATATGTATAATTTATTTTCCAAAATAAATAGATATAATTTCAGCACAAACATTCTAAAACGACCTATTTGAATTAGAATTAAAATTAAATCCAATTCTAAAAGGGATAATGATTTTCTTGTCTTTTAGGTTTTCCCTATGCAAACCAACCGCCGATTGGGTATGAAATTTACCAATTTGTACCCACATCGGCCAGTTCATGTGTCAGCTGGTTCAACCATCAAATTATTCCAAAACCATTTATGACACCAAACCAGACTGATTTCCAGCCTGGACAGTCTGAACCAGCTAGTTTCGACTACTACGTTTGAGTGAAGCTTTATTCTTTAACTCCATAGTGAAAACCACCGCCGCTGAAATTATTTCTAACACCAAATGCATACTTATTTTCAACCAGGACAGTTTGAACTAGACAGTTTTGAATACGATTAATCTAAAGAGTTTATAATTTTTCTAAAAAACAGTAGAAATTCTGCATGATTGTGAGAAAATTTAGCAGAATTTTTTTGAAATTCGGGTTACAGCGGTCAAGCTTCAAGATTTTGAGCGTGCCAAGGGTTTTGATAGTGCTGAATCTATTTCTGCCATCAAAAAATGATTTAAACACTGACAGTTAGATTTCCTGAAAAAAAAAATTCAGCAGATTCCAGTGAGAATTTCACTCATTGGAATCTGCCCTCCAGGTGAAATTGTAGCCTTGATAGAGAAGACCCCTTGGTAATATGCTTTGTTCCTATTTGGATGATGCACCTGAATTTGTCACCGCACTTTTCAGTTCATGATGTGTTTAAATGCCCCCTAATATGATCAGAAATTTCATCTTTATAAGAAGCCCTAACTTATTTCACAATCAAAATATTTTATAAACATTTTTATAATTAAATCTAAAAGCAAAAAAAGTTATAATTACTTTTGAGATATATCTAAACCCTCTATCCTAACACTATTAAAAAGATTTACATAGAAATCAAAGCAAAGTTTTAATAAAATAAAAAATAAGAAACTTTTATACATGGAGAAGTGAAATGTATATAATATAAATAATATTATTAAGGACTAACATAGATCCACTTAAGTAAGGATCCAAGGGATGAAAGCAAACAAAGTAACAAGCAATGATAGAGGAAAGATAGCATGTGATTCTTTTAATCTTTTCATAATTGTATTTTATTTGACATAATTGATCCAAAATATAGGTTTAATATTTACAGCCAATTGAATTTTTTTTAAGATACTCTCTTAATTACAATACAATGGAATCAAATTTAAGAGAGAGGGGGGGTGGAGGCAAGAGGGGAAAAGAGACAGGAGCGGGAGAGGATAGCAGGGTAGTGAAGGAGTTGAAGAGTGTGTGTGTGTGTGATGGGGGGGGAGAGAGAGAGGTGGGAGAGGAGGGGTGAAAGGGAGAAAGAACAAAGACATAGAGAGATAGAGGTGGAGAGAGAGGGAGTGACAATTGAGAAAGAGCGAGGGAGAGAGGAGAGGAAGGAAGAGATAGAGAAGGAGAGGAGAGACATAATGAGAGAAGGGGAAAAGAGACAGAGGGGGAGACACAAAAATTGGGGGGAAAGAGAGAAGGAGATGAGGGAGATGGTGACAGAGTTGGAGGGTAAAGAGAGAGAGCGTGATGGGGGGAAGAGATGGAGGAAGGTGATGGATAGAGGAAAGAAGTGAGAGGGAAGGAGAGAGAGAAGGAGTTGGAGGGGGAGAGAGAGGGAGGGAAGGAAAAAAAAGAGAGAAGGGTGCAAAGAGACAAATTAAATCTCAAGAGATGCAAACCTTTCCTTAAATTCAAATTCTGTGTTCAAAAAAAAGTTTGATAAAGCATTTGTTAAGATAGATCTAAATTAATTTAAAAAAATACAAATAAACTGAACATAAATTAATAAAATTTCATTGAAAAAGAAAAAAAGAAGAAGAAGAAGAAGAAATAACAATTCAAAAATATATAAAATCATTTAAAAATATATATATATATATATATTTTAGGACAGTACCACTTGCCTAGCTTAGAATAAAATATGCACATTTGGCCCTTCCAATAATTTAGAAAAAGACTTAAGAAAATACAAAAAGTTGTAAAATAGTCAATTAAATCTTAAAATGGTTAAAAAATAAATTAATTAAAATCATTTGAAAAAGCCAAATAATTTGGGAATGAATTATTAAAACCATTTGTATTTGTTTTATAAAAATTAGTATGTTAATTTTATTAATATTATAATATTCCATTAATTTTATATTAGATATAATTTTAAAATTTTTAACTAAAATATATTAATTTTAATTAATTAATATATATATACATATATAATGAATTAATATATATATATATATATATATATATATATATATATATATATATATATATATATAATGAATTAATTAATTAATTAATTTAGGACAGTACCACTTGCCTAGCTTCGAAAAAAATGCACGTTTGGCATTTCCAATAATTTAGAAAAGGATTTAAGAAAATACAAATAAGTTGTAAAATAGTTAGTAAAATCTTAAAATGGTTTTAAAAAAAAAATTAAAATCGTTTGAAAAAACCAAATAATTCGGGAATGAGTTATTAAAACCATTTGTATTTGTTTTATAAAAATTAGTATGTTAATTTTATTAATATTATAATATTCCATTAATTTTATATTAAATATAATTCCAAATTTTTAAACTAAAATATATTAATTTATATAGTTTATGGTTTTTAATTAAAATATCTATATCTATATATATAGTTTATGGGCTGCATAATGGGTGGTTATTATTCTGAAAAGATTGAGAGAGAGAATTGAACCTATGGTTTATGGCCTTTCAATAGGCAAAGAATTGAACCTATGGCCTCTCAATAGGCAAAGGTGCTTTAACGATGGGCACTCGACCAATTGAGCTAACCTTTGATACTTAAATAATGCAATGGACTTTAAAGTTTTTTGTATGTGGTTCATGGTCCCCAAAAATCGATGACTACTATGAACTATTTGTACTAGGCAGATCCACCCATAGGAATCACTTCCTACCAGCTCAACTACAAAGCCTGACCCTGAGAGTCTAGAAAATTAGATTGGTAAGCTCTCAATAGTAAAAGTGGTTTAATAGCAAGATCAACTAATTGAGTTACTAAGTCTCAAGGCTAAGTGTTATTATTTAATCTCACATATAAACCTTTTTCTTTAATTATATTCCAATTATATATAAGATCTTGTTGTAAGTAACAATGGTCAAATAATGGGTTTGGAGTATGCTCTAAAACTACTTTTGCTTTTCTAAGAGCTTGTCTTCCTCGGACATAAGGAAACATGTTAACGGCCTAAGACCCAGAGGCATCTGGCAGGGGTGAAATTTTGCCCCCTTACGAACCACTAGCGGGTTATTCCAAGTGACGTGATTTTCCTTGAATAATGGTGATGGGTTAGCCTGCATTCGCGGTTAACAGCTAGAGATTTATATGATAGGTTTTCGCACATGTGTAAAAAAAATGGTCAATTAAGTTATTAATATGGTGTTTGTATATAGAACATGTTTGTAGGAAGTAATAATTGTCCACACCCGGCAAGTATAAGTAGTTTTATAGATGGTGGAAGTTATATAATAACACAACCGTGTAGACAAAATAGTTAGTAACATGGTACAAAGAAAAGTAAATAATTAATATAACTATACAAATGAGTTATTAATGTGGTACATTGAAAAGTAAGCATGGAGTACACAGTTAATATAATTACACAAATGAGTTATTCATAT
This sequence comes from Pinus tabuliformis, assembly GCA_031772625.1. Lineage (NCBI taxonomy): Eukaryota > Viridiplantae > Streptophyta > Pinopsida > Pinales > Pinaceae > Pinus > Pinus tabuliformis. The sequence continues at coordinate 1,394,477,503 of CM062820.1, forward strand.
GATACATTTAAAAGTAAGCATTGAGTTAGATATTAATATGGTAATTTGAAAATATATTAACAAGTAAGTTATAAATATGGTACATTGAAAAGTAAGCTTTGAGTTGGATAATACATATGAATTATGAACATGGAATATGGAATTTCAGCAATTTTTAATGGCAGCCAATTATTGGCTTAGTGGATGGCCATGGTGATGTATGGCATGGATAGATCCCAAACATTTTCCCTGCGAATTTGATGAATTTTCTAATGTCTTCCACCTCAAGCGATTTCTAACGGACATGACTTAACAGTTGTTCAAGGAATGATGAAGGCCATATCATTTAAGGAAAATCAAGAGAGTTATTGCTTCCATCTACCAAACTTCTTATTGCGTCTTACTTGTTGATCTCGATTCTCATTTGCGTGATGAAGCAAATGGGAGCAGGAGCATACATAGTAGAATGGAGAGCTAGAGCCGAGCACTGAGCATATGCCGAGAAATGAGCACACACCTATAATTATTCAAGACGTGGAATGCCATAGCTGAGTTAGAACAATATCTTGTAAATTTTCAAGTTGTTGAGATTTCAAACATCGTTAGCTTACAAACGCTAGAATTTACCTTCTCTTTAATGTCTGTTGGTTTTAGTTCTAAGAACAAAGGAAACAAAATCATAATTCCTAGCCTCACTCAAAATTATACTCTTTTTTGGGCTTGAATATTGCAAACATTCCTATTTGAGCCATGAAAATGAACCTTTTTGTATCTAAATATACAAACATTTCTAAATAACCCTGAATTTAGAGATGTCCTGCTTCAAAGTTTGAAGGAATTTAGGCTTCGATGATTGGCTTGATACATGGCCATTAAAAACTACCACGAAACCTATAGACAATGAATTTAGTTGAAGTGATAGATATATTTAATTGTTGAAAAGTCTAGGGTGACAACTGCTTCCAATAAAATATGTCACACTTAATGTTGAAAGTAGATTACAGGTGAGCAATATGGGAGTTTACCAATTCAATTGTGATGTTTCTACATTCCATGTATTGTTTCTATTTAATTTGGAGTGTTAATTATGTGACATAAACATAATTTGCGATCTTCCCACATTTTAACCACTTATATGAGGAGATACATTAATGAAAGAATTACATCAAAAAAAGAAAATGCCAAACAAATAAGGTGTTTATATTAGCAAAAGCAGAGTAGATGATAGATATATAGAGTGTTTCCATAAATAAGGTGTTGATGTTAGAAAAATCATAGTAGATGATAGATATATAGGGTGTTTCCATAAATAAGGTGTTCATGTTAGCAAAAGCATAGTAGATGATAGATATATAGAGTGTTTCCATAGCCATGTCAAAGGTAGATATAAAAAGCATAGTAGATGATAGATATATAGAGTGTTTCCATAGCCATGTCAAAGGTAGATATAAAAGGGATATATATATATGTCCATTCATAAGGGTAGATATAAAAGGTTATCTTCATATGCATTGTTGATTCTGTGGAGATATAGAAGGATCATTTTATGTCCTAAATATAAATGATATTTTTATATTCACTGTAGATTCCCTGTATTTCCACTAACATGGATATTTTGTATATCTCCACTTGACTTTTCTTTATGTCAAGTGAATATTGAAATATGTGATCAACATACAAAAAAGATAAAAATGACACCTTATCTACCCTAAAAAATTGTTGAAAAGGTAGAAAACTACAAGGACATGAGACAACAAGGAATGAAGACAAATAAGGACATTGAAGATATAAATAAATAGTGTAAAGGTAAAGTTTGATACAAGGATGAAGGTCAAAATTTGAATTTAAGATGGAAATTTCAAGAAGCATAGCAAGTTTGGTGTGATTAGAAGTTGTTCATTACACAAGCTAACATTAATACTGCAAGGGAAAGTGTTGGACTATGTGTATTTTAAAAGTTAAACTAGTTGGAATATGTAGTGTCTAGTTTTAAATGTGAGTGTTAAAATGTAGTGCATTTTTGTAACTTAAAAAAAAATAGTACATATGAAGCAAAATCAAGAAGAGATGAGAGAGTATCAAAAGAGACAAAGATATGAGTCACAGAAAGAAGGGAATAAGACATAGAGACTCAAATTTGTTATAAATGACATTTATTTGTTTAATAATTTTCCATTGATCTTTTCCATCATAAAGCAATTACACAAAGGAGCTCAATAGTAAAAGAAAATTTCCATAATGATCATAAAGAGACAGCTACACAGTAACACAAGAGATTACCCTAGGAAAACCCACAAGGGGTGAAAGCCTAGTAATCCTTCTTTTATAGAATCAATCCAACAAGAGGGCCATCAAAATCAATATGAAAGATAACTAACCAGCATGAATTACAAGGTCAACCTCTCATCAAGAAACTAATTCAACCCTCACAAAATTGTCCACAAAGTATCCTTGAGTATCTCAATCAAGATTTGAAATAGGTTTGCTCCAAAGGGCCAAAATTTGACCTCTACCTTAGCCTCAGAAGTTCAATCTTGACCACAGATCAACCATAGGCAATTTCAGACTCTTCTTTAGAAAGATACCCCCAAAAACCCGCACTAATCTCAACATCCTATAGTTTGTTGAGTGAGGGCAGAAAGAGCACTTATTATACTTCTGTTTTCGGCCTCCTTGACTTGTATTCCTTCTTAGATTGTTGAGATATATTGCTTCTTGTGTAATAATGTGAAGTGTGCCAAGAGGGAGGATGAATGTCTCCTTACTACAGACATCATGAGGTTGAATGGGTGCCATAAGGGGCTAAGCTGACTTGAGCATTTAGATGAGCCGACTTGGTTACTTGTGGAGGGAAAAATAAAAATTCAAAATTCTTCTTTTGCAAAGGTCATGAAGAATATGCATTTCATATTTTCTTTTCATGAAATAATGAGCATGATGGACATGCTACATAAAAACATATATTGTTACAAATTCATCAATGAGGAAAATTGATAATTATGAAGATGACCATAACTATAAAATTCAGCAATTTCTTCGAGTGGAATTGAAAATAGATGGGAGTTTCCATAAGAGTTGTAAATATATTCTTGAAATTGGTTGATATAGCTAATATCTAAATTTGAAAATTACTGGAAAATTTATTTACAGCATCATTTTTTTTTAATTATTCTTTTGTATTGTATCCTCATTTTTCGTGCTCAACGTGGAGTTAACATGTGTCCCTTTTAAAGTAAAAATAAAATATCCTTTAAATTAAGAAATAATGTTAGCGATGATCAAAATAAAAGAAAACATACATTTTTGGTTAGTTTTACTCTAAACTATTATAAAATGTAGTCCCACTCTAACTGTATTTTCTTTATTGATTGTTGGTACTACAACCCAATAAAAAGGAGAATGGTAAAAATATTTCATTGTCACTTTGATGAGGCTCATCAATAGGATTTGGAGCAGTTTGGGCTAATTTAAGTGTAGGAACTCGAAGTAGACAAGAAAGATGGATTCTAGGAGATTTGGTCTCCCTCCTTAACTCCTCAATCACTCAAAGATTCCTCCACCAGATCTCATCAGCTCAGAGTTACAAGTGGCCAAGCCAACCAAGTTCATTGGTAGCCAAGCGAGTGATTGTTGAAGACAACTCAATCCCGAGTGATACTTTTTGCATTAAAGATAGCTTCACATTGACTGTCAGTAGTCAACCTCTTTCTAGTCAATAGAATATTGCTTTGAAAAACCTAGTGGTCTATTGCCCCAATTGAGAAGTGACAAGAGTAGATTGTTGCATCTATTGTGCATATAACACTGTCAACTCCAATTTTTTATGAACCCTAGGTTGATAAATTAAATTTGGTTGCCTTAGGATTTACAACATCCTTGCTGCAATACTGGGGCTCATCACTTTTTGGCACCGTTGCCGAGGCGGTGTCTAGGTAGATGTAATTTCTACTTTCCTTTTGTTTTGCATTCAATAGATAGTTTCTATTTCTACTTTCTTTCCATTTTGAAAGTAGTTCCATTTAACAAATAGTTGCAAATTCTGCTTTCTTTCCATTATGCAAGTAGTTCGGAAGAAACCCTAAAGGAGAAAAAAAAACAAATTTATTTCATGGCTCATAGGAGTAGAGACAGCTTAGGAAAAAAAATTCCAAATACCCCCACACCATCAAACAACCAACCTTCCCTCTTCTTCGATGGTTGTGAGCTAGAGGAACCATTAGGCGAACTACCTAATATTCTTTGAAGAGCCTACTGGGAAACAAGAAGAAGAACCCATTCCACAAACCTACACCATGGCTAAGATAGAAATGGGATTGAAAACAGAAATGGATCTGAAAACAAAACTAAGGGTGCTTTTCCCATAAGAGAAACTAATGGAGATGCTAGGATGAAAAAAATAATCCCCTGTGCCCTTCCTCACTTCCATGGCTTAACCTCAGAGGATTATGATACATTTTTGTTTGAGTTTGATGTCATATGCAGAACTTATGATTATACCTCTGATGACTAGAAGTTGAAGTTGTTCCCATCCACCCTTAAGGATGCAACCTTGCACTGGTTCATGGGTTTACCTCTGGACACCATCACTACTTGGGCTCAAATGAAACAAACCTTTAACAACAAGTACATGGATTATTGTAGGTCCAAAGATAACAAAGAGGAAATATTTAGAATGATCTTGTCACATGATGAATCCGTGGAAGATTATGAGGAAAGGCTCCAACTCAGCTACAAAAGGGCCAAAAGCACCCTCGACCTTGAATCACTCAAGTTTGTCCTTCTTAGCGGGATTAGGGAAGATATCCTAGAAGCCCCAAACATGTTGTTGGGAGGGGACATCTACCAATTATCTTATGATGATATCAAGATAGTTTTCAAAAATCATTCTAGGGGAACTAGAAAGAAAGGTAGGGCTAGTCAAACTTTGGCTAGTTCATCCTCCTCCAACACATCCATAAAAAGTGAAATTGGGAACATGTTGGAAGACTTTAAGAGTGAGATATTGCATACCGTTGCTTTTCAAATGGACACCATGCAGATCAAGAGGAAGTAGGAGGAAGCAGAAAGAGCCTTAGTTGTCTTTTTCCCTAGATGCACCAGGAGGCATTGTAGAAATGAATGTCCATTGAATCTTACAGAGATCTGCTTGGCTTGTGAGGAAAACCACTCCACATAAAAGTTCCCTTCTCTTCCTATATTGAAAGTTGTGTATCAAGGAACTGAAGGTGTGAATGAACAACTCTATTATATCAACCAAAGGAGACCTCATGGACCTTGACCATATGCAAGGGGTGACCTATTCATATTACAACCCCAACCAGAATGCATCCATTCCCCTTGGTGTCCTCTTGCTCATCCTTCGTGGTCCACACCTTCTCCCTTGTCTTATGCAGCTCAATACCATTCCAAACTTGCCAATCAATCATTTAAGCCATATGATCCCCCACAACCCTAGTGGAATACACCATCAGAGGGGTGGAGGCCCCCATAAAACCATTCTCCAGCCTTACATCCTCTACCTCCATCTCAACCACAACTCCTTCACCCTTCTCCACCTAAGCAACCTCAAATTCATGCTCATCCAAATCCAAACACGAAAAACAAGCAGACACAATAGGTCTATAGTGGAGAGACATCCTACCCTACCTATGTTGTGGAAATTCAAGAAATCAACCTCAAGTATGGAGGAGTGATTCCAGATAACTTACCTCCATCTCCACATGAGGAGCTTGAATAGGAAAAGGAAGAGAGTGTTCCCTAAGCCAATCCATATCTTTTTCCTGAAAGACTAATCAATCCTAGCCAACACACCCCATAAGAGACTAAACTTCTAGGTGAATTGAAAAATTTGTGTGTTAAAATCCCACTCCTCCAAGTTATCAAGGATGTCTCCATCTAAAACAAGGTAATCAAGGAGAATTGCTTCAAACATCCTGGGTGGAGAAAGAAATACACCCCTACTATTAATGTCATTGGAAAGTTGTCTGACTTAATGTTGGGAAGAGTGATTTGCCTGAAGTATCTAGACCATGGAAGTCTTGTGGTAGATGTGTAAATTGATGGTATCATTGTCCCCCATACCTTGATTGATATTGGGGCTGACATCAATTTTATGACTGAGGAGACCATGCTTAAACTGAATCTCGAAGAATCATTAAGGAAGACCACAACAGTCTTGGAGCTTGCAGACAAATCGGCGGTAGCTCCTGAGGGAGTTGTTGAGGATGTGATGGTCTCCATTGATTCTTAGGAATACCCTGTTGAATTCTTAGTTCCCCAACCTAATACCAAATTCAATAGTTATCCTCTCATCCTTGGAAGGCCATGGCTAGCCACTACTTATGCTTACATAAGTTGCAGGGCTGGGAATATGACCATTAAAAATAGGCATTTTCCCAAACAATTTGTCTCATACCCTCCTTCTCAACCATATCTACAGCATGACTTACCCTTATGGTTGGAAGAGGAGGAGGAATCTGAAGTCTATTATGCCACATATTACCCAATTTGTACCCTAGATGCTGCTATACAAGGGGGAGAACCAGATGAAGATGGTTTGATTGATCAAATTCTCCAGAATCAGCCCCTCAACACCATGTCCCTTAATGAGTTAGCAAAGAAAGTTGAAGATAGCCCTTGGACTGATTTGGACATAGTTGACTTAGGTCCTACTCATGTCAAGATGATAGATTTGGTCAAGCTAAAACATTGAAAATCAACCCCTCTCTCTTTGCACATCAGGAAACAAAGTTATGTGACATGCTACGAGAGAATCTAGATGCCTTTTCCTGGAGTTATAAGGAAATGAATGGATTGCACCCTTTGGTGTGTACTCACCATATTTACATTTAAGGAAGGTTGCAAGCAAGTGTGCCAACCTTAGAGGAGAATGAACCCAGCCCTCAAAGACATAGTTAAATAAGATCTGCAGAAGTTGTTGGATGCAGGGTTCATTTACCCCATCTCAGATAGTGAGTAGGTGTATCCTCTAGTTCTGGTCCCAAAGAAGAATGGAAAATGTAGGATCTATGTGGAATACAGAGAGTTAAACAAAGACACCAAAAAAATACAATTTCCCTTTACCTTTCATTGATCAAGTCTTGGATGGTATTGCAGGAAAGAAGTTCTTCTCTTTCTTGGATGGATTCAATGGCTATAATCATATCTAGATCATCCCAGAGGACCAAGATAAAACCACCTTCACTTGTCCTTCAAGTATCTTTGCTTATAGGGTCCTTCCTTTTGGATTATGTAATGCCCCTGCCACTTTTTAGAGGGAAGTTCTAAGAATATTTGCAGAGATAGTCCATGGATCTGTAGAAATCTATATGGATGATTTCATTCCCTACGGGTGTGATTTCCTGGAGGCTCTCTCTAACTTGGGGAAATTTTTAAATAAGTGCATTGAAATGAACTTATCCCTTAGTCATGAGAAGTGTGAGTTCTTGATGAATTCATGGACTGTTCTAGGTCACTCAATATCCCAGGAAGGACTACGAGTGGACCCAAATAAAATTGTTATCATAAAGAGGGTCCCTACTCCTCAGAAGTAGAGAGATGTTAGAAGTTTCTTGGGTTTACATGGATACTATAGGAGATTTATAAAGGAATTTGGAAAAGTAGCCTCATCCTTGTTTGGACTATTGGCCAAGGAATCTGAATTTTGCTGGTCAGAAAGCTGCCAAGAGGCCCTAGAAACCTTAAAGGACAAGTTGACTACTGCATCCATACTCCGAGGCCCAAATTGGGCTCTTCATTTCAACATCCATGTTATTGGCTCTCAAAAAGCTATAGGAGCTGCTCTAGGCTAGATACATGACAAGTTGCCTTATGCTATTTACTTCATTAGCAAAAATCTGTCCAAGGCTGAATTGAACTATACTGTGACTGAAAAAGAGCTCCTAGTTGTTGTCCATTCCTTGAATAAATTTAGACACTACATCACTGGTTACCATACCTTTGTACATAATGACCATGTTGATATTAAATATTTGATGAACAAGCTTGATGTGAATTCTAGAATTATTAGATGGTTACTTTTATTACAACAGTTTAATCTAACCATCATTGGTAAGTCTGGTAGAGAAAATGTAGTTACAGATTTTTTGTTTAGACTTGCTTTGCCTACAGGTGAGGAAGGAATGGTTGATGATCAGTTACCAGATGACCATCTATTTTCTATTTCGTTTCACTTTACATGGTTTTCTAAGATAGCCAACTACTTAGTGGTTGCACAGTTCCCTCTCGAAATCTGTCCTCCAAGGAAAAAAGAAAAATTGTAAGAAAGAGTGCCCCATTCACTTGGATTGGGGGCTATCTCTTCAAGTTAGGCCCAGATAAAATTTTGAGGAGATGTGTCAGGGAGGAGGAAGTCTTTGACATCCTTCCAGCCTGTCATGATGGGCCTTGTGGAGGTCACTTTGCAGCCAAGAGGACAACCTTCAAGGTACTATAAGCTGGCTACTACTGGCCCACTCTCCACCAAGATGCAAGAAGATACACCAGTCAATGTGATCAATGCCAAATAATGGGGAAACATACTCCTAGGGATGAAATTCCTTTACAACCTCAATTGACTCTTAAGTAATTTGACAAGTGCGGCACCGATTTCATTGTGCCCATTGATCCACCATCAAGGAAAAAAATATATATATAATTGCATGCACTGATTATTTGACAAAGTGGGCTGAAACCAAGGCTGTCAAGGTAGCAACATAAGAGAAAGCGATTAAGTTCTTAAGGGAGAATTTATTTTACAAGTTTGGGTACCATAGAGAGCTATTCACTAATCAGGGAGCTCAATTCACTTCACACTTGATTGAGAATTTGTTGAGGCAGCATAAGATCAAACATAATAACTCAATTGTTTATCATCCTCAGGCCAATGGACAAGTAGAGGTTACTAATAGAGCATTGGAATGCATTATCACCAAGGATTTGAGCAACAACAGAAAGGATTGGGCTAACTGACTAGTGGAGGCCATTTGTGCCTATAATACAACCTGGAATACAACTGCTAGCTTCAACCCTTATGACTTGGTCTATGGAAAGAAGGCTCTACTCTCTATTGAGTTTGAATACAACACTTTGAGAATGTAGAACTGTTCAATTTGGATGTTACAAAGGAACAATAGGAGAAGTTACTCCGGCTCAATGGTTTGGATGAATTCAGGATGTAGGCCCTCCTACACACTGAAGTTGTTAAAGTACAAAGAATGGTTTGGCATGAAAAAAACATCAAGGACAGGGTTTTTCAAGAAGGTGACTAGGCTTTGCTATATGACTCTAGGTTTAGGGACTTCAAACGAAAATTGATAACTAGGTGGTTGGGCTCATATCTAATAGAAAAGTGCCATGACAATGGGGCTGTGAAAATAAGGACCATTGATGAAGAAGGTATCCCCTTGCTTGTCAATGGATACAGATTGAAAGCCTATAAAAGACCTCTGTCAAGGGAAGAGTTCATTAATACCATCAGTAAGGAAGTGAATGTGCTTGGAAGTGTCTCAACTTCCAGCTCACCAAATTCTTGAAGACTATTTTTTATTTTGAGAAAAAAAAAATGAAAAAACAATAAGGGACCTAGGTGAAAACCTCTATGAGGCACCTGAGGCCAGCTTTTGGGTTGAAAACCTCCTTGAGGCAGCCCAAGAGTGAAAAAAGGAAAATAAAAAGATCCCTGGGTGAAAACCTCCCTTGAGGCACCTAGGGCAGGAAAATAGGTTGAAAACCTCCTTTGAGGAAACTTGTGTGTCTTTCTAGAAAAAAAAGGAGAAAAAAAAAAATCCATGGGAGGGACCTCAAACCAGCCCACTAATAAAATTATATGATTTTGTAGGTTTTTAAAGGCAACAAAAGAATCAGAGTTCAAGGGTCAACAAACCAGGAATCACATCCATTCTTCCTCCATTCATTTCACATATTCCATGCCTACCATGTTCCCATCATCCATCTTCACTTCCAAGCATGCAAAACCAATTTTTATGCAGTTTTCTGACTCCTACAGGGTTTCCTGTAGTTACTACAAGAGTTTCCTATAGTACTACAGGATGTCCTGAAACACTACAGGAATGAAGTCCCGATTGGAAAATGATGATGTAGGTCTATTCTAGGTTGAAAGAGGGGCCCATACACCTCACCACCTCTCACCCAACACCAGCTCATGACCATACCAACCTCTGTGTCCATCAAAAACCCCTCAGAAAAATGAAAAAATACACACACAAAAAAGGTCCAAGGGAAATGCCATCATTGGCCTCACTCATCTACCACTCCATCTCCTCCATTTCCATCCTTCCACTCCAACATCACCACCCATCCCTCCTCTAAGTGAAAAAAAGAAAAAAATGATGACAAAGGCAACTATAGGATTTCCTGTAGGAACTACAGGAAACCTTGTAGCAGCATGTGTTATCACGTGCAATATTTTCTCCAATCATTCTCCTTCACCATCCATGCAAGTAAAGAGCTCCAACACCCTTGCAGACATTATGAATCCTACCCAAAGCTTAGTAGTAGTAGCAGGGACCAAGCACCTACACATAACAACAAACACGACAACTACATCAGCTGGAAGAATCAACAGAAAAGGGACCAAGGAAAAGCACTTACTTGAACAAAAATGAAGCACAACAAAGTCACCCTCTAGGATGAATCCACCAAGCGAAAGAAAACACAGGTATGGCACCTCACCCATAAGTACGATATGATAAAAGTGTGGGAGTATGAAAAAGTTTAATTTTATAAGCTGGAGGTGGCCAATTAACTTGGCCACCCTGATCTTGAAAACAAAAAGTGAACTCCTAGAGAGCTTGCCACATTGCAATGTAACATCAAGGAGAATGAGTTGAAAAGGTGGTCGATTTAAGTTTTCTGAGACTAGGTGATGATTAGGAGGGGAGGTTTCATGATAACCAAAGGTGGGCCAATGGTCCCAAAGAGAAAATTTCATACACTGCCAGCCAATGTAGTGCTCCAAGGAACCGACCATAAAAAGAAAACATTCCAAACTCTCATGCACCATTTGTTCATTTCGAGATTAGATAATACCGGGACCACCTTAGAAATCCATCGGGGAAGAAAACGTGTTTTAGCCACCCTACAGGAAATAAAAATACATGAACAACTATAGGAAATGCGGGGAGCTACATGAAGCATTTGAAATTCACTGAGAACCCTGCAAGGGGGTGCCTAGGGTCAATTTGTTCAGCAATTCTCCTCATCTAAAGTGTCACAGTGAAAGGTAGGTGGCCCATATCTCATGTGTTTTGAATTGATAGCTAAGAAAGAAAAATTATGAGTTTTATAAGTGATTACAGTGGGCCTGGGGTTTTAGACAAAATTGTGTGAAGTTTAAAAGTTGTGTGGAGATAGAAAGAAATTGCAGCCATCCACCAATATTCTAAACTCTCAAGCACCCTAGAAACACTAAGGCTATCCTACCAACCTCCCTAGAGTCATCTAACCAGAAAAGAGACATAACAAGAGGACTTAACAGAAGGGAACACACAAAGACATCCAGGATACAACTCCATCCCCCTGTGGTAGACATATTTAGAAGGCATAACTGGTTGGGATTCTTTGAGTTGCTCAGAGGGTATGATGATGATGTAATTGAAGAATTTTCCATTGTGCTCAACCCTCAAGTGAGAACCAGTTCTACTACTGTGGTAAGAGGAATCTCAATTACAACTACTCCCGAGGTAATTAGCAGAATCACTACACTTCCTCAGGGGATGCAATGGAAAAAAGAGGATAAGGATGCAAGAACTTTTGCTAAGAATTTTTTTTTCTTAAGGGATGAAGAGCCAATTGAGGACAAAAGAGGGATAAGAATGGAAAATTCTTCCCTATCCTTGGAATGAAGTGAGATATCATATTCTCAAATATATTTCTTGTGAAGGGAGGCTCAATATAATCTACGTCTACCAATTTAGACTCCTCCATGTGTTAATATTTGAAGATGAGATACCCATTAATAGAAGACTTAGTGCACCCTACATCTTGTAGCAATCAATAATAGACATGAGCCTAAAGGTCCAAGAGGGAAAAAAATAGCAATTGGCACACCATGGACTTATTAAACTAATACTAAAGGATACTTTGAGCCAGCTAAGAATCCATATTCAATGGTCCACATTTAGAGAAACAGACAAAGTGGTTGTGATTGAAATGCAATCCCTTGAATATGATAGGGACAATACCTCTAGTGGTGAGGAGGAGGCAAAAGAAGATGAAGAAGAACCTGAAGAGGAAAAAGAAGAACCAGAGGAGGCAGAAATAGATAAAATAGAGGAAGAAGGAGAAGACAAAAGTGAGGAGGAAGAACATAAGGAAGAATCAAGCCTAGAGGAACATACCAATGAAGGGGAGGAATCTCTATGGTTGTCCCCTAAACCCATTGAGAAGGTGGCAGTTTATACCTTGACTTCCCTAAGAACACCTGTTAAGTCAAAAGGGAAAAGATAGAGGCAGACTCCCCTCCATTTCAAAACAAGTAGGAGAACCAGGATCAAACAAGGGAAACCACAAACACCCAGCAAGACTCTAATCATAATTGAGGACTCACCAAAAGAGCAAGAAAAGCTAGTTTGCCTGGAAATAAAAGGTGAAGAGGGCACATCAAATCAAGCTTCCCCAAAGTCTCCCATCACTTATGTTAGGTTGCCTGTCAATAGGTCATCATCAGCAAAGTAAGAAAAGGCACCTTTGACCCCATTTCAAAGAGGAAAAATCCTTCTATAGGATCCTCAAATAGTCCTACAGGAAATTCTGTCAGCACTACAGGAAACACGGAAGAATCTACAGGGAGGAAAATAGGGATAGAGGGAAGGCAAGGAAGCAACAACACAAGTGCAAGAGGGTGCAACTTCTCCAAAGACATCTGAGGGAGAGTTCTAAGAGCTGCAAGAGCCTAGCCCACAACCCAATCTAAGCTCTTATTATAGATTCATTGAGGGAGGTAGAGTAATACCACAAAAATTTTCCATCCCTCTCTTCTTTGAGCTTGAGAAAGAGAGAGGAAGGACACATCACTAGATGAAACTTGACAAATAAAAGAAAGTAGAGGATGTGGGCCATATGGTAGAGAAACTCCTAGAGATGGGCGGGGATTTGGGTAAGATGAGAGACATGGAACAAATTATTAGATCTCAACTAGAGGAAGAAAACACATGGCTAAGGAGTCAGTTACAAGAAAAAGAGAGCCAACTGTCCACCATGGAAAGCCTCTCCATTGAGACACTCCAGTGTAGGATGCCAGCAAAATAATATGCCTTGTACCTCAAATATCAATGGTTGTAATCTGAGACCAAGACACTAGCACAATAGGGGACTATGCCTTTCCAAGACTATAGGCAGTTCATTGAACTATGCGACAAGAGAACCCTAGAGGATAAGGCCAAGATATCTAAATTCTACTTACACAACTTTGCCTTAATAGAATTGAATGTGTAGGACCCCAATGCAAAGTTGGGGGACTTACAACTAATGGCCCTTGCATCATGGATGAGTCATGAGGAGGTCAGGGCTAAGTAGGTGAAGAGGGTGTTGGAAAGAGAAGAAAGGGAGCCCCTTTAAATTAGAGAATAACATATAAATTCAATGGATGTCATTAGTACCCACAACATCATCTACAATGATCCAAAGCTTGCACCAAGATAGTTAGCTACACAAGAACAAACAATCACACATTTTGATAACACCTTGAGATTGTTACGGAATGAAGGCTAGAAAGCATGTGAGAGGAGATGGAATACCTTACCATACAACCTAAGGATTAGAGAGTATCATTCCTCTGAGAGGATAAGAGATGCACTAGAAAGGACCCCCTATATAATAATGCAATGCAGAGACTCAAAATCAATTGGATTGGTTTGAAACTTAGTCCACCCTTATTGTTGGGTATGTTAGAAGGTAGAATCGAGGAAGAGGAAAGAAAGCAGTGGGAAGAAATAGAGAAACATGCAGGCTTCTATCCTCAAGAGGAAACTCCATCAACAGAGGCCTAGGATATCATAGATGCCACAAGAGCTATGAAATATATGGACATAGACTAAGTTTCTTAGAGGATCAGCAACACTTTCAGTAGGGGGGCTATGATGAGGCTCATCAATAGGATTTGGAGCAGTTTTTTGCTAATTTAAGTGCAGGAACTCGAAATAGGCAAGCAAGAGGGATTCTAGGAGATTTGGTTTCCCTCCTGAACTCCTCAATCACTTGAAGAATCCTCAACCATATCTCATGAGCTCGGAATTACAAGAAGCCAAGCCAACCGAGTTCATTGTCAATCAAGCCAGTAATAGTTGAAGATAATTCAATATTGATTTTGGGAGCCAATCCTCCATAATTTTTAGGAAGTTGTTGGTAGCTTCAGTTGTATAAATAAGAAGGCCTAGGTCTTCATTATGATTCAACTTTTGATAATAGCCAAGAGGCAATTTGGAGCTAAGCGATTATGATTGTTATTCTCATGTTATTTTTGACATTTTGATGATAATGAAAAGGGTTTCTTTGATCTAGCATTGAGTTGACTTAGAGGGATGAAGCTCTTGGGTTAGGGCCCAATCCTAGCAACAGAGGTTCCTCTTTTCGTACATGTATTCTTAGATTAGAAACATAGATTAGTTGTTGAAGTTATGTCTGCTTTGTTTAATTTACAAGTCTTTGAATGATTGGTTATTTTCGCTTCCACTGGTTGGAGAAGTAGATCAGTGTTAAAGTAGTGAAAGAAAATATTTCAGAAAATCTTGTGACAGTGGCCTCTTCCTCATCTCCCCCATGGGATCATGGTTTGAGGGCCCCACTCTCACAGCCCCAAAAATAGATTTATCTTTCGGTCATTACACAACTTTGGATTTCTTGTTGAGTAGACATTGTTTATGATTTCTAAGAAGCACCTACAATTGTCATTTTGGTTTCTTGAGATTGTTTTAAATTAGAAATCATTCCATAGATTTAAGCCATTATCTATCAGTAAATCAGTTTATCAAATTCAACTCATATTCTCGACATTTACATAAAGTTGTGAATGAATGAAGGAAACAATGTGTGTTTTTGATCTGTAGGGAGGAACTCATTCCACCAGTCTCATCCAAGTCTTCTCTACCTCTCACCCAATCCTACCAACCACTAATTCAGGTTTCTATTTTACAGCCACCTTGATAAAATCCAACCATCCTGAAGAGTTGGGATGATCCTTGGGTAGTGTGTACCTTCCCCGTACCTTGTTCCACCATCATACATCTTCCCAACACTTTTTTTCACCTTCCCTACCTTCCTACAACTTTTAACTAAGTTTCATGTAGTAAATCAGGACATCCTCTAGTAACTACAGGAAACCCTGTAACAACCTGTTTTAGATTGTTTTGGGAAAAAATGATGATGAAAGCCTAGGATAGGCCTTCAACTTGACTTCCATACCCCTTAATGCCATTTTGGACCAGCTTTTCCATACCTTCCTCCCCTGCAAAAGATCAGATTATTAGCTTAGCATTTACATTTCTAAATTAAAAGCCAAAAGACTCTTTTCTGCAATATTTAGCTAATGCATGCATACATTAGTCATACCAGTGTTAGGATAATTTCTATGCCTACTTAGTCCAGATAGCTAGATGATAAATGCAAGGCTAAATTAGGTCTCTTTTGCAAGTAATGTGTGTTAATTCTTAATTAGGTAATTTCATGTCATTTCGTAACACTTTCTATTCAACACTTTCATTTCCTTAAAATATGCAAGCATATGCTTTCTACATTAAATATAGCTTCACATTCACTGTCAATACTCAGCCTCTTTCTAGTTAATAGAAGAATGGTTTGAAAAACCCTAGTGGTCTATCGCCACAGTTGAGAAGTGACAAGAGTATATTGTTGCATCTCTTGTGCATATAGCACTGTCACCTCCAAGTTTGTACAAACCCTGATTTGATAAATTAAAGTTGGCCACCTTAGGAGTTGTAGCATCCTTGGTGCAATATTTGGCCTCATCACGTTTTGGCATAGTTGCCTCAGTATTGCAAAAATAATGTTGCAACTTCCAAGGCTACCAACTTTAATTATTAACTCAGGGTTCATAGGAACTTAAGAGGTATCGTCACTATATGCGCAGAATGCAATATGTCCTTCCTATGATGTCATGGAGTGCATGTAATGAAATCAAATCCTAAACTAATTGCAGACAATGAAATGTTTGAAGTGGAAACCTTAACCTATTTCAAGAAAGAAAATACAAGGAAATAAACCTATTCTAATTGCATAAAGTAAATATAATGAACTAAATGTTAACCATTACATTTCAAAGTGTTTAGATCCGTTAACAAAGTTCATTGGATGCAGTAATAAAAAAAATCATCATTGTATTACCCAATTCATAAATTTGTACATTAACCCAAATCGCTGAGATGTTTTGCATGGGTAAAAAATCAAGTCCTAAGTGGTGTTTATCCCTCCTCAACCATTGATTTGGAGCCTAGGGGTCATGATTCAACCCTAAAGGACCAAAACCAGTCTTTTTTAGCAAATCTGGGCAAGTATATACACATTGGAAGAGTACTACAAGATGTTACACATTTACTACTGGAAATTATAATTCATCGAATTACCAAGAAAAGAAAATCAAAATTGGATGGGACAAATTTTATTATTGATTAGGATATATTAGGCCTCCATTCCAAGTGGAATCACTCAAAAATACCTCTATTAACCCATGCTAAAAAAAATAGAAAATTACTAGTCTAAAATCTAGAAATTCGAGAACTAGTGAGCTAGTAAATCTATCAAATGCCTAACCTAATTAAGTGAAAATGCAATGGGGTAAATTTTGTTATTAAATAGAATGCTTTTTTGATCTAGTGCATGTGGAATCAACTCAATTGAAGCTCATTAGAATGCTCTAAAAAATAGTAGAACTTTATTGTTATTTGCCACAAGGGACTTCTAGAAATCTAGATTTGGGAATAAGCAAACTAATCCAAGTAACTCAATGATTACTATGATGTTTCAAAGTTGTTCCAATGATGAAATGATGCTTTCGATCCTGTAAAATAACTTAGTTCAACCATTTAATCCAATCCTACAACAAGAAATCATTAATATTAAATGCAAATATAGAAAAAAGACAAGAACAAGAGATGCATGTGAATAAGAACTGAAAAAAGAAAAGAAAAGTAAATGATACAAAAGTGTTCTGAGGTTCTTGGGATGGCCAAACCCAAGGAAACTCAGTGTCTTATGGAGAAGACCAAGATTTAGAAGTTGAGCATGGCACCAATCTTCATTACTTCCATCAATACAATTACATCCAATAATATAAACTTTGAAACGAGAATTGATACGATTACCCATTTTTTTGAGGTAGCAAAAAAATCATATGATTTTGAAAAGTGTTGATTCTAAATATACTTTTTTTAGCATATTTTTGACGCTTTAAATTTTCTTATGTATCAAGTATAGATATTTGTTTTTAAATGTTAGTGATTTTCATGCTGATTTTGAAACGTGTTGATGCAACATCAACCCCTTTTTTTAGAGGGCTTATTTTTGACACTTTAAATTTTCTAATGTATTAAGTGTGGATATTTTTTTTAAATGTTGGTGATTTTCCAGCGGATATTGAAAAGCATCAACATTTTTTAAAAACATTTTTGACACTTTAAATTTTTTTATGTCCTAATTATGCACACTTGTTTTTTAAATGTTGATTAATTAAAAAATTTTGTAGTTTTCTTATTTCTCTTTTTTTAAATGTTGATTACTTAAAAAAACAAACATAAAAATATCTATAAAAAAAAAAGAAAAAGAAAAAAAGAAAATTATCTTGTAAAAGATAAAAAAATTGAATTCTTTATATATATATAAACAAAAATTTAAAAAAACTATAAAAAAATAAACAAAAATACAAATGTTTTAAAAAATCATGTATATAAAAAAATAGAAGATCAACAAAAAAAAATATAAACAATTTTAAATAATTAAAAAATAAATAAAAACTGTTGAAATTAAAATAAAAACATTAAAAAAAAACACAAAAACGTAATATTAAAAAAAAAAAAACATAAAAACCAACACAATTTCAAATTACAAAAGAAAACCATAATTTAAAAAAAATGAAAACATTCAAATTAATAACACACTTATAAAAAAATTTAACTAAAAAGCCTTAAAAAAAAAATCGGGGGGAAAAAAACTACAATTTATAAAAAAAAAATTGAAAACATTGAAATTAATAACACACAAAAAATTTAACTAAAAAACCTAAAAAAAAAAAATCGGGGGAAAAAACTACAGTTTATAAAAAAAATTGAAAACATTCAAATTAATAAGACACTTATAAAAAAATTACCTAAAAATCCTTAAAAAAAATCAGAGATCGTGGGCATGGCAGGTCGATTCTTGGAATCATCCTGCCAAGCCCACGACTAGCCAGCCTAGCAGTCGGGCTACCCTGGGCCTACTTGGCCGATGTAGGCACAAGGCAGCTTGATTGCTGGGCTAGCTGGTCGTGAGGTTGCAGGCAGCTCCATGGTTAGCCAACCTAGAGGCCGAGCCACCCTGGGTGTCACAATTACGAGATAAGCCAGACGTGCTCATGTGTGATGAGCAACTGTGGAAGACGAATTTGGGTATGTGTGACGAGTCGACTTTCCGACAACGAGTGGGAGTGTTTGGTTAAATGTGCCCCGACGAGTTCTGTGACGGTTTGACGGGTTACTTGGAGAGTTGAAAAACCGAGAAGTGGAAAATCGATTATGTATGGGCACACACATGAAGAGTTTATATGAAATGTTGAAAAACTAACGAGTTGATGGGCTGACGTGTGGATTTGGATGCCCTGGGTAGGTCGATGTGTGGAGGGGGACGCGTTGGTTGGCCGACATATTATTTTGATATTTTCATGTGTGATTTGTATGGTTGGCCTAGGGTAAGCCAACCAACCTTAACACATGCAGGACACATATATATAGATGGCGACTTGGTGGAAGAATGCCTTCAAACTCACGCATCAAGAATTGAGCTAACACTTGAGCGAGCAAAAGAAAAGATGAATACAACCAAGGCAAGGCATAAGCGATGGATGGGCCGAAGTGCCGAGCTGAGACGAGGAAGAATGAGCTGCAGGTTTTGGGTGGACAGTACATGGGGCGAGCTGCAGGAGTGGGAAGGTTGTTTGGCAATTTGGGTACGAACGACCCGAGCTGCAGTGGGCGTGGGCAACCCGACCCATAGTGTGGTCGAACGACCCAACTCGGCTGGGCAGGTCTGCACAGATAGGCAACTGACAAAAGACTACAATATGATTTGTGGTGTGTGCGGAAGTGTGAACACAGAGTGTGACGAGCTGCGGGTAAGTCTGCACGGTACAACGAGTTGTGGAGGGAGACCCAAATCAGGGTGGGTGCATTTGCATGGTGCGACAAGTTGCACGACATGAGATAGTGGGTGCTACTAAATGAAGGGCAACCCAACACAAGCATGCCGAAACTATGGAAATTTAGAAATTTTTCTAAGGATAAATTTGGAGTTTCCTAGCAAAGCTATACTTGTATATGTATTTGTAAAATACTGAATTACTGGTTATTGGGCATACTTTAATCTAGGAGTTTCCTCTCCCATTTAAAAAGAAAGGAATCCGCTATGCATATTTATGATATGATGATGATGTTGTAAATGTTATTCTACTGTGTAAATGATGAATGTTTAGTAGAAGTAAAGAAAAATAACTAAGTGTTGAATGTTAGGCGTAGCCCGTACTCATAAGTATTGGTGAAGAGAAAGTGGGTATTGGTGCCGCACCTGCTTATGTGTGGTTGAAAGACTACCACCAAGAGTGGGGCGTGACAGGTGGTATCAGAGCTAGTTTGGAAAATGAAGGAAGTGATATAATTGTAGTTCATGATAGTTGGTATCAAGAGGCTTGAAGATTGAAGTGAATACTTTGTGATAGTTGATATCTTTTGGTAGCAGTTGGTATTGGGGTTTTGAAGCTTGATGACTATTGAGGGTAAAGTAGGTATTGAATACTTGCCGAATGGATGAAGATCGTAGAAATATCATTTCAAAAACTTGAAGACATGACATATTATTAGAAAGACGAGACGCAAAATGCTATGAAGATCCTGTGTAAGAGAGGGAAAACTTGATACACATGAGGGACAAGATAGTGGACATGCAAAAGGCCTTAGGTAATATTCATGGGTGAACTGCTGAATTCAAGGAACTTGATGAGAAGATATGACAGGGTGATCGAAGACTTCAAGAAATCATGAATGCACGATTTCGACTAAGGGAGAAAAGAACCATGTTGCAGGCAAAAGTCAAGGGACTTAAGGATGAAATCAAGAAGGACTTTCTTGGTCGAAAGCCCGTTGTTATAGAGCAAGATGAGCTCAATTACATTGATAGACTTGGGGACTGTCACCAAGCCATGAAGGAAGATGTTCCGATGATTGGATCACTTCGAGTGGAAGAAGTCAGTGTGTTCCAAGTAGGTGCACTTAAGCAGAATGCGATGGAGGAGAAGCTTGATGGAGCTCAAGCTAAGCCAGGATCGAGTTGCTTAGATGAATCGAATAGGGAGTTGAAGTACCTTAAGAAGGAATTTAGGTTGAAACATAAGTTGAAAGACTCTTCTGAGGTGGAGTTATTAAAAAGGTTGCAAAGATAAGACATAAGATAAAGCCTAGAGAGGATGGCAATGCCTTAAGGTTGAGTTTTGTGCAGACGACCGTACATGGTAAGAAGTTTTTTGCATTGGTGGACATGGGGGATACTCATAGCTTCCTTAATAGGAAAGCAGCAACATCTTTTGGAAAGAAAGTTGATGTAGGGAAAGAGTCGAGTGCCTTCAAAGCAGTGAACTCTACCATGAAAGTTGTGACAGGTGTTTTGAAGGACACTCAAGTAAGAGTGGGTTCATGGTTTGGAAAGTTGGACTTGAGGGTGATCAACTTGGATGATCATACTATGTTGTTGGGGCAAGATTTTCTAAAAGCTGCACAAGCCATACCAATGGTGGATCGAGACATTCTCTTGGTTACAGCTGAAGGACAAACTATGATGGTTACAATGAATATGAGGAGTTGCTTGGGATATAGACCAAGGATTAATTCTATGGCTTTATATCCAAAGGATCTGCATGTGAAGCACGATTATGTGGAGAAAAGGGGACTTGGATGTATGAATCAAACAACAAAGGAAAGGAATATAGTTGACATTTTTGTGAGAGCTAGAATAAAATATGAAGATGGAAAGGCAGTTTCACACATCTTGAGACACTTGACAGGTGCATCTTCTACGAAGGAGCTTCACCATGAAGTTGTTGATGAAGGAAGTTTGAGTACTTATTTTAAGGCAGTGGTTTGGGAAGATTATGCAGGTAGAGATCCGACTGGTATAATGGATTTTTGTAGGTATGCCATGGGAATATATGACTTTTAGTTGTTGAAAGACAAGCTCAAGAAGCTTGAATGTACTCATGAGGAGGTTGAAGTTGCGCACAAGTACGTGAGGACGCAGTATCAATCAGATACATGGGTGGATGAGAGTAAAGGAGGAAAATTCCTGGCCCTTCTTTCTAGATAAACCTTGGAGATAGTTGTGTGTAGGTTCTTGATATCTAGGAGGACTGCACCACCCTTACAAGGGGCCTTGGGGATGAGGCTTCTTTTCTTGACAGGTTGATGATGCTTGGATGAATGCAACTGTATGACAACACATTGGCATTAGCATCATGGGAAACATGTTGCAAATGAGATGATGGACTATGTCATGGAACTGAGCATGGCTTATTTTACACTTGGGATGGATTCTTGATCGAGTTGTGGTTGTGACAGGATGCTAAGAAATAGCCAAAAATGACATGGGGAGGTTCATTCTCATGGGTTGAGTGCTACAGTTGGATTAGCTACCCAACTAGTTCGATGACATGGGGGCATGCAATGCACTGAGTTTGTGTCAGATAGATGTCTTGGTTATGACTGAGATGTTGTGTTGGATGGAGTATTATGCAGTGATTCACATGATTATGATACATGATGGGGTCAGACACGATATATGTTGCAACGATGGCATGTAGTCGAGTTGGAGGGACCAACCTTCCACGATGGGGCAGCATGTGGGATTGTGGCGGATGTGGCTGATGATCATGGATTGAGGAGACTTCCTGTTCATGAAGTCATGAACCTTGGTGGTTTATGTGATGATGGAGCAGAGATGGGTAGCATGGAAATTTTGCAGATGTTGGAGCTGGCGACACTTTGCGATGATGTATGATGGAGTTGTTGAGGACAAGAATCGTTTAAAGTGGGGGAGTATGTCATGACCACGAGCTAAGTCAGACGCGCTCATGTGCAATGGGAAATAGCAGGAGACGACTTTAGTTATGTATGACAAGTCGACTTTGCGACAATGAGCGGGAGCATTTGGTTAAACGCACCCCTACGAGTGTGCGACGATGAGTTGTGCGACGGTGAGGTGAGTTACTTGGAGAGTCAACAAACTGAGAAGTGGAAAGTCAACTAAGTATGGGTGCACACATGACGAGTTTATTGGAGTGTGAAAAAACCAATGAGTTGATGGGCCAACGTGTGGAGTTGGCCAATGTGCATAGGTGGATGAGTTGGTTAGCCAATGCATTATTTTGGTATTTTCATGTGTGATTTGTGTGGTCAACCTGGGGTAGGCCGACCCACCTTAACACGTGGAGGACATATATATATATATATATATATATATATATATATATATATATATATATATATATATATATATATATATATAGAGGACGACTTGGTGGAATAAGGCCATCGAACTCAAGCATCAAGCATTGAGCTAATACTTGAGCAAGCAAAAGAAAAGACAAATATGACCAAGGCAAGTCACAGGCGGTGGATGGGCCAAAGTGCCGAGCCGAGACAAGGAAGAACGAGTTGCATGTTTTGGGCAAAAAGTACACAGGGTGAGTTGTAAGAGTGGGCAGACTATTGGGTGATTTGGGCGCGGACAACCTGAGTTACAGTGGGCATGGGCAACCTGATCTACAGTGCAGCCGAACGACTTGAACTGGTTGGGTGGGTTTGCATGGGTAGGTAACCTACGGAAGTATGTGATACAAGCTGCGGTGTGTGTGGAAGTCTATGATATGAGTTGCGGTGTGTGTGAAAGTCTAAATGTAGAGGGCGGCGGGCTGCAAATGAGTTGTGGGTAAGACGAGTTGTGGGTAAGTCTGCACGGTATGATGAGTTGCAGAGGGTGACCCGACCTAGGGTGGGCGCCTCTGTATAGTGCGACAAGCTACACAACATGAGAAAGTGGGCATTGTTGAATGAAGGGAAATCCAATCCAGTGAGGTGGGCGACCCGACACAAGTAGGCCAAAACTGTGGAAATTCGGAAAGTTTGCTAAAGGTAAATTTGGAGTTTCCTAGAAAAGTTGTACTTGTATATGTATTTGTAAAATACTGAACTATTGATTATTGGGCAAAATCTAATCTGGGAGTTTCCCCTCCCATTTAAAAAGAAAGTAATCCACTGTGCATATTTATGATATGATGATGATGATGTAAATGTTATTTCGCTGTGTAAATGATGAATGCTTAGTAGAAGTAAAGAAAAATAACTAAGTGTTGAATGTTAGGCATAGCCCATACTCATAAGTATTGGTGAAAAGAATGTGGGTAGCGGTGCCGCACCTGCGTATGTGTGTTTGAAAGACTACTACCAGGATAGGGGCGTGACATTGGGCATAACTAGTCGATTCCTTGAATGGGCTAGGCAAGGCCCAAGGCGGCCTGGCCACTAGGCTGACAGGTCATGGAGCTGCAGGAAGCCTCCACGGTCGACCATCCCAGCGATCGAGCTGCCTTGGGCTTGCCTAGCCAATTCTGGGAATCGGCTAGGTAGGCCTAGGGTAACTCGGCCACTAGGTTGGCCAGCCGTGGCACTGCCAACAGCCTCATGGTTGGATCGCCCTGGACCTATCTGGTTGATTCCCAAAATTGTTTATATATAGATCTTCTATTTTTTTAATTAGGTTTTGTGTTTTTTTTTCCATGTTATATATATCTATATATATATATATATATACCCATGTTTTTTTTTGTTCTAATATATATATGGTTATTTAATATTATTATTTTTTTAATTTTATGTTTTTATTTTTATGTTTCTTTTCTGTTTTCTTTTCTGTTTTTTTTTTTTTTTTTGTTTATTTATTTATTTATTTATGTTTCAAGATATATATTTTTTTATTTTTTTAACTTTTTATGTTTTTTTTTCTAGTTTTTTTCAATGTTTTAATTTTTGTTTTCTTTTTTATTTTTTATTTATGTTTATTTATTATATTATTTTATTTTATTTTTCCTAGAGGGTCCATGTCGATCCTCGGCTAATAACCTAATCTCATTATGTGTCAATTTGACTGTTGCTTTTAAAGTTTTTGTTATAAAAGATCAAATGTGCCCTCACAATGTGTCAATTTCATGGTTGATATTTAAGTTCTCATTATAGTGGGTCAAGTTTTCCTACGCCGTGCCAATTTGATGGTTGAATTTTAAACTTTTTTTGCAATCTGTTAAGTTGTCTTAGGCTAATATTTTTAAGTCGTCATATTTTTAACATTTAAAAAAGAAACTACTCTTGGTATAATGACTATTTAATTAAGGTGTTCATTTTTAAAGTCTTTTTAGTCATCAAATTTTTCCATAATGTCATTATTGAAAAATTGTCAAAATTGTAAGGTTTTCTAGCATCTCAGTGTTCGAGCATCAACATTTTTCGTTTGTAGCTTTTTTTAAAGTTTTTTTTGGGTTTTTTGGATAGAGTGCTCATTTTAAGTTTATAGTTCTCGTTTCAAAGTTTACATTGTTATCCTTGCAAAAAATGACAGTGGAGCTACAAATATACAAGTTCTCTCCACAAGAAGACTAATAAAAATAAATCCCTAGAGGCAAATTTGACTTGGTACTTATACAAAATGATTAGGAAGAACTCCCCATGAAAGGAGGAAGCTTTCCCCACCAAAATCCCTCAATTAGTGGATCTGGTTCCTAATACTAGGAATCTGCATTAAATGATAGGGAATACCTTCCTAGATTTTCTCAATCATTGGAGCTCCAAAATCTGTGCAATAATTTCAAAATATCTTCTTGATTTATTATTTAATATTGATCCTCCTGCAGTAGGGAGAAAGTCCCTAAATTATCTCCTCATCCAAATCTTCATAATCTACCCAATATTCTCACAATATTCCACAACAATAAATAAGATTAGGCAAAAATATGAAATTATCCATAAACCTTCCTAATGAACATATTAAAGTTAAAAATACATTATCTAATGCAAAAAGGAAGTTTAATGTGCTGAAGGATGGTTAGATGGGCCATAATTTATGTCTAATTTGGAGGCCCATCATACCCCCCTGCTAAAAGTGTCGATCATCCTCCGAGAAACTTCGTGATCTCATTGTGCCTCATTCATGGCCCTGATGATCTCCCTGATTTTTACATTCCTACGTTTTCCCCCTTATGCAAGATGGTTTCTTTAAGATTTTTTGATTTGGCAAGGTCTTCCACATCCTTTTCCAATCTCCTGCTACCTTTTTCCACCATTTGGACACCTCTGGAACCCTCAAAATTCCCTTAGATGAGATTCTATAGTAAACTAGGACATCCCGTAGTAATTTATGTAGTAAGTACAGGAAACCCTGTAGCACCCTGTTTAAACCTGTTTTGAGCAGAAATGATAGTCTAAGCCTAGGCTAGGCCCTCAACTTGAATTCCATGCTCCTCACTGCTATTTTGGACTGACTTTTCCATGTCTTTTTCCCCTTTCTATAACATCTTTTAGGCCTTGGACAAAAGCTAGAAAGAGAATAGAGACCCCTTGGAAAACCTCTTTTCATCACTGTAGTTTGAGTTTTATCTTGATGGTGAATGCCTTCTTGCCTTTTTTTGTCTTCTTCTTCTCTTTTTTCTTGCCTTTTGTTGTCTTCTTCTTCTCTTTTGTGGCCTAGATGATTACCTAATGGGATTTGGAGTTCTCTATTTTTATTAGGTCTCTCTTAGGCACTGTCATTTTGTTTTTTAGCACAATTTGTTCCCTTTTTCCTTCTTGTAGCAGCATTTTGCCTTCCTATAGCATTCATTCCTTCTCTTTCAATGCCTTCTAACTGTATGGGATTGATGAGAAATGATGTAGAGAGTTTGGAGGATGATGCTAGGGCTTAGAGGGAGTAGTGTAGGTTTGTGAAAATGGAGAGGATGTGCTCTGTGTTTTTTTAAGAAATTTTTAGGGTGAGATAGAGTGTAGGGTTTGTTCTTGAAAAATGTTAATTTTTTCTTATGAAATGGGATGGATGAATGATGGATAGATAGTGGATATGAATTGGACGAAGGGCTGGAGTGCTTTGATGACTTGTCCTTTGCAAAAATTTCCTCTTTTTAACTGTTGTCCCTGCTCCTCAAAATCATCACCCTTCTTAATTTTGCTTTTCCACATTGCATGAGTGAGGGAGTTAGTTGCAATTAACTAGATGATGGTGGTTAAGAATGTTGATCCATCCTTAGCCTCATAAAACCTCACCTCATGCATTGACAACAAATTTCTAACTATAATATACTCAAGAGAAAAGGTCAAGAATATTGCATACATGTACCTACCTAATGGTTGTTGGAGAGGCATCCATGTTGTTGCTGAGTTGATGATCGATCCATGCTTCCCTGGAGGTGCTAGTTTTCTTTGCTTGCTTTTGCACAAGTCTTCATAGCTTGTTGATTCTTTTATTGATAAGGTTGTTGTGTGCAATTTTATTTCCAGTGTTCAATATTTTGTTAGTGGATTGGATGGATTTCTTCCTAAGGAGGGTGTGCCCCCTTTTCAATCTTCATAATTGGCTTCATTTTGCTCAAGGTGGCTAGATCCTTTGTTGTGTGAGTGAAAAAAGAATTGATGTTGAGTTTTATTTTAACTGTGATGGCTGCTTACAAGAGGAATCTTATTCCTGTAGAAGTCATTTAATTCCTCTTAGAGGCCTCATTGATGCATGTGGGATTGATGTAAAGTCATAGGAAGTATAAGGATAGGGTTAAAATCATCAAGAGGTGGTGTAATTGGTGGAAACGTTGATGACACAATTTTTTTTCTGATTTTTTCATGTAAGGTAGATTGGAATTTGAAGATGGATTTTGGTTAGATGGATTGAATGAGTGATGAAAGTGGTGTTGGAGGGACCTATATCAACCTTCCATAAATAATACATGACCTTTTTACCCCTTTCTCCAACCATATTCCCTCATGTAGCTTCTTCTCAGCCGTCCTATAGTACTACAGGATCTTCCCATAGTAATTCAGGACAACCTCTTATAGAAGACTTGTTTTGTCCATACCTCCCAAACGATAGAATGAATTGACTTGAACTTTTATGAGCATGTTTTTATTGTCCTTATTCACCTCCCCACACATAATATTGGCCAATGGGTGCACGAGTCTCGAGAAAAAATAAAAATGGTTGTAGGTGATGGAGGTTGATTTCTCAAAAACTGTGCACTAGACTAATTTGTTGAAATTGCTTAGGCATGTTACCATCATCCATATGCATCTCCCCATGAAATGACTTTGCAAATGGATGCATGAATATCGAGAAAATTAAAAAATCATTGTAGGTGATGGAGGTGAATTTCTCGAAAAGTGCACATGAGAATTTGTTGAAATTGCTTGGGCATGTTACTTTTGAGAAATTGACCTCCATCACCTACAACCATTTTTTGAATTTTCTCAACATTCATGCATCCATTTTTAAATCTGTTCATGGGTAGATGCATATGGATGGTAACATGCCCAAGAAATTTCAACAAATTCCAGTACACAGTTGTCGAGAAATTGACCTCCATCACTTACAACCATTTTTTATTTTTATTTTTGTCAAGATTCATTCATCCATTGGAAAAGATGTTTTATTGGGAGGTGCATAAGGATAATGGCAACATGCTTAGAAAATTTCAGGTCAATCCATTCTACCATTTGGGAGATGTGGACAAAACAAGTCTGCTACAGGAGATTGTCCTGAATTATGACAGGAAGATCTTGTAGTACTGCAGGATGGCTGAGAAGAAGCTACAGGAGGAAATTTGATTCGAGAAAGGGGTCAAAATTTCATGTATTCTTTAGGGAATGTTGATATAGGTCACCCAACATCACTTTCCTTACTCATCCACTCCATTTAACCATAATCCATCTTCAAATTCCACTTTGCCTTACATGAAAAAAATAAGAAAAAACTTTGTCATCAACTTTTCCTCCACCTACACCACCTCTTGATGATTTTAACCTTGTCCTTATGCCTCCTATGAATTTCCATCAATCCCACATGCATCAATGAGTTCTCGAAAAGGAATTAAATGAATTTTATAGGAAGAAATTCTTCCTGTAAGAAGTCTGCACAGTTACAACAGAACTCATCATCAATTCTTTTTTGCACTCACACAGTAGAATATCTAGCCACCTTGAGCAACATGAAGCCATTTCTACATATTGAAAAGGGGGCACATCATCCTTAGGAAACAGGTCATCCACTCCACCAAAAAAAGATTGAACACTGGAAAGAAAATTACACACAACAACCTTGTCAGTGAAAGAATCAACAAGCTATGAAGATCTATGCAGAAGAAAGAAAATAAAATTAGCCCCTCCAGGGAAGCATGGATTGATCACCAACTCAACAGCAACATGCATGCCTCTCCAACAACCATCAGGTAGGTACATGTATGCAATATTCTTGATCTCTTTTCATGGGCATACTATAGTTACAAATTTGTTGCCAACACATGAGAGGTGAGGTTTTATAAGCTAAGGACGGGTCAACAATCTTAGCCACCCTCAACTAGTTAATTGCAACTAACTCCCTCACTCATACAATGTGGGAAAGAAAAATTAGGAAGGGTGATTATTTTTAGGAGTGGGGATAACAATTAAAAGAGGAAATTTGTGCAAATGCCAAGTCACCAAAGCACTCCAAGCCCTCCATCCACTTCATATCCACTATGTATCCATCATTCATCCATCCCATTTTATAAGAAAAAAATTAACATTTTTCAAGAACAAACCCTACACTCCGTCTCACCCTAAAAATTTCTTAAAAAAACACACAAAGCACATCCTCTCCATTTTCACAAACCTTTCCACAAGGCCAAAAATTGATCTTGATTGTTTGTTGATATTCCCAAGCTCCAAGAAAATTTATAAACTATTTGTTCCTTGGGGCAATAGATGACCCCTCCTACTCATGCTTCCTCTAATTGTATATCAACTTTAAAAACAAATAACATAAATAAAAAAAGAGTGTAAGAAAGATGTATAATTCTTATACTTTTTAAAATTTTCCATGGCATAACTTAAATTATTTTTTTAAAGATCATCTTAACTAATTTATTTCACTTGTATATAAACCCCCAGGCACATTAAACCCCTAGACACATTTCCTTCTCCATTGACATGGAGGATTTGGTACGAACTCTAGAGCTAAGATCCTAGCTCTCTAGGGGCTACTATGGTTCGCTAAGAAACAAAGGATGGATATCATTACCATATATGGTGACTCAAAAGGCCTCATTGATCAGATCTTTGGTCATTCCAACTTTTCAGCCCCTATTTAAATAACTAAATGAAGGGAATTGAACATCTGAAGCAGACATTTATGGATAATTCGTTCTTGCACATTTACAGGGAATCAAATATAGTGGCTTACAGATTATTGAGGAAAGGTCTTTTGGCTTCTTAGAGATCCATGTTTTATAGACAGTTTTTTGATGGTTTGGTGGTCGAGGAGGGTGAGTTGGCCCTCTTGTAAATGGCCATGTCATATTGTATTTTCTATGTTTGGTTAGTCTTATCTTAAGTGAATAAGTTTTGTTCTTTTATTTTCGGTCACCTTCTTTGGTCCTATTACAAGAATATTAAATTATATAAACATATGCTTAACATGTATTGGTCTTTCTCTTAATACAAAGCTGACTTTTTTTCCAATGAAGAAAAAAATGAGAGGAAAGAAAGATTAAGATTTATAAAAATAAGTATTAATATGGTAGAATGAAACATGAGCATTTAGTTGGATATTACAAATGAATTATGAAGATGGAATCTTGGAAAGTAAGTATTGAGTTGAGTTGAAATGATAGATATATAGAGTTTGAAAATAAGCATTTAGTTGGATAATACAAATGAATTATGAATATGGAATCTTGGAAAGTAAGCATGCTGAAAAGTCCATTGAGTTGGGGTGACATGCTCATGTCAACAAAATAAATGGCATTTCATGTTGGAAGTAGATCACAGGGAGGCGATATGGAAGTTAGTAGTTACCAATCCGGTTTTGATATTTCTACACTTGATAAACCTGGAATGTTACTTCTGTGATGCAATATAATTTGTGTGTGTGCATGCAAGAAAAAAACTTTTTCATCCCACCTCACCCAACAATTGTTGCATTTACAACAATGATTTTAGTGATCATTGAAATTTTAGGAAAAACTAGTCAATGTTTATTACAAATCTTTAATACCTTTAAATATGCTACCTCTCTCTTATTGGATGACTAGTGCCTTCTAAACCATTTTGTACCATAGAAAGTCCAACTATGTTTAGCCCAACTAGAAGTAGTTTAAAATTTACTCCATATCCAAAGTTGAGTTCAATTTAATTTTTTTGGGTTGAAACTCTTCTTTGAGGCTCCCTAAGTTTAAATCACTTTTAAGTTCCAACTCAATCGAGCTCACTACCATACGTAATAGTATGAGGTTGCGCCCTATTGCAATTCAAAGATAGGCTAGAGTCCAAATGCTAGATAAAATTGTAAAGATATATATAAAGTAATTTCTAATTTTATTGAGAAGTTTATATTTTCTAATTATTGAAAAGAACAATTTACATTGTTATAAAATTTATTTAGTTTGAACTTTTCAATTAGATTTTAATATTATAGGTTTTTAAACTATTTTATTTAAATAATATGAATAAAAAAATATTAAAAAATTAGCCTTAAGAAATTGAGATTCAAAAGTATATAAGTTATCAAAATTACGCAAATAACTTAAAAGATAATTAATAAAATAATAAATAATAAATATTTAAAAAATATTAAAATTTATAAATGTAAATTATAAATAATTTAGATTGAAAGGTCATAAATTTATACATTATAAATTATATTGAGAGTATTATAAAATAATTTAAAATTATACTAGGTCAAAAATGAGGAGAAATAATATATATATATATATATGAAATATTAAAATAAAATTATTTTATAATTATTTATAATATACATAAATTATTTATTTCAATTATGCACATAATATGTATATGGGTTGTGGTTTTTTTTAATTTTTTTCTTCTTTTTGGGTTCAAATCTTATGCTTTGATATTTTTTACTATATAACACTATTATTTATTTCTTGATTTCTCAAAATAAGAAATAAATGTTGTTCGTTAACATAACTAGTACGATATTAGTAAAATTAACTACATAAAAATAAATAAAATAAAAATAAATGAATATTAATATTATAAAATATTTAATTTGAAATGTAAATTAATTTATTCAAAATAAGAAAGATTTAAAAATAAATGAAATAAGAAAACCAATTTTCACAATTTAAGAAAATAAAATAAAATAGATGAATATTAATGTAGATAAATATTTATACTATAAAATATTTAATTTGAAAAGTAATTTAATTTGTTCAAAATAAGAAATATTTAAGAATAAATTAAATATATAAAAAAAAAAAAATCAATTTTCACAATTAAAAAAAATTACTTTGATATTTGAAAACATTTTTAGAAAAAATCACATTGGTAAATTTAGGCCAATAAAATAAAAAATTACTTTATAATACTATTCCACACTCTAGAGTATAAAAAGAATTAAAATCATTAGAAAACAAATAACTTGGAAACGAGTTGGTAAAATCTTCTTAAAGTAGTGAAAAAAAACTTTATAATATTATTCCACGATCTAGAGAATAAAAAGAATTAAAATCATTAGAAAAAAAACAAATAATTTGTAAACAAGTGGTTAAAATCTTGTCTAAGTAGCGAGATGCCTAGCCGCTTAAACTGGTTGTAGAAAGATTTAAAATTTATTTAAAACTAGCATTTGCACCAGATGCTGCAAAGGAAACGCCGTAAGTCGGTAGCGCATATAGAAGAAGAACATAAATGAAAAAAATGTGATATGTTAGGTGATCTAACTATAGCCAAATTTAAATGAAAAACCACCCAAAAGCACTGGTATGCTGATCAATTTCAACCATTCTGCTTTGGGGAATAACTTGCTTAAACTCCACACTATCACAGGGAGAATTGCACCCACTAGGAATAACCATACCAAGTTTTTGTATGACCCAAGTGGGCTGAACAGGCGTTTCAGACCAACTAGGCCCCATGTGACTGATGCATCAAATGCTACTCTGTCCTTTGGACACGTCCAAGGGTTGTCAGGAGGTAGAGAGTCCACATCACAAATATTCTCTATACCTGTCAGCATCCACCATGTAATGCAGAGGTTGATTGTACCTGCAACTATTGTGCCCACAAGCTATGTACATCCACAAGTTAGCCCCTGGAATCAAATATAGTTAATAAAAAATTGAACCCCATGAAAAGATAATACTTATGGTTTATAACTTATTTTATAAGATTGAACACTATAGAAGAAGTGAAAACTGAAAACTATAAGAGCCACACTTGAGCAACATACATGCAATGTGGAAGAATCTTCACTTAGTGCCCAAGCTTCAAGTCTGCAAGAAGAGAAAGAGAATGTACTATACTAATCCTTCCATAAGTCTTGAAAAGGATATTGGCAATTGGTTTTCCAGGTAATAAGTACCCAATAATAAATTCTGCAACAACATTGTAACCTAGTTGCTGTTTTCACAACAATAGCAAATAAATTTCAGCACGAGTCTAGTTCACTTCAAATAACCAGCTCTATTACAACCCAATGGGGCATCAAAAAAAGCATAAGATCACACTTGATTTATTGTCATGGGAGAGGTTTTGATGTACTGATTTCATTTTATGTACTCTTGGAAGGAAAGATAACTGCATCTTTTCCAGTATCAGTTTTGTTCAGAAACGAAAAAGGAAACAACATAAGCTCATTTTCTTTCAGTTTTAGAAAATTTTATTGATCTCTGGAAGTAGCATGGTTTTCTGGTGAGTACAAAATTCATTTTGTTGCCCCTATTCATAGGGATTTTCTGGGGAAATGGATAGTTCAATTGGGAGGAAGAAATATATAACGTGTGGATGGTCTGATAGGCAGGTAGAAAAATATAGTATGTAATATCATTAATGGGCATATCCTTTTAATGGAAAAGTTGAGTTATGCAACCTTTCAGGGACAACTGATCAATTCCATTTGGGTGAAGTTACAATTTCCAATCAGAGCTATTTATACAGATTTCAGCTAGAATTGGCAACTTGAGAAAAGATATCGATCTCTTGAAATCAGAGTCAAGGTGGACTTGCTAGCTCTCCTTGCTTAGTATGGAGGCTAAATCTGGGTAATTGCACCTTGACTCCATGCCGAATCATTGTTGATGTACCTTTTTATATTTTAGAGATGAAATGTAACATGCATATTCCAAAAGAAAGGGTTAATCAGTGATGATATCCATACAAGCATGTTTAAATTAATCAGAATATAAAACAGGTACCATGGCAGCATCGTACACAGAGACATCTCTTGCTCATTACTCTGGCATTAAGCAGAATGAATATAAGAAATTTTACTGCTTAACAAGAAAGTATGGGAAAGTTTTGGACCTGATTAGTAGTTGCCTGAATCACTCCAATGGGAAGACTTAATATGCATGCAAGCCCACATGTCGTAGCATTCCCCACCATGGAAATTGAATATCATCCTTCCATATAATTGAAAGAATAAGTGACAGAGCCATGCTTCCTTCCAGTAGGATAAGAAACCACCACTGTGGTACATCATTGCAATATCTCATCAAGCGTGCATGGACATCAAGTTTATCAGTGTTTATAGAAGATCTACTTTGCTTAAGGATTTCACTGCATGTAAAAATGTTTGGTAAGTTTATTTTGGTGGGCATGTCATTGAATGAATCCAAGCAACTCCAGAGTGAATGAAAAAAAAAATATGTAACAAAAAGCATAATACATGGAGATGAGAAAATGATTATATAGTATATGATGCATGTACTATGTTTTGATATATATACACACACACCATTGTTTAATCCTCTGAGTTGACAAACCAAGATCAAAGTGATGCAATTTTTGCTAATAATGTTCATCAAATATGGCATGGTATTAGGAAAACAAATAAAAGGTTACGAGAAATCTCACCTTCCATTGAAGAGTATAAAGTGTTGCAACAATCCTTGCAAAACCAAATCCAATGGAGAAACCAAAAATTGTGCTAAGAATTGCACCCACTAGGAATAACCATACCATGTCTTTGTATGACCCAAGTGGGCTAAACAGGCATTTCAGACCAACTAAAACGCCTCTTTTTGCCGCTCTGATGATGGACAATTCTCATGCCTCTGATCTTATGAAGCAGCACTCGATGAAGATGGAGAAGTAGTAAATGCCTCCATTCATTCAACCATCAAAATTTGTCGTTAAAGGCATTTCATCATCCATAAAAATCTAACAATGTAAACTTTGAAACAGGAACTGATACTGTTACCTGTTTCGTAGAGATAGCAAAAAAATGACCCGATTTTCAAAAGTGGTGATGCAGAATACACATGTTTTTTTTAGAACATGGTTTTTGGAACTTTACTTTTTTTTCATGTTCAAGGATGAAATCAAGTTTTAGAATAGTAGTGATTTTCACGCTGATTTTAAAAAGTGAGTATTCTGCATCACACCCCCTTTTTTTTAAAAGACCTATTTTTTGACTTTTAATTTTCTAGTGTGTGAAATGTAAAAAATTATTTTCTAAATTTGATAGTTTTTGAAGTCGTCATTTTATATCATATTTCCTTGTTCTCTATCTTAATTTTTTTTTTTTAGGGGGTTTTTATTGTTTTGCGTTTTTAAATTAGAAAGTCGATAGTTTGAATTTTAGATAAAGTACATATTTATACATCCTTAATTAATTTTTCAATCCACATGAAATAATTGTTTCTAAAAAACAACATTTTTTAACAATGGACATAAAAATAACCATTTTTAACATAATATATAACAAAAAAACTAAACGTTTTGATAACTTTTTGCTAGAATTAAATGTCAAAATCACAATTTTTATACAAAAATATTAACTAAAAATGGTCAAATAATAGTTTTTTTTATGAATTTCATGTCAAAAAAATAATAATAACAACTTTTTTTTCAAAAAATAATAATTAACTTAAAAATCAATGCGAAAATCACAAATTACAAATATTGAACACATAACAACTTTAATTCATTGATTATTCTTTTCATGAAATGTCAGAGTCAAAACATTGCAAAGCTTGATTTCCAGGTATAACTTAAATTTAATCAACAATGTCACGTAATCCAAACTCCTCGTTCTCTAGAGTTTCATCATTGTCATCTTCCACAATATTTTCTGCTTCCTTTTGCGCAATTTCCTCTTCTAATGGGTCTTTGATGTCTGCAAATCTCCCAATATATGTCTTTCCAAATATTCCATGTAATGGTGGTTGGGGTTCTTTGCCTTTTTTGCCACACGTGATTCATTAAAGTCCCCTTTCCTCAACCCAATTTCTTGCATTTCATCTGGAAGAAATTGAAGAGCATTAATTCTTTGCTGAATGAAATTGCATTGTAATGGATCTTTCTCAATTGCAATGCAATTTCTTCCTTTTTGAAGGCAACATGCTAGTGTTGTACCTAATTATCAAGCACAAAAAAATAATGAAGTAAATTAGTACAATGACATATTAATTAAAAAAGAACATATTGAAATTCAATTCCATGTGGCAAAACCTACCTGAGCCAGAAAATAAATCTAGAACCCAATCTCCTTCATTTGAACATATGTCTATAAGATAGTTAATCAATAATTGTGGTTTCTGATAAATGTTAACTATCTCTCCTTTCGTTTCTTTGTCTTCATATGTTAGTTTCTCTCACAACAGCATCATAAGTAGTATTTGGCTATGACTCTTTCTCTCCACCTGATTAAAAATCATAGACATATGGCTATCATCTTTTGCCCAACTATCAATATGAATGAACTCACAGTCATTTATAAATTGTTGATCTTCATTGTTAAGAAGATTTGACTTTTGCCTGTAACATAAAATAGTAAAAGTTCAATTAACTTGTACATAAATGAATTTTTCAACATTAATCAAATATACCTTTAAACATCTTACCATGTAAGCTTCATCCTTGAATTTGTTTTCCCCTTGAAGCTTGACAATACCATTGCCAATTGTGTGTCTGAATGAAATGTCACAAATCTCCATAATGGTGATGACGTCCACTTCCATAAATCCCGCCACCACTTTATTAAAAGCTTGATAAGTATAAGGGTCACCATCATAGTAAATGTTTGGAATATTGAAACCATGGGGAATATCTGCAATAACCAGGGCATAATCCCTTTTTGGTACGAGTTTAGCAATGTCTTCACAGTCGCCTTGTATTACTTGATATTGAATAGTGTCTAGCCCATTCCAAATGAAATGATTAAGAGTTGGATCAAGTACAACATTATTAATACGTTTCTTTCTCAGTCTTTCAATCTTTATTTTTTCAATAAAAGTCTTGAAACTGTCTGGTGCTCCATTATCTTCTTTCTTCATCTTTTACCAAACAAACAAATGTATGTGTAAGTTTTAAATTAAAAATAGTACACAGATGATTAAAACTGAATGTATAAATCAAGTTACCTTTTTAAATGCAAGATAAAAAGCTTTTAATGTTGATGTAGAACTTGAATCTGGATAGTTGCGTACAACATCATCCCAACTATCTTCATTCAACAGTTTAACCATTTGTTCCTGAATTTTCATGTAAACTTTGTGACTGCATAGATAAAGTAAGAAAAAGTTAATATAATGATATGTATAACAAATACTACCAATAACAACATGTTTTATTTAAAAGATAACTATAATCCTGGAAATAAGTAAAAATAATTCAGCAAACTTACTTTTGAAATTCTTCAGACATTTCTTCCAATGATAATTCCCCTGACCTCACACGAGATAATATTGTTTTGACAATTTTTTCATCTTTCACTCCTTGCATCGCCCTCCAAGGCGTGATGGTCATATCGTCTGGAAGTTGCTTCAGTTCAGGAGCTAATTTATTGTTGCTACATATCAATGGCTTAGACTTTTTGACCCTCTGGTTTTTAATGCCAATTCTCTCCCACATGCTAAAAATGTCATCAATCAAATTCCAAATATCTCCAGTTCTAAATGCCAATTGGAAAATGTTTATCAATACCTCTGAATAAATCGCTATATCTGCTGTCTTTTCCACCTTTTGAATTGGTTTTCTCTTCAATTTGATAGCCTATTTCCATACAACATTCCTTTCGGAAATCTGCAGTAATATTTATCTTATCCCCACCACATTTTTCTAGGAATTCACTATGAATAAATCTAACCTTTTAGATCAAAGTCATAGACATCCTATATTCATTATCTGAATTATGATCCAATGCCACTAACTTTGCTTCTGTTTCATTTAAACCAGCATAAATGACACATTTCATTGTTTCAAAACGTGGGTTATTAGGATATTCGTCCATCAATTGTCTTTGAGCTTCAACAGAATGGTTCCCCCCAAGCACATAATAATTGTATTCAAAACATTTTGACTTATCAAATGCTTCTTTGTTGGGAACTTGAAGTGGATCAACAAGAAGCACATAACTAACCACATGAGCATATGGATTGTACCTCATCAATGTCTTCAAGTTGTGAACATGCAGATGATGTGGCTTTCTGATTTGATATTGGCATTGTCCTTCACTTGCCTTATAGGTTTGTCTGACATTTAACTGAAATGTACGACCACCATCAATTAAGTTTCTCTTTGTCAAATTCTGTCGAATGGCATTTTTTTTTTGTTTTGATTATGCCATCATCTAAATCAGCTCCTGGTGTAATGATTTCTCTGCTTTCTTTTGAAGTTTCACTAGGTTCTTGACTGCTGGTAATGACTACTTCAAGATCTTCAACTCTACTTTTTTTTTGTCATAACATTCTCAAGAGATCTATTCTTGGGCATTGTTACTTTTGGTCTTTTATGACCTTCTTCAGTTCCAATGTCATCTTCAGTAATGGCAACATATGCTCATTGTCAATTTCAACTTCATCGTCCTCAAAAGTAACTTGTTTACCCTTGCTAGATTTATCCACCAGAGGCCTTTTTTTTCTGATTCTTTGGATGTAGTTTTGTAGCATCATCAATTACTTACATTTTCCATGTTTTCCATATCTTCTTCTGACACTGAGTAAAAATGGCTGACAACTTTCATGATATCATGCTCTATGAAATGAATGCCTCCCAACCTAATTGAACAGCTTTCAACAAAATTCTGCCAAACAAAATATCATATGTTAATATAAACAAAGTTAAAAAAATATAGCGAGACACTTTCAAAACGCAAAATAAAAATACAAATAACATCACTTACGATGTTTTGTGTCATCTCATTTACGATTTGTTTACAAAACTTTGTAGATACCTCTCTCGTGTCATATAATGAATATGATAGTCGGTATTTAATCCTTTCATGTGACTTGGGAGCTTTTGTAAGTACGTAAAAAACTTCAGTGTTTGGTACCGAACACATATCTATGACTCTTCCCATTACCTCCAAATTTTCATTATTTTGGTGTAATATCAATGTATAGATATATATTCACAGTTGTGCTCTCTCATTCTTTCACATACCAGACTCTTGATGGAAATTTCACCTCTTTTGAACTTTCCAATCTGAGATTAGCTTCTTATCACTTGAAGCACTTGAAATATTTGTAGGCATGAGCTCAGGTGGAGTCGTTCACCAATGTTTTTGAAGATACACCTTTAAGACTCTTTGGTCCAGAAAGATTCACAGAAATTTTCCTTGATGCCATTTTCCTAAAAAAAACACATAAATTAGTAAATAAAAAAACATATTAACTTAAATTAATAACAAAAATAAACCATAAATTTTTATTTGTATAATCATAATTTCCCAGCCACCTCTAAACGGGTAGGTGGGTCGATGGGCGAGCGGGAGGTCATGTGAGGGATAATGAGGCTAAGTAGACATTTAGGCAAGTAATGGCGAGCCCCT